>CM057339.1:857348887-858548887 GCA_030015575.1 Agapanthus africanus
GATAAGATCCTTTTACTAATCTTAAGTCTTATGAGATTTGTGAATTTAGGAAAAAGAATCATCAATGACCTAATTTGGAGCGAGATCACATTCTTGATAATTTCGTTGCAAACTAGGGATTAAATAATTGATGATTCTCTTTGCTAAAGGCTAGATCCAAATGATGATCAATGAAAAGACAAGGGATAGAGAAGGAGAAACCCTAGTTTCTTCAATAGATCCCTAATCTTCATTCGTCACCATCGTTCTAGCTACAAATTATCAATAGATAAGATTAGTCATCTCTAGATTCATCACTACTACTAATCTGATTGAATCCTACAAGCTATTCTACAAATCTTGATAACTAAATTGATTGGGACATTTCTTGATTCTAGATCTATTTTCTTGATGTTTCTTGAGATCAAATCTTAAAAAATCTTGAATCAACTTTCTTGCAACTTATTTTATCTTTTAATTTTTGACTCAACTAAAACAAGATCGAACAAAACACACATCTCAGTGGACGATCCGTATTCATTAACGTGCTACATCGACACCGTTAATTGATTGCGGTATAAATTTCTTTGGTTGTGAAATATTTTATATACACACGAAGATAAATGATCAATCAAATGGCGCCGTTGCCGGGGATCCGGCCGGTGAGCTCGAACAGAGAGTGGTTGCCGAATCTGGGTCACCCGCGTGATAGGCGGGAATATCACCACTATACTACAACGACACGAAGAACGATTCAATCAAATGGCGCCGTTGCCGGGGATGTGTGCTATTTTGTTCGTTTTTGTTATTTGAGTTGAAAAATTATTATTCCATCAAATTTTTATCCATGATTCGCTTCAAGTGCTTAACGATTAGTGTTTGAATTTTTGCGAGGGAATCTGGAATCATCGGAGCAAAGGGAAAAATATTCAGATCATTTCAAGAAGTCCAGTGGAGTAAAAGGAGCATCTGTACCAAATTTTGTGCAAAGATCTCATCAACTCACCACGGAACCGCGGCCATAGCAAGCATTTAGCGGCGGATCCGCGGTGATCTTGAAGCTTCAAAATTCCATTTCTCTGTGGTAACTTCTATACTTTCTTATCTCTTCTCTGCTCTGTCCATTAACCAATTGCTGCAGGATTTTTTGCAAAATTTAGCGCCGCTAAAAAAATAAATTTGTTGCGATTCTTGAAATTGGTTGTTTTGTGCATATTTTAATACGGAAATTAAGGGGCAAAGACCAAATTCAGATTAGGTAGGGAGTTCATTACCCTTCCTAAACCCCGAAAATCACAAAAACTTGCATCTACATCACCCTCATTAACTAAAAATTATCTAGACAAGACTCTAAGGACCGTCGCACTCATTTAGGACAGAAGGAGGTTGTGGGTAATCTATTGCTTATCAGCGTTTCTTTTGTGGTGTCTAGGCAAGTGTGTCTAAGGCAAGCGGTTACTTAATTAAGCCCACTACTTACGTAGTGGAGAACCTCCCACTTACCTGGCACTTATTTGGCCACAGGAGGGATAAAGAGGTAGTAGAGAATTTATCCTGCGATTTGTCTTCTAGAAGTCTAGGAGCGGTCTAGAGACTTGACCTAGGTGACCATTAGATATAGGGTTGCGTGTGCATGTTTGTGTGAATTTTCATAAATCCGTCTTTTTTCAAAACAACCCAATTATTTTCTCCCCTTTTTACCCTTTTCCCCCTCTTCTCTTCTTATAATGGGTGACCCAAACAGAAGAACTCTTGCCGAGTTTTGCTGTCCATAACCAGATATTTCTTGTTTTCATTATCGCTTCGGTATACCGTCCGACTCTTCCATGTCCTTAATAGATCGGATAGAACAAGTGGGTAGAAACAGTTGGCCACCTCAGTTTAGGTCTTATCAACCGTATTCTAATTCTACATCCGTTTCAATTGATACTCCGAGTGTGGATGCCCCTAGACGCATGTCCATTGCTGAGCATATAGCTAGGGCTAGAGGCCAAAGTTTCAATCCGGACCAATATCAACCGTATCCTAATTCCACATCTGTTTCAATTGATACTCCGAGTGAGGATGACCCTAGACGCATGTCCATTGCTGAGCATATAACTAGGGCTAGAGGCCAAAGTTTCAATCCGGACCAATATCAACCATCACCTCCACTTTCTAAAGAAGAATTTCATAATCGGTTTGTGGCATGTATGATGTCCAATAGCCAACCGACCAGCCAATATCAATATTCTTCTTATCACAATGTTGACCCTACTCCTGCCCAATTTTCGCAACCATTCAATTCCTTTCAATCCAATCCGACTTTTCCACCTTCTCTAAACGGTCCTTCTAATCAGTCATTTGGGAGTTTTAATTGTCCACAAGAATTTCAATCTTATACTGAAACTCCTTATCAACCCAAGTCTAGTCTTGAGCAGACATTAGAAGAAAGTTTAGTAATGTTGAACCGCATCAGAGAGGAATGGATGGGAAGCATGGCTAAATATGAAGGAGCAACTAGTTCCAAACCAGCTAAAAAATTTTCAATGTCTAATTCGAGCATAAAACAAAATGAGAATTTGGGTAATGAGAGAGAACTGTACACCTTTCCTAATTAAACATTCCCTTTCCAAACTAAAATCCATAACTCTAGTTTCACAGATTCATCGAGTACACCAAATGATTCACCAATTGACGATAGAATGTATGAGAAGTTGTGTAATAATGCAGTGTTTGATTTACCCAATTGTGAAGGGTCCATTTCGAGTGAAACCATACCAAATACTTATGATCTCTACACCTCCACTCTTGAATCAAAATTGATTGAAAACCATACTTTTGATGAGGTATTTGAGAATTTTAACCTTCACTTGAATGAGGTGATTGACGTTCGGGATATATTGATTGATGAACCCGAAATTTTGGATGAGTTTGTCCCATCAATTCATCAGGTCCTTTCACTTCCTTGTGGTCATCATCTTGAGCCTTTGATAATTTTTCCCGAACTCCAAATGCTTCTCCAAGTTGATAATAATGGTATAACTGAACAGCATACCGAAATTCAGCCTACATCTTCCACATCTGGTTTTGCGATCCTCGACACACCAATTTGTATACCCATTTCACCTTTCTCCGGTTCTTCTTCTTTTCTTCCTATAGTTTCAGTGAGTTTTGATGAATCACAATCCGATAGTTCAAGTTCGACAATCCTAGAAAACCAACTTGATTTGGATATTTTTGAAAATGAGGTAGATGAGTTTTTTGAGTCTTCTACCTCTATGTATTTTGACAAATCAAGTATGGTAAAATCTAACATAAAATTTATTGACAGCAAAATATTTGATCACATCATTAATAAAAGCTTTGAAGAACTTTTTGCTGACGAACTTGCATTCCTAAACAGCACAGATTTTGTGAGTGATCAACCTCCACCTATAGAAGTTGAACCGCCACCAGTCTTTCTTCATAATCATTCACATTCTCCCTGTCATTCATCCTCATTCTTTCATTTCTATAATTTAAAACTCAATTCCTTTCCACACCACCACTTATCTCTTCCTTATTTCTTCCTAACTCTATACAACATGTTCTTCCACCAACCTATACGCTACACTGATAAAATCTTTGAATGGTTGGTATTAATTTTTGGTCTTTGTAAAGTCTTATTTTGACCAAATGACTTACCCACTCTTAAAATGCTTAATATTGTCTAACTCATGTTTGAGGGGGGGTTTATATTTTTGGCTCTTGAAAATAAAAGTTGTCCTCAAAAATTGTGAGCCAAAAATAAGTTTGGGGGAGGATTTTCACTCTCACTTATTCTTGCCCCCATTAATAATGTCCTCCCAAGCTTACAGGTTTTCTGAGGTTTAGCAGAAGACAACAGTGAGGACACTGTTCTAGACAAGTTTGGGGGAGGTTTGTGCTTATTTACGCATCACTTTGCATCATACTTTGCATAAGCACAAAACATATAAAAAAAATATTTGTACATAAATAAAATAATAAAAGATTAGATAGTGAAAAATTACATCCAAAAGATTGGAAAAGTTTAAGAAAACCTAGAAAATTAGAAGTTTTCTTAAACAAAACTAGTAATAAGTAGTTATGAGCCGTTGTCCCAAGGGTTAGTAAGATGAAAGAAGTCACTAATCTACGGATAAAAATAAGTCTGAAAAATAGTTCCTATTCTGGAAGCCAAACATTTGAACGTTCATACCCTACTATACGCACTTACACACATTTTGAAACTCGGGATAGTAGAGGATACCTTGAAATGCTCTTGTCTAAAAGCCAAAGTATAAAGGAAATAAAAAATGAAAAAGATAAAATGGTGTTAAGAAAAAAATGAACACTGGTTTTGTTATCACCAAGGCAGCAATAAAAAAATATAGCGAGGGTGCTTCATCACCTAGTGCCTTAGACCAACTGGTTTAGGAGTCACTGCTAAGCCTTAGGTGTTGCAAGACGAGGAAAATACTAATACACCTAATAAGCAAGCACATGAGTAATCGGTCGGTTAGTACCTCAAGAAGTATAAACGGTTGCATGAAAAATGTGTGAGCAATCCCATCTAAATATTCACCAATTAAAAAGTACTGAGGTAGATGGACAAGAGTATGATAGCTTGAATTGAATTCTCCGAGTGTAGGGATATCTTTTACACACACGTAGGGGTATATGATCGATATTTGGAAGAAAGGTAGGAATGAAGAATAAAGACGATATTTTATTGAGGGATGATGTAATTTCTAATATCTTTTCATGACTATTAAGATAGGGCTCATGACAACCGAAAAGCTAGTGTAGTTAGAAACTCTAATTTTCAAAGTCTTTCTTTTATAATTCTTATCTTTATATGTAACTTTCACGGTCTTCCTTTTATTATGGGATTTTGTGGGTGCAATCCGCTGAAAACCCTCAGAAGACAACACTCCTCCTACTATGGACACCTAGAGATTTAAAGGCTTGTTGCATGTGCTCAGTGCAATCGTGTTGCCTACGAAAGTGTGCTAGTTAGTTTTTCTTTTTCTTTATTTTCTCCTTCTCTTGAATAAAAGATGTTTGCTCGAGAAGAACAAAATTAAGTTTGGGGGAATTTGATCAGTCGAAAATATTGCATTTTTAACACTTCAATTTCCTTACTATTTGTAATCATCTAAAGGTGTTTGGTATAATTATAGCACATATTAGCAATTCGTCTGAAAAATATCAAATAACATGTGTTATACATTACAACCGGCATTTTGAGGGAAATTGAGTGTTTATTATTACACGCATGATCTTTTGTGTATCAACACTTGTCTCGAAATTGTGTGCAGGAAATTCTCCAAATAAAAGAGCCGGAACTGCTAAAGTGCTGATAAAATACACGAAGTCCTAGACTTATGATCTGGCAGTAAACAAGAAAGTATAAAAATATTTCCAGACATCAAGAAAGTGCCATTAAGCCATCACAAATCAGCACAGAGATTTTCATGCAGCAACTCCACCACTTAGCCGCGGATCCGCGGTCTATTTGACATATCATCAAATCAGATTTTATCCAGAAACTTTATCTAACAACCCTTGCTTCTAGAAGACTCTCAAAGACCACGTGGCTTCTTCCAGAAGGCTCTGCATAACAAACTCACTCTAGAATATTCCTTACAACAACCTTATTCTAGAAGACTCCCCCCAACAACCTTATTCTAGAAGGCTCTCTCCAACAAGCTTATTCTAGAAGGCTCCCTCCAACAACCATATTCTAGAAGGCTCTCTATAACAACCTAGCTTTGGAGGGAAGATTCAAATGAGCTGGTTATAAAAAGAGATCTAGATCTAGGGTTTTGAGGTTACACAACTAATGAGTCAGGAGTTAGTTACACATTCGGAGCCAAAATTCAAATTCAAGTTGAGTGACACAACTTGATACTAAAACCCTAGCCCAAATTCAAATCAAAAGCTAAATCAAGATCATTTTGAGAAGAAAATCAAGTAAGCAACCATCGATCTTTTATCCGCGAAGCCAATCTTCATCGAGCAAAAGATCCACGACGATCTGCGACTCACGGAGATCGAGCGGAGCGAAATTCGACGGATCTAGTTACCTCTTCAAAAGGAGCGATCGAGAGTAACATCTTGTAACCTCGAATTGAGGGAATATGTAATTAGTCGTCGATTGAATAAAGGTAATAATTGTAATTCTTGCTTTCTTTACATTCTTGCGTTATGAAACTTCTTGATTCTTGATTCATTAATTTTCATGATGTGTGAGTGAAATCTCTGCTTGTGGAGGATTCGATAGAATCGGTAGATCTAGTGATGATAAGATCCTTATACTAATCTTAAATCTTATGAGATTTGTGAACTTTAGGAAAAAGAATCATCAATGACCTAATTTGGAGCGAGATCACATTCTTGATAATTTCGTTACAAATTAGGGATTAAATAATTGATGATTCTCTTTACTAAAGGCTAAATCCAAATGATGATCAATGAAAAGACAAGCGATAGAGAAGGAGAAACCCCAGTTTCTTCAATAGATCCCTAATCTTCACTCGTCACCATCGTTCTAGCTACAAATTATCAATAGATAAGATTAGTCATCTCTAGATTCATCACCACTACTAATTTGATCGAATCCTATAAGCTATTCTACAAATCTTGATAACTAAATTGATTGGGACATTTCTTGATTCTAGATCTATTTTCTTGATGTTTCTTGAGATCAAATCTTAAAAAATCTTGAATCAACTTTCTTGCAACTTCTTTTATCTTTTAATTTTCGACTCAACTAAAACAAGATCGATCAAAACACACATCTCAGTGGACGATCCGTATTCATTAACGCGCTACATCGACACCGTTAATTGATTGCGGTATAAATTTCTTTGGTTGTGAAACATTTTATATACACACAAAGATAAATGATCAATCGGTATGCATATTCCTAACAATCTCCCACTTGCACTAAGGCCAGTTGTTGTAGTATTCTATATCCAACATTTTAAAAAATCTCTCAAACTGCGTCTGGGGAAGGGCCTTTATGAGTGGATCCGCTGTGTTGTCATTCGTGTCAACTCTCCTGACCTCGATCTCCCGTCGATCTACTATCTCCCGGATCAGGTGATACCGCCGAAGAATATGTCTGGATCACTGATGGGACCGGGGTTCCTTAACCAAAACCACAGCTCCATTGTTATCACAATAAAAAGGTATTGGATGCTCAATAGATAGAACCACACCAAGTTCAGCAATGAACTTCTTCATCCAGACAGCCTCTTTGGCAGCATCGTTGGCAGCGATGTATTCAGCCTCCATCATCGAGTCTGCTACGGTATCTTGCTTAGAACTCTTCCAACATAACGCCCCTCCGTTAATGGTGAAGACAAAATCCGAGACCGACTTGATGTCATCCTTATCACTCTGGAAGCTTGAATCGTAAAGGACTTCGCCTGGAGTTCACCGTTACTATACACCAAGAACATCTCTTTAGTCCTTCTCAAGTACTTAAGAATGTTCTTCACAGCTGTCCAGTGCTTCTCCACAGGATCTGATTGTACCTGCTCACTACACCTAGTGCGTAAGCTACATCCAGTTTATTGACAGTCTCGACAGCGATTTGAGATCGGTTAAACACTTGTTTTGTTAAAAGCTAGACACGAATAGAGATCAATGAAAGGATAAGGGTTAGTAGTGGGAAACCCTATTCCCTCCAAGAACCCTAATCTACATTCATCACTATCGCTCTAATTTTAAACTATTAAAAGATAAAAGAGTCATTTTTAATTATTCATCCATTACTACTAAGTCCTATGAACCCTACAAGCCTTTTTATTATAAATTTTATATCCGTTTTAAATTATAACGACAAACAATCACCCATCTCTTTTATCAACTCGTCTAAAGCAAGAAAACAGTTCACGTTTCCCTGTGGATGACCCGTACTCATCGCGGCTAGCTATTAGCGACACTGTTTTGATTGCAGTTGCCGGGGAAATGGTCTTAATTTTTTTCTTATTATTCGGGTTGATTTCCTAAAGCCAGCAAACATAAAATAAAAGAGAACCAAAACCGCATCTTGTGTGTCTAACGATTATTGTGCGACTTTTGCAAGGGAATCTGAAGTAACTAGAGCAAGGAAACAGAGATTCAAAGACTTTCAACTTGAACCAGAGGAGCATAGGGGTGCTCGGAAGAAAAATTAGCAGAAGATCCTCCAAGGAGGCGGCGGAACCGCGGCTTATTGGTGCTAATAGCGGCGGAACCGCGGCACATTGGTGGAATAGGGCCCCAAAATTCTCAGGTACTCCCCTATTATCTTTCACTCTCCTCTAAAGCTCCAATAATCCGATTTTACCTGCAGGATTCTTTGCAAATATCGCCGCTCAAAAATCTTTTTGCATGTTTTGATTTCGGTTTGTGTTGCATACTTAAACCAGACTTTAAAAGGCAATAAATCCAAATCCAGATTAGGTGGGGATTTCATCACCCTTCTTAGGCCCCACAAATCACAAAACGAGCATACTCTCACCCAACATTAATTAAAAAATATTTAGACCTAGCCCCCTAAGGACTGTCAAACTCAATTAGGACAGAGAAAGGTCATAGGTAATCTATTACTTATCCGCATTTCTCTTGTGGTGTCTCGGCAAGTGTGACTAAGGAAAGTGGTTGCTTAATTAGGCCAGCTATTTCGGTGATTTGTAAGCGGATACATCCCACTTACCTGGTACTTACCTGTCCACAAGATTGATAAGGAGATAGTAGAGGATTGATCCTGCGACTTGTCCTTTGGAAGTCTAGGAGCGGTCTAGTGACTTGACCTAGGCGACCCTAGTTCTAGAGATTGATTGTGCATTTTATAATTTGTTGAGTCAAGCCTCACGTCCAACTATTTTTTCAAAACAAACCTTATTAAAATCTTTCTCACATACCACACGCTGCCACATGCACTAAATCCGCTTAGTGCATGATCGGCTGGACACGAGATTCTAGTGCCCGTCTTGTCCGCGATTTTGCTATCGACTCCGAAGTCGGTACTTCTTCATCTTTTATTTCTCTTCCACCTACTACATCTCCCGAGATGGACGGATCTCCATCAGGATTTAACGATACCACCCTGCCACCCGTAGGTGCGCAGAATCCACCTCGCATTTCTCTTCAAGAAAGATGCTACCTGTACGCGGGCCCCTTTCTACTTGTCTGTCTCTTCCACCAGCCAATAGGGATAATTTCGAAATTAAACCGCACTTCATCAACCTGTTGCCCAAATTTCAAGGGTTTGAATCAGAAGACGCATACGTTTTTATAACTAAATTCGAAAACGTATGTGCAATGATGAGCACAACCCAACTTTCAGGGGATGCACTGCAATTACGTTTTCTCCTTTTTACCTTGTGCAATCTAGCAGAAAAATGGTTTTATAGTACTGCCGCACATTCTATCGCCAAATGTGATGAATTCGTTATAGCATTCCTTAAGAAATTTTATCCTCGTCACAAAACCGCCCGTGTTCGAAACGAGATTAACCAGTTTACCCAACTTCCCAACGAACCATTTTGGAAATGCTTTGAACGGTTTAAAGATCTTCTTGTCCAATACCCTCATTATGGAATCGATAGATGGCAACTTTGCCGAATTATATATGAGGGTATTAACCCAGCCACGAAACAAATGCTTGAAACCATTTGCCAATGCCATTTCATGTCAAAAGATAATGGCAAAGCTTGGCAATTTCTGGATGATCATCGAACAAACATTACAGTGGGAGAGCACTAGACCCGCCACATCGTCTTCATCTAAGGCAGGTATCTATCAGCTCGATATTTCCATTGCAGTAAAAGCCGAAATGGTCGCGATACAAAAGAAACTCGAAGCTATAGAAAAAAAATTCTCATCAGCCTCCCTAAACCAAGTTACGCTCCCCAAAACCGTGTATGGTTGCTGTTTTGACCCATCACATCTAACAGAAGAATGTCCTTTGAATTCTCCGTCTCAAGGTCAAGAAGAAACCAATGCTGCTTTTCAGTAATGACCTAGAAACGATCCTTATTCCTCCACATACAATCAGGAATGGAGGAATCATCCTAATTTTGCTTGGAACCAAAACCAAACTCAAACTCAAAATCAATTCCCAAGCCAAAATAATTATCAAAGGCTTCCCTCACAGCAACAGCAGCCACCACAACAAAGTCAGCAACCCTTTCAACAACAATCTTTCTAAAATCTGGCCAACAACTTTGTCCCGTATATTAATTCTTTCCAACCATAGACTAATACTCCAACGGCCGGTACCGAAAAAACCTCTGCACTTGAAAGAAGTTTGGAAATGTTTATTAAACACTCCACACAAACGACGGCTAATTTAACATCTTCTATTCAAACGTTAGTGCAACATACGGCTTCCCACGGTGAAAGCATAAAATAGATCAAAGCACAAATTGCACGGATAAATGTCGCTATGAGTGAGAGAGAGAAATGGAAACTTCTTTCTCAACCTCTACCAAATCCCGGCCACCCACACAGTGCAAATCTCATCCTTCGCCAACAAAATCATAATGTGAGTGTCGTAACCACATTGAGATCGGGAAGAGTGCTAAACAGTAATGTTGGTAAACAAGTTGATGATGATGAATCAGATGAAACCCCGGCTATTACTTCTCATCCTACTTCATCTAGTCCACCATCTTCTTCTGAGCCTATTCATCGTTCTTCACTAGGATCAAACCCTCAGCCCACTTCCTTGAATAAACTACCACCTCAAACCATCCCAAATCCAATTTTGGGATACATTCCATCCTCACAAATGTTGGACCCAACCCTTATTGATAATGCTCCCTTTCCAAACAGGTTGAGGGCCAACAAACCAAACGCACAAATGGAGAGGATTGTGGAAATGTTTAAGCAAGTTAACATAAATATTCCTTTCCTAGATACTATTCAACAAGTTCCATCTTATACGAAAATTCTTAAAGACTTATGCACTAGGAAGAGGAAAACTCAAGTGCCTAAAAAGGTTTTCTTAATGAGTGAGCACTGCTTTTATCTAATAATTGCCCAAGAAACGTAAGGACCCCGGTTGTCCTACAATATCTATAACTATTAAGGGTAAAAACATCAATCGCGCTCTACTCGATCTAGATGGTAGTGTTAACTTGCTCCTGTATTCGGTTTATGAGCAGTTAGGCATAGGAGAGTTGAAACCTATGCACTGCACTCTCCAGATGGCTGATCGATCTATCACCGAACCTAGGAGTGAGCTAGAGGACGTGTTAATCAAAGTCGGGGAATTTATATTTCCTGTGGACTTTATAGTTTTAGATACACAACCTGTGGCGAGCCACGTAACTAAATCCCGGTGATTCTTGGTCGGCCTTTTCTAGCAACTTCCAATGCTGTTATCAATTATCGTAATGGTTTTATGAACCTGTCCTTTGAGAAGATGACAATTGAGCTTAATATCTATAGGATAGGAAGTCAGCCCTCTGAACCTTCTGCTCATCTAATTGATATATGTTTTGTTAATGAGATAGCTTCCGATAGTTGTGAAGTTGAGGAGCTATGCGATAATGATCTCGATGCCACTAGAACGTTAGTGTTTGATCCAGCTATTTATATGAGTGGGGACCCTTCCGTCGACAAGTCCATCCCTAAGTTTGAATCCTTTGACTTGTTGCAAAAGTTAGTCGAGCTTTCCGAGTCAATCTCTTACGCTGGTCATGAACCTCTTAAAGAGTCTGAGTATAATTCCCTTACCCTACCTTCTATCGTCTCTCCGCCGACACTAGATCTCAAGCCACTACGGTCTCATATTAAATATGCATATTTAAGTGAAGATGAGTTCTTAGCCATTATCATATCAGCTTCTCTAGCTTTAGAGCAAGAGCAAGCTCTTTTGTCGGTCTTAAGATCGAATCGGCAAGGTTTTAGTTGAACAATGGCAGACATCAAAGGGATTAGTCCCTTGATTGTTGAACATCATATATATTTGATGGATGAAGCCAAACCAGCCCGAGACCCACAAAGACGGTTGAATCCTGTCATGAAGGAGGCAGTAAAGAAAGAAATCGTCAAATGCCTAGATAATGGTATAATTTACCCAATATCTGATAACTAATGGGTAAGTCTTATTCATGTGGTCCCTAAAAAGTCTGGCATCACGGTCATAACTAATGAGGCTAATGAGTTGATCCAAACACGTACACAAACCGGGTGGCGGGTATGTATTGATTATAGGAAACTCAATGCCACAACGAGGAAAGATCACTTCCCCCTACGTTTCATTGACCAGATGTTGGAACGATTAGCCGGGTATGAATACTACTGTTTATTAGATGGATACTCCGGCTATAACCAGATTCTCATTGCCGAAAAGGATCAAGATAAAACAACTTTTACTTGTCCTTTCGATACTTTTGCTTATAGACGCATGCCCTTTGGGTTATGCAATACTCCCGCTACATTTCAGCAGTGTATGATGGGGATATTCTCGGACATGGTTGAGAATTTTCTGGAGATATTTATGGACGATTTCTCCATATTTATGGACTCCTTTGAGAAATGCCTACGTCATCTTGACGCTGTTCTTACCCGTTGTAAGAATAAGAATTTAACTTTGAATTGGGAAAAATGTCATTTCATGGTTCAAGAAGGTATTTTCCTAGGGCATATCATTTCACGAAAAGGCATTGAGGTAGACAAAGCTAAAATAGATGTCATTCACAAACTTCCTCTTCCCAAATGTGTCAAAGATGTACGATCCTTTCTTGGTCATGCAGGATTTTATAGGCGATTCATTAAGGACTTTAGTAAAATTTCTAGACCCTTAACTCTTCTCTTGGACAAGGATACAACATTTCACATCGACTCGAATTGTGTGGCTGCTTTTGAATCATTTAAAGGTTCCCTCACTACAGCCCTTGTTCTGTCATCTCCGGACTGGAGTCACCCTTTCAAGCTTATGTGTGATGCATCCGATTTTGCTATTGGTGCAGTCTTAGGACAACACATTGATAAGATGCCACATGTAATTTACTACACAAGTAGGAACTTGAATGATGCCCAAATGAATTATACAACTACCGAGAAATGACACTTGGCAATTGTATTTGCATTAGAAAAATTCAGCCCCAACTTAATTGGCTCTCCAGTTGTATTTTACACTGATCATTCCGCCCTGAGACATCTCTTATCGAAGAAGCATGCTAAATCTAGGCTGATATGTTGGATCCCTCTGTTACAAGAATTTGATCTTGTAATACGAGACAAGAGTGGATGTGAAAATGTAGTAACCGACTATCTTTCACGCCTTTTTTCTTCACCAACGTTGACCGTGCTAATAAACGATTCCTTTCCTGACGAACAGCTCTTGACCATATCCTATGAACCTTAGTTCGTGGATACTGTGAATTATTTAGCAACGAGACTTCTACCCAGCGAATGGTCAAAACAAGACAATCACCGATTTCTATCCCAAGTAAAATATTTTTACTAGGATGAACCTTATCTGTTTAAGTATTGTCCTGATCAAATCATTCGCCGATGTATCCTTAATGATGAATTCAAGAATGCATTGTCTTTCTGCCATGGTCAGCTATGTGGCGGTCACTTTGGTCCAAGAAAAACGGTGGAGAAAGTTTTGCACTGTGGCTTTTATTGGCCAACGTTATTTAAAGATGCATATAATTATTGCAAAACTTCTTCACAGTGTCAACACATTGGTCGGATTTCACGGAGGAATGAAATGCCCTCCAACCTATCTTGGTTGTGAAGATATTTGATGTTTGGGGAATTGATTTTATGGGCCCATTTCCCAACTCTTTTGAGAATTTATACATCTTATTAGCTGTTGATTATGTCTCTAAATGGGCGGAAGTGGTACCGAGTCGTACTAATGACAACAATGCTGTTATTAGGTTCCTTAAAGAAAATATCTTTTCGTGATTCAGATACCCTCGAGGTATAATTAGCGACAATAGGATGCATTTCTGTAATCAGTCTTTTGAGGCTTAATGCGGAAATATTCAATCAACCATAAACTTTCTACGCCCTATCATTCACCAACGAGCAGGCAAGCTGAGATCTCTAATAGACAGATCAAACAAATTTTGGAGAAAACGGTTTCTAAGAACCGTAAAAATTGGTCCACCAAATTGACGGATACTCTTTGGGCATTTCGTACGGAATATAAGATTGATCTTGGCATGTCTCCTTACCAACTAGTGTTTGGGAAGGTGTTTCCCCCAATCAGAGCAATGCTCTGTTTTGAATTTCAAAATTCAAAAATTGAAGCAACGGTTCAGATTCTGCGCGCTGCGCGCCACGTGTCAAACGCAGACGCGCTAGCACCGGTGCGCTGGGCCCTAGGCGGCGCACCCCCAATCAGAGCAAAACTCTATTTTAAAATTCAAAATTTAAAAAGTTGAAGCAACGCTTCAGATCCAGCGCTCTGCGCTGCGCGCCACGTGTCAAACACGGGTTCGCTAGCGCAGTTGCGCTGCGCGCCACGTGTCGAACGTAGGTGCGCTAGCACAAGGTGCGCTAGCGCTGGAATTAAAAATCCCCCACAGTTAGATCAAAAGATCTACTAATAATAAATTATTAATTAATCAGAACTAAAATTCTGTTATGGAAAGATTTTTCAATCTTATTGAAACAAGAAGATTATCTTCTGTAAAACAGAAGCCTTAGGATCAAAGATCCAACTGTGGGAAATATTCTCAAATCAATCAGAGAAAAATCTCTTAAAACTGATTTAACAAATCGATTGGCCCTATATAAAGGCCCCTAGACTTCAAGTCTCAAAAAAAGGATAAAAAAAAGAGAGAGAGAAACCCTCTGCAAACTTTGAGAAACAGAAGAGCAAGCTCTTAGAAAAAAAGAAGATTTTTCTTCATTTTCAAGATAAAGAGCTATGTTCTTGAATAACAGAGATGAAACCATCCCATAAAAAGAAGAACCATCTTCTAAAAAGATCATAGATCTGAAAAAAGACCAAGGTTTTTTGATAAAAAGAAAAAGATCAAAAGATCTAATCATAAAAAAATAAAAAAAAGTATTTTACTTCATTCACAGATCTTTGATCTATAAAGGCAGGGCCCTTTTATAAAAACAAGAACTTTTGTTCTTGAATCTTGAGGCAAAGCCTCCTTTAAGAAGAACATAAAATTTGTTCTTTGAGTTTAAAATTGATCAGATGCGGTTTGCGCTATTGAAAAGTGTCTTACACTCATGAACTGCGCTCTTGCGCTCCTTGGATCGGCGCTCAGCGCCAAAACATGCCACGTGTCAACCATAGACACCACTTGCGCTTTGCGCTTTTAAAACAGTGCACTGCACTAATGAGCTGGCGCTCAGCGCCAAGTGCGCCACGTGTCACTCACTGGCGCACCAACAGACTAGCGCAAAGCGCTCGTAAAAAGCGCAATGCGCTAAATGAACTAGCGCTTAGCGCTAAGCGCGACATATGTCCTCTTCATGTTCGCTACTTGATAAAAGCGCAATGCGCTCTTTAGCTGGCGCAAAGCGCCTGGCGCGCCACGTGGCGCATTGTCAGAGCACAATTTGTTCTGATAAAGACAAAAGATGTCAGAGACTGATGCCTAGCATTATTAAAAGGGCCGACCCCAAACAAAGGCTTAATAGCCAGAACAAAAAAAAATGTTAAACATTTTTTTTAAATTGGATTTAGCCCAATTCTGGCCATAAGTCCTCAACTTATCTCGAATTGAGCACACCTGCTCTTTCAACCAACTCACATCGGTTCGAGGGTACATCTCGTTACTCCTCTGATATTTGTCGTTGTAATCCTTCAACGTCTTCAGAGAGGTGACGGGTCCCGACGACCACACATTTCTACGGATTGTGGGGTCCCTAAACCCATGGACTATGATGTCTTTAACCTCTACCGTGATGTCTTAAAACTAACATCGGACTGTGAGGTCCTTAAACCCACGGACTATAATGTCCTTAATCTCGACCGTGATGTCTTAAAACTAACATCGGACTGTGGGGTCCTTAAACCCACAGACTATGATGTCCTTAACCTCGACCGTGATGTCTTAAAACTAACAACGGACTGTGGGGTCCCTAAACCCATGGACTATGATGTCCTTAATCTCGACCGTGATGTCTTAAAACTAACATCGGACTGTGGGGTCCTTAAACCCACGGACTATGATGTCCTTAACCTCGACCGTGATGTCTTCAAACTAACATCGGACTGAGGGGTCCTTAAACCCACGGACTATGATGTCCTTAACCTCGACCGTGATGTCTTAAAACTAACAATGGACTGTGGGGTCCCTAAACCCATGGACTATGATGTCCTTAACCTCGACCGTGATGTTTTAAAACTAACATCGGACTGTGAGGTCCTTAAGCCCATGGACTATGATGTCCTTAACCTGGACCGAGATGTCCTTAAACTAACAATGGACCGTATTGTCCTTAAACTAATTGACCGCAATATCCCTAAACTAAACAATAGAGCCCAAACGCTCTCTTGTCGGATCTAAATGATCCTGTTAAGTTGATCTTAGTTTAAAATTAGACTAACGTATCCTTAACAAATGTTTAAGTTGATCTTAGTCTCAAATGAGACTAACATATCCTTAAACCAAACCCCCAAGCCCAAATCTAAGAAGATACGGATTTGGACTAATCCACGTCCTACGGGCGACAACATAAATTAGTCTTTGTATACAATCCATGGGCAACCATAAACAAAACAAACACCCACGACACGAAGTGACCATCTGGAGAAGGAGAAAGTTGTTACCGCGATACGGTAGCGTAATTAACTGCAGGGGCTTACGCCTGCAGGAAAGAGCGTCCCCACAATCAAAAAACCCCTCAAACGAGGGGGAATCTGACGAAGTCTGCTACGTCGGCCGCATCCGTTTAATCCTTCGATGCACGGTGCCATAAATCAACTTGGCATCTTCGGAGAGGTGGACGGATAGCACCAATTAGTATCTGCCCCAAAATACAGGCAAGACGTTTGTCGCGTCTCCGCCGCGTCTTTCGGAGGGGAACAGATTCTGGCACGCCTGGTGGGACCTTTTCCTCTTTTCACTCCACACTTCGTGTATCGTGTTCGTGAACCAATCGCGGTTTGCTGATGGTTGCCCTTGGGATCGAGGTACTAAGATTTGGCGTTTTACTTGGTGCAGAAAGCGAAGGATCAATGGCATTCACTTGTACGAAATGTTCCAGCTGCAACTGCAACGTACGCTTCGCATCATCCGGAGGAATAGCCTACGGGTCTCAAGCGGCTTCGCTGTTCACAATGCCGGTGGACCAGGTGACTCAAGCCACCACCGGGTTGTTTTTCGGGACCATGCTCCCGCCAACGAGCTTCACCGTTCTTGTACCAACGCCGGAAGCTCCCAAGAAGTCGGTCTTTGATTGGCTTACAACTACTGCGGCCCCTTTCAACGGGTCACCCAGCACCAGCACCTCGGTCTTCTCAAGATTGGGCCGAAGTTCCTGTGGGCCCATGTTGAAGCCTGCAATCCCAGAAAAGGTTGTTCCGAAGAGGATAGCCATCCCTGCTCCTGAAGTCGTCAAGGCGGCTTCTCCTACCAAAGGGTCAGTTTTTACAAGACTGGTTGTTCCGGCTCCTACTACGGTTCCTGTCCCTGCTCAGAAGTTTGTTTTTGACCGGTTGGATACCGCTTCTCAACGGACATCAGTCTTCAAGAGGCCGACGCCAGCAACAGCCCCTCACCTGGATAGAGGGCAAGACAAAGCCGTCCCCATCACTGAACCAACCCCAACAGCTCGACACGCTCGACGTGCCACTGGCGCCGAGTGAGGAAGGCTGGGGGCAACCCCCCCTCTGGGCTAACTCCACCAGCTCCAACGGTGGAAGTCAATGCTGCTGTTCCGACCGGGAACAGCTTTGAACTGCTGAACAAGGTGCGTAGGAACTCTCCTACCACCATACTGAAAATATCTCCTCTACCGGTGGAGACTGTCGCAGAAGCAAAACCGGAACAGCCCCCTCAGCGGCTGTCCTCTAAAGTTTACAAAGTCTGGCGACGTGTCTAAGAGTCAGTGATCGATCAAGACTACCTCCGCCGACAGAAGAAGCTGAAGGTTCAGCCGGAAAGGAACCGTCCCAGTAAGCCGCAAAAGATGACAACCACTTGGATGCCCGCTACAACGGCCCCCTCCATGTCGACTACTCAAAAGAAAAGAAGGCCAGAGAAAGCCCCTGTAAACGTGGCAGACCACAAAAACGCCGAGCCCAAACGCCCTAAATTTAGGGGCATGGTGGTGCATACTGTTTACATGGCTTCCGGGAAAGAGGAAAGCCGCACTTCGACGGGCCACCGATCGCTCACCCGATCAATAACAAGGGCTCAGGAACAACAACAGCAGAAGCTTCAGAAGATGCTGACTGCAATGGCCGCACTTACCGGGCCAAAAGAAAGCCCGGAGGCGTCATTGGAACAACATCACAAACACGAGACTGATGCTGAATTCCTTCGGAGAATGCTCGAAAAGAAGGACAAGGAGGCTGCGGAACAAGCTGCCAATATAAAGCAAATGGCTCTTCTGTTCCAAGACATGGTGGGTATGATGATCCAGCAGGACCCTCCAGCTGAAGATCCTCCGATTATCCTCGAAGACGACAGAGGAGAAACATCAAATCCACCTCCGGCTCTTTCAGCATCCAAGGAGGAAACTATTTTCAAGTCCGCCCTGGATGATTATATCGCTCAGCAAATACGAGTTCACCAGGTAAATGAAGAGGCTGGCCAAGTCGTCAAAACTGGGCGACCGTATCCAGGCTGGTATGATCAGATAAAGTACCCGCCGGGCTACACGATCCCCAAATTCCATGTGTACAAAGGGACAGGCAATCCCCATAAACATGTCGCTCAGTTCAGGGCTCTCTGTGGTAATACTGGTGGCGATGATAATCTTTTGCTCCGCCAATTCATCGGCAGCTTATCGGAAACAGCGTTTGAGTGGTACTCCGAACTCCCAAACGACTCCGTCAAAACTTTCGCAGAAATGGAGTTGTTGTTCACCCAGCGATTCGCAAGTGCCAGTGAACGCACCCCAATAACGGCATTGATCAATGCCAGGGTGAAGCCGGGCGAGACGTGGGTTCAGTACGCGATCCGATGGCGGAATCTGTGGTCGAAGTGCGAACAGCGCATCGAAGAAGCACCGGTGGTGGGCATGTTCGTGGGCACCCTAGACCCTCATGCAACTATTTCACAGTTCATGATGTTCTTCAAACCGACCACATTCTAGGCGTTAATCGACAAGCTAGCCCAGATGGATCAGATGGGTCATAGACAGTCTCCTTCGAAGCCGGAGCCGCGAAACGAAAAGGGTAAAGGGAAGGCGACCTTCGTTGCAAATACCCAACAACAGCCCAGTGCCCCAAAACTAGGGGATCAACTGCAAGAGAGACGGCGCTATTATAATGAGAAAATGAAGCGTCCTTACTCGTTCCCATGGGATAAAACGAAGAGGCTATTCGAGCTAGCAATGCGCAACAGGCTTATCAATTTGCCAAATCCAAAGCGGCCATTGCAACCCGGCGAAGTGAATAATCCCAATTATTGCCGTTACCACCAAATGGTAAGCCATCCAATCGAAGATTGCTTCATCTTTAAGGGATGGATCGAGGATCAGTACCAACAAAGCAAGTTTGCGTTGTCTGAGAAGTGGAAAGTGAGCCCACCACAACCGCATACTCCTAAGAAGATGGACACACCGGGGGCAACATGCTCTTTTGTTGAAGAAGCTCCATGGGAGGTCGTTCTTTCGGCAAAAACCAAAAGGATGCTGAATGATCTCCAGACATGCCCGGCGATCAGGTGGAAGAATCTGTTGGAACCTGAAATCATCGAAGGAATGCTGAAGCTGCACCCAACTCCAAAGGTTGGTGGTGATAACCAAAGTGTTCATATCCAGCCGTCGAAATCTTCGAAAAAGAAGAAGAAATCCAAAAGGCCTGTGAAGCCTGGGGACAAGCGCACGGACCTGCAGAAACAGATCGACGCGCTGGAAGAGTATAACCAGAAGGCACGGATTCCAATCACGCTCCAGGAATTTCTCGACCACGTCCTTGAGGACGAAGATGATGGAGAAGACTCATCAGATGAATTTGAGGATTACATAGCAAGTTGCCATATGATCTCTCACTCATCTACAGACGATGAAGAAGCTTCTTACACAGAGAAACTGGGGGCAAATCCCGAACTGGAGCTTCTAGGGCCATCAGATGAAATGGTCGACGCATTCCTAAACGAAGCTCTTTCGAAAAGCAAAGCTGATAGAGAACGTGAGATGGCCATATTTGAGAATGCCAAATGCCAGCGGCTGGATGAAAGAGTTGAAACACTCCCGCCAGATCAAAGTACATCCGTCATGAACGAAAACAAGTCCAAGATGAAGAAAAGGTTTGCTAAAGCCATATCAATGGGGATGAAGCTGCCATCCTTCGAAGCGAACGCTCTTGGTGAAGGAGAAACACATCCTAGCTACTGTCTATATCATCAAAAGATTTCGCACCCCACCGAAGAGTGCAACGCTTTTACAAGATGGTGGCAGGGATATGTTGCTCACCGGCAGCATTTCAAGCGGATGAAACGCAAAACTCGTCGGGAGTAGAGAAGTACGACCGAAGAGCATAAAGGAACTACCAGCAACTGTCGCGTTGTCAACGCTGGGGGATCGCAAGTCCTCACCTTCGGAAGTGACTCCGACAAAGAGATGACTCTTTGCCCTCTTTTTAAAGAATCTATCTCAGGGAAAGAGGAAGAACCGAAGACCTGCAAAAACATTCAGCTACGCAATCGTACGCTACCCGAAAAGAATCTTGGGCCCTCGAATAGTGGGTCAAACAGGAAAGATAAGGGAAAAGAAAAGGTCTCCGAGGATATCGCCCTAGATGACCAAGTCATGAAAGAGCTGACCGCTAAGGACCCGCCAAAGAAAAGTAAGGTGGACTACAACGTCCTGGCGCACCTAAGGAAGTTACCTTCGCAGCTCAGCATTCTCGATACCCTTTTACTATCAAAAGAAGCAAGAGATTCATTGATCAAGGCGCTGCAAGAGCCAGAGCAATTCCAAGCTTTCCTTACTGAAGAGAAGATGAAAGACGAGCTGGAAGAAGTACACACAGCCGATATCACCTTCGGCGATGAAGATCTCCTACTTGGGACATGTGAACACAACCGTCCCCTATATGTCTCCGGCTACTGTCACGATATTAAGATAGGCAAAATTCCGGTCGACAATGGGTCCTCCGTCAACCTCCTTAACGTGAGGGTGTTGGAAATCTGCATGA
Source organism: Agapanthus africanus (assembly GCA_030015575.1). Classification (NCBI taxonomy): domain Eukaryota; kingdom Viridiplantae; phylum Streptophyta; class Magnoliopsida; order Asparagales; family Amaryllidaceae; genus Agapanthus; species Agapanthus africanus. Next base: position 857,370,150 of record CM057339.1, read on the forward strand.
GCGTTCAACACCTCGTTCGCGACAAAATCACCATCTCCGGGTTCGACTCCCAGTCATCACGGACGCTTGGGTCCGTAATACTGACGTTATGCTTTGGGCTGCTTGTCACAGATATCAAGCTCCATGTCATTGACGCCAAGACATGCTACAACGCTTTGCTCGGCCGGCCCTGGTTACACGAGTACAAGATCATCCCCTCTACACAACATCAGTGTATGAAATACTTCAAGGATGGTCTTGAGTATACTGTAACAGGAGAGCTGAACCCATTCTCCGTGAACGAAGTCCGAAAGTACGAAGATGCAAAATACTTTTTACCAGATTTCAAGGACACGGAGAGATGTCACAAGCCGAAGGACAAAGCTATCCCTATCATCCCGGTCTTCAGGAGTGATACCGAGGAGGAGGAAGAGATAGTTTATTTAGGTCCACCCCAGTACAACAAGCCGGGACCCTTCGCTCCTATGCTTATCTTCGGCAACGATTCAGAAGATGAGGTCAACGCCATATTCTCTGCTCGGCCATCAATACAAACCATCGTTGGTGAAGGTCAAAGTTTGCAAGTTGCCATGGTTCCTCCAAAGCATCATAAAGAACTAGACGTGCTTGATACCTACAGTATGGAAGAGCTGCAGATGTTCTATGTCCCTCCCAGGCGAGAAGGCGAAAAAGTAATCCTATTCTACCGAGCCGGGGAGACCAAAGTGGAGAAGGAAATATGGCATGGCGCGGATTCTACACTTGACAGGCTCCAGCCCATCCGTTTGCCCAGATATTACACGAACGGACTAAAAAGGCTATTAAGACGCCAAGGTGTACCTTTCAAACAGACCGCTCGGAAAGCTAAGTTCTATGACAGGATCTGGAACGTCCCTGGAACTCAGCGGAAATTGCCCAACGGGAAAATGGAAACGACCGAACTTGGGTATGTTCAATCCAAGAAACTGGAGCTACTCTGCGACTGCTACGTCGTACATGACTTTGATGAAGAAGGGGATGCTCTATGGGAAGATGCTAACCCTAAACCAGAAAGAGCTCCCGAGGTGAAAATGCCTAGTCCGTCGTTCGAAGAACAAATGGACAAGCTTATAAGGGAAGCGGGTCAAAAGGTTCGAGACGACCATAATCGCGAAATGGCCATCTACGAAAAAGCCAGAACGCAATGCCTTCTTCAACAGGCTGCGAAAGATGAAAATGCTCCTCCCTGTCAACCCGTTGTACAAAAGGCCCGACGCAGAGGCAGAAATAAACCAAAGAACGGGAAAGGCGTTCGAGAGCGGCAGAGCGGGACCAAGAAGTCACGCGATCAAGAACCGTGCAACCAAGATTCATCTTTTGTAAAGAAGATGGGTCGAGCATACTCTTTTGCCCAAGACAAGACGGAGAAAATACTTAGTCTTGCCATAAAACATCAACTGATTACACTCCCGGAGTCCAAGCACCCCGAACAAGCAGGCAAAGTCTCTCACCCGGACTATTGCTCCTATCATAGGGCGGTAGGACATCCTATTGAAAACTGCTTCACCTTCAAGAACTGGGTCGAAGATCAATATCAGGAAGGCAGGTTCGCTCTATCCACCAGCTGGAGGGTAACCCCGCCGCAAAAGCATGAACCCAAATCTATGAGGGTAGAACCAGATCCATATCGGTCTTGGAAGCGAGCCCGTACCTGTCACAAGATAATATCATCGAAAGAAGGAATGCCCGAGAATATGGATGACCTCCCTTGGTGCTTCAAAAACAATGATGACGAGGTGATCTCGAAGTTTTCACCAGCGCCGAAAGAGCTGGAAGATGGAATACATTCCACTGCAGATGAGCTCAAGAAAATTGATTTGGGGACGGCAAGTGACCCTCGGCCGACGTTCGTCAGCGAGTTGCTGTCTGAAGAATGGGTGGCTACACTAAAGGACGTACTCATGCAGCATAAAGACTGCTTCGCATGGAATTATTCCGAGATACCAGGACTAAATCCAGAGATTGGTGTCCACAAACTGGCCATATCCCCGGACGTCAAGCCAATCAAACAAGCACCAAGAAGAATGCGGCTCGAGCTTGAGATGAGTATCAACGCCGAAGTCAAGAAGCTGATCGACTCTGGCTTCATCCAAGAGGTTCAGTATCCTGACTGGATCGCCAATATCATCCCGGTAATGAAGAAAAATGGGACAGTGCGCATATGGGTAGACTTTCGGAATCTCAATAAAGTTTGCCCGAAGGACGACTTCCCAGTGCCAGTCACCGAACTGATGATAGACAATACGTCCACACACGAAGTCTTCTCCTTCATGGACGGCTCATCAGGATATAATCAGATAAAGATGCATCCCGAAGACCAGAAGCATACCGCTTTCCGGACCCCTTTGGGTATATTCTGCTACAAGGTGATGCCTTTCGGTCTTAAGAACGCTGGTGCCACCTATCAGAGGGACATGACGAAGATCTTTGATGACCTCATACATGAAGTCGTCGAATGCTATATCGACGACCTTGTGGTTAAGAGAAAATCATACGAGGAGCATTTAGAGCATCTGAAGACCGTATTTCAATACCTTCGTAAATACAACTTGAAGATGAACCCTCTTAAATGTGCGTTCGGAGTCTCCTCGGGCAAATTCCTGGGGTTCATCGTCCGACACCGAGGCATCGAAATAGATCCGTCGAAGATCAAAGCGATCATGGAAATGCCTCCGCCAAAAACTCTCAAGCAATTGCGGTCAATCCAAGGAAAGCTCACATATATTTGGCGATTTATAGCCAATCTCTCCGGCAAGTGCCGCCCCTACAGCCACCTAATGAAGAAGGGAACCCCGTTCGTCTGGGATCACAAATGCTAAAGAGCGCTGCATGAAATCAAGCAAAACCTGCAGAATCAGCCAGTGCTGGCTGCTCCGGTCAAGGGAAAACCCCTCATTCTGTATACAACCGCCCTTGAAGGTTCCTTAGACGCATTATGGGCACAAGAGAATGACCAAGGGAAGGAGAGAGCCTTCTACTATTTGAGTCGAGTTCTGCTGGGGGCAGAAAGCAATTATTCTCCCATCGAAAAACACTGCCTAGCATTGATCTTCACGATAACGAAGCTCAAGCACTATGCGTTGGCACATGAAGTCCGTCTCATATCGAAAGTGGATCCTTTCAAATATTTAATGTCAAAGGCCATATTGACAGGGCGGCTCACTAAATGGGCCTTGCTCTTGATGGAGTTCTCAATAACTTATCAGCCTCTTAAGGCAGTAAAAGGCCAGGCCATCGCCGACTTCCTCGTTGAGCATCTGATACCTGCTGATTCTCCTTTGAATTGCGAACTGCCAGATGAGCATGCGTTTGACACGATCGACGGTAATGGCACCTGGTGGGAACTTTTCTTCGATGGAGTATCCTCCATGAAGAAGCGCAAACAAAACACCCCCATAATCAAATCAGGGGTAGGCCTCATCTTCGTAACTCTACAAGGAGGGATAATGCGCTTTGCCTTCTCCTTAACAAAGCCGAGGACAAACAATGAAGCCGGGTATGAAGCTTTGATAGCAGGTCTCGAGAACGCCGTCGACATGGGGATTGAGAATCTCCTCATATACGGAGACTCCCTACTGGTCGTTAGTCAAGTAAACGGCGACTATCAAACGAGCAAGCCAGAACTGGTGAAGTACGGCGAGAGGGTACAGAACTGCTAACTCAAATTCCTTCCTACACCTTGGAGAGCATACCGTGTGCGGAAAATAGCAAAGCGGATGCATTAGCCAAGCTCGCTAAAGAATTGGCCGACGAGAACCTCGATGACGTAAGAATCGTGGTACAAAGCCGTCGGGTTCTTGTACCGGCAGAAATATCTCTGGAGTCGTCCGAGGAAAAGGAAGCGATCAAGCAAATGGCCCTACAAATAAAAGACCAAGAAACGGTTGAGGATTGGAGAGAAGTCTTTATAGACTACTTCAAATCCCGTCGAACGCCCGAGGATGCATCCTTAAGACATCAGCTTATGAAACGAGCTCTGTCTTTTGCCTTCGTCAATGATACTCTGTACAAGAGATCATTTGATTCTTTGTGGTTAAGATGCCTGGGACCTGAAGAAGTAAAAAGAGTCGTCCAAGAAACTTACGACGGACTCTGCGATTCTCACCAAGCCGGGCCGAAGATGAAACTGAAGATTAAGAGGATGGGTTACTATTGGCCCACGATGATCCAAGACTGCCTCGAGTACGCGAAGCAGTGCCACTCGTGCCAGATTCACGGCGACTTTATCCATCAGCATCCAAATCCATTACATCTAACGGTGGCTAGCTGGCGTTCGAAATGTGGGGAACTGACATAATCGGCCCCATCGAACCAGCATCGTCCAGAGGACATCGATTCATTTTGGCGACAACTGATTACTTCTCCAAGTGGGCAGAAGCAGTACCGCTGAGGGAAGTGAAGACAGAGAATATCCTCCATTTCTTCAAGACACACGTCATCTATCGATTTGGAACTCCGAGACGGATCATCTCCGATAACGGGCCAGCCTACAGAAGCCATAAGATCAGCCGCTTCGCTCAACAACACAACATAGACTGGAGATACTCCTCGGTCTATAATCATCGAGCTAACAGTCTAGCTGAGGCTTTGAACAAGACCTTGACGAAGATTGTAAAGAAGACGGCGTCTCGAAATAAAAAGGACTGGCACGAGAGACTGCATGAAGCTCTCTGGGAATACCGGACTACATTCAAAACGGCCACGAATACAACGCCGTACGCATTGGTATTCGGTACAGAAACAGTACTTCCCCTCGAGATAGAGTTACCCTCTCTACGAGTGGCAGTTCACTACGAGCTAACGGACGAAGAGAATGCTCACCTTCGGCTTGAGGAGCTCGATGCCCTTGATGAGACCCGTCTCATAGCGCAACAAATTCTAGAGGCTTATAAAGGAAAGATGACACGCTCATATAAAAGATTGACTAGGCCGAGGACATTCCTCCAAGACGAACTCGTGCTAGTGGTCAAAAGACCTATGATCCCCAATCGTACCAAGCGGGAAAAATTCGAGCCAAACTATGAAGGCCCGTACATCATAGACAAGGTCTACCAGGGTGGAGCCTATCTACTCATGGACATGCATGGCGAAAGGCCCTTCCGGCAAATAAATGGTTGCTTCTTGAAGAAATACTACGCCTAACGAGTCACGGCCTAAGTCAATGATAGATGACGACGACTATGTCCGCTCGCTATCTTCCTAAGCCTAAACTCTGTAAGTAGTAACCGGCTTCCTTAACAACGGACCGAAATGTCCTTAAACTAACAACGGACCGAAACTTCCTTAAACTAACAAAGGACCGAAACGTCCTTAAACTAACGACGGACCGAAACGTCCTTAAACTAACAACGGATCACTATGTCCTAAAACTAGCCCTTGACCGAGATGTCGATAAACTACGGTGGATTGCAGCATCCCAAAACTGATACAAAAAAATATATAAAAAAAAGAAAGAAAAAAGAAAACTGTATGTCCATAAGCAAAATGGGCACAGATGAAAACCTAAAAGGGCTCCGTGAGTAAAAACAGCAGGGCTACCGGCGAGTCTTGTGAAAACCTGAAAAGGCGCAACCTCGTTAGAATAAAAAAAGAAGAGAAAAAAGGTATGTCCACAAGCAAAAAGGGCACGGATGAAAACCCGAAAGGGCTCCGTGAGTAAAAACAGCAGGGCTGCCGGCGAGTTTTGTGAAAACCCGAAAGGGCGCAATCTCGTTAAAAAACACTTGCAAGGTCCTCTCGACTTTGTAAGGAGAAACCACCTGCGTGAGATCCTTACGATTCACAAGGGAGCAACACACTTAGAGATCCCCACGATTCCTAAGGAGAAATTACACTTACGAGATCCTCACAACTCGTAAGGAGAACCCTCTTATGGGACCCTCACAACTCATAAGATTCAAAAGTCTTAAGCTACATGGATCTGAACATGTTCTTAAGCAGCCCCCACAACCTCTAATATTGCCTTACAAGCGGCTCAATGCTGACCCCTGTATACAATCCATGGGCGCGAATAAACATTTCCTTAGCAAAGTCTCATCCGTGACTAGGGATATGTTCGCACGGTGAACAACCCTTGTGAATCCTCTCAACTTATAAGGAGAAAACACTCTTGTAAGATCCTTACGACTTATAAGAGAACATACACTTAGGAGTCCTCACGATTCTTAAGGAGAAAACGCGCCTACGAGATCCTCACGACTCGCAGGGAGAAATACCTTTATGAGACCCTTTCGGCTCATGAAGTCAAAAGCCTTAGTCGACAGGATTCTAACCCTGTTCGCTAAGCCACCTTTGTTCGATATCGACAGAGGCAAATGATATTCGCTCCTGGCAATATCCCAGTTGTAACGGTGTTGATGCCAAAATCGGTGTCCAAATCCAAGCTTGTAGCAAAAAGCTAGCGAGCCACACATGCATAAAAAATAGCCGAAATGATGGGGCAACTTGCAAACAAAATCAGCAAGTAAAAGTGTATGCATGCGAAATAGCCAAAATGATTGGGCAACTCGTAATAAAAAGCAGCGAGTAAAAATAAAAAATAGCCGAAATGATCGGGCACCGCGAAAAATAGCCGAAATGATTGGGCAATCGCGACCTTCGCGATATAAAAGCTGAAATGATAGAGTATCGCGGAAAGAAATTAAAAAAAATGAAATTTATGCCCTACAGGTGATATCACATCAATCCATGTATACAATCCAGGGGCGCAAACAAAGAAGGAATCATGCCTTTCCTCCCCAGGCTTCATCAGAAGAAGAAGCCAAATCTCAATGGTTCACAGATAGCCTGGAGATCATCTCAACATTCTTCTCGTTACAACAGACACAACATCAAGCAAAGTGGAAAAGCGGCAACCCCCCAATTCCATGACTCGACGGTGCACAGATGACCGAGAGTCAAACCGCGACTCCGTGAAATACGGATAAAGTCAACCCTTCCTGGTCACGTAGAACGCGGCTTATGTCAATCCTGACCCCGTGGGAAACGTCCAGAACAGATCCTGGTCCTTGCAGAGCACGGCAATGACCCCGTGTGAAGCATCCAGAGCAGAGCCTGGTCCTCGCCGAACACGGCAGTGAACCCGTGGGAAGCATCCAGAGCAAAATTTCCTGGTCACGTGGAACGCGGATAATGTCAATCCTGACCCCGTAGGAAACGTCCAGAGCGGATCCTAGTCCTCGCAGAGCACGGCAATGATCCCGTGTGAAGCATCCAGAGCGGAACCTAGTCCTCACCGAACACGGCAGTGAACCAGTGGGAAGCATTTAGAGAAAAAAATTGGTCACGTAGAACGCGGATAATGTCAACTCTAACCCCATGGGAAACATCCAGAGCGGAGCCTAGTCCTCGCCGAACACGGCAGTGAACCCGTGGGAAGAATCTAGAGCAAAATTCCTGGCTACGTGGAACGTGGCTTATGTCAATCCTGACCCCGTGGGAAACGTCCAGAGTGGATCCTGGTCCTCGCAGAGCACGGCAATGACCCCGTATGAAGCATCCAGAGCGGAGCCTGGTCCTCGCCGAACACGGCAGTGAACCCGTGGGAAGCATCCAGAGCAAAATTCCTGGCTATGTGGAACGCGGCTTATGTCAATCCTGACCCCGTGGGAAACGTCCAGAGCAGATCCTGGTCCTCGCAGTGCACGGCAATGACCCCGTATGAAGCATCCAGAGCGGAGCCTGGTCCTCACCGAACACGGCAGTGAACCCGTGGGAAGCATCCAGAGCAAAATTTCCTGGTCACGTGGAACGCAGATAATGTCAATCCTAACCCCGTAGGAAATGTCCAGAGCGGATCCTGGTCCTCGCAGAGCACGGCAATGACCCCATGTGAAGCATCCAGAGCGGAGCCTATTCCTCGCCGAACACGGCAGTGAACCAGTGGGAAGCATCTAGAGAAAAAATCCTGGTCATGTGGAACGCGGATAATGTCAACTCTGACCCCGTGGGAAACGTCCAGAGCGGAGCCTAATCCTCGCCGAACACTGCAGTGAACCCTTGGGAAGCATCTAGAGCAAAATTCCTGGCTACGTGGAACGCGGCTTATGTCAATCCTGACCCCGTGGGAAATGTCCAGAGTGGATCCTGGTCCTCGCAGAGCACAGCAATGACCCCGTGTGAAGCATCCAGAGCGGAGCCTGGTCCTCACCGAACACGGTAGTGAACCCGTGGGAAGCATCCAGAGCAAAATTCCTATTTACGTGGAACACGGCTTATGTCAATCCTGACCCGTGGGAAACGTCCAGAGCGGATCCTGGTCCTCGCAGAGCACGGCAATGACCTCGTGTAAAGCACCCAGAGCGGAGCCTGGTCCTCGCTGAACACGGCAGTGAACCCGTGGGAAGCATCCAGAGCAAAATTTCCTGGTCCCGTGGAACGCGGCTTATGTCAATCCTGACCCCGTAGGAAACGTCCAGAGCGGATCCTGGTCCTCGCAGAGCACGGCAATGACCCCGTATGAAGCATTCAGAGCGGAGCCTCGTCCTCGCCGAACACGGCAGTGAACCCATGGGAAGCATCTAGAGCAAAATTCCTAGCTATGTGGAACGCGGCTTATGTCAATCCTGACCCCGTAGGAAACGTCCAGAGAGGATCCTGGTCCTCGCAGAGCACGGCAATGACCTCGTGTGAAGCATCCAGAGCGGAGCCTGGTCCTCGCCAAACACGGCAGTGAACCCGTGGGAAGCATCCAGAGCAAAATTCCTGGCCACATGGAACGCGGATAATGTCAACCCTGACCCCGTAGGAAATGTCCAGAGCGGATCCTGGTCCTCGCAGAGCACGGCAATGACCCCGTGTGAAGCATCCAGAGCGGAGCCTAGTCCTCGCCGAACACGGCAGTGAACCAGTGGGAAGCATGTAGAGCAAAATTCCTGGTCACGTAGAACGCGGATAATGTCAACTCTGACCCCATGGGAAACGTCCAGAGCGGAGCCTAGTCCTCGCCGAACACGGCAGTGAACCCGTGGGAAGCATCTAGAGCAAAATTCCTGGCTATGTGGAACACGGCTTATGTCAATCCTGACCCCGTGGGAAACGTCCAGAGCGGATCCTGGTCCTCGCAGAGCACGGCAATGACCCCGTGTGAAGCATCCAGAGCAGAGCCTGGTCCTCGCCGAACACGGCAGTGAACCCGTGGGAAGCATCCAGAGCAAAATTCCTGGCTACGTGGAACGCGGCTTATGTCAATTCTGACCCCGTGGGAAACGTCCAGAGCGGATCCTGGTCCTCGCAGAGCACGGCAGTGAACCCGTGTGAAGCATCCAGAGCGGAGCCTAGTCCTCACCGAACACGGCAGTGAACCTGTGGGAAGTATCTAGAGCAAAATTCCTGGCTACGTGGAACGCGGCCTATGTCAATCCTGGCCCCGTAGGAAACGTCCAGAGCAGAGCCTGGTCCTCGCCGAACACGGCTGTGAACCCGTGGGAAGCATCCAAAGCAAAATTCCTGGCTACGTGGAACGCGGCTTATGTCAATCCTGACCCCGTGGGAAACGTCCAGAGCGGATCCTGGTCCTCGCAGAGCACGGCAATGACCCCGTGTGAAGTATCCAGAGAGGAGCCTGATCCTCGCAGAACATGGTACTGAACCCGTGGGAAGCATCCAGAGCAAAATTCCTGGCTACGTGGAACGCGGCTTATGTCAATCCTGACCCCCTGGGAAACGTCCAGAGCGGATCCTGGTCCTCGCAGAGCACAGCAATGACCCCGTGTGAAGCATCCAGAGCAGAGCCTGGTCCTCCCCAAACACGGCAGTGAACCCGTGGGAAACATCCAGAGCAAAATTCCTGGCTACGTGGAACGCGGATAATGTCAACCCTGACCCCGTGGGAAACGTCCAGAGCGGATCCTGGTCCTCGCCAAACATGGCTGTGAACTCGTGGGAAGCATCCAGAGCAAAATTCCTGGTCACGTGGAACGCGAATAATGTCAACCCTGAACCCATGGGAAACGTCCAGAGCGGAACCTGGTCCTCGCAGAACACAGCAGTGAACCCGTGGGAAGCATCCAGAGCAACCCCTGACTCCGTGAAATGCGGATAAGAGCAACTTCACCCATCACTTGCGGGTCCTCACGACTCGTAAGGGAGCAAATTCTCTTGTGAGATCCTTACGACTTTCAAGAGAAAACACACTTAGGAATTCTCACGATTCTTAAGAAGAAATTACACCTACGGGATCCTCTCGACCAGTAGGGAGAAAATTCTTTATGAGACCCTCACGGCTCATAAAGTTGAAAAGTCATAGGTAACAGATCCTAACTCTGTTTTCTAAGCCATCACCACCTTACAAAGAGCACAAGATTGATAGCTATATACTATCTACAGACCGCACTTGCTAAAATCACATGGCAAACAACACAGCGAGGAAGAAAAAAGCAGAGAGATGACACAAGACATTACAGAAAAATGTGTATTTTTTATTCATGAATTCAATTGGGTACAAAATACATCATATGAAAGAATAAAAGAACAAATACATTTTATTCAAAATTACAAATGGTATAAAAAAATTATTATTGAGAGGAAAGCGCTTTCAATAATCCAATCAGCCGCTCGCGCACTTCCCTCAGCCCCTCTCCTTGATCAGCTGCCGCGGCCAACTCCGCTTCGACCTGGGCTCGCTGCTGCAAGTAAGAAGAAAGTTGTTCCTCGACGGCCCGCTGAGTTGCTTCACGATCTTGTGCAGCCCGCTTGACGACGTCGAGCTTCTGCCTCAATATTAACCCATCAGAAATACATTGCAGAAGGCCTTCGAAGATAACTTTCAACTGGGCAGCATCGCATCAACCTCAGCATGCAGTCGAGTAGATTCGCTTGAAATTTCTTTACATTCCTTCTGCTTTAAAGCCACTTTTTGTTCAAGATAGCGGAAGTAAGAAGTGCTCTGCTCGATCCACGCAGCCCGTTGAGTGCTCATAGCCAGAATCTCAGGTGCAGAACGCCTAAGCTCAAGCTCATGCAGGCAAGCCTCGATTTCCCGGCAGCGATTAACCCAAGACTCAACGACGCCCTCACCATGAAAGTTCATGAGCGTCGCTAGCATAGGGTTAACCTCTGTGGCAAAATCCGCAGCAGATGTGGGAGTCTCCGCGTCAAGCTACTCGATATATTCGCTCAGCAAGCGTAGACTGGTCACAGCACCTTTGGATGATGGATGTCTGGAAAAAGGCCCTGCCGGCATTATAATGCGAGACTCGAACAGGGCTGGAGTCGATGTGATTGCTGCAAAATAGATCATAATCAGATGTCGGCTCAGGAAATAAAGAAAATACGTGAAAAGTAGAGTTTACTATATCGGCTGCAACAGGGGGCAGAGCTGGGAGTACTGGTGGCGCAACGACAGCCTCATCCCCTCCTTCAATTCGTAAGGCTACAAGCAATATAAAGAATTAGCAGTAATACGACTGCCCGTTAAAGAAAAGGACGTCGTTTAGAGAAAATACTCACCGACACCAGCAGGTGGACTAATCTCTGACAAGAAGGAGAAGTGTGGGTGCAGCACCTGATACAGGTGGTCAAAAAGGACTCCTGCAAAGACGCAATAGTGCAACGTCGGTACGTAGGTTATACAGCTTAAAAATAAGACTGATGAATCACGAATCTGCACCTTCCAACATCTGAGATGGTATGAGGGGGGTAGAAGAGGTGTCACCATCAAGGTGGTAGCTGATGGCGCTGCCTCGGGTAGCGCGACATCAACACTAGCCGCACTTGCATTAGAAACAAGATAAACCCTGTTAGGAAAGATTGCAGAATAAAAAGAAGGGCGGTGACCTAAAATCTACCTGATGAGTCGCCAGCTGGAGCCGTGACGAGGGCGTCACTTGATACAACGGCGGCGTCTCCCTCCTCCATAGGGGTGGTCTCACCTCCCGTCGCCTCATCCCCTGACACCACGAGAGCCGTCGTCACGCTCACGACGCCAGGAGACAGCAAAGAACCGTAGGCGGGAAGAGCGATGATCGGAGCGGCGCCCGACTCTTGAGAAAGAGCGACCATCTCGAGCCCAGCAATTGCACCCATTTCGCTCGCCGCCACCTCGGGCTCAGTGATTGTAGCCGTCTCATCCACCGCTGCCTTAGGCTCAGCCGTGGTAGCCGTCTCATCCGCCGCCACCTCGGGCTCGGCAGTGGTAGCTATCTCGGGCATAGCAATCGTGACTGTCTCGTCAGCCACTACCTCGGGCCCAGCAATTACGGCCGCATCGCCTACCGCCGCTCCGGGTTCGGTAGTAGCAGCTACCTCCTCCGCCGCTACCTCAGGCTCGGCGTTCGCCGCCACTTCTTCGGTAAGGCTCAGCCCTGCAAGATAAGGTATATGAGAACTGATAATTTAAAACTTTGACAACGGAACCTCATGGCGCATTACCTGGAGTTGATTTACCGTTTGCTTCCCGACCCGCACGTGCCGCCTGTCTGTAAGCAGTAGACAAGGCAACCGGAGACTCCTCTGAAGGAGTAGCAGCAGGGGTAGCGGCGCTCAAACCAGCTCCCGCGGCTAAGGCAACATTACGCTTCCTTGCTGCGCGCCTCCGGCGCTTCCTTTCCTCCCAGGCCGTCAAAGCAGACCTTCTAGAAGCCTCCTTCAACAAGACATCATCGTCCACATCCAGGGTTACCTCTGGAGCCGTCAAGGCTTCCTTCATCAGTCGTTTAAGTAAGGCCTCTTTCGGCAGTGCCGAAGAGGCCGGGACTTCGATAGCTGACCCGGGAAGAGTTTCCGCATCAGCTTGCGGGATCGGCATTGTGGTCCCTGCGATAAGACAAAGAAAGGGTCAGATTACTTATAAGAAACGGGAGCAGGAACATGGTGAACCGAAATTTACCGATGCCTAAGGATGCTCGAAGTTGTTCCTCTTCCTCAAAAGTCTTGAGAGAGGCAGCAAGAGCTTCGTCGGTAGAAATGCTTGTTAAAGAAGAAAAACATCAGTCATAACACAATAATAGAAATACGATGCGATGGCGAAAAATACAGCTAATGAGTAACTGATCGCGCCAGGATAGCCAACCCCTCTTCGTGGCTGGCCAATTGTTTAGAATCTGCAATGGCAGCCGCCAGATCAGTATCGTCTGGCGGCATGAATAAGCCCTCGTTCGTCCCATACTCACTCAGGCCTTCGCCGTAAGGAGCGTGAGGCTCTTGGCCAAGTACAACGTCGATAGAAAAGATCGACTTCTTTTTCTTCTGTGAGCGAGCTCTGGTCGCAGCCAAAACCAGCTTGCGCTTCGTGGGCACTTTGTGACGGCGAGTCCCGATATCCGAGCCCACGCCAGATTCGGGTGAAGCTACAGTTACCATCTCCATGGAAACGTGGGGCACCGAGGGCACGCCACCGTCTCCATAGGAGCATGGGGCAATCCACGCCTGGGGCTTAGCACACGTGGAGGCTCAACTGCAGCAACCCCTCTTAGCGGAGGGGGACAGCTATCTGTCGTTTCAAAGGGACGTTGCGATCGCTGGCAGGAAGGGCACTCTTGCGATCGAGCAGCAGCCGCCTCTCTTCCCTGATAACAGCGCCCATCGCGTGTTGATACCAGGCCCCGTGTACGTTAAGGGCCCTCGGAATGCAGCTTGGCTCGCTAATAAAGAAGTGGGAGCCTGTATTCAAGCGCATAAAGTGATGCAGCGCACCCCGTATTCCCTCTCTGGTGGCTGCAGGTTCTTCCAAGAACGCCTCCAGTGGAACCCCCTGGTTATAGCTCAGCTGCTGGGCAAAATAATGGGGGTTGTATCTCATAAAAAGCGCCGCATCATTTTGCCTGAATACAAGAAAGCCCGGCCTGATAGAGTATATATGTAGAATCTCCCGGGCTTTCAACACGGAGGCCCCGTCCTTAAAGGTGTCGCGCAATGCCAGCACCGTCTTGGAAGTTTCCTGACCGATCGTCAGGACTTTGTCAGTAAAAGACATACCAGCTCCGACCGTGCGCGAACGAAGAAGCAACCCCTTAGCCTCCCGCTAAGACGGATTCACGATAGAAGCGTCAACCAGCCGCATAATTCTCAGGAATTTGCATTTCTCAAAAAACGGAGGTCTTTTATGAATACCAAATACCCCGAGCACGTGCATTTCAATCCACGAAGTAAAGTAGTGCATCGGGAAGTTAGCGGCATGCACCCCCGGTTCAGTTGTATCCGCCGCCACGCTAAGACCATGGTACAGGTGGGCTAACCCGGCAATCCCGATGGCCACTTGTATTCCAGCCACCATTCGATACGCTGGGTAGAAGACGGACGGCCTCATATAGCGAGGGTGCATAGGGAGCGCAAACCAGCACTACCACAGCCCAATAAACCTAAGAAAGAAAGCCTCCTCGTCAATACCCGGAGCAGTGATTTCTGACAGAGGAATGATCGCGGCATCGGGAAGATAAATGCCCTTCTGATCATATTCCAGTACTGGTCGACGGTGCAAGCCAAAGCCAAAGGGATCGTCGAGCTTGGTAAATTTTTCGCCTCGTTTCGATAGAATCTTCGGGCGAAGAAACCGGACAATGAAGTCTGCGAAACTGACCACACGGCCTCCGGATTCCAAGAAGAGGCCCTCGTACATGTTCAGCACCTTTATCAGACTAGAAAACTGGTGCTGGATGGCGTTCTCTGGTGTTAGGCCCATCACCACCGGCTTGGTGGCAAAAACGTATTCATCTGGAGGAAGCAGCTCCTCATAGTGCTCCCCCCTAACCGGCAGACCGGAAATCTCAACAAATTCTTCTAAGAAGATGGAGACTTCTCTGTCCAGTAGAAGAAAGGTATGGGTTGGGATGTTCCATTGCTCTAAGAACGCCTTAATCCACCATGTTGGAGGAGCAGAATATTGGAACAATGAAGCATAAACCGCAGGATATAGGCCGAGCTTCAGCAGTTGCGTTTTCTTCGCCGACAAAATGTACCTGGCCCACTGCAAATACCCGGCCGAATATCGGGGAGTCAACCCGATGTTGTAAGGTTGTCCCCAAGGGCGCGACTCGCCGTGGCATATGCGCCGCCCCAAAGTATCCAAAGCTGCCGGCAGCTGCATGGGTATGGCGGCAATCGAAGGTTGAAGAAGACCCTCCGAAATCCAGTTGACAACCTCTACGGCATAATTCACCGGGGGTGCATCAGCATACGAAATCGACGAGATCGGATCCGACGGCATCGCACAAGAGAAGCTTCGACGACCTCTGATTATCTGGTCGTACCACCTACCCCACAAGTGAAGGTTTTTGTGTTCCGGGTCATAGTCTCTGATGAGCGCGAGAACCTCCCGGTCCACAGGTGCCTCAGGGAATCCTCCCTCTGAACGGAAAAACGGGAAAGAGAGATCGGAAGACATGTCGCCTGCGAGAAAGAACAGAATTCGATTGTCAGTACTATAATTTAATTTTAAAATTCTAACACTCGGCACTTTAAAGTTTGTACCATACTGCAATGCAGTGGAAAGGGGACCAAAGGGGGACCCACAAAATCCAGATGACAATGCATTAATTAATAAAACAGCCTCATCATTGGATGAGACTGTTAATTAATGAGGAGATCCTCAAAGAAATTCTCATCAAATGAGAAATCCCTTGGGAAAAGGAGAAAATCTCCCTTTAAGAGCAAAGCTCTGTAACAGAGTGACACTTGTCAAACTCGGGTCATGAGGGAATAAAATTCCTTAAAGATCCTGGCTCTATAATGATGATGGAAAATCCATCAAAGAATAATTAAAATTAGTTCTTGAGAATTAAAAATTCTGGGATCTTCAAGATCCATGAGAAAACTCTTAAGAGTTCTTCATCAAAGATCAAAAGATCTACGTAATATCAAAAGAGCAGAGCTCTGATTCATGAGCTAAGAAACCCTAAGAAAAGATCTCTTTAGATCTATGGATTTCTGAGAGCAAGACTCTATTAATGAAACCCTAAAAGGGTTTTCTTTAGATCAAAGATCTATGAAGAACAAAGCTCTGTTAATGGGTAAAAACCTTAATTTATTAAAAAAAAATATTTTACCTAAGAGTTCTGACTCTTGAAAGTTCTTAACAAAAGAGCTGCGCTGTGAATGAAAATTCTCAAGAAGAAGATGATAATCATATAAAGGACCAAATGTCCTATTTATAGGCACTGAACCGCCTCTTCAACTTCTGAGTCGATCCAAGGGCTCAGATGTTGCCACCGCTGCAATCACGTGTGCGCCACGTGAGCGCAACGGTGGGGGGCATTTGTTTCCCCTAATCAGAGCAATGCTCTGTTTTGAATTTCAAAATTCAAAAATTGAAGCAACGATTCAGATTCTGCGCGCTGCGCGCCACGTGTCAAACGCAGATGCGCTAGCGCCAGGTGCGCTGCGCCCTAGGCGGCGCACCCCCAATCAGAGCAAAGCTCTGTTTTAAAATTCAAAATTTAAAAAGTTGAAGCAACGCTTCAGATCCAGCGCTCTGCGCTGTGCGCCACGTGTCAAACACGGGTGCGCTAGCGCAGTTGCGCTGCGCTCTGCGCTGCGCGCCACGTATCGAACGTAGGTGCGCTCGCGCAAGGTGCGCCAACGCTGGAATTAAAAATCCCCCACAGTTAGATCAAAAGATCTACTAATAATAAATTATTAATTAATCAGAACTAAAATTCTGTTATGAAAAGATTTTTCAATCTTATTGAAACAAGAAGATTATCTTCTGTAAAACAGAAACCTTAGGATCAAAGATCCAACTGTGGGAAATATTCCCAAATCAATCAAAGAAAAATCTCTTAAAACTGATTTAACAAATCAATTGGCCCTATATAAAGGCTCCTAAATTTCAAGTCTAAAAAAAAGGATAAAAAAAAGAGGGTGAGAAAAACCCTCTGCAAACTTTGAGAAACAGAAGAGCAAGCTCTTAGAAAAAAAGAAGATTTTTCTTCATCTTCAAGGTAAATAACTATGTTCTTGAATAACAGAGATGAAACCATCTCATAAAAAGAAGAACCATCTTCTAAAAAGATCATAGATCTGAAAAAAGACCAAGGTTTTTTGATAAAAAGAAAAAGATCAAAAGATCTAATCATAAAAAAATAAAAAAAGTATTTTACTTCATTCACAGATCTTTGATCTATAAAGGCAGAGCCCTTTTATAAAAACAAGAACTTTTGTTCTTGAATCTTGAGGCAAACCCTCCTTTATGAAGAATATAAAATTTGTTCTTTGATTTTAAAATTGATCATTTGCGCTTTGCGCTATTGAAAAGTGCCTTGCACTCATGAACTGCGCTCTTGCGCTCCATGGATCGGCGCTCAGCGCCAAAACATGCCACGTGTCAACCATAGACACCACTTGCGCTTTGCGCTTTTAAAATAGCACACTGCACTCATGAGCTGGCACTCAGCGCCAAGTGCGCCACGTGTCACTCATTGGCGCGCCAACAGACTAGCGCAGAGCACTCATAAATTAAAAAGCGCAATGCGCTAAATGAACTAGCGCTTAGCGCTAAGCGCGACACGTGTCCTCTTCGTGTGCGCTACCTGACAGAAGCGCAATGCGCTCTTTAGCTGGCGCAAAGCGCCTGGCGTGCCACGTGGCGCATTGTCAGAGCACAATTTGTTTTGATGAAGACAAAAGATGTCAGAGCCCAATGCCTAGCATTACTAAAAGGGCCGAGTCCAAACAAAGGCTTAATAGCCAGAACAAAAAATAAAATGTTAAACATTTTTTTTTAATTGGACTTAGCCCAATTCTGGCCATATGTCCTCAAGTTATCTCGAATTGAGCACATCTGCTCTTTCAACCAACTCACATCGGTTCGAGGGTACATCTCGTTACTCCTCTGATATTTGTCGTTGTAATCCTTCAACGTCTTCAGAGAGGTGACGGGTCCCGACGACCATACATTTCTATGGACTGTGGGGTCTCTAAACCCATAGACTATGATGTCCTTAATCTCGACCGTGATGTCTTAAAACTAATATCGGACTGTGGGGTCCTTAAACCCACGGGCTATGATGTCCTTAAGCTCGACCGTGATGTCTTAAAACTAACATCGGACTGTGGGGTCCTTAAACCCACGGACTATGATGTCCTTAACCTCGACCGTGATGTCTTAAAACTAACAACGGGCTGTGGGGTCCCTAAACCCATGGACTATGATGTCCTTAACCTCGACCGTGATATCTTAAAACTAATATCGGACTGTGGGGTCCTTAAACCCACGGACTATGATGTCCTTAACCTCGACCGTGATGTCTTAAAACTAACATCGGACTGTGGGGTCCTTAAACCTACGGACTATGATGTCCTTAGCCTCGACCGTGATGTCTTAAAACTAACAATGGACTATGAGGTCCCTAAACCCATGGACTATGATGTCCTTAACCTCGACCGTGATGTCTTAAAACTAACATCGGACTGTGGGGTCCTTAAGCCCATGGACTATGATGTCCTTAACCTGGATCGAGATGTCCTTAAACTAACAATGGACCGTGATGTCTTTAAACTAATCGACCGCGATGTCCCTAAACTAAACAATAGAGCCCAAACGCTCTCTTGTCGGATCAAAATGATCCTGTTAAGTTGATCTTAGTTTAAAATTAGACTGACGTATTCTTAACAAACGTTTAAGTTGATCTTAGTCTCAAATGAGACTAACGTATCCTTAAACCAAACCCCCAAACCCAAATCTAAGAAGATACGGATTTGGACTAATTCAGGTCCTACGGGAAACAACATAAATTAGTCTCCGTATACAATCCACGGGCAACCATAAACAAAACAAACACCCACGACACGAAGTGACCATCTGGAGAAGGAGAAAGTTGTTACCGCGATACGGTAGCGTAATTAACTGCAGAGGCTTGCGCCTGCAGGGAAGTGCGTCACCATAATTAAAAAACTCCTCAAACGAGGGGGAATCTGACGAAGTCTGCTATATCGGCCGCATCCGTTTAAACCTTCGATGCACGGTGCCATAAATCAACTTGGCATCTTCGGAGAGGTGGACGGATAGCACCAATTAGCATCTGCCCCGAAATACAGGCAAGACATTTGTCGTGTCTCCGCCGCGTCTTTCGGAGGGGAACAGACCGCAATATCCCTAAACTAAACAATAGAGTCCAAATGCTCTTTTGTTGGATCTAAATGATCCCGTTAAGTTGGTCTTAGTCTAAAATGAGACTAACGTATCCTTAACAAACGTTTAAGTTGATCTTAGTCTTAAATGAGGCTAACGTATCTTTAAACCCAACCCCCAAACCCAAATCTAAGAAGATACAGATTTGGACTAATCCACGCCCTACGGGCGACAGCATAAATTAGTCTCCGTATACAATCCACGGGCAACCAAAAACAAAACAAACACCCACGACACGAAGAGACCATCTAGAGAAGAAGAAAGTGGTTACCGCGATGCGGTAGCGTAATTAATTGCAGGGGCTTATGCCTGCAGGGAAGAGCGTCCCCACAATCAAAAACCGCTCAAATGAGGGGGAATCTGATGATGTTTGCTATATCGGCCGCATCCGTTTAAACCTTTGATACATGGTGTCATAAATCAACTTGGCATCTTCGGAGAGGTGGACGGATAGCACCAATTAGCATCTGAACCGAAATTCAGGGGAGACGGACCCGCGCGATCGCGTCTCCGTGTTTCGGCGGGGAACAGCCCTCTCCCTGATGGAGCCAAGGACTAACAATGAAGCAGAATATGAAGTTTTAATAGCCAGCCTTGTGATCGCTATCGACATGGGAATCAAAGGCCTCCTCATATATGGAGAATCTAAGCTGATCGTCAGCCAAGTAAACAGCAACTATCAGACATGTAAACCAGAACTGATAAACTACGGCGAAAGGGTGCAGCAACTGCTGACACAAATCCCGTTCTATACCTCAGAAAGCATACCACGAGCGGAAACTAGCAAAGCGGACGCGTTAGCCAAATTGGCTAAAGAGTTGGCCGATGAAGACCTCGATGACGTAAAAATCATCGTGCAAAGCCGCAGGATCCTCGCGCCAACATATCTATCTTCGGAAGACCTGATGAAGATACTCAAAGGAAAAGGAACGGCTGAGCAAGAAGTTCTCCAAATAAAGAATGGAAGGGATGTCGAGGATTGGAGAGAAGTTTTCATAGACTACTTCAAATCCCAACGAACGCCCAAAAATGTATCGTCCAGACATCAACTCATGAAACGAGCTTTATCTTTCGCTTTCGTCAATGATACCTTATATAAGAGATCATTCGACCTCCTATGGTTAAGGTGCCTAGGGCTAAAAGAAGCAAAGAAAGTTGTCCGGGAAATACACGTTGGACTTGCGGCTCCCATCAAGCAGGGCCGAAAATGAAGCTGAAGATAAAGAGGATGAGCTACTACTGGCCAACAATAATTCAGGACTGCCTCGAATATGTAAAGCAATGTCTTCATCCATCAACATCCAAATCCGCTGCACCCGACAATGGCTAGTTGACCGTTCGAGATGTGGGGAACGGATATAATCAGCCCCATCAAACCAGCGTCGTCCAAAGGACATCGGTTCATATTGGCAATGATCGACTACTTCTCTAAGTGAGCAGAAGTAGTACCACTAAAGGAGGTGAGGACGGAGAATATCCTTCACTTCTTCAGAATCCATGTCATCTATCGGTTCGGCACTCCACGATGAATTATCTCGTATAATGGACCAGCTTACAGAAGCTATAAAATAAGCCGTTTCGCACTGCAACACAAAATCGATAGAAGATATTCCTAAGTCTATAATCCTCGGGACAACGGTCTAGCTGAACCCTTCAACAAGACCCTGACCAAGATTCTAAAAAAGACGGTGCCTAGAAACAAAAAAGACTGCTATGAAAGGATGCACAAAGCACTTTGGGCGTACAGAACGACGTTCAAGACCGCCACGAATACATTACCGTATGCATTGGTGTTCAGCGCAGAAGCAGCGCTCTCTTTGGAAATAGAACTCCCCTCTTTACGAGTAGCGGTTCGATACGAGCTGACAGATGAAGAAAATGCTCATCTCAGGTTTGAGGAGATCGACGCCCTTGACCAAACCCGCCTTATAGCACAGCAAAATCTAGAGGTTTATAAGGCAAGGATGACACGGTTATATGAATGATTGACTAGGCCGAGAACATTCCGCCAAGGCGAACTCATCATGGTTGTCAAAAGACCGATGATCCCCAATCGTGCAAAGTGGGGGAAGTTCGAGCCAAACTATGAAGGCCCATACGTCATAGACAAAGTCTACCAAGGTGGAGCCTACCTGCTCATGGATATACATGGCGAAAAACCCTTCCGGCCAATAAACGACCGATTCCTCAAAAAATATTACGCTTGACGAGTCATGACTTAGGTCAATGATAGATGACGACGCTTGTGTCCGCTCACTATCTTCCTGAGTCAGAAGAACTCTGAGAGTAGTATCCAAAAAGCTCCGTCGCCTCAAAAATGGTGATAATGGACCGAGAAGTCCTTAAACTAATAATGGACCGTAACGTCCCTAAACTAGCATTTTGCCCCAAAACACGGCTTTATATGGACCGAAAAGTCCTTAAACTAAAAACTCGCCCCAAAATACGGCGATAATAGATTGTCATGCCCTTAAACTAATACGTTTAGTCGTACGGTGAATCCTTACCTTGATTACCGTATACAATCCATGAGCACAAACGATTCGTAACCTTTCCAGGTCTTTCATGATGCGGTCCTTCGAAAAAGATCGGAGCCTACAACTAATAGTGCGTTACCTTACGGGCCGCTTAAAAAAAGCACTTGTGAAGCCCTCACGACTTTGTAAGGAGAAAACACCTACGTGAGATCTTTACGACTCACAAAGGAGTAACACACTTAGGAATCCAAACAATTCCTAAGGAGAAAATACACTTACGAGATTCTCGTGACTCGTAACGAGAATATACCCTCTATAAAACCCTCACGGCTTATAGAATTCAAAAGCCTTAAGATACAGGGACCTGAACCTGTTCTTAAGCCATCAAAACCCTACAAAACTTTCCTGCCCTATATGTAGTCTAATATCGACTCTTGTATACAATCCACGGGCATAAATAAATATATTCCCCACCGAGTTCCACCAATGGCGAGAAATATCCCCATATGGTGAACGACGCTTGTAAGTCCTCTCAACTTACAAGAAGAAAACACTCTTGTAAGATCCTTACGACTTGCGAGGGAAAATACCACTTAGGAATCCCTTCGATTCCTAGGGAGAAAACACACCTATGAGACCCTTACGACTCATAAAGTCAAAAACCTTAGTCGACAGGATCCTAATCCTGTTTGCTAAGCCACCTTTGTTCAAATCAACAAAGACAAATGATGATTCGCTCCTAACAATATCCCAGTCGTAGCGATATTGATGCCAAAATCGGTATCAGGACCCAAGTCCCCGACTCGCAACAAACTTAGCGAGTCGCAAAAAATGCATATGAAACAGCTGAAATGATGGGGCAATTCATAATAAAAATCAGCAGGTAAAAATATGCATAAGAAACAGCCGAAAAGTTTTGGCAACTCACAAAAAAAACAGCGAGTAAAAATAAAAAATGGCATAGGCAAAATGATTGGGCACCGCGAAAAATAGCCGAAATGATTCGCGACTTTCGCAACATAAAAAGATGAAAAGATAGAGTATCGCAGAAATAAACAAAAACAAAGCCTAAAGACCATGGGAGATCATCCCACTCCAGAAAGGTGCGATCATGACTCATTAAGGCTTCAAATTAAGCCTAACCTCAAGTAAAAAACGCCACAGCAAATACCTAACGCTTGTTCTTCCGACGATAATACAGATACACCAACCTAAGAAGATTACTTGAAGATGCATTTTCCATCCTCAGAAGGGATCAGAAACATGACAGTCGTGGGACTACTCGAACAGCGACCTAAGGGACTGCATATTGAAGAATACATCAGCCAATGCGACAGTACCATGGACTAAAACTCTAGTACCACAAACCTAACGGACCACCGTCATAAAAGAATGGGGGTTATCTACATCCAATATTAAGGCAAGTTTGCCTGTAAACCTAAGGGAGGTAAACTAAAAACACTCCGAAATGAGTACGTAAACTAGAGACTCCGAAATGAGTGAATAAATTATAAACTCCGAAATGAATAAATAAACTAGAGACTCCGAAATGAGTGAATAAACTATAAACTCCGAAACGAGTAAATAAACTAGAGATGATGAGTGAATAAACTACAAACTCCGAAATGAGTGAATAAACTAATCCGCGCTGAGTCAAGACATCAAAAGATAAAGAGGTGCAAACATGAAATAAAATATATGTTTTTTATTCACAAACCAAAATGAGTACAAGATACAAAAAGGGGGAAAATATAACGGCAAAATTTTTTAAGACGATAGACGATTCAATAAACCAGCCAGATCATCATTTTTTCGTCGGACCTCCGCCTCAAGCTCTATCAGTGCCGCAAGCTAAGCCCCTGCCTGTGCTTATTGTTGTTGGTACAAAGAAAATCGATGCTCAAGCTCCTTCTCGGCAGTTTTGTGAGCCTCAACCATTTCGTTCGTAAAAGTGACAGCTTTATCGAGAGCTACCACCTCCGTAATTGGCTCTTGAAGAGCTCGCCAAATCTCATAGGCCCGAGTAGTTTTAGTTGCAAGATGGACTTGGAGTTCCCTCAAAGCCTTCGAGGCCAGCTCCCTCGCCGAAAATTTCCAGTTGAGCATTTTCTTACAGGATCGGAGGTTGGCCACACACCGATCAATCCATTCATGCAATTTGGCCTTTACAGATGAGATCTCCGAAGGAAGGCGTATGCATTCAAGTCCATGAAGAGAAGCTTCCACTCGACGGCAGTACTCAACCCAAGTACGCACCAACGCCTCGTTATGGTAGGTTGTAAGGATGGACAAAGAAGTATTAGCTTCGACAGCAAATTCCCCTACAATGACTAAAGTGTCGGCGCGGAGATCTTCGATAAGAGCGGCCAGTGAATGTAAACTCTGCTTCGCCATCCTTTCAAATATACGTCTGGCATAAGGGCCCGGCGGCATGCAAATATGGGACTCAACTGGAGTCAGGCTTGGCAGAACTATGAATATACATAAAAAATTAGTCGCCTTTCAAAATGGGAAATAAGCAAAAGAATATCAGGGCTAAAGTGTCACTTACCCATGGCCATAGAAGGCAAATTTGAGAAATCCCCAGCCCGTCAAGAACCTTAACTTCGTCATCGGCCTGTAGAACTGTGGTTCAAAATAAAGGCATGTTAGTGTCGTTACGGAAATATAATACAGAAGGCAAGAGAATACCAACCATGGCCGGAAGAAAGGATGATGCGGTGGGGGGTATCACGTGAAGAGCCGCCATATTAAGTAGGCGCACAAAAGTTTCTTCTGGGGAATGGTCCACAATGGAGGACGCCAACTCCCGTAATTCTGGAAATGAAACAAAAAAGGGGGAGGAAAGGGTCAGACATATTAAAAGATTGCTAAACAAAAAGAGAGATATAAGACTACCTTCAATATTTCGTCCGTTCTGGACCAAAGGGACGGCAGCCTCAGGAATGTCCTCTACATTCTTTGGTGCACCACCAGTAACATCTACAGAGTCTGTAACTGGTCTATAAACCTCCGCCAAAGGAACAAGATCCATCACCGGAGTCTTTAAGGTGCGTTGTAAGCTCGAAACTGCGCCCGCCGCGGAAGTACTTGCAAAGGAAAAATATGTAAAGACGGGTGCAATATGAGAGCAATATAAATCATTTACTAAAAGAGATGGGAGAAAAAACATACTGATATGCCAAGGAGCCTGAATGCCATGCCCCGCTTCCCAGTGTACGGAATCGGTGACGTGGTGGACCGCAACGTATTTACTAAGAAATAAAAACGTTAAGCGTAATTAAGCAATATATATAAAATGCACAAGAATGACAAGTGATATAAAAATATAAACAACAACCTTTATTTGCATTCATCTTTACATACAACTGTTTTTGAAAAGAAAAGATACAATGAAATAAACAGTGTCTAAACAGTAGCATACAAACTGAAAGTAAATATAAGGAGAGCTAGAAGTCTGGCTGGGCAGTGAGCCGGTTCAAGTCCTCCTAACTAGACTCGATCTCCTGAGAGTCCGGTCCTCCTAACGAACATTCCAAAGAAAGAAAAGACAGGAATGTCGTCAGCGAACTAGCACTCGGTAAGTCCCAAAAGAAGGAATAGAATAGAACAAATAATGTTAAATGAAACTGTAAAGCTGTACAGGTATATGATTGTTATTCTAACGTAATTGTTTGTAGCTTGGTACATAAGGTATTTATGTATATGAGAGGAGTCCATCTTACCCCGTGGACTATGGTAACATGTAGTACAAGGCCCCGTTCTAACCCACGGGACAACGGCACGAAAGTTCATGTAGGTGTCTTTTAAGTGACCATCTCGTGCCACGCTATACGTTCTATACCAATCTACCCCGTTATCCCTGCGTAATGTATTATATAGAGTATATTTACAAGTCTTGCCAAAACCATGGATACAAATGTTCAAATAGTCAGGTTCAGGATATAATCTTGTATTCAAGTAATCATGTCAAGTTATAACCATGGTTCGGTCAAGTCAAGTCAAGTATTCAGGTTTAATATTGATGCTTGAATTCATGTATTCAGGTTCAAGTTCATGTATTCATGTTTGACTTTGGATTCAGGATTGAATTAGACTCAGGCCGAGTCAGACACTTGTAACTGATTTAGATCCTGATTTAGGTTCGGGAGTTATCGGTAACCGCTACACATTGATGGCGGGATTTGTGTATTTTTCCAAGACAATTACCATTGATAACTCCGTTAAGTTTTCTACCTTAAATAGGCAAGCACTCACTTTCTCCGGCTCCCTGGGGCTCAAGAGAATTGATCCCGCTTAAACCTATATTTAGTAAAGTCCTTAAATATTGCTTTATATAACTCGAGGGGGTTTTATGAAAAATATTTTTAATAAAATTTCAAAATAAACCTCGAGAATTTATTTATATTATTTAGGGTTTTCATGGATATGAATTTTAAGGATTTGAGGTATTTTAGTAATAATTACTTAGCCTGGAAAGTTCATGATATTTTATTGTAAAACTTGTCTTTTGTTGGTATCTTGATGGTATTTTAGTGAAACATGTAAATCTTTCATTTAAAAAAAATATAAGTTTATTATATTTTGAAAATATATGGATTTGTAATTTTTATATAATTATTAAAAATTAAATTTTATTTAATTAGAAAAATACGTTTTTCTTAAAAACCGTATTTAAAACCTTTCGAGACCGATTGATCCGTGAGGAGGTCTGCATCTCGCTCTACAAGCCTAAGGATTTGTAATAATCCGCACCATCAATTAGCGGATCCCCTAACAAGGGTTATAGAGACATAATCGCAAAGGAGTTTAAAACACCGTTTAAAAGAAATCCGGTTTTTATAGTAAGTGGTATTTTCTTGTAATAATAGTTTCACAATGAAAAATACATTCAAAGAGTATCGTGTTATGAAACCAAGTGTGTATGTGAGAGGTAGGTCGTTACCTCATGAAATTTTCCTAAAGGTATGTTTGTAACAAAAACTAAAATGGTGATATTTAAAGTTCATGGTATTTAAATGAAAAGGTGCTACTATTGTTATTTCACATGAGAATTTTAATGAAAATTTGATTCTAAATATTAGGGTTTTATGTTACAAGTATTGTATACAAATTTGTTTGACCAAATATAAAAGGAATTGGAGTTATAGGATTTAGAAAAAGTGATATCGGTATTAACTCCACTTACCGATATACGTTTTAAAATGAATTTTTAAAGAAGAAAAATGAATATTAGAAGGGACTTACAAGTTAGGAGGCTTAAAGAAAGGTTGAAGAAGGGGGGATGGGTTTCTTAGCGTCGCGGGAGCGTCGAAATAGTTTCGATTCTTCGCCGGAAGTTGACCGCTTTCTAACTCCTCTTTACTCCACTTGTACTTAGAGAATTTTTTAGAGTTTTGGCTAGAAATTTAAGAATGATGCTGAGGCAAAGTGTTGGGTGGTATTTATAGTGGAGAATTAGGGTTTTGGAATTAAAAATTTAGATTAAAAGCATTAAAATTTGGTTTAATTGTGAAATGAAATGTCTCTATTTGATTGCAGGGAAATTAAACAGTAAAGGGGAGTTAGGGGTAGGTCAAGAGTCAAGTGTGCAAAGCCCGGGCTCAATTGGACATGATTGGACCGTCGGCGCCGGTTTATTCCTTGATTTAGCCGGTCAATTTGCAGCATTTGGCTTTAAGATCCGTGCCACCAGATAAAATTAGGGTTTACTCCATTTTCCACATGTTTGATTTTCTGATTTTTCATTTTTCTATGTATTACACATGTAAACTTTTGGGCTTCCAAAAAGTTAAAAAGAAAAATCAGAAAAAAATAATGTGTTTGGAGGGAATCGAACACAGGGGCTATGTCAGAACAGTGCAAGACTTTACTAGTGAGCTACAAGTTGTTTCTTACTGTTTATTATCAAAATTCACTTATACCTCAAACTAAGGCTGTAAACTCAATTCTGTACATTAAACTGGAAAATTCCGTACAGTAAATTCAGAGTCGTTACATTCTACCCTCCTTATAAAAATTTTGTCCTCGAAATTTATATTTACATAAGGACTAATTTACAAATAAGTAAGGGTATCTTGCACGCATATCTTCTTCTCGTTCCCATGTTGATTCTCCTGACGAATCTTTTCTCCACACCACTAGGACCGAGTTTACTTTCTTGTTCCGCAGTGTCTTCACCTTTCGATCCAGGATCTCAACGGGTTGTTTCTCGCAACTCAGGTCAGTCTGGACTGTGAGCTCTGAGTGATCTAGGATGTGGCTGGGGTCGCTCACATATCTTCGTAGCTGAGATATGTGGAACACGTTGTGCACTCCTTCCAATGAAGATGGTAGTGTCAAACGGTATGCTACTTCTCCAACACGTTCGAGTGTGTCGAATGATCATATGTATCTTGGACTGAGTTACCCCTCTTGACAAAGCGGATCACTCCTCTGTTTGGAGAGATCTTCAGAAAAAACATGGTCTCCAAGTTGGAACTCCAGGTGTCGGCGCTTTGCATCAGCCCAATGCTTCTGTCGGTCTTGGGTTATGCGCATTCTTTCCCTGATCGTGCGAACTACGTCCATAGTTGCCACGATCATCTCTGGTCTAAGGAGTTCACGATCTCCAACATCATCCTAACATAGCGGTGAACGACACTTCCTTCCATAGAGTGCTGTAGATGGTGCCATTCCAATGCTCGCCTGATAGCTGTTGTTGTATGAAAACTCCACAAGGTGTAGGTGATCTTCCTACGAACCTCCGAAGTCTAACATACAAGCTCTTAGCATGTCCTCCAGAATATGAATTGTTCGCTCAGACTGTCCGTTCGTTTGTGGATGGTAATCCGTGCTGAAGTTCAGACTCGTTCCCAGGCTAGCTTGCAGACTCTGCCAAAATTATGATCGGAATCTGGTATCACGATCGAAGACGATGCAAACTGGTACTCCATGCAATCTCATGATCTTCTGCATAAGTTCATTGTAACGTTTTGAAAATCGTTTCGGTGAAATTTCGAAAAATCGGTAAAATAAGGGGGTTTTCTGTAAAAAGTCAAAATACAAATATCTTATTATAAAAATTAAATATACATATTCTAGCTATGTAATTGCTATTATTTGGTGTTTATTGAGCCGCTGGTGAAATTTCAAATTTTCTGAAAAAAATATTATTTTATTATTATTTTAAGCCGTCACTAATACATTTAATTAGGGAAAATTACAAATCGGAATGAGTTGAAACAAATTTTGTGCATCATAAAACATTAAATAAAATTTTATCATGTGGTTTTTGGAATGAAATCATTTGCCAAAACGGTTTAGAAATTATTGAAGAAAAAAGGCTTTTTTTTTAGCGTAAATGGATGTTTGGGGTATTGTATTTATCATTTTTCATCACCCCACACCCGTACCCACACCCACACACCCCCACTTACTCCTCCCCATGGCTGAATTCAGCACCCACCATAATTTTTCCCCACTTGATTTCAAAGGAAAAGAAATGAAAGAAAAGAAAAGAAAATGGGTGAATTAGGTGGACTTTTGACCTTACCTTGACCTTGACTTTCCTCCCTTGCATTTTCTCTACCTCCCTCTCTCTCCTCACTCCCATTTCTGGCCTCCCAACAGCAGCAGCCCCCCCCCTCAAATCCCACTCTTTCTTCATAAAAAAAAATCCACAAATCACTTCAAAATCCATGCAAATTCAAATCTAAATCCAAGTCCGACTCCTACCCATTTTAGCTTAGCCCGTATAGCATGTATCCTTGTGAAAAGAGAGCATTTTGGAGGGCCATGAATGCTTGTGGATCTTCATATGTTTTTGGGTATAATTCTAAACTTTTTGTTGCTTAATTTGTTACTAATTTCTTAAGCTAATTTACTTAAGTGTTAATTTGGTTATGTGAGTTTAATTGCAAGTTTTGGAATTCAAGTTGTGAATTTGATTGCAAGTTAGGGTTTTATAAAATTGGTGTATGGTTGTGTGTTATATTTAGGCTTTGTTGTCATGATAATACAAGGTTAGTAGCTAGTGTGAATGGTTAGTTTTAAAATTGTGTTAATTTGCTAAATTGCTTACTAGGTTTTTGAAATTTGTTAAATTCTTGGGATTAAAAATGTGTTTAGGGTTTTCATGACTTCATTAACTTTATTAAGTGTGGTTTAATGTTTTAGATCATGCAAATCTAAGCTAGATTGTAGTTTGTACATTTTTGCTTTGAAATTGTTAAAAAGGGTATTTTTGTAAACTAGAATATTAGGATTTTTGGAATTTAATGGGATTAAATTCCGGAAATTGTTTATACGACTTATTTAAGATATTTAATAAATATATTGGCTGCTACATTCATTTAAACATCGTGTTTTGTACAAAAACGGCGAATTGTGCTTGCTAGATTTTCGGAAAAATGACTTTTTAAGTGAAATTGGCGTTTTTGTGAGTTTTAACCTAGTTCATATTAAAATTAGTGTTCGTGAATGTGCAAATGAGTGTGATTGGATTTTTCTCGATGGTTTGACGTTTGTACATCGACATCGAGGGTTGGTTTGACTATTCTTGCATGCGTAGGCGATAGGTTTGGACCTATGCGTGATACGCGTGCCGATTTGATTTTCGTATGCCGTTTCGATCTCGAATTTAGTTTTAATACGATATGGTGCGTTATGATATGTAGGTACCCCCATGTGGACTTCGAGACGGCAAGCAGGCGCGTGGCGACGTCGGCACCGGCTAGCGAGGACCAGGTGAGTAGATTTATATCTACGGGGAGAAGTCGGGTGGATGGCGTATAGCACCCCCGCAGTCCGTGGTGGTGTATACGGATGCGTATACACACCAACAATTATTATATGTTATTTGGGATTAATAAAGATGCTTAGGATGGATATTGGTGTGTTGGATTATTTTAGCGTTGCGAACCCTAGGGTAGTGTTGCACTACACATACACAAACACATACACACATACATACTTGCATACATTCCTATTGATATGTGCTCATGGGATTCTTTATAGTTATGTGTTCACATGGGTATGGGACTATGTGTTCACATACGGATTGAGGATGATACTTGGGATTGAGCTGAGTCGATGAGATTTGATTTGAGGCCGTGAGATCGGTGATATAGCAGGGTTCGTATTTGAGATACGACATGACGTTGTAGCGGGTCCTTGACGTAGTGTTTCACACACGTCCATGCATACGTAGGCGGTATCAATATGGTACTAGACGTAGATCAGTACCCCGATCTTGATATTTGATAAAGAGGATACCAGGTGAATAGTATGATGAATGTGATATTGACCCGTACCCAGATTTGGGAGGCCGTACGACGGATTTACGTACGAGCTATATTGATGATTGATCCGCACTCTTGACTTGGGATGCCTGATTATAGATATGGTATCAGCTATGATATTATTGAGGCGGGATCACCGACTATACATATACAGGTAGGTATATGTATCGACTCAGATGTTAGGCGGTTTCCTTACCTGTAGTTCAGCTTGTTAGTTCAGCCGTATAGTTTAGTGTAGTTGTTAGATTAGATTAGACTTCTTACCTATTTAAAAAACTAACGAATCGTGGGTATTTTAAAAGACAGCCCAAGGGATCCTATGGATATTTCAAAAGACGTATCTTTTCATAAAAACACCGTAGCCCCTATTTTCAAAACCCCCATGATTCGTGTTATTTCAAAAGGCACCATTTGTAGGACTTATATTAGATTAATACTGATTAGTTATCGTTGTGTCTAGTATTCTGCTCCCGCACATTATTGCTGTTCGCTCTGCCCCGCATACTTATTTTGCTGCATACTCCATTATTGATATCATGCTGTTAGGACACCAGCACCATTACCGATGATGCGTATATACCACATACACTTACTTGCCGGCTCATACACATCTTCATCGGTAATTGCCATGTCACGTACACTTAGAAAATACTATTGCTTGACTTAGGTTGTTAGTTAGTAGTTGATACGATATTAGTGTACCTGCCTTATATGCCAGTTTAGACATTGTAGTTATTACTTGTCACTTCATGCATACTGTTATTCCATTGTTCATGCCTAGTTATTAATCACACATTGCAACTTGGTTATTGATACCATATACATTCATTATCATTGACATATGCACTTGTGATGATTTCTTGAGATTTATGATATTTCTGGATTTCGGGGGAAAGCCGCAAAATTTCTAAACTTATTATATTTTTAAAATATGTAAATTGCGGTTTTCTAGTGATGTAAGTGTCGTCCACCATGAGTTTGCTGTGGTTTTCGAGATCCGTGTCGAGGAGTGGAGGAACCGTCACGGGTACATGGTGGGCCCGGTATGGTACCCCGGGGCAAGAGGAATGTGGTGTTGACGTTGAGCCTGGCTGGGGAGCACTACCTACCGGTGATATTACCCGACGCGTCGGATATCCGGAGGATACCGTCGTGGTCTTGAGATGGATGGTAGGGGCCGGTCTGGACTGACGGCGCCCTAGATATTGAGATTGAGACATTGATATTTCGAGACAGTGAGATTTATGTTTTGTGTCGATGCTAGACACTGTTGATACTGATTTCATTATGATACCTCAGTTTAAAAACCAGAAGGAAATCTCACTAATTTATGAAAACAGTTTCTTCATTTACATGTATTCTGTTTTCATGCATTCATACCTCATTCATATGATATATTGCTACCTGAGGCACTGACACGGGCACATGAGATTACACTCGGTTAGATATTACCCTAGCCATTGTTATAGGCTGCATGTTATACATATTTTTGAGGATATATTATGATCATTGACCTAGGATTGCGTTATTTATGCGATTTCTGTGCGTAGATGTTTTTCTATTCACGAGTTGGCAACTCACCCCCGTTGTGCCCCAGTTTCTTGCAGGTTTGCCGTACAGGTTTCATTACGGCTTTGCGGGCATAGTTTCATTCGGGTGATTTGCTAGTAGGTGGGTTTACTTGTATCATATCCCCATTATATATCTTGTATATCATTATTCTGTTGTATCTAGAATCTCCATCAACCAAACATGTATTTTTGAGATAGAGACCAGTGTTGTTTATTCTTTCGACCTTAGAGTCGCTCGTTATATTTCTGGTGGTTTTGAGTTTCCTTTTGAGTTTTGATCCTCGCCGTTGGCGTTGTATATTATATTGCTTGTGTGGTTGTGACCGTCGATTGACGAAGAGCTAGCTCCCGCTTGGGGATGCCTTTTTCTTAATTTCGTATACTATTCATGTTGTATCCCGTTTGGGGGCCAGTATTTACAAAGGAGACTCTGCCGAAATTTTCAGTAAATTTTTGATGTTTTTAAAAACCGCATAATTCGGCTTATGCTATTGAAACTACTTGCTTTAATTTGGTTTTTCCTGCACTCTACTTCTTTTCTTGGTTTGGATTTCTGGGTTTTCGGTTTACTTAGATTACGTACGCCTCGAGACGTTCGTCGTTTAAGTGCCGGTCATGTTCCGTACTTTCGGGTCGTGACATTCATAGGTATCAACTATAATACATATTGAAGATTTAAATTTTACTTTAGATTTATGCTTACCTCCATATACTTCTTTGCTAACGTCTCAGTAGATTGGCCAACTCAAAAGGGGATAAAGTGAGCCGACTTCGTTACCCTTCATGTTGCGAGGAAGGACTGTCACGAAGTCCATGGTAATGTGTTGCCATTTCCATTCTGGGATTGGTAACGGTTGAAGTAGACCAGCAGTTCTGTGATGTTCGGCTTTTACTTGCTGACACACCAAACACTTGGCTACGCTTCTGGCTACTTCGCCCTTCATTCCATGCCGCCAGTAGTGTTGCCGTATATCCTTGTATATTTTTGTACCACCAGGGTGTATATAATAAGGAGAGCTGTGAGCTTCTTTCATCAACTCTTCTCGAACTGAGCCGTTTGGTACACACAATCGACTTCCATATCTCAAGGATATATCTTCGTGGATGATGAAGTCAGTTCGAAGTCCACTTTCTACTTGTTCTCGGATCTTTTGTAGCTTGGCATCATTTGCTTGAGCTGCCTTGATCTGATTGACAATAGTGGACTGGACTTGTAAGTTCATAAAATACGAAGTGTTACCTGGCATAACTACTTCGATCGCCAATCCGTGTAATTTTTGCTATAGCTTCCACTGAGCGATGAGATTCATTGCTAATGGCTGGCGACTAAGTGCATCAGGAACTACATTCACCTTCTCAGGATGATACTGTAGGTTGATATCAAAATCCGCCATGAGTTCTAGCCATCTTCTCTGCCGCATATTTAGTTCCTTCTGAGTAAATACATACTTCAGACTCTTGTGGTCCGTGTATATATCCACTCGTTCACCCAAAAGATAGTGACGCCAAATCTTAAGTGCAAAGATAACGGCTGCCAACTCCAGATCATGTGTTGGATAGTTGCGCTCATGAACCTTCAGCTGTCTTGATGCAAAAGCCACAACCTTTCCATACTGGTGTAGAACACATCCTAATCCCTTACCGGATGCATCACTATCGTAGCATGTCTTTTAAGTGACCATCTCGTGCCACGCTATACGTTTCGTACCAATCTACCACGTTATCCCCGCATAATGTATTGTATAGAGTATATTTACAAGTCTTGCCAAAACCATGGATTCAAATGTTCAAGTAGTCATGTTCAAGATATAATCTTGTATTCAAGTAATCATGTTAAGTTATAACCATGGTTCGGTCAAGTCAATTCAAGTATTCAGGTTTGATATTGATGTTTTAATTCAGGTATTCAGGTTCAAGTTCATGTATTCATGTTTGACTTTGGATTCAAGATTGAATTAGACTTAGGCTGAGTCAGACACTTGTAACTGATTTAGATCCTAAGTTAGGTTCGGGAGTCATCGGTAACTGCTGCACATGAACGGCAGGATTTGTGTCTTTTTTCAAGACAATTACCATTGATAACTCCGTTAAGTTTTCTACCTTAAATAGGCAAGAACTCACTTTCTCCGGCTCCCCTACAGCTCAAGAGAATTGATCCCGCTTAAAGCTATATTTACTAAAGTCCTTAAATATTGTTTTATATAACTCGAGGGTTTTTTTTAAAAATATTTTTAATAAAATTTCAAAATAAATCTCGAGAATTTATTTATATTATTTAAGGTTTTCATGGATATGAATTTTAAGGATTTGAGGTATTTTAGTGATAATTGTGTAGCTTAGAAAGTTCATGGTATTTTATTGTAAAACTTGTCTTTTGTTGGTATCTTGATAGTATTTTAGTGAAATTTGTAAATCTTTCATTTTAAAAAAAGTAAGTTTATTATATTTTGAAAATATATGGATTTATAATTTTTATATAATTATTAAAAATTAAATTTTATTTAATTAGAAAAATGCGTTTTTCTTAAAAACCGTATTTAAAACCTTTCGAGACCGAATGCTCCGTGAGGAGGTCTGCATCTCGCTTTACTAGCTCATGGATGTGTGATAATCCGCACCATCCATTAGCGGGTCCCCTAACAAGGGTTGTAAAGACATAATCGCAAAAGAGTTTAAAACACCGTTTAAAAAAAATCTGGTTTTTATATTAAGTTGTATTTTATTGTAATAATGTCTTCGCAACGAAAAATACATTCAAATAGTATCGTGCTATGAAACCAAGTGTGTATATGAGAGGTAGGTCGTTACCTCGTGAAGTTTTCCTAAATGTATGTTTGTAACAAAAACTAAAAGAAGTGATATTTAAATTTCATGGTATTTAAATGAAAAGGTGCTACTATTGTTATTTCACATAAGAATTTTAATGAAAATTTGATTATAAATATTAGGGTTTAAGGTTATAAGTATTGTATACAAATTTTTTTGACCAAAGATAAAAGGAATTGGAGTTATAGGATTTGGAAAAAGTGATATCAGTATTAACTCCACTTACCGATATACGTTTTAAAATGGATTTTTAAAGAAGAGAAATGAAGATTAGAAGGGATTTACAAGTTGGGAGGCTTAAAGAAAGGTTGAAGAAAGGGGGATGAGTTTCTTAGCGTCGCGGGAGCGCCGGAATAGCTTTGATTCTTTACCGGAAGTTGACCGCTTGCTAACTCCTCTTTACTCCACTTGTACTTAGAGAATTTTTGAGAATTTTGGCTAGAAATTTAAGAATGATGCTGAGCCAAACTGTGGGGTGGTATTTATAGTGGAGAATTAGGATTTTGGAATTAAAAACCATTAAAATTTGGTTTAATGATGAAATGAAATGTCTCTATTTGATTGCGGGGAAATCAAACAGTGAAGGGGAGTTAGGAGTAGGTCAAGAGTCAAGTGTACAAAGTCCGGGCTCAATTGGACATGATCGGACCATCGGCGCTTGTTTATTCCTTGATTTGGCCGGTCGATTTGCGGTATTTTCTTTAAGATTGTGCCACCAGATAAGATTAAGGTTTACTCTATTATCCATATGTTTGATTTTCTGACTTTTCATTTTTCTGTGTATTGCACGTGTAAACTTTTGGGCTTCCAAAAAGTTAAAAAGAAAAATCAGAAAAAAATAACGTGTCTGATGGGAATCGAACACAGGGGCTACGTCATAGCAGTGTAAGGTTTTACCAGTGAGCTACAAGTTGTTTCTTGCTGTTTATTAACAAAATTTACTTATAACTCAAACTCAGGCTGTAAACTCAATTCTGTACATTAAACTGGAAAATTCCATACAGTAAATTTAGAGTCGGTACATTGAAGTACAGCTTCTTCAAGCCGCTGCTCTTTTCTTGTCAACCAGGCTCGTCTAGCTTCAATCAAAGGTGGAGCTTTACCCGCTTTCAGAGCGGCCTCGTCTTCAGAAGCGACCGATATCGGCTGTTTTAGAGCCTTTTCTTCTATTAGTGTTAGCGGGTTGGCCGGTGACACGGTAGGAGCCAAATCAACATCATGGAACACGATAGGAGGAAAGCCTCCCTTCATAGGGCACATCTCGGTCTCATCTTGTGACCGCTTCCGCCAACTGAGCCGCCTCCTCGGCAAACGTATCCGGTAAAGGGAAGCCGTCGTCCGATTCATGCGCAGGCATAGGCTCATCGTAAATCGGAAGCTCGAGTTCGAGCAGGGCATCGATTGAGCGCACAGCCGACTTCTTCCTCTTTTTAGGGCCCAAGCAAGCACTCGCAAAAGGACGTTTTCTCTCCCTAGGCCCTTTGGACGGCATTGCCCAATTTCATCTTCGGGATCTGACTTTGGTAACGTCGCAGCTTGTGTAGTATTAGAAATCCCTACGCCGGGTCCAGTGTGAACTGGCATACCAGAAATACGGGTGGTCGATCCTACTCGAGAAGCCTTCGAAATAATCACTGAATCGCTGTCTCTCAGAGGGGGATGAATGACCGATCGTGGTCGCAGCGGAACGTTGACGGCTTGGGCAGGCGCAGAGGCCTTATACTTGAGAAGCACCCGTCATCATCTTTAGTGATCGGATTGACCCTGTGATGATACCGGCCTTTGAAGGTTCCCATGGGCCTTGGAATGTAATCAGGCTCGGGGATCATGAAGAGAGAACCGGTGTTCAGTCACATAAAGTAATGAATAGCGTCACGGACGGTCTCCAGGGAGGGAGTAGGCTCGACCAAGAGCGCTTCGAGGGGAACACCCTGGTTATAACCCAACTTTTGGGCAAAACGATACGGATTATATTGCATGAAGAGAGCGGCATCATTTAATCGGAACACCAAGTACCCCGGCCTGATCGATTACAGGTGCATGATCTCCTTGTGTTTCAAAGTCGGTGCTTCATTCTTCAATAAATCAGATAACCATTGAATAGGCCCCGTTGGCACAGAAAGAACCTGATCAATGAAAACCATGCCACCCTCATTTGAATACGGGTTGAGCAGCACGCACAAAACCCCCAACTGAGTTGGATTAGGAGCGGAAGCATCAACTAATCTCATGACTCGTGGGAAAGTATAGGACTCGTAGAAATTAGGTTGCTGGTGCACAACAAACGCACCTAACACGTGCATCTCAATTCAGGACGTGAAGTAATAGAGGGAGAAGTTCACGATGTCTGCACCTGGATTTGAAGTGTTGGCCGCGGTACTCAAACCATGATACAGGTCGGATAACCCTGCAACGCCAACGGTTAGTCGTGTTCCTTCGGCTATGCGGTGCGTGGGGTAGAAGACGGAGGATTTCATAAAGCGTGGATATATCGGCATTGCAAACCAACTGAGCCAAAGACCGATGAAGCCTACAAAAAATGTTTCCTCGTCTATACCAGAAGCAGCGATCTCGTTAAAAGCCACGGTCGATGTACTTAGAATATAAAATTGTGGCAGATCTTCCTCTTTAGTCAAAAGTTTGCCCAGGCCAAATCCGAAAGGATCCTCGACCTTCGCAAATTTTAGAGCCTTCTTGAATAGAGCATCACTACGATGGAAGTGAGCGATGAATTCGTCAAAACTGACACCTTGCCCTTCTGATGCCACAAACAGGCTCTCATAAATGCCCAAGGCTTTGATTAAACTTGGATGCTTGTGCTGAACAACATTCTCAGTTGTCAATCCTTCACGCATGGCTGGCGACGTGGAAAAAACAAACTCGTCAGGGGGTAGCAAGTCCTCATAATGTTCTCCCATGATCGGCAATCCGGAAATTTCTCGAAATTCCTCCAGCGAAATAGAAACTTTGCGATCCCTTAGTAGAAACGTATGCGTTGGAAGATTCTATTGGTTTAAAAAAGCCTTAACCCACCAGACGTGGGGAGCATGGTAGTAGAACAACGACGCATACACCGCCTGGTACAGTCCAACTTTCTGCAACTGTGAGCGTTGGGAGGAGAGAATATACCGGGCCCAAGGAAGGTAGCCCATTGGATGCCGCGGGGTGACGCCTATCTTATAGACCTGCCCCAAGGTCGAGCTTCACCTTGGCATATTCGGTGTCCCAAAATGTCGATAGCCACCAAGGGTTGATTAGGTATCTCTGTCGTTGATTGCTTAAGCCGGTCTTCAGGAGTCCAATTAGCCGCTTCCACTACATAAGCAGTACGCGGACGCTCTGTAAATTGAATCGAGCGGATGGGTTTTGTTGGTACTTCACATGTAAAACTACGATGACCCCTTATAATATGACCGTACCAGATCCCCCATAGGAGAAGGCTCTTTTTGTCCTTATCATATTTCCTAATCATAGCCATCACTTCCTCATCTGATGGCGCTTGTAGGAAAGCGACCTCTGAGCGGGTATAAGGAAAGTAGGGAAGTGAGACCGGTACCTAAACAAAGGGGACAAAAAACCATCAACAAAAGGTGTGAGTTTGTTTTATGAGACTACTAACCCCAAAGCTAGTGGGCCCCACGAAATAAAAATGGCTGTTCGTCAATGATGAGACAAGTGCCCATTGTGAGAATCAAAAAGGATTCTCATTAAATGAACAGTGGAGTTAAAAACTCCCAATATCCTCGAAAAGCGGTTTTTTTAAAAACAACAGCAGATTTAAATCTGTGAAAAGGATATTAAACCCTAAAAAGGAAAATACCCAAGAACGGTAAAGGGAATAAAATTCCCAAAGATCCAAAAAAAATGAAATCAGAGCTAAGCTCTGCAAAACCAAACGGAATTAAATTCCTCAATAACGGGACTAAATCACAGAAATCCCCATGTTGGGAAACGGATGGGAAACATAATGGAATTAAATTCCAGAGACCCTCAAATGTCAGGATTAATGATAGGGTAAAATCCTAAGAAGAGAATTAGCAATTCTCAAGAATGCCCATTGATTCATACCATTGAGTTGGACATCAAAACACACGGTCTACTAAAAAAGGACTTTTTTTAGATCTCTAAGAAATCGGTTCAAGAAAAAAGCCGAGCTCTGTTAATGGATTAAAAATCCAAAAAAAAATAATATCCAAAATAAAAACAAATATATATCCAAAAAGTCTTCTAAGAGCTAAATTCTGCTCATAATCCTTACCAAAAATTTTGGCAGAGTTTAACTCAGATCATAGGAATTTCGAGGGCAGAGATCTAAGCATTGAAACGATAATTAAATTCTCAAGAAAAAAAAATTTCAAGGAGGAAGATGAAAAACAGTTGTCACTTCAACGCCAAAGGCCCCATTTATAAGACGTGATGGGATCGGTTCAACTTCCCATTCCCCTAGGCGATCCAACAGTGGTAAAAATGGACACTGTTGCACTCACGTGCAAGTCACATGATAGCAACGCTGGGGGCATTTGTTCCTTTATAAAAAAAGGGAGAGAAGAAAAAAGAGAAGAATTCCCATGTTTTGGGACTCGCGTGTTAAACACGTAAGCGCTTATATGCGAAGCATATAAGCGCTAATAAACTGATTAAAACCCACATTAGGGTCACGTGTTAAACAAGTGAGAACACCTTTTAGAAGTATTAGCTTTAGATAGAATCAAACTCTATATATAGAATTAAATTATATTTTTTTGTATGCAAAACATATAAACGCCGAAAGTAAGTAACTAAAGGCCAAACTGGCCTCACATGTTAAACACGTGAGCGCTTATATACAAAAGCATATAAGCACTAAGAATAAAAGTAACTAAAGGCCAAACCAGCCTCACGTGTTAAACATATGAGCGCTCATATACAAAGCATATGAGCGCTAAATAAAATAGGCTGAAACCCACATCAGGGCCACGCGTTAAATATGTGAGAGCTCCTCTCTATATAGAATTAAATTTTATTCTTGGGAAAATACCTCCCTTGATCTTTCTAAAAGAGAAAGATATTCTCTGTTAACAGAGAATCGTGGGATCAAAGATCCAATGGTGATTAAAAATTATTAAATATAGAATTAAATTCTATTGGGGGGAATATCTCCCTAATCTTTCTAAATGAGAAGGATATTTTCTGTTAAACAGAAAGTTGTTGGATCAAAAATCCAATGAGATGGGAGAATATTTCCTTATATCTTCTAAATGAAGAAAAATGTGCTCTATTAAATAGAGAGCCCTTGGATTAAAAATCCGATAATGGTTAAAAATCACCGTCTGACAAAATTAAATTCAGTATTTGGAAAAATATTTCTCTAATTTTGTTAAAAACAAGAAAATATATTCTGTTAAACAGAAACTTTCTGGACAAAGATCCAATGGTGGATAGAATCCCCCGAATAATCTTTGAGACCAACAAAATCGATTAGTATATTTCAAATGAGAGATTTTTTAGAACTAATCAACAAACTTACCTCTCCTATATAAAGGACCCGAGACTTCAAGTCTCAGCGACGCACACAAAAAGGATCGACCCCCACAAGCTTCTGCAAACAAAAAGACAGAAGTCACAAAACAGAGAATTTAATTCTCTTCGAAGAAGAAGATCTCCTTCCTTTCAAACTTTAGGTAAAGAAAAAAAAGGGATCAAAATATTTCCTTTACCTAGTATAAACGAAAACAAGGGTTTAAATTTTCATAAAAAAAACTTAGTTCTTCCTCTTATTTGAGATTTGCAAAGCAAATCTCCTCACAAGTTGAGAATTTAATTCTCATCGAGAAGATTCTATTCTTCAAACTCAAAATCTGGAGGAAAAGAACTAAGTTAAAAAGAAAGAAAAAGAACATGTGTTCTACGAATTTCATTCCTCTAGAAAAATAGGGTCTAATCCTACATAAAGAACTTAGTTCTTATAAAAAAAAGAAGAACTTAGTTTCTTAAATAAAATTGATCTCATATCTTCAAAGAAGATATCTGGGTGATCATTAATGGCTAAAATGCCATTAACAGCGATTAAATTTCTGAAAGAAAAGAACTTGGCGTCTCACTTACTTTCCACGCGAGCGCCCAAAAACAAAGAAATTCGGAGCCTCACGTGAAATACACGTGAGCTACCAAAATGAAGTCTGAATGCCTCACATGCTTCCCACGTGAGCGCCCCAAAAACAAAGCAATTTTGCACCCCAAAAACAAAGTAATCATGTGAAACACACGTGAGCCACCAAAATGAAGTCTGAATGCCTCACGTGCTTCCCACGTGAGCGCCCCAAAAACAAAGCAATTCAGCACCCTAAAAACAAAGCAATCACGTGAAACACACGTGAGCCACCAAAACAAAAGTTGAATGCCTCACGTGCATCCCACGTGAGCACCCAACAAAATAGAACGCTCATCGCTTCACGTGTTTCCCATATGACCACTGTATAAAAGTGCTGAGCACTATAAAATTCAGTCAAAATGACTAAGTGTAGCACTGTTTGGGCAGCGCTCATATCTCACCGCCTCACGCGCTTCCCACGTGAGTGCCATACCAAGTGCTTAGCACTCTATATTCATTCAAAATGACTAATTGCTTAACACTAATTAGATATCGCCCATGTCTGAGCGTCTCACGTGTTTCTCACGTGAGCGCCAGAGCCACAGATAAATGCTTGGCACTTCTGAATAAAACAAAAAGGAAAGCCCAAGACCTAGTAGACCAAGTCCAAATTGGCTTAAGTCTCTAAGTTTTTTGCAGCTAAGCCTAAATACTTTATTGTTGGATCTAAACTAAATAAAATGATCCTTACAACATTACTAAGTTGATCTTAGCCTCAAATAAGGCTAACGTATTCTTAGTCAAAAATAAACTGAGCCCAAATGCTCATATATTTAAGTTAATCTTAATCTCAAACTAGATTAACGGTCCTTAAATAAAAATAAAGTATCTTTTGAATTGACGTAATACATGCAGCCTAAGTTCAAACCCAAAATATACACGGATTTGGACTATTCCGCGCTCTACGAGTGACGATATAAATTAGTCTCCGTATATAATCCACGGGCAACCTAAAATAAACCAAACACAACACAACACGAAGTGAACTACTGGAGCAGGAGAAAGTTGTTATCGCAACGCGATAACATAATTAACTGCAGGGGTTTGAGCCTGTAGGAAAGAGCGTCCCCACAATCAAAAACCCCTCACAAATGAGGGGGAATCTGATAAACTCTGCTATATCGGTCGCATCTATCCAAACCTCCGATATACGGTGAATAAATCAACTTTGTATTTTCGGAGAGGTGGGTGGATATGTCTAAATGACATCTGCCCCTAAATTTAGGCTAGACGTCCCCCAACATCTCAGTCCGGTTTTCGGCGGTAAGCACCGATGTCCTACTTTCCGAGCAGGTTTTGAGCTGGATGGGACTTAGTTCCGCGTGCTTCGGGGGTAAGTCAAGACTTCGCTGATTAATTTAATCTTGGCATGATATTGTCATTTCTGTTGCTGACCTTTTTCTTCTATTATCTTCTGTAGAGCCAATGGATCGTTCGAAGATCATGGCTGCCAAGGTGCAAGGGAGGAAGGACGGTGGTGCTAGCTCATCCAGACCTGCACCGGGCGTGGTCCCCGGTAAGCCCCTTCCGCCAAGGTCTCCGTGGCCCCTCCCGTCCTGGAGGAACGCCGTAGTGGAGGGCAGACCTATGCCCGGGATCTAACTCCCTGGGCCAGGACGGAAGTGCCATCCTCTGCGGGGTCTCCGCTCAAGAGGCAAAAGAGAGTGGTTTTCCGGCCGCCCTCGACCGGGATACAAGTGCAAGAGGGAGACTTCTGCATTGAGGTGTCGTCGGAGATTTCTGTGGTTAACAGCTTGCTGGTGGACATGGAGAAGGCGGCGAGGGCCAAGATTCCTTGGGGCACCATGAAGGCCCAAGTGGCGGCGATAGCTCAGGAGGCTGTTAAGGTTGGTAATTTTCTAAAAATTTCCAAGTGTTTTTTCTTCTGTTTAGCTTCTAACGAAAATAGTTTGTGTTTTTCTGCAGGTCCTCCAACATTGCGCCCTTCTTGCTGCAATGGAGGCCGGGGATGTAGCCCCGACGATAAAAAAGGCCGGAGAGTCTTTCTCGCATGAGGAAGAGCTCCTTGCCAAGCTGAAGGAAGCGGAGGACAAGGCAGCCTCCCTGGACTTAAGGGTGGTCGCGGAGGGCGTGATGGTCGCGAAACTGAAGGAGTCTCACTGACTCCTGACCGAATCTGTTAGTTGTATGTATGCCCTAGAGGCCAGTATTGTACAGATGATGTATATTATATTGGATGCTTGGACATATATAGAGATGACTTTCTTGCTCGATATGATAGTATGTTATCTGGTTGCTCTTTATCTTAACATGTATACTTGTCTCTTTATACTGTCTTATAGTTACATGTTGGTAAAGCCCTTAGGATGTGTACTTGACTACCTGGACTATGATGCGGATCATACTAGTGGGGACATGGTAGTCCATAAGTACATCCTTCAAGGTCCCTAGTCGTGGATGTATCGAGACTGGGCATCGATATACCAGTGTAGACTAGCGTATACGCTTCTCGACCCATGA
This sequence comes from Agapanthus africanus, assembly GCA_030015575.1. NCBI lineage: Eukaryota > Viridiplantae > Streptophyta > Magnoliopsida > Asparagales > Amaryllidaceae > Agapanthus > Agapanthus africanus. Next base: position 857,413,997 of record CM057339.1, read on the forward strand.
GATGGGCGATGGATGATCCCATATCCATTGGTGTTTGACATCAGAGATGGTATACGGGTGCTCAGTGGAGACTGGGTACACTGGACGGACTCGCCGAGAACTCCCAGATGGTATTATACCTCACGTCAGATGGCAGTTCTCTGGTGACACTTGTGCAGGTTAGTCTGTAGACCCGAGATCGTCATAGAGTCTTGTATGATTCCCACTGTGCTTTGATTTCCACCTTACCACGTCCATGAGGGCGTGCAAAACGGTGATTTTTGGGTACAGTCCCGAGTCACATGGAGGCAATGAGCGATAGGAGGGGTTTCGCCTCTCCCGGTATTGGGGGTTGATGTTGCGCTGTGCTCGATTGGCCGTAACAGGGAAGTCCCTGGCCAGGACTGTTTTACAGATTTACTGGTAAGTGTTACCAGTAGTTTCTCGACCCGTTATGGGCCTCACATCGGCACGACTTATCGGTTATTGGGGTCTGACGTTTACCATCCCTAGGCTCGATATGCAGCATATCTGACGAAGAGACCGGACTGTACGGTAGTGTTGCCGGTTGGCTCGACGGGAGTTGTAGCAGGTTCGCTTGTTTTCTTCTGATCGCTCAATACCCGGGTGGCCGTTACGTTTAGCTGACCGCTTGCGGCTTGGGGGTGCTTGATATGATCATCACCCACTACCGGCGTATTGACGAGTCTTAGAGTCCCACAAAAGAGTTACCTAGTCCAGGCGAAACGTTGTGGTGCGCGTATGCGATATGCGCATGGACCCGGTTAAAATGCGCGTATAAGATACCGTATATTAATCGGGCGGCTTGCTTTTGGTTGGGTCGTATGTGATATGGCCGGATTGTTAAATCAAGTGTTGATTTATCATTTAACCATTAGTTTCTCACTAGAAATCCTTTCTTGTATTTTTTGGATGTATGCATGCATGTATGCATTCCTTCTTGATTCATGCACATATGGATGTGCATGCACACATACATATATACATCATCCTTCATGGTTGTATATACATAGAAGATGGTGGCAATATAAGACTCACACCATGGTTTTATATATATGGATATATATTGTATTTGTGTTAAAAACAAAAGAAAAGAAAAAGATAATTCATGGTTTACTTTCTACACTCTTCTTTGACCTAACCATGCTCACCCACCATTTAACCATGGATTAACTTTCCTTTTGTGTTTTAACTCAAATTCAATAATATCTTTATTGTTTAACCATGGTTTGAGATGAGAAGTGGAAAATATATATACATATATTTTCTATTTTTTCATATGAGATTATATTTTCTCTTCTTCTTCAAAAGCCATCATCTTCTTCTTCCTTGCTCCTTTGCTCTCTAGATCTCTCTAGTAAGCAAAATACTCAACAAGATAGGATTTTGAAGTGAGAAAAAGAACCACAACACCATTCTATACTAGTCTTTCCCATTAGTGGAGAGTGTTAGCTTCCATTTTCATTCTTGATCTTGTGAAGTTGCAAGCTTGGACAAAGCGGACTCCGGGTGGATCATCGTGGACCTAGAGGAGTTCAAGTGGACCTTTTCCAAACCCCAAGTAGCCGAGGAGTCTAGCGTAGGGAGCTACAAAGGTTGTACTCTCAAAACCCTAGCTTTACCTACTTGTGATGATGTGTTGTTTTTGAAACCCTAATTTTTCTAGGAATGATTCTTTGTATGCTTACTTAGCACCCTAAAAATTTAATCTTTAGTACATGTGATGCTTCCAAACCCTTCATGAGGTGCTAGGTAAACCTAACAGAATCCAATCGGGATATTCAGGCCAAGATCGAGGAGGTCAACGGGGTCTATGACGCCATGAAGAGTCAGAGAGACTCGTTCAAGTGGGATGTCCGTGCGGCCTATGAGGCAGCGAAGCGTGCCGAGGGCAGGGCGAAAAAAGCCATAGAGGAGTACAAAGCCTCTGACCAATTTTATGTCGTCCTTACCGACTCTGCGACCGTCGGGTGACACAATGCCCTCGACGTCGTCGAATAAGCGATGCCTGGGTTTGATGACCAGAAGCTTCGTGCAAGGTATCCTCTTGCCGAGGAAGTGCCCTAGGGCGGCAGCGTCGAGCCGGTGGGAGGAGGCTAGACCTCAGGCGGAGGCGCCGAGCTTACGGTCGCAACCGAGGCTCCTAGCAGAAGCGCCGAACAGGCGGACGGCGGGGAGGTCTCGGCCGCTAAGGTGGTTTGAAGCCGCCGTCCGCCTTGTTCTCTATTCTCCTAATTTTTTTTTGTAGCCTTTCGGCATTTCGTGAAGCTGAAGAGCTTATAATATCTTGTATATAATTTAGAATACCAATAAAGTATTTTTATCTCGTCTTTGATGTGCCCGGCTGTAATACTTCCATTCTTGTTAATTTACAAATGTGGGTAGATCGGTGTCCCTCCTCCCCCCTGGAGTCGAGGTGACGTAGGACAAGCGAACACCAAATATGAACACAAGTACAAATAGATCGATGTCCCTCGGATCTGAGTATGGCAGGGGTTCCTCGTAACGAGCGAACCCGAGCTTTATTCACTTGGGTCTTATCAGGAGTTTGTTTACTTCATGATCGCACACAGAATAGAGGTCGGCTTACAGACTTTGACGCGGATGCGCCAGGCAGAAAGAAGCCCGGTCGCCTCGAGATGGGGGCTTCGGGTCTACAACATAGCCGGGCAGGAAGCTGCCCAATGAGGATGGGCCAAGCAGGAAGCTACTCGGTCGCCTTGTGGTGAGGGCCTTAAATCCGCAGCGTAGTCGGGCAGGAAGCTGCCCGTTATGGATGGGCTGAGCAGGAAGCTACTCGGTCGCCTCGTGGTGAGGGCTTTAGATCTACAACATAGCCAGGCAGGAAGCTGCCCGCTGCGGATGGGCCGAACAGGAAGCTACCTGGCTGCCTCGTAGTGAAGGCATTGGATCCACACCGTAGCCGAGCAGGAAGCTGCCCGTTGCGGATGGGCCGAGCAGGAAGCTACTCGGTCGCCTCATGGTGAGAGCCTTGGATCCACAACATAGCCAGGCAGGAAGCTGCCCGCTGTGGATGGGCCGAGCAGGAAACTACTCGGCCGCCTCGTGGTGAGGGCCTTGGATCCACAGCATAGCCAGGCAGGAAGCTGACCACTACGGATGGGACGAGTAGGAAGCTACTCCACCGCCTCGTGGTGAGGGCCTTGGATCCACAACGTAGTCGGGCAGGAAGCTGCCCGTTGTGGATGGGCTGAGCAGGAAGCTGCCCGCTGTGGATGGGCCGAGCAGGAAGCTACTCGGTCGCCTTATTATGAGGGCCTTGGATCCACAGTGTAGCCAGGTAGGAAGCTACCCGATGCGGATGGTCCGAGCAGGAAGCTACTCAGCCGCCTCATGGTGAGGGCTTTGGATCCATAGCGTAGCTGGGAAGGAAGCTGCCCGTTGCGGATGGGCCGAGCAGGAAGCTACTCGGTCGCCTCATAGTGATGACTTTGGATCCACAGCGTAGCCTGGTAGGAAGCTGGCCACTGCGGATAGGCTGAGCGGGAAGCTACTTGGTCGCCTCATGGTGAGGGCTTTGGATCCACAGCGTAGCTGAGCAGAAAGCTGCCCGTTGCGGATGGGCCGAGAAGGAAGCTACTCGGCCGCCTAGTGGTGAGGGCCTTGGATCCATAGTGTAGCCGAGTAAGAAGCTGCCCGTTGTGGATGGGCCGAGCAGGAAGCTACTCGGCAGTCTCGTGGTGAAGGCCTTGGATCCACAGTGTAGCCAGGCAAGAAGCTGCCCGCTGCGGATGGGTCAAGCAGGAAGCTACTCGGCCGCCTCGTGGTGAGAGCCTTGGATCCACAGCGTAGCTGGGCAGGAAGCTGCCCGCTGTGGATGGGCCGAGCAGGAAGCTACCTGGCCGCCTCATTATGAGGGCCTTGGATCCACAGCGTAGCCAGGCAGGAAGCTGCCCAATATGGATGGGCCAAGCAGAAAGCTACTCGGCCGCCCCGTGGTGAGGGCTTTGGATCATAAGGGGATCATTGTGCGGGAGTGATATGCCGTGAAGGTCCTCGTCGGTGAAGGTGATTGGATTGTCCTTCTTGCACTTCTTCTAAGGGGGATCACTTAAGGTCATCAGCGACCGGAAACGGCGGGAGTCCTCGTTGCTCGGAGTCGAGCTAACAGAGATGATCATGATCTACCCGACTATGAATTCTCCGAAAAGAGGTTGGTACGCTTGCTCCCGACCTGCCTGCCGTTTGCCTTGTAGGTACTTTGCCAGGTTACCGGAGCGGATCAGCTCCTCGATTCAGTCGTGGAGTTGTTTGCAGTTCTCGGTCGGGTGCTCCTGTGATCGATGGAAGGCGCAGTACGGGCAGCGGAGTCGGTTGCCCGGCCTCTGAGTCGCTGCTGGGAGTTTGAAAAATCTCTCGCCCTTAACTTACTCCAGCAGCTCGGCGTAAGAGACGTTCAGGGGAGTGTACTCATGAAACCTCGGAGAATAAGGTTTTGGACAGTCGGCTTTTTTCTTCTCTTCCCTGTCCCATTTCTTTCGGTCTGTCCGATCGCCACTGGGTAGGTTGACGTTTACTTCCAATTCAAGTTGGATTTCCCGCTCGGTCCAGGCTTTTACTTCGGCGATGGTCTTAGGTTGTGCTAATGCAAAAGAGCGGAGCCGCTCTTTGTGCCTAAGACCTGCCCTCAAGGCGGTGATAACCATTTTGTCGCGGTGCTCGAGGACTTCCAGAAGGGCATTATAGAAGCGAGTGACGTAACCCTTGAAAGATTCTCTGTCTTCACTCTTGATGGTAAACAGGTAGTTGACCGTCCTTTTCTGTCATCATTTACCGAGGAAATGACCGAGGTGCTGAGTCGCCAGCTCATCAAAGGTCGAGATCGAGCGTGGCGTAAGGCTGTGGAACCAATCTCGGCCGGCCCGAATGAGGGAGGTTGGGAAGGCTCGGCACTAAGCCGCGTCTGAGTTGTCTCGGAAGCTCATGCCTGCTGTAAACACATCCAAGTGGTCATTCGGGTCAGACTTCATGTCGAAAAGGGCCACCTTGGGCGATTTGTTCTGAGACGAGACCCGCTCACCCAGTAACTGCTCCGTGAAGGGTCTCGTGAGCAAATCTGCAGAGTACTTTGCCACTCCTCCGGCCGAACGGGTAGCGTACCGTATGTCTTCAATTTTCTTCTTGAGAGCCTCGATTTGCTGATGGTACCCTGAGGATTCTCCGTAATCGGAGCGCCTGCTGTCCCTGCTTCAGGCTTGCGCGATGGAGCGGTTTCGGTTTCGCTCTATCACATTCCTCAGGTCCTCGGGGGAACCCTCCGTGGTTGGTCCCAAGGTGCGCCACGTGTGTGGCCTCGATAGGTATGGGGACATCGGTCTTTCCTGGAATCAGGCGACCTGACCGACGTCTCTTCAGAGGGCGAGGGAGCGCGGTGAGCGTTGAAGTGATAACTGTAAGTCGATGTCGCGCACCTCGCGGGTCCGCGGGGAGGTGGAATTTACAAAAAAACGATTTTTCTTATTTCGCAACACCGACTTTAACTCCAGGATCTTTACGGAAACCTTAACTAGCTATATCTACTATTCTAACTACTATGTTAGGATTTATACCTCCTTGTTTACAAGTCCTTCGGGTCTTCTTCTCCTCCTCCTCTTCTTGAGCTCTTCGAAGATCGGATCGCGAAATGTCGGCCTCCTCGTGTCGAAGATGATCCACTCGAGAGTATGTACTTCAAGCTCCAACCTCTAAACCGAGGTAACTAAGGTACCTAGTTTGCTAAGCTAGGTATCTTAGAAGATGTAGAGTGTCTAATAGAGTGTTTTATTTCATATAATCCTATGGCCTACAACACATGTGAAGGTTAGGGTTTTTTAGGAAGAAGGAGGAGAAAATGGAGAGAGAAAATGAGCAAATGAACTAAGTCTTAGCAAGTGAAGAATGGCTCACTCATTATCTCACATGAAGCATGGATTATTTTCTAATTGAAAATAACAACCATGCTTCAATAGTAAACACAAACCAATAAACATATGTAATGAGCCATGATACACCCCATGCCACAAATATCTCCAATTTCCACCCCATTAATCTATTTCCAAAAATAGATAAACCAAATAATGAGGTGTCCCCTTCTAGAAACATCTCTTATGAAATTACAAGAATGCCATCACCGTATATACATACTCATATTTGTATTCCGAAAAAAACGAATACAATAATAATAATCCAATACAATACTAGAATCCGGCTTAAACCAAAGCCCATTAATATTATCCGTCCGAACTATATCCGTGCAGCCAGTGCACGTATATGATCGGAACCCTGTCGTAAAACCATACAGTCTCTACATCGTTTTGTCCGAAGCAGGAAAACCCTCTGTGTGGGACTCTAAAGACTCGACGGTACGCTGGCAGTGGGTTTAACCACAAGTCTGTTAGCGGTACTAGCTGCACATAACGGCTATTCAGGTATCTGTCGATAAGAAGGCCGATAAGCAAACTCATCCGAACTCCTACTGAGCCTATCTGTGACAATCTCCCTACAGTCCGGTCTGTTCGTCTAAGATACTCGCATATCGGGCCTAGGGGGATGGTAACCGTCAGACCCTTAATAGCGCAATAAGTCGTGCCGGGGTAGAGCCCAATACACCCTGAGAAACTACTGGAGTACCTACTAGTAAATCTCGCTTGCCCTGCCCAGGGACTTTGTGTAATGGCTTTCCGAACACAGCGCGATATCAACCCCCAATACCGGGAGAGACGAATCCTATCTAACCGCTACTGCCTCCAAATGCTTCGGGACTGCACCCAACTACTACCTGTTTGCATGACTCTTTTGAGCCGTGGTAGGGTAGTAATCTAAGTATAGTGAGAACACACTCGAGACGAATAGTGATATCAAGTCAATAGACTAACATGTACTCATGCCATCCGGGAACTGCTGCCTGACGATAGGTATAATACCAACCAGCAGTTCCCAACGAGTCCGTCCAGTATAACTCATAACCCAATGAGCACCTGTATACTATCTTCGGTACGACATCCCAATGACTGTGGGGCACACCATCTCCCCTGCTAGGATAAGAAGCGTATACACTAGTCTATTCTGGAGTATCGATGTCCCGTCTCGATAATCTTACGACTAGGGACCTTTATAAGGATGTGCTTATAGACTACCCAGCCCCTACTAGTGTGACTGCCATCACAACGCTAGTAGTCAAGCAAAAATCCTAAGGGCTCTACCAATATGTATTAGCGATATGCTAAAAAAACATATACACATATTGAGGTAGAATCAAACCAAGTAGCATACTACCATTTTGAGCAAGACTGTTATTATATCTGTGAATATCCCAAGCTTCCAAAATATAATATACAATCCAGTACTATACAATAATGACATCTAGGGCATATATCACTAACAATAACCTGGTTGCTCCCCAAACCTTAGTGTCGGACTGTCCGGCGCCCAACGAGTCATCAAATCATTTCTCGAATGAGAGTCATAACTGCCGGAATTGGCGCGCCGGTGTTCGGCGACATCGAGGTGGTCTCTGGCAAGGCTAGGGGCTTGGACGCGCCCTTCTATTGACTCGGTAATGTTGTCGTTCCTGAGAGCATGGGCGGCTGTTTAGACACGAACGAGTGTGTCCACTATCACCGTGATCCTGTCCATCCATGCTGATAAGGCTTCGACGACGTTGAGAGGTGGGATAGAACCGCCTCCGCCTCCGTTATGGAGGACGGGGCGGCTCATGCCGGGTTCTCTATGGTGATGATCGTTGGCCATTATATCGAGAGCGGAAGATCAAATTTCATGGGTTAAAAAGAAGGGTTCCCACAGATGGCGCCAACTGATTGAGGCCAGAATCTCTCTCAGATGTTGTTCTCCGTCGATCTTGCTTCCAGCGAGATTGAACGGTTGAGATTTGTTGTAGGGGATTGAACGTGTTGATCTCAATGGGTTGTTGTTAACGCCAGGCTACCTGCAAAGGAAGTCCCAGGATGGGAAACCACCGTAGGACCCTTCGACGATCAAGTAAGTACCGTAGAATATTACAGCAGAGTAGCGAAATATTGGATTGAGTTTCTGTTACCTGAGTCGTCTGGAAAAGAGGTTTATATAGTGGCCGCATGGAGCGAGCCGATACGAGATTCTCGCGTCCGTTACACCCCTGCGTCATGTTCGTGTTGATGACGGGATACGCCCATTAATGGAGAGACACGCCAGCGTGGGATGCAGGACGTGGAGCGGCAGATATCTCGTTTTGGCGAGATACACGGAGCCGTTACGGGGGCGCTTGGGCTCCGCGCTCTCGGCTGGACAGGGAAGCCGAGGAAGCTCAGCTCGGTAGATAGCTCGGTGACGAGCGAGAAAGCCGAGAAAGTTCAGCTCTGCAAAAGCCCGGTGACGAGCAAGGAGGCCGAGATAGTTCGGATGTAGGATAGCTCGGAGGCGAGTTGCTAGCTGATTGCCAGGCGAATAGAGAAGGTGCTCCAGGAAGGTCTCCAAAAGGTCGGATGCAACCTCAAGACGAGGTACCGAGGAATGTCCCCAATGTATCGTATTTACTCCATCTCCGTAGCTCCCAGGAATCTGGCGGGCTTACGTGAATAACACGTCATCTGCTACGTGTCGTAATCTGGGAAATTCCCATTTACGATTATCATCAATCATATTCAAAAGATTAAAATAAAACTTTAAGACTTTTAGTGAAGATAATAATCGGAGAGTTTCAGTCAAGATAACAAAGATATACTGGTCAAATATTGAGTTCAATACATGAATGCATAATATGTGCAAAAATACTAGTAATTTAATCACTTAGTTAGTAGCATGTGCTATAATAGTCCAACACATTATCGTTTCTTGTTACAAAATTTATTGTCCGGGAAAACGATTGGTTTGTAACAGGAGGATTCATGTTGTTGTCTATAAGTTTGTGTGTGAAGATAGTTTTTTTTGTTTTGATTTTTGGGATTGTATGTAAGCTTAACCTGTGCACACAATATAACCACTCACACCTCACATAGAAACACGCAATACACACGAACCTAGAAGATCTACGAATTTGCCATGAAAGCATTAATTTGTGCTAATTCCTTTCTTGGGGTTCCTGGGGTTGATCCCCGTACTCTTCCCGAGAGGGGAAGTCCCGTACCAAGAGCTATAGCCCATTGGTCTATGAGAAGATAGTTGATAAATGACAGAAAAACAAAGTTGGTTTTGGGGTTTAAGTTAACTAGTGTTTAGCACGTCTGATGCATGTTTGTATATATAACCAAACTGTTTTTCGCTCGTTTTTTTTAAAAATTTAATAAGTTATCTATTTCAAATAATCTTAACTAAAAGTATTGAAGATGTTTCTCAAACAAAAAATAAATTGAATTAAACTAAAAACTAACAATTCTTTTTTTTTCTTTATGTATCTTATTAATTTAATTATGTGAATAAGTTGACACGTTATTTAGATGAGGCAAAATAGATGAGTTTCTTTTACACGTGCTCCGTACATCCTCTCCATTCCCCCCTCCATTGGTATTAATATAGTAGAAATAAAGGACCAATGATTGTACGATCTCTATTAAAATAATGATTTGCGAATATGTTTGCCATCTTAACTAAAATTCTTTAAGCAATGCATTATAACTCAGTTGGTATGGACATTTCCACTTCTGGGGAGAGCACGCGGTTTGAACCCCAGAAACTCCAGGAAGGAAAGTGTCCACAAATTACCGCTTTAAGGCAAATTTATGGGCCCCCTGGTTGCGTGTGTGTTGCGTGCTTATGTGTGATGTGTACATGGGTGTGTTTGTGTGTGTTGTGTGCATTGGTTAGGGATTATGAACCAGTGCTAAAAAAGGAGGGAAAAACCAAAAGAACTAAATAAAAATTGATTATGGATGTGATTTTCCCATTGTTAAAAAAAATGCAATAAAAACATACAAAATTCATAACTGCAGCCAACCCCATCACATAAATCAAATCAGTGGGTTGTTTTTTACGTGCTTTCTACACCTCTTCTTTGGGATGAAAATATTAACTATGGAGATAGAGAACAGAGAAGAGATAGTATAAGAAATTGATTTGTTGAGAATCACGTCTAAAACATGCAGCACTAAAAGGTATAGGGTCTGTTTGGGAATGGAATCAAGTTTTGTAGACAGTGATTTCATAAGGTTAGCGATGCTAACTCCAAAATGCCAACGTTGTCTTATTTGACATTCATTTTAGAGTTCAGGTAAGCCCTCAACCACATTTATCTCAACTCCAATCCGATTAAATTTAATTTAACTCTATTTTTTGAGTTTGGAATTACAAACTATAGTTTGCAACCACCTATCTCCACTTTAAAATAAACAATATTTATCTTAATTTTATACCCAAACAGGGCCTTAGAACTGGTTTGACAATGAGGTTTTTCTTGCTCTAAACCAAAGTTCCGTGGAGTTTCAAGGCTAAACCCCAAAATTTATATCCATGCCCCGTTTGACAACTAATATAAAGTTTTTCAAACCGCGGTTTCAAAAAGTTTCAATGGCTTATAACCCTATTATTTATGAATTTCAAAAATAGCCAAAAAATTTTCGTGCCATTCCTCTTTTATTCTCTATCTACCTCTTAAGAAAATAAGCTAGACTAAACGAAATTTTGGTTTAATAAACTGTATTACCAGAAGATCCTAAACACTTTCAAAACCCCTATTTTATGAAACTATTGTTTGGACACGTGCAAATTGTGGCTTGGTTATATCCTAATCGAGACCATGATTTACCTTGTTTGGTAACTAGGCCTTAAGGGTGTATCTGCTATTAAAATGTTTCAGGGGGTGTAAGTGCACTTGGGGGCATACTTAGGGGTTTTTCTGCAGCTAACCCTTCATTTTATGAAATAAAAAAGTTTTTCTTAGGGTCCGAGTCTTTTCTCGCAAATTTATCCCTTAATTTCTTCTCCATAGAACAAAACCCTAGGCCACAAAATCTCCTCACAAATCTCTTTCATAGGTTCGATTCTCTCATCGGAGGCTCGTAGTTCGTCATCCCTAACCCTAGTGCTCGATTCGATCTCCTCATCGCTGGGGGGATCGAAGGAAGGGAACCCTCGAAACCCTAACCCTAATCGGAGAGAGGATGTCGTCGACGTCGGGGCAGCCGCAGTTCCGCTACACGCAGACGCCGTCGAAGGTGCTGCACCTGAGGAATCTGCCATGGGAGTGCACGGAAGAGGAGCTCGTGGAGCTCTGCAAGCCCTTTGGAAAGATCGTCAACACGAAGTGCAATGTCGGGGCCAATCGCAATCAGGCCTTCGTTGAGTTTGTGAGTTATCCCAATTCCTAGGGTTTCATGATTGTTAGTGTAATTTCCTTTTGGCTATTGGGTCTAGTTATGACTGTTTGAAGTTTGAGGTAGGTTGTATATTGGGGCAAACTTGTGCTTGAGTGTTGAAGTTAGAGGTAGCTACTAGCCTACTATAGAGGATAAGAATGATGGAGAACATATTAGGATGGTTTGAGCATGTGGAACATGGGTCGATCGGTGTACCATTTATACGAAGCAATAAAATTGCCCTTAATACAAAGGCGTGCACTAAGCAATTCTCTTGCGTGCATAAACAACATGAGTATATTTAGGCCTAAACGGACATAAATTCAGCTAGAAATGAAATGCTACTTGCCACTTTTGTAAAAAAGAAGACTTTGACCGTACTGAATGGGAGAAAAGGATTGTATAGCCTTAAGTAGGCCTGGCTAATGAAGCGAGGTGAGGCAATTCGCCTGCTTCGCTTATCAAAGCTCAATAGTGCCCGAGCGTGAACCCACTCGCATCGCAGATTCGCCTAGGCGAATCGCGATGCAAAGCGAGGTGAATCGGGCAAGGCAGGCGAATTTAAAATTCGCCTGTCCCTGATTAATTTAAAAAATAAAAATAAAAAAAACTTAAAAATCAAGAAAAAATTGAAAATCGAACTAAAATTTTCATAAAAACAAATCAAATTATAATTTCATAATACAATTTGTTGGTTTTTTTACATTAGAGACCGAACCGCTCGGGCTGTCTATGTATCCCTTCCAAATATTAAGCTCAATGAGAGGGAATCAGGTCTACGTAGTTCTTTTTCTACTATTACAAATCATATTCATTAGTCACTACTCGTCGGTGTCGGTAGTGGTTCTTCCTTCGGTGTTGGTCTCGTCCGATCCTGTAAGCTGGTAGATAATCTGAGTCCAAAGTGATTGCATTTTATTTCCCAACAGCTGCCGCTTCCCAATCTTGCAAGCAAATCATGCACTCTATTGTGTCGTGCGCTAAGCTGTATCTCTTTTCGCTTAATATCCTTCCACCTATACTAAAGGCATTTTCCGACGCTACCGTGGACACTGGAATGATTAGTAAATTACTTGCTAAAGTAGAAAGCACCGGATACAAATGTCCGGGCTTTTCCATCATGCTAAAATATCAAACTCATCTATGGTTGTAGAGTGTTTTTCGTCACTCTATTAAAATAGGTATACACGTGCTTGCCAAGTGTATACAGATTCCCCTGTCCAGGGTAGGCTGGGGTTTAATGATTGTGGGATCCGAATCTCCGGCAACCACGGACTAAGCTACCGTTAATTACCCATTGCCTTTGAAGCGAGAGAACCTCCGATTAACGGGTAAAACTGGTCATGCGAACTTAATATGCAGTGTGCGTGTATTGTGTTTTGAAAATGTTTTGGATGTATCGGGGGCCTCGTAGAGTTTATGAGGGTACAGCTACCCGGATAACGGGCTAGGGGTCAAGGGGGCTAGCAGCCCTCTTGCGGGGTGCGGGGCAGTGCCCCATTAGAAATTTTTTCTAACGGGGAAGTGTTTTCGAGTGTGAAACGTATAGGAAAAAGAGGAGTGATGAGCGTCCTAAGTATGTGTGAGATGACACGTGGTCGCTGGTGCCAGCGGGTCGTGTGTAGGTGTTGGGTGCTAGCAGGTCATGCGTCCTGCACGCGGCCGCTGGGCGCCAGTGGAAAAAGAGGCTTAGCCCATGAATTGGGAGTTGAACTCTCGAGAGACTTTGGAGTTAAACTCCTAAAAGAAGGATTTTTATTTGGAGTAAACTCCTAAAAGATCTGGATTTTGGGGTTAAACTCTTTTGATGATTTGAATCTTGGAGTTGAGTTTCTCAAATATTGATTTGGAGTTAAACTCCCAAAAGACATTCGGAGATGATGAAAGGGGACCCATTTTTTCTCTCTTGAGCCTTGGATCCTTCCAAATTGAGATTTTTGGTGATGAGATTCCTGCTTCCTCCTCTCTGTTGGTTGGATCTTAGAGAAAAAAAGACGGTGTGATTTAAAAATATTCCCTTTTAGAGATTTGAACCCCCTTTAAGGGTTTTATGGTGAAAACTATTTTTTTTTGGAAAAAGAAGAGTTAAACTCTTGATTTAATTCCAAAAAAAAAAAGATTTAGAACCTTGAGGAAGGAGAAGAAAGCATATAACCTTAGAAATTATGAGAGAATGAAAGTTGCTATTGATTTTATCATCATGTTTGCCTTTTATAGGCTACACACTTTACATATAGCCCCTTGGGCTTTTCTAAATGGCATTTGTGCCTCCCTATGCCTGATGCGCTTATTTATTTTTGCACACAAACCATGGGGTTTACAAAATTTTGGCTTTTTGCCAATTTTCCCTACATTTATTTTTAACAAATTACATTGAACTAATTTATTGCTTCATTCTTTTTGTCATAGGGCCGGTCCCTTCCATGCTTGGTCTTGACTTGGGTTTAGGCCCGTTTGGGCTCGGGTCTGCTTGCTTGGGCTCGGGTCCACTTGCTTGTGGTTGACTTTGACTTTGACTTGGTCAACCGGAGTGTAATTTTTGACCCCAACAAAGTGCCCTCATCAATAAATTCACACCGCGTGTATTGGTTGTGTGCATGAAATTGATGGATCTTGTTTTATATGGAGATTGATTTGGTTTGGTTCCATGTATAGGGTTGATGCTGGCCTTTTAGCGACGTGTACGGTCGTGCTGCCATTTTTGTGACTTGGACTGTCGGTGCCGACATTTTTTCTTGATTTGATTTGTTCCGCTTCTTGCGGTGTCGAGGTTGAAGTTGACTTGCTCTGCTTTTTGCGGTGTCGGGATTGGATTTGACTTGCTCGCTTTCTGCGGTGTCGGGGTTGAATCGGTTGATCTGATGTGTTTTGGAGTTCTTGTCCGTTTCGTGGGATCTTTTGAGCCTGGAACTATTGCCGATGGGATTTTGATTTATTTGATTTCTGTCTTGTTTGGCGGGACCTTTGAAATTGAGTGGGACCTGGAATTTGGGTTTTCTTTAGCATCAGCATCGCTACACTGGAATAGCGTCGGGAGCAACTCATCATTTGCCCTGAGAAGACTTGGGATTTGGGTTTTGGGTCGGCATCAGCACCGCTAACACTGAAGCGTAGTGCCAGGAGCGACTCATCATTTGCCGTTGACCATTGGGGAGCAATGACTTAGAAGATAGGTTTAGATCCCCATCATCTAAGACTTTTCAATTTTATGAGCCGTAAAGGTCTAATAAAAGAATTTTCTACCTACGAGTCGAGAGGATCTCGCAGGTGTATATTCTCCTGAGGAATCATGAGAATTCCTAAGCGAGTTGCTCCTTTATGAGTCATAAGGATCTCACGCGAGGATATTCTTCACACAAAGTCGAGAGGACTTTGCGAGTGTTTTTCATCTCTCTTCACAAGTTTGTGTCCTTTCGGGTTCTCATGAACTCGCCGGCAGTTCATGAACTCGCCGGCAGTTCTGCTGTTTTTTCTCACAGAGCCTTTTCAGGTTTTTATCCATGCCCGTTTTGCTTGTGGACATAATAGTTTTTCATATTGTAGAGCTTCATCGTCGGTAGGACTTTAGATATAGTCTCGCTGGTAGGACTTAAGAGAGATATGGGTCGTTTACGCTCGTGGATTGTATATGATTTTACATAATGTATGATCCAGACCGTAGGGCCGGTGTGCTCAATTCGTCTGTGACTTAGAGCCTTCACGCGCAGTATTTCTTGAGATATCGGCCATTGATGGGTGGCATTAGCCTTTTTCCTTTGGCACTTATAAGTTGGTAGGATCCTCCGTCGAACTCTTTCTCGATGACGTATGGCCTTTCCTAGTTCGGCTCGAATTTTCGCTTGGCATGTCGATTGGGGATGATCGGTCTTTTGAGGGCCAACACCAATTCGTCTTTCTTAAAAGCACGGAGACGGGTCACTTGTCATAAGCCCGTGACATTTGGGCTCGGTACAGCTCCAGAATTTGCTGTGATGCGAGCCTCTTTTCTTCGAGGGCGTCGAACTCTTCGAGTCGAAAGAGAATGTTTTCCTCCTCCGTCAAACCATGCTGGACAACCATCTTTAGGCTTAGAATTTCGACTTCGAGGGGAAGTATTGCCTCTACTCCGAAGAGTAATGAGTATAGAGTGGATTGAGTTGGAATGCGGTGTGTGGTACGATATGTCCACAATGCCTCGTGAAGCTTGAGATTCCAGTCTATTTTGTTGGCTGAAACATTTTTCCTCAGGAGTTTGCATAGAGTTTTATTGAAGGGTTCGGCTTAGCCCATTGGCTCTTGGATTATAGATGGAGGAATATCTCCAGTCTATCTTGTGCCGAGTAGTGAACCTTGAGACCTTAAAGCTATTGAAAGAAAGCCCGTTGTCAGATATGATTCTTCTAGGTGTACCGAAGCGGTATATAATATTATACCGGAAGAACGTCAGAATATTTTCGGTCTTGACTTCTTTTAGCGGATAGCTTCAACCCATCTGGAGAAATAGTTAGTTACGGCCAATATGAACCAGTGGCCTTTTGATGACGGGGGATCAATTGGGCCAACTATGTCGGTGCCCAAAACTTCGAAGGGCCATGACGCCACCGTAGGATGCAGCGGGTTGGGATGCTTGTGGATGAAGTCACCATGAATTTGGCAGAGATGACACTTCATCGCATGCTCTTCACAATCCTTTATCATGGTAGGCCAGTAATACCCAAGCCGTATTTTGGGGCTAGTTTGGTGAGCTCTGCAGACGCCTGAGTGAATTTCTTCCATGACTTTTTGGGTTTTGGCCAATGACAGACACACGAGCCAAAGCTGGTCGTACGATCTGCGGTATAACGTGTCATTTACAAACACATATCGGAGATCACTTTTCTTCTGCTGAACCCTTGCGGATTTTTCTATGGATAACTTGTATCGGAGGTACTCTATGAAGGGTTCTCTCCAATCGGGCTCGTCTTGAATGATCAGAATTTTTTTGGCAGGATTATTCTCTTGTTCTACGCTTTCTTCCTCTCGTAAAGAGACTGGAGGCAGAACTTGCCAGTTTCTGACTGTGATCATAATTTCATCAATGTCGGGATCAGCCAGCTCTTTGGCAAGGTGAGCGAGTACGTCAGTTTTTCCGTTCAATGCCCTAGGAACTCTCATTAGTTCAATGTTGGTGAACTGTTTCATGAGTTCCACCACCCGACTTCTATATTGAGCTAACTCGGGCTTATATATCTTGTAGTCGCCGCTCACTTAGTTGACGACAAGCTGGGAGTCACCGTAATCCCGTAGCCGAAAGACCTCTATTTCCATGGTGAGCTTCAAACCAGCTATCAGAGCTTCGTACTCAGCCTCGTTGTTTGTGCGAGACTCGGTAAGAGCGAAATAACGTCGTAGGGTTCCTCTCGAGAGCGTGATGAGCACCAATCCTATCTATATTTTTATCTGTGGGATGCTTGATTTGTTGGAGAACCTTATTGATGAGGCTCCATCAAAGTAGAGCTCCCAACATGGCTCGTTATTTTCGAGGTGCAGCACTTGTTCGTCGGGTAACTCGCAATTTAGTGGTGACCCTTCAGGTATAGGATGAGCAGCAAAGAAGTCGGCAAGGGCATGCTCTTTTACTGCTTTTTGAGGAGTATACTATGCCGAACTCAAGCAGCATAACAGCCTATCTTACTATTCTGCCGGTTAGGCTTGCTTTGGTCATTAAGTATTTAAACGGGTCGACCTTGGAGATCAGCATAACCCGGTGAGCGAGCAGATAATGCCTCAGCTTCTTCACAGCAAATATCAGGGCTAGGCATTGCTTTCGATCGGGGAATAGTTGTGTTCCGTCCCAACTAAAATTCGACTGAGGTAGTAGAAAGCATTTTCTTTTCCCTTATTATTCTGGCAAGGAGCGCATCGAGTGATTCATCTAGCGCGGCAGAATAGAGAATCGGCGGTTTATTTGGAATGGGAGCAGCAACTACTGGAGGGCGCAATAGGTACTGCTTGATGTTTTCGAATGCATCTTGACATTCTACATCCCAGACAAAAGGAGCTCCTTTCTTCATGAGCTTTGAGAAGGGCCTGCATCTTAATAGGTTCGAGATGAACCTACATATGTAAGTAAGCTTGCCTTGAAAGGATCTTAGCTGCATTAGATTCTTCGGAGGAGGCATCTCCATGATGGTCTTTATCTTCGATGGGTCAACTTCGATCCTCCGGTATCGGACTATGAAGCCCAAGAATTTTCCTGACGACATGCCAACGGTGCACTTCAGAAGATTCATCTTTAGATTGCATTCTCTTAGTCCGGTGAAAACAGTCCTGAGGTCTTGAATATGATCGGTCTTGGTTTTAGTCTTGACGACCAAATCATCAACATGACATTCGACGACTTTATAGATTAAGTCATAAAGATATTGGTCATTGCCCTTTGATATGTGGCGCATGCGTTCTTCAGTCCAAACGACATCACTTTGTAGCAGTATATGCCGATCGGGGTTCGAAATGCTGTATGATTCTCATCCTCTGGTGACATTTTTATCTGATTGTACTCAGACGAACCATCCATGAAAGTGAATAGCTTGTAATTTGAGGTGTCGTCGACCATTTTCATGACCGGAAACAGGAAATCATTTTTATATTTGAGGTGTCGTCGACCATTTTCATGACCGGAAGCAGGAAATCATTTTTATATTTAGGTGTCGTCGACCATTTTCATGACCGGAAGTAGGAAATCATCTTTAGGGCATGTCTTATTAAGGTTTCTGAAATCGACACAGGTTCGGATCTGTCCATTCTTCCTTTTCACTGGGACGATACATGCGATCCAATATGCATATTTCTCTTCTTTGATGAAGCCGGCATCGATGAGTTTCTTGGTTTCTTCGATAACCTTTTCTTCCTGCTCCCCTCTCATTCTTCAAGGAACTTGTTTGACTGGCTTGGCATCAGGAGATATAGACAGTTTATGCACGACCACTTCAAGAGAGGTCATGAATTTCTTTGTACGTCCATGCGAATTAGTCGACGAACTCATGCAGCAGGGCGATTATCTGCTCTTTCATTCCCCCTGACAAGAGAGCTGATGTAGGTCGGCCTTATATTATCAGGCGTTCCCAAATCAATCTCGGTTAGCTCGTCGAAGGTTGCTTGTCCGTCATTTTCGAGTTCTCGAGGGGCTTCTTCTAGCTCGGGTAGCTCGTCGTAATCATTTAACTTTTCGCTGGCTTTACCAACATGGATCATGTAGCATGCTTTGACATCAGGTTGAATGAAAGTTGTGCCCCGTCTATCTGGGATTTGTCCATCGATGATTGCTCGGACCTGAGGCGGATGTCACATCCTCTTATAAAACTTCACTTTAGAGTCCGTTTGATATAACTGACATCCGTACTTTTTAAAGTATTCCCGCATCTCGGACGCTTAATATCTGGGATTGAGGACGACCCTTATGCACCTCTCATAGGGAAGGCATGTGACAGACAAATCGTCTGGGTGCATGACAGGATTTGACCCATAAAACAGGATGTCTTTTTGTCCACTCTTTCTTCTGGAAACGTAGAAGGTTTTCAGCTGATCTATGGTGGAGACTGACAACGCATCAAGCTTTTTGCATATTTGCTCCGGCATCCTTGTGATGGTTAGGGATCTTTCTGTAACTTCAAAAGTTTCTCCTAGGTTTGCTTTTTTCATAAGAGCCCAATTTGCACGGCTGTTGCAAGACGGGTCCTCTTCCGCCGACTCTTCAGTATCGCTGCCGAGATGAGGGCAGATTTTGCGGCCGGACGGGCCTTCGATGCCAGACTCGTCCGTATCACTATCGAAATGAGGGCGATTTTTACGGAAGGACGAAATTTCAGCGTCGGACTCATCAGCTTCACTACCGAAACGCGGACGCATTTGGGGTTTTTTGCTTTTGAAAGTGACGGTTGGCTCGGATTTGCTTATGAGTTTCGGGGCCGTTATGTCTTTGGTCAGTTGTGGCTCAGTATTTTGGGGTTCACAAAGTACCGAGAATCTTCATATCGGACTTCATGCATACCAAACGGCTGTATGTCTCCGTTAATGCGGTTTTCTTCGCCATTTTTGGTATACTTCATGCATTGATGGAAAGTTGACGGAACGATGCCGTAATCATGAAGCCACGGACGTCCCAGGGGAATCTTATAAGACGTGTCGGCGTCGATCATGTATATTTTAGCTTCGGTTTGCAGATCCCCAAATTTAATTGGCAGGGTTATGTACCCCAAAACTTGCTGGCAGTTTTGATTGAAGTTTTGGATGACTATCCTTTTCTTGGACAGGTATCGGACGTTCATTGACAAACTCTTCAGAGTCCGCAAGTTCATGATGTTTACTGAGGACCCCGGATCAATCAATATGTGATTAATCCGGTCTCCGTCGCTGTGCTCTGTCACGTAAAGCAATTGGTTGTGCTCAGCTGTTCCAGTAATAGGTCTTCATCCTTAAATGTGACCGCGGTTGTATGCAGAGTGGACCGGGCCTTTTTCATATTAATTTCCGTGAAACGAGCCGGATACCGCTTGGGGTTTTGCAAGGCATGAATGAGAACATCTCTGAGCTCTTTGGATAGAACCAGGGCATCATAAATGCTTAAGAGAGACGGAGGCTTTCGGAGGTGAGCCAAGACATTGTAATCTACCGGAGAAGAACTCGAATCTTCATGAGTCGGCTCTATGCTGTTTTCTTCATTAACGACCTGTTTTTCCTTCTCTTTCGGTGTGTTGCCTTGCTTCAGCGCTAGAATCTTGCCGCTTTTGAGCTGGATTTGGTTGGCCTTCGTGGCGAGCTCTTCGTCCTCTTCGGGAACATAGCTCTTTCTTAGAGTTGCTACCAAGGTGGACAACGTAGCAGGTCACGAGTCTTCTTCTAGCTCCTCCGGACTCACAGCCGCTTCCACGGGAAGAAATCCTTCAATTGAATTAGAGCTCTTTCCTTTTGCTCGTAGTTTTGAGGGAATCGATATATTTTTTAATGGTCGATTTCCCTGCAGACTCTTTTTGCGTTGAGCCGCACTTTTCTTCTTCTTGAGCCTTTTGGATTTTGAGCTTGATCGATCCGAATTGATAACTGGAATGATCGGTTCCTTCTGCCCTTCCCATTCTGTTCTGGGCTCTTTCTGAAGTAGATTTAGCATCTTTTTCGTCTTATTAGATATGCGAATACTTCACGGAGGATGCGGCGAGTCAGTTTCATTTCTCGGGGTAGCGGGTTCAGCTGTTCGCTCCCAGAAGGGTTCAGTTTCTGTCTGTATAAAGTTGGTGGTTGCAGCTCGACTGTTCACCAACACACTCTTGGACAACTTGATCTCTCCGATCTTGTATTGCTTATCGACCCAGACTTTGAAAATATAGCAATTCTTAATCGCATGGCTCATTACTCTGTGGTACGGGCACTACAGGGGATTGTCGGTCATTTTTACTTCGTGAGGCTTTTTCGACTCCGGCAATTGTAGACCGTTGTTCAGGGCATCTTTGAATATCTTGTGGACCTTGTCTCTCCTTAAAAAGTAAAACTTGTCCTTTTTCTTCTCTAGGGAAGGCCTTTCTCCTTCTAGCACTGGCTTGACTGGTCTGTTTTCGATCCGCTCGCATTTCCCTTGTTTTCATTGCCAAACACATTGAAGGCGTTGGTATAATTGGAATTCCCGTTTTTACGGTTATCGTCCTTTCGGTTCTTCCAAGGCTTGTCACTTTAAGAGTCTGGGGTAGACTCTTGCTTCGAGAGTTCCAACATTTGAACTCTCTTGGTCAGCTCTTGAAACGTCTTGAGGCCTGCTGTACATAAGAATGAGACCATCCAATTGCTGAGGTTCCTAATGAGAAGGCTGATGGACTGGTTCTGCTTCAGCGGCGGTTCGTACTTGACCGTAAGATTATGCCATCGGGCGATAAAGTCCGTGTTGCTTTCGTTCTTCCCCGGCTTGGTCATCACAAGGTCAGCAATGGAGATTTTATGACTGACACTCATGAATATTTGTCGAAACAGAGACTCCATTTGGGCGAAAGTAGTGACGGACCCATCTGATATGCTTGCGTACCAGTCGAAAGCGACACCAGTTAGGCTGCTAACAAACTGACGAAGGAGTGCACCATTGCCCCAGTATTTCCGCACGACGCTTTAAAGTAGGCGACGTGCTGATTTGTGTTCCCCGTCCCGTCAAATCTTTCGAACTTAGGAATGACGTAACTGCTGGAGAACTCGATCAGATCGTACTGTGCGGGGTACGGCTTCCCACTGCTGCCAACGGCCTTCTAGGCCTCGGTTTCGGCCACCAATGTGTTGACTTTGCTGGTGACCAAATTCATTATCCAATCTTGTGTTAGCGGGATGGTGCCATCTGGGGCTAAGGCGTCCCCAGAAGCGGAATGTGCCGGCTTTCGTGCGGCTCGCCTAAACTTGGATCCAAGGGAACATGCATCGGTTGCTTCGGGTTGTTATCACCCGGCTCATGAGTAGAGACTTGCGCTTGATTGGAGGGCGCCTGAGCGACGTGAGCCGTGAGCTGCATCACGACGTTCGTCAGGTCATCAATTTTTGAGTAAAGTTTGGCCATCTCTTTATCTTTGCTCCTGAGCTGTTTTCGGAGCTCTTGAAGCAGCTCTTGCTCTGCGATCCTGGGACGGAAAGTCGGCTTTTCACCGTTGTCCGAGCTTGACTCCACATGGACTGAGAGGTCTTTCTGCCTATCGGCTTCATCAAGAGGGTTTTTCATCGTCATGCGGAGGTGGCTGTTTTTGGAAAGTTGCAACCACATTTAAGCCAGACTGGGCTTGGGATGTGGCGGCTCCATCCTTGCTTTTGCTGCGCAGGTTGTTGCTTGGACACATGCCCGCCATATAGACCGTGTGGATAACATATCCGGCCGTCTTTTCATCATTGGCAGCTGATTTCGCGGATCGCTGTCGTGGCTCTTCTGTTTTGGTAACGGGCAATCGAATGAAGACGGCTGGCCTACCGGGTTCTTGAATAGTGTTAGCGGTTCTTTTCTGGTTTTGCCCCGCTGCTTTCGCGCGGCACAGAGCGCTTGAAAGACTCTTGAAGAGACGGTGTCCTTTATAGGTTGGAGCCGAGACACGTCTTTTTGTAGTATCGTTCGGATTGTTGTCTTCTTAAGTCTGACGGTCATGGTGTTTTTCTGAACCCATTTCAGAGGTTCAAAAGAATTGCCGACTTTTATGGCTGAGTCAGCTGTCGTCGCACGGTAACTCCGCCCTTGGAACCTCACCAAATTCCACTTGGCCGGAGTCCTGGCCCTCTTGTTGGCTCTATATCTGAGCCGCTTCTGCCTTAGCTTTTTCGCTTTGAGCACTTGGCGCGCTTATGCTTTTTGGGAAGCAACCGTAGACTGATTGATGGAAAGCTTTGGAGATACGTCTGATTGTGCACTTGTCGGAGGTATCTCCTGAGCTTGTCCACAATGTTTGATGATGCCCTTTGTTCCAGCAGTCTTGCCCCCAGCTGGAGCACCAGAGCCGTTCACACACTGTCTTACGTTTGGGATGTGGTGCCTTGGCGATCACAACGTTTGGCCCCTTGCCTTTTGAGACCGGTTTGGTCAGCTGGTTTGCCTGGATTTCCATTAGATGAGCGTTTTCGGCAGGGTTGATGATGACGGAACCAAATTGGTGGGGCGGTTGACTGAGACTTGCGGGGAGAATCATGTGGGCATTTGTCTTGACCAAGTAGGTCACCAGATACGCTTCAGAAACGAAGTTCGTCTTAGAAAATATGGTTGCTGAGTTCGAAATTGCAATTGAAAGCTGTTAACCTGCAAAAAGAAGCATGATTTTAGTAAAAGCAATCGATGTATATGTTGATTGAGTTCGCATGAACGTTTAACCCGAAATATGAGAGGAGAGAAAAGGTCTCACCGGACATGCCAGAATCTTTAGGGTGTTTTTCATCATCCTATTGAGATAGGAATGCGCATGCTTGTCAGGCGTATATAGATCCCCTGCTTAGGGTAGGCTGAGATTTATTGATTGTGGGGATCCGCATCTCTGACAACCACGGACTAAGCTCCCTTTAATTATCCCTCGCCTTTGGAGCGAGCTAACCTCCGATTGACGAGTAAAACTGGTTATGCGAACTCAATGTGCAGTATGCGTGTATGGCACGTGGCTGATGCTAGCGGATAACGTGCTCTGCGTGCGGGCACTGGGCGCCAGCAGGTCATGCGCCCTGCACGCGGCTGTTGGACGCTAGCGAAAAAAGGGGTTTAGCCTCTGGACTGGAAGTTAAACTCCCGAGAGACTTTGGAGTTAAACTCCCAGAAGAAGGATTTTTATTTGGAGTAAACATCTAAAAAATCTAGATTTTGGGGCTAAACTCCTTTGAGAATTTGAATCTTGGATTTGAGCTCCTCAAAAATTGATTTCGAGTTAAACTCCCAAAAGACTTTCGGAGATGATGAAATGGGACCCATTTCTTCTCCCTTGAGCTCTGAATCTTCTCTTAAGCCTTTGATCCTTTCAAACTGAGATTTTTGGAGATGGGTCTTCTTCTTCCTCCTCTCTATTGGTTGGATCTTGGAGAAAAAGGGTGATGCGATTTAAAAATTTCTCCTTTTAAAGATTTGATGAGAGATTTAAACTTTTCTTTAAGGGTTTTATGATGAAAAACTATTTTTTTTTGGGAAAAAGAAGAGTTAAACTCTTTATTTAATTCCAAAAAAAGAACCTTGAGGAAGAAGAAAGGGGCACAAAAATCTAGAAATTATGAGAGAATGAAAGTTATTGATTTTCTCATCATGTTTGCCTTTCATAGGCTACACATTATACATGTAACCCCTTGGGCTTTTTCAAATGGCATTTAGGCCTCCCCATGCCTCATGTTCTTATTTATTTTTGCACATAAGCTATGGAGTTTACAAAATTTTTGCTCTTTGCCAATTTTCCTTGCATTTATTTCTAACAAATTATATCGAACTAATTTATTGCTTCATTCTTTTTGTCATGGGGCCGGTCCTTTCTATGCTCGGTCTTGACTTAGGCTTAGGCCCGGGCCCGCTTGCTTGGGCTTGGGCCCACTTGGCTTGATGTTGACTTTGACTTGGTCAACCGGGGTGTAATTTCTGACCCCAACAATGGTATAATCTATGTCTGACTCGGTTTGTAAATATATTGTTAACTCGTTTAAAGCTGACAATGATGAGGCCACGGGACCTTTAGCCTTTTTTCTTTGTTGAATAAGTGCTAAAGCTGGAGTCGAAGCACGTTAACTGGTTGTGGCCGTTTGGTCTACTAGTTCTACCAGAAGAAGACCGCGCAACATACAAATCAAACACTTCAGCTAGATTATTTTTAACGGTACTAACATAATCATCAATATCTAAAGTATGTCCCATGGCTGTGTGGAACCTGTTTAAAAGAGCCTTCAAACCTTCTAATTTAATTTTAGGGTCCATTACCGAATATAAACAAAAAACAATTGGAATTTCAGCAAAATATTTAGAAATCTTATCCAGCATAGCAAGTATAACTTCGTGAAGTAAATGATTTTCGATGTGACTAGCAAAACATTGAGTTATATTATACAATTCAAAGACAAGAATATGAAAATTGGGGGTATAAGTAGCAGAAAATCGTTCGGTTGTTATTTTAAAAGTCATAAGAAAATCTTGAAAAGGATCTGCAACGGCCCAATAATCCTATTCTAAGTGGTTTTCTATAGGCATAACTGCATTCTACATGTTACTAATAATTCCGACGGTTTTTGATGCAGCATGAAGTATATTATATGTACTATTCCACCTAGTGGCCACATCTTTTCTAAGAGACGACCTTACCCTTACAGCCAGGCATCTATTTTTATATTCAGATTTTCTTTTTGTAGAACTTTTAATAAACTTGCATGTATCTTTAATCATTTGAATATTTGCACTACATACGGTATATGCATCCTGGACATCTAGATTAAGTATGTGGCATGCACAACGCATATGAAAAAACGACCATTGCAAATTGGTTTACATATCCTAATAAGTTCAGGAATAGCAGAATTATTGTTGCTAGCATTATCGAAAGATATATAAATTTTTTTATTTACACAATGATATTCTTCTAAAATAGATCTAATTTCAGTAATTATATAAAAGCACTATGCAGGTATGGAAATTGTCTAAAAACAATAATTCTTTTTTACAAATACCAGTCATAATCTATCTAATGTGCAGTAATACAAATTCAGGGAAGTTCCCTTCTATCAGTCCAAACATCAAAAGTTAATGCAATACCGGTATCTAAAGAAGTAAGAGTAGCAATTAATACATGTTTACCGTCGTTGTGGAGGCTAAAATGACTTTTAAGCGTAGTTCTCAGAATTTTTTTGTATGCCGGTTGTAACGCCGTTTGAACGTACCGCTTAAAAGCCGCGCTTTTTCCGAATCTGAGAATCTGTTCATTTGCCATAACGTATCTTGCCATTTCTGAAACATTTAAATCATGATTATATTGAAAAAGACCTTGATCAACGAAACCAATTTGTGCTTGTGTGGTGGATAAATCGGCTGGGGCTTCTAAATGTTTTTTTGCATATTTATACAAATTACAGGTGCCGACACCCTCCCTGTGTTTATATGCATTACCATAATATTTGCAAACGGCGTGTCTAACACCGTCCCTAAATTCAACTTTATAGTGATCCCAAATATTATTAGTAGTCGCACGTTTTTTCGTTTCTCTAGATGTATAGGTGGATCCTTCTGCTTGTGGTTCTATTTCGGGTCTTTCGAGGTGAGGCATAGGGGTTTGATGCGTATCGAATGAACCCTCCATTTTAACTAATTAAAAAAAAAGAGTACTAGATTACAAATAATAAATTAAAACAAGAAATAAGAAAGAGAAGAATTTCAGAATATAGCAGTAGAGTAGAATGAGTTGGTTGGAGGCTCGGAGCTTCGAAAACTCGGAGTCGGACTGTCTGAGGATCGGATCGGAGCTTCTATTCTTGGAAATTTGGAAGTTAGAGAGTATTTTTTTGAGAGAGATGGGTATTTTTTTTAAATTTGGGAGAGAAATGGGTTTAGAATGAAAAGAAATGTGGTTTGGGGGGGGGGGTATTTATAGGTTTTAGGGATTTTTTGAATTATTTGGCCGTTTATAGCCGTTACGAGGCAAGGTGAGGCGTATCGCCTCATGATTCGCCTTATGATTCGCCTTGTCTTGCCTCTATTTGCCCGTTTCTAGCCGTTGGATGTGGAAATCAAGACTAGGCGAAGCAAACCGCCTCGCCGATTCGCCTCGCCTCGCCTATGTTTGCCCGTTTCTAGCCGTTGGATGGGGAAATCAATGCGAGGCGAAGCGAATCTCCTTGCCGATTCGCCTCGTCTCGCCTTGATTTGCCCGTTTCTAGCCGCTGGATGGGGTTTCCAAGACGATGCGAGGCGAAGCGACACGTGGCGAAGCGAGGCAGCTTGGCGTGCACCTAGGCCATTGCTGACTGTTGGACGCCGACTTTGAGCTAATCGGTCAGCGAGGTGAAGCGAGGCGATTCGTGGCGAATCAAGACGATTCCCGAAGTGAGGCGATCCGAGTCGTCGAGTTGGGTGAGGTGAACTCCGACGAGGCAATATCGCGGATTTGAGGAACCCATTCGCTTCGCTTGACTCGCTGCAACGAAGCGAGGCAATTCGCCTAACTTGGCCACGTCATCACGAGGCGACTCGCGAAGCCTTCGCTTCATTAGCCAGGCCTAGCCTCGAGAGCGTGGGATGATAAAATTTTATTGTTCTTGGGTCGTTCTTTGGGACCTTGTGTAGCTGTGTTGTATTATTAATATACTGATAGATTTGCAGAGACCATATTTATGGAAGGACTAGCTTTGTTTTTCTTTATTTTTTCGCACCTTCAAGAAAAAAACCCTGCTGATACTTCTTTTATATTAAAATCGCATTCTTTTTCTGGTGCTTTCGAGTCAAATATAAGTGCAGGTTAGAGACTGTTCCTGTGTCCTGTCTAAGGGCTTGCATTTCTAAAATATGCCCATGGATATACTATGGTCATATTCAAGGCTTTTAAATTAAAAAATTCGAGTTTTGATTGAACAAGAATATTATATATTGGATCGCATGTAAGTCAGTATGAGATGTTATATCGAACATCCTACTGACATACACGCACATACACATACACACGCTCATGCCGGCACTCATACATTATATATTCATCATATGCAAGAGCATATATACACATACACACTGGCAGAGTTACGCGCACATACACATGTATGTATGTAGGCGTATACATACACATATTTCATGCGAACACATCTTTAACACCTAATGATGCTTCTGATGTCTTCAAGCCTATTAAAATACTATAAGCGATACACAGACATTCAAGGATCCATATTTGCTCATTGCAATCAAATAAATGCAAACATTTTGAGTAGACAATAATTAAGTTATATAAAATGATTAATTGTATATGTTAATCTAGTTGTGTTGGCTCTTAAGCATCCATGGAATGAAAACCGATATTATTGTTTACTTTGTTACCACTTTAACTTAAACGTTCAGTAAGTTGGAGGTATACTAATTATAGTATTACTAAGGAAATTGTTGATTTTCGTTGTCATTCTTTATCACTACAAGGTAACAAATATCAAATTGTAATAATTTATCTCAGTGCCATCAGCATATTGTTCTAAATTACCTGCATAATGTATATTGGCAAATAAGGAAGGATATAGCGGATGATGTATCGAGGTATATTGAACAATATCCAAATACCAGTTATTGCATCCTCAAAATAACACACCCACACCCACACTGTTGCAGTGAGGCTGTGTAAATGATATAGCTACTAATATCTTGTTTGTATCAGTCGATACTTGAACCAATGATTTTACTCATTTTTTTAAGAATTTGGATTGCCATGAACTGAAACTCTTTTTTGGCAGACTGACCTTACTCAAGCAATTTCAATGGTTTCATATTATGCGTCATCATCTGAACCTGCTCAAGTTCGTGGCAAGACTGTGTATATCCAGTACTCAAATCGGCAAGAAATTGTAAACAATAAGACTACTGGAGACGTTGCTGGAAATGTCTTACTTGTTACTATTGAGGGTGTTGAAGCTGGTGATGTTAGCATAGATGTTATTCATCTGGTAAGCTTGTCTGTTACCAGCATTGATTTGTTGCATATTGAATACTCATCATGTTTAACTATTAATTTATTGCCGTAAAGCAGACTTCAGTTAAGCTGGATGTGGTAATGAGATGTCCACTGCTACTTCTAGATCATAGCTGACTGTAATTGACTTTAATTAATCCTTTGACTTCTAGTGACATGCTCTGCATGAATTAGCAGGTCCATGTTACTTTGAAGAAATTCCCGATATCAGCCCTCTGCATTCGGAGAGATACCATGTGTGTTTTGCTGTCTCCTACTTCTGACTTTTGCTATTTGATCTTTGAACTGAATTTTGAATGATGGTATATTCTAACTTTTTTGACCATCTTGCTTAATTTAAGATGTAGGACACAATCGTCGTGTGTATTGAAGCTGTTTGGAGGTTAAACTTCTAATCCTTAGGCTGCCAGAATTTTTTATTCAGTTTTTTCTTGTTGGATATTCATATTTTAGTTAAAGCTAGTTTAGACTTTAGAATATTTTTGTTCATTCTTCACAATATTTTTAACATATTTTGCTTATTCTAAAATCCTTGCTTGCCCTTTGAATGGTCATCATACCATTTCTCTGCCTCTGTGTTATGACAAGGATTTGTCAGTTGGGTTTGCTCTTTCTTGTTTTGTCCTCTTAAATTTTCTCTGTTTGATGGAAGTGAGTATTATGCCGCATGAATTTTAGTCATTTTTATAGCGTGTATTGCACAATGTGTGATATTGCTCCTGGAGTTGTGATGAATGCCGTTCTCTTACCAGGTGCCACCCTGCACTTAAGTGAGATCTGTTAAAATTCTGTGGGATTTATTAAAAAATATGTAATTATGATTGCTATATCTAATTCCTTTTTCTGAATATTTAACTCCCACTTCCTTTCAGGTTTTCTCTGCATTTGGTTTTGTGCACAAAATTGCTACCTTCGAAAAGGCTGCTGGCTTTCAGGTCATTCATATTTGTGTTGTAAAGAAATTTTTGTACAAAAACTGAGGATACTAACTTATTGAGAGGTGCATATACTTATAGGCCTTAATCCAGTTCACCGACGCCGAGACTGCGGCATCTGCCAGAAATGCCTTGGATGGAAGAAGTATTCCAAGGTTAATCTCTTAAAGAAACAAATTTTATCACATTTGTGGCAATTTTGTATTCACTGATAGAATGTTTTTTTCCCAGATACTTGCTTCCAGAACATGTCGCTTCCTGCCATTTGCGAATTTCTTATTCTGCTCACACTGATTTAAACATAAAGTTCCAGTCTCACCGCAGCAGGTAGAAATATGCATGTGATACAATTCGTCTAGCACGGATTAAGTATCTGGTCCATTTTCCCCTTGCATTGCTGCTTAGGCTAATCAAACCCAATGGAATGGGTTATTATAGCTTAGGTGATAAATTTCACTCTTTCTCATATAGGGATTTGAAACAAGCTGCCAAGGTTACATATGTCTTTTACTTGCTTGAACTTCCCTCATCTCATGATCATGATTTCATGTCTTAGTCCAATGCATTGGTGATAACAAACAAGAAGATTGATTTATTAGATACAGATCAGATCTTATCTGAAAATTACTTCTGCTTTCTAATAGCATTGTTTAATCTGATAACTTGGTAATTTGCAATATAAACCACAGTGTTGTACTACAAGGGTGATAGCCATTCTTTACATAATCTTTATTTTACTGGTTCGAGTTTTATGAGCAGATCGAGGGATTGTTGTTGAAAGAACTGACATCATGAGTCTATGCCTATGCTGGACATGTTAATTGAGGTTGCTTATGCCAATTTTCATGTCTATGTTCCAAATCATCCAGTATCTATTTGTCTCCTGTATTATTGCAACTTTTCATGGATATTGACATGGTTGAGAATATTGAATAATTATATTTTAAGACTTTGGAGAATCATGATCTGAAGGTTTAAATGGCAGGCAGAACAGGAATTATAAGGTTAAACATGCGAGTGCAAAACAGATATAGGCAAGCAACCAAATGATGCATGCAAATCTTAACATGCAGTCTAGGTCAATGCAGCACAATTAAACATTGATGCTTGGTGATGAAGTGGGCTCTAGCTCATGTATAGCTCTGAAGTTGCATCTTCTTTAAAGATTTGAGCAAATTAATCACCAGGTTTGAAACTATACCATCTCTATTATTTGGCGACTAGCCACATAAGTTAAGGACAAAAGTGGGGATTTATGTTAGTCTTAGTAAGGCGTTCAATAGGAATAAACACCCCTATCATTCATGCAGATTAAGCCCATGCAACCCCTTCAATACTGATTGGGGATAGGGGAGTGTTTGGGGTGGGTTTTTCTGTCATATATATATATATATATATATATATATATATATATATGAGCATAATGGAGGAAAGGCCCTAGGAAGCTTTTTTCTGATAGGTGGCGTAAAAAACTATACCATCCACCATTTTATTCGACAACCGGCAAAGTCCATCTTGATCTTCATCGTCAAATATGTCGATAAGTTAAATTTCATGTGATTCCAACACATTTTCACCTTGATTTAGCAATGCAAAAAGTTCTATTGTTGGTAGACCGTTAATTTTCCCATTAAATTTGCATGGGAAGAAAATTTGGTTTCATGTCTCAGCCTTTAAGTTACACTTAACCCTAGTAAATCTATTATCTAACATCTAACTAAATCAATGGTGAAAATGTGTGAGAATCACGTGAAATTTGGTGTATCGACATATTTGACGACGAAGATTAAGATAGACGGTGCCGGTCGTCGAATAATATGGTGGAGAGTATAGTTTTTGACGTCACCTAACGAAAAAAGCCTCCTCGGATCTCTTTCCTCCATTATTCTCTCCCTCCTAATGATGAAGAAAAGAGGCCTCAGAAGGCTTTTTCGTTAGGTAGCGTAAAAAATTATACCCTCCACGATATTTTGGACGATTGGCACCCATCATTTTTATCATGTAGGATGTGGATACACTAAATTTCATGTGATTCCATCATTATTTCACCGTTGAATTAACAATGTAAAAAGTTCTATTGTCGGCAAACCATTAATTTTTCACTCACTAAATCAATGGTGAAGAAGTGATAGAATAAAATGAAATTTGGTGTATCCACATCTTAAATGATAAAGATGATGGATGCCGATCGTCGGAAAAATCATGGGGGTGTATTTTTTCGTCGCAATTGGAGGAAATTCCCTTCTATGGCACCTTTCCTCTATTATCCTCTTATATATATATATATATATATCAATTGAGGCTGGTGCTCATTTTATAACATGAGGCTTATTTTTCAAACACCCCCATATTTTACACCGGTCAATATGATCTATATGTTTTAGATTAATGTTATGGGATGCGATATGCGTTTTCATGCGGTTAAGGACACGCATATGCAATTATGCGTTGTATATGCGATTTGCATTATTTAAATTAAAAAATTAAAAAATAAATTAATGATAAAAATATAGAAAAAATGCTAAACATGTGTTCAAAATATATAGTGTCCATAATTTTAATGGAATGAATATTATTGAATTATTAAGTAATCAGTTTTTGTTGAGAAAAAAGTCAATACATAAAGTTTTAGGGTTTTTAAAAATTAAACATGAAAATTGAAGAAAAAACATTTTTTGTTGTGAAGAAAAAGCTAAAGAGCTTCCTCAAGTTTCTTGTCTAAAAAGGCGATGTCTTGCTGGAGTTTTACCGGAGTTTTTATCGAGAGCAAATGAGAAGAGGTTGGAGACGAGCCTTAATTTGATATGTGAGAGGAGGAATAAATAGAATTAATTTATTTGGCTTTTAGAGAGATTTTATAAATATACTGAAATTATTGGGTTTGAGTTTTGGATACATGTATAATAAAAACCTTATACCCATTTCATAACTCAACTCAAGCTTAAGTTTTTATGCGTTTTATGCGGTCGCATAATGTCATATGCGACCACATAATAATTTCTATGCATCAAGGCAAACTTTTTCACTGCATATACTTTTCACTGCATATACCAAGAAAACCACTCGTTTTCATGCGTCGAGGGGGCGCATTTGTATATCCGGCTGCATATGCGACCACATATAATGTATTTTTTAACACTGTTTTAGATTACTTATATATCAAATTTCACAAGATTTGGAAACTTTTAACACATCCATTAGATGGAGTTAAAAATTACCGGACCTTCGGTATGTGAAAAATTTGATCACTAGATGGATATGCTAGAGGTCTCCAAATCTTATGAAATTTGATACATGAGCTATCTAAAACATGTAGATTAGGATGACTGGTTTGGATCGGTGTAAAACATGGGGTTGTGTGTTTGAAAAGTTGGCCTCATTTTATAAAATGAGCACTGGCTGGCCTCAATTGATGAGCTCCATGTATACATGTACATGTATGTATACACATGTATATACATGTATGAGAGAATAACGGAGAAAAGAGGCCCTATGAGGCTTTTTTCGTTAGGTGGCGTCAAACTATACTCTCCATATTATTCTACGATCGGCCTTGTCTACCATGATCTTCATCCTCAAATATGTCGATACACCAAATTTCACGTGATTCTAACATTTTTTCACCGTTGATTTAGTTAGATAATAGATTTACTAGAGTTAATTGTAACTTAAAGGCAGGGACATGGAACCAAATTTAATCTTCCCATGCAGATTTAATGGGAAAATTGTATTCTCACACCTCTGCCTTATCTTCTCCTTTTGTGTATCATGTCCTTTCATGCCTCTGAATCTACTACATGGGAGGATTCAGCTGCCCATATGCTTAAATCTAGGTAAGTAGACTGGTGGTTACTCTTTGCAGCTATGCAAAAATGCATTCACTGGGCGATGGTTGCTTTATCTCTTGAGGAGTGATCAAGGTCTATTGGTATGCTTTTTTTTTGTAGATCTTTAATTAGATTATCTTGTTGTTTGACACCATCTGAACAAAGTTGCAAGATCTTTATGTGATTAATGAAGACGATGTCATGTTAACCGAGTATATAAGTATATGTACTATTATACATTTAATTGAAACATCATATTGTTGAGCAAGTAGTGACGGACTCGGGGGCACACAAAGCTTCCATAAACCATGGAAAACTCTTATTTAAAAACATATAAAAAACCATAATACAAAAGTTTAAAATTGGACAATAAAATTTTAAGTTACATTAATTATAGAAATACAAATAATATTTATCGCAATAATATCTTTCGATGTTTCATAACAATTTCATCATGTGTGTGTGTGTCTCACATAATAACCCCGACGTTTTATATTAACCAACCAGCTTAAGCCCTCGCGCCATGCGCGAGTGCAATAAACTTGTTTTAGGAACTCCAACCAGCAATGTAGCTAAAAACGTTGAAAGAATACAGTATACAGGACTTCTAACTTGCAAATAAATAAGATAGAAAGCTCACAAAAATCATTAATCCCTATCCAATATCATACACATGAAAATAAAAAAATTAATAAAAGATATATATATATATATATATATATATATATATATATGTAGAGAGAGAGAGAGAGGCCCTATAAGGCTTTTCGTCAAGTGGTGTCAAAAAAATTATACCCTCCATTTTATTCGACGATCGGCGACGTCCATCTTGATCTTCGTCGTCTAATTTATCGATACACCAAATTTCATGTGATTCTAACACCTTTTTACCGTTGATTTAACATTGTAAAAAGTTATATTGTCGATAAACCGTTAATTTTGCACCTACTAAATCAACGGTGAAAAGGTGTTAGAATCACATGAAATTTGATATATAGACATATTTGACGATGAAGACCAAGATGGACGGTGCCGATCGTCGAATAAAATTGTGGAGGGTATAGTTTTTTACGCCACCTGATGAAAAAAGCCTTCTAGGGCCTCTTTCCTCCATTATATATATAGGGGAATGATCAATTACAAACAGGTCCGCGTTTTTTAAATACGGGAACTCTCGGTCTACAACATATTTGAACGATCCGATCCGTTCACGTTGACCAGCCTACTCTCAAATATATGTGTATGAAAAATTAAGATATTTGAAGACCTCTAGCCTATGGATCAATGGGTGCAAAAATGAACGTATTTCAATAATGCAACATATACGTCATCCGATGCATAGGCTAGAAGTTTTTAAATCCTTTGATTTTTCATACATGTATATTCGAGAGTATCGGATCGTTAAAATATGTCGAAGATTGGGAGTTACCGTTTTTAAAAAAATGCGGAAATGGATCACTCCCCCAATATATATATATATATATATATATATATATATATATATATATATCACGTAATAGTCGGTTGACTCGTGCCTAATCAAGCGGGAGTGATCGCACGAAGGGTGTTAGGGAAAACATATACACGTTATATGGTAAAGTGAATCTGCTTTGCTTGTTAATAGGGCTTAGAACTTACTGACTTTCTCACCAGTTGCGCTGCCATTTATAAACAGAGAGAGGAGGGAGATAAAGAGACTAGAAGTTTGGGATCCAGAGGGAAGGGTTTTGATTAGTAGGGGTCACGTATTAGACAGTTTACAGTTATTAGGTGGAACAGGGCTGGGCTGATATTAGAGAGTTAATGGTTACTAGGAGGAATTGGACTGGCTATTGTTAGAGAGCTAATGGTACGAGGTGTTTCTTTTTTGGTGAAATCTTAGTGGGGGCATGTGCCCCCACAATCTATGTGGGTCCACCCTTGTGTGCAACCCATGATATTGTTATGTTTCTTGTTAGTTCTTTATTAAAATTGTGATTGCTTCAAAGTTGAAAACATATTAACATTTATGGAATACTATGATATTTTGTTATTGAATCATGATATTCTAGTAATTAGCGTTCCTTCTACCATTAGACCGTGTTATAACTCCAAGCTTGAACTACATACTGTGTCTGTGTTTAGAAATGCAAATTGTTATCTATTTATTAAATGCCCTTTTCTTTGCAGGGATTACACAAATCCTTATCTGCCTGTAAACCCTTCTGCAATCGAGGGTATCTTACAGGTTTGTTTCTGCACAGCAGAATTTGCTATTTTTCTATAATTTCTTTATGTCTCATCGGTTCTTTTGTGCTCCCAGCCTACACTGGGCCCGGATGGAAAGAGAACAGAGCCTGTGAGTAATGTTCTTCTTGCTTCAATAGAGAATATGCAGTATGCTGTAACAGTTGATGTCCTTCACACCGTAAGAGTTTAATTGTTTGCTTGCTATTGGTATTATGGTAAATATATTTGCTTTATGATTATTATAAAATTTCAATTCCAGGTCTTTTCAGCATTTGGTACTGTTCAGAAAATTGCAATTTTTGAGAAGAATGGTGGGATGCAGGCCTTAGTTCAGTATCCTGGTAAGCAAAACTTATTTTTTGCATCATATTTCTCTTGTTATTTTATCATGTTTGATATATGGATGCTAAATACACAGGTTTATTTATCTGTTAGGTTCTGTTCCTTTCTTTTCTTTCCACATATTCTAATCAATGTCATATTTAATTTGCCTTTCAATTCTACAATCGTGTAATACTTTATCATTTATTTATTTATTTATTTTATTATTATTTTTTTGACGAAAGAGCAGAGCTACAATAAAAATCCGTCCCATAAAATTTTCATTAAAAAATAAGAGTGATGTATCAATTATAAATAAAGAACAGAACACTAATTCTAAGAAGCATAATCATTCTAACCATCAAGGTTAAAGAAAAGACCGAGGTATAAGAGAGAATAATAAGGAATAAGGCAGGCAAGAGAATGTCAGATGCCATTAAGGGAAAACTTCTCAAAATCAGTAACTCGAAAAGCTATGCTTTTCTATCTTCATCAGCTCCAAGTCAAGGCACGATTGCATCGCTATTCTTTCTTTTCAAAATGCTTTTGTACCTGTGAGAGAGTTAAACAACACACCCACAGTTACTGTTCAATAGAAAAGGAAAGCAAAATGTAGACAATATAGATCACAGAGAATACTCGAAAATCAAAATAAAAAGTAACAACCAAAAACTGGGAAGAAGGGAAGACAAAGAAAGAACATCTGGAGAGCTTTGTGACAAATTTACAAAAAATCCACCGATAACCGAGTTGATGTATAGTTCAGCTTCAGTAGGATTTTTAGTTTGTTGGTAAAATGTTATACTACCTTCATAGGCCACAGCTGCCAAAGATAATCCCTACAGATTGTTGCCCCAAATCCCAACTCCACCCCTACCATATGTCCTTTGCTCCTAGAGGAGGCAAGTGATCTAAACTTAAAAGATGCAATTCAGAGGGATTTTTAGATATTGAGCATCTTGTGTCCACATTAAAGATTATAGGAATGACACTAGATATTGAGGGCAGTGGAGTTAGATACAACCTTATTTGGATGCATGTTTGAGAACAGAACAACAATAGATTATGGAATCACAATTAACCCTGCCAGGTTTTGGGGGGTGGGGGTGGGATTGTAAGTAAACTACCAGCTTTGCTCAACAAAAACATTATATAACTTTTTTACATGAAGCAGGTATATGATCACCCCTTATATTCTCGACTCCTACATGGTAGGAAGATGTTTTAAGGTTGAAACACTGACTGCTAGATGGCGGCACTTCAGGAGAATGAAGCAAGCGCACCCAATGTCTGAATGCTAAAGTAAAATGAATTATATTCAGTGTCCTTATCATGCATACTTGCATCTATGATCCTATTGCACGGTCTTCTCTTGTGGCTGCATATTTCTTTAATATTATTCCGTTACTTATTTGTCTTCTTTGGGTTTTAGTAAGGCTTTCTGTTGTTTGAATCAATCTTTATTGCATCTCCATCACTCATGCTACATTGTGCACATACACAGAATTTTTCCCCTCCCTCTGGGCGTGGGTGTTTCTTTTCTTTATTTCTTTTCTTGTGTGTGCTGTGTTTTTGGTTTTTGTGTGGGTGTGGGTGTGGGGGGGGGGGATGGTGGTGGTGGTGTATTTATGTGCATCTCTGTCTCTTTGTTTGTATGTGCCTGTGCTGTGTGCAACTCCAATATTATTTTTTCGTATGGGCTGTTTTCTTTTTGGGTTTTAATATGTTTTAGGCAATTCAAATTTATCTCTATCGCATTCGGTTTATTATTATTCTTATTTAGTCCTAAAGCTGTACATCCCTCTTTAAAAGAATGCTCACATGAAACAATTCTTGTTGAATGAGTAAACTTCGAACTGTCAGCTTAGGCACACTCCTGAAATCGTCTGCATGTTGTTGCACATATAGATGCCAATCATATATCTTGCAATTTTGTGGAAATTCTTTTGTGAAAATCCTAAACTTGTTTAAGTTGACATAATTTACTGTAGCATTTAACTGCTGTTTTTAAAATTATAAAATACCCACGGTGACTTTTAGAGTTTTGATGTGTTGGAAAAATGTTCCAATTTAATTTCCTTCGGTTGTCAGGCTGACAGCTTTTTTATGACCATATAATTTATTTGTTTCTCTGCCATACTTTGTGGTTTCACTTTTGTGCAAGTAGAACGAATTCTTTTCCCTTTTCTGTGAGGTAATAGTTACAAGCACGGTTTGTTATTTGTCTTCAGACGTGACAATTGCAACAGTTGCTAAAGAAGCTCTAGAAGGACACTGCATATATGATGGTGGCTACTGTAAGCTTCATCTGTCATACTCTCGTCATACTGATCTCAATGTAAAGGTACAAAATATTAATTTAAGTTGCCATATAGTAATCAAAAGAATAAGGATCATTTAAACTGGATCCATATAAAAGTAAACGATTGGCTCGCATTATAGATTTCCTCACAGACCATCAATGTATGTTTCTTGACAGAGTCTTTTTAGTTTCAATCAATTTTTTTATCTGATACATGTACACATTGTTTATTCAGGCACATAGCGACAAGAGCAGGGACTATACAATACCTGACTCAGGTATGCTCTCAATGCCTCAAGCTCCTGGTGCTTGGCAAGGTAACATGGGGGCTCCAGGTCAAGCTTGGGATCCAAGCATGCAAGGTGTTAGGCCTAGTGGATTCCCTCAAGCTCAAGCTCAAG
Source organism: Agapanthus africanus (assembly GCA_030015575.1). NCBI lineage: Eukaryota > Viridiplantae > Streptophyta > Magnoliopsida > Asparagales > Amaryllidaceae > Agapanthus > Agapanthus africanus. The sequence goes on from CM057339.1 coordinate 857,452,423, forward strand.
CTATGGGCGCATCATACCCTGGCCAAGCTTATGCTGTGCCCTCTTCATCTATGCCAATGTACCAAACTTCTGGTGCTCCATCTCCGATTGCTTCTTCTGCTGGATCTCTTCAATCCCCTTCGCAGCAGCAGATGCCTCCTTATGCGCCAAATGCGCGCCCTGCTGGTTCTCCATCGGTTGTAGGGCGTCCGCCTATGTATTATTAGTAGCACACTTAATTTGTCGTTTTTTAAAAATTTTGAATTCTCGCTTTTCCTGCTTACGAGACCTTGGTTCATGTATAATGTACCGTGGAGGATGGCAATGTTCAATTCTTTTACATTCCCTTATCAAGAAGTAACAGTGCATAACCCAGCTTTGTTTCAATTTGTGTGGCGGAATAATTTAGATGATAATATTTACTGCCTTATGTTCTTCGGTATGTCATTATTAGCCCTTGAAAATTGATGTGTGGTTCATGTACCCTGTACCTTGGCATGTAAAATTATTACCCTTAAATTTCTGTTTGACAATTTTTTTCTCTGCTCTCCGATCTGATAATATTGATGTTTCGTGATGGTTTAACCAGCAGCAGTGAGTGAAATTATGTAATTATGTTTCTTCATCGGCTGTTTTCTTATCTGGGCTGCCTTGGGTTGCTTCTTCCCTTGAGTGTGTCGGTCATATTTCGCTGTGAATTCTGAAATATTTCTATTTGGTGATTTGCTATATTGGAAAGCTTGTGTTCTTTATTTCCGAAATATTGTTTATTTTCTTGTGAGACCCTGCATCATGTATCTACTGTGCAGGTTTGCTGCAAAAGTTCATCGCTGTTGCGGCAGGTGTGGGTTTGTGCGTTTTTCCTGCCCTATTACTCAGCAGGAATCTTCAACTAGATTTGCTGTGTCATAAAATTTCCCTTTTGCTTCATTACCGCTCCTGTTTTGATATTGAGTAATGCTATTTTGCGTGGTATTATTGCCTGATTATTAATGCACATGCATTTTGGGCGTTGGGTGCATTCTTATTGCATTGAAATTAGCTGTAGCCTCTAGTTGATCCTCTTTTCAGAAAAGAAAATAGAAATATTACTCTTTTCAGGAAAGAAAATAGAAATATTACTCTTTTCAGGAAAGAAAATAGAAATATTAAAGTAACGGAAAGGAAATAATGCAATTATATGAACAACAACACTACCTTAAATTATTTAGCTTCCGATAACGAATTCGAGCTTGAAATATCCATTTCTTATTAAACCAATAATTTTGCAACCAGAATATATCTTTCATGTCTTCGAGCAAAATGGGTATGATTGTCTAAATTATTTGACGCCCTCTTCTTCCAACTGTTTATATGGGTCTTAATCTAGTGGGGTGAGATGCCATACGTATGTGCTAAACGATTCTTCGGGAATGTTTATGCTCCACTTCTAATAGAGGTGTCAATAATAAGTCTGTTACCTGTTTAGCCTATGGGTTGACCCGTCATAGGTAACGGGTCAAAGTTTCACCACCCATTAAAGTATTGCCCGTATCCGGTCCGGCCGTTTATAAGTATCACCGGGTCATCCAGGCCCACGGGTTCGTAGGTTTTACCCGGCTTGTCACCATGTCGACCCGACCTGCGGGTTCATGGGTTTTACCTGGCCCATACTGAACAAAGTCCATGACTTTTCATTAATTTTACTAAATATAAGAATAAATACATGATTACTAGTAAGAATTTTTGTGGGAATATAAATTTGAATGTATATGTTATGTTTAATTAATATTGTTAATGTCTACGAGCTCCATAAACCTTTACACGCAATTTTTTTCATTTAAATTGCGAAATGTATTTCATAATATTCTAAGTTACCCGCTAACCCATAGATGGAAAACCCGTTAATCTATTCGCAGGTTACTCACACACCTGCCCGTTCGTAATGGGTCAGATCATGGGCACGAAATTTAACGCTCGTTTAAATCCGGGCATTTTTTCCCGTGCCCGTTTTATCAGGTATCAGGAATGATCCATCCACGGATGACCCGACCTGCCATTTTAACACACCTTCTAGCAAGGAATAAAAATCGACGAGAAGAAATGTAACTTCGTGATTTAAAGTTTTCAATTTTCGGTTTCATGATTTACTCGTCCGCGATCGTTGCATAAGCTGTATCTCATGTTGCATAAGCTGTATCTCATATCATATACGAGAAAGGTGTTGATTTTGTGATGCAAAATCACATAAATCCAAACCCAAGTTCCAGAGTGTTTCGATAAGAAGTTTAGAAATTCTAGACTTCTTTTAGAATAGCTCTGGACATGAGAAAAACTTCTAGAAATGGTTTAGAAATTCTGGAGAAGTTCTAAAAGTTTTTTAGAACCATTCATTAGATCCCTATAAATAACTTAGGAGGTATTTGAGATGGATATCAAGCAAACACAAACATTTGTGAGCTACAGTGAGCTTTGTGAGAGATTAGAAGTTTGAGAGCTCTTGTAATATTTTGTGGTCATCAAATTCTTTTGTAAAATAACTTTCTCTTCATTATTGAAAAGCTCTCTTTCGCCAATAAAAACCTCTTCCCATTTCTCACTTGTTTGCTCTATCCTATCCAAAACTGGCGTTTTCGCCAACAAAAGGGTCCTTAGTTTGACATTCCTTCAAACCTATTGCTCAAATATGTATAAAAGCAGTTAGTATTCTCTATGGAATTTCATTTCATGTAGTTTTGTCGAGGCTCTTCGATAATCTCTGGCGGCCATCAAAAGCCTTATTATCTCAATATATATTAGTTGATGGTTATTTTTTAAATTTTGGTATAGAATTTAAACCCATATTCACACTTTTTAAAAAATATTTTTTATCTCAAGGTTCTGTCTTGAGAATTAGCTCAAATTCACTGGCTACATTTTGCTGAGGAATTCACCATAAGGCACACTTTATTCTCCTTGTCCTCTGCTACTTTGAATAAGATTCATTTCCATTAGAAACTTGTAATGCTTACTACATATTTATTTTTTTAAAAAGAGTCAGATAATTGGTCCGCCAAATCTATCAAAAATTTAGCATCAATCGTACCTTCAATATTTAACAATAGGGTCCACATAATTCATGTTACTATAGATTACAAAGACCTATAAACACATTGAAGATATATATATATATATATATATATATATATATATATATATATATATATATATATATATTATACTCAACTCTTGAATCATGGTCCATGCACTCTTTTATAAAGCGCATAGTGGTCCACTAGGGATAATGAAATGAAATGCATCATAACATTCGCTGCGTCCAAAGAATTTTAATTTGTTTTTGAAGCGTTGTTGGCTTAATATGCCATTATTCTCATTTTGGTGAGAGCAAGGATCCTAGTGCAAATATGATAGGAAATTTCTCAAGCTAAGCATCTCAAGCTCTTTCGTGGACTCGAGGAACATATGATAAACACTTAAACTAATTCTTTTTAATAATAATTTCTCGCTCAATATTCCCTATTGTTTCTCATAGTAATGAATTTTCTTCCATAAACTGAACTTCTTCACCAAAATATAATGAAGCGCAACAGTTTAATTGGTTTAAAGACTAGTTTAGTTATTTTGATCTCAAAAGAAAACAAAAAAAGCTCATAATAACTATTATTTTAGCCAAACAAGTAGCTTAACATGTTAATTTTTCATTTGAGTTACATTATACCTTAAGGATTGAGTTATCAGGTGCCAATTTTGTAAAGTCAAGGGGAACTTTAGCTTTTGACTATGTCAGGTATCATTTTTTAGTTGAATTTTGATCTGCCATTGGAAGCAAGGAATATGATCCTGTCCACAATGAAAAGAGATGCAAATTAAGGAAGGGGCCAAGATATGTGCCATTTTATTTTGAACATTGTATACGTATTTTTTTTGGGGAATAGTTTGAAAAAGAAAGGAGGGAAGTTAGTTTGAATGATCGAGTTGGTTTTTGGCAGTTAAAGCTATGAAAGTTTCTCTGGCACTTCATTTTAATTCTTTTTTTTAAAGGATAAAAAAGGGTAAATTTCATAAAATACCAACAATTTTCGGGGTTTCTGAAATAACACCGATGAACTTAAATAATATCATGAATCCCCTTTGAATTAGCAATTGTGAAATGTCCCTGCCCCTGCACCAATACTCAGAAGTTATGCTGAGTGTTGAGAGAATATATTTTATACTCTAACACGCCCCCGCGAGCCCTTTGGGCCGAAACCCGGGCTTTTGCGCAGCGGTATTTTTAATTTAAATAAATCCGTATTTAATATATGTCCCGTGGGAATTGAACCTTGGTTGCTCTGGATATCATGTGAAATGTCGTTGTCATTGCACCAAAACTTCGAACTTATGATAAGAGTTAGGGAATATATTTTATATTCTAACAATTGTTTGAAATTCTTAGTTTTGTTAACTCGTACAAGACACTGTAGAACCAAATAAACTTAAAATGTCTTGTACCTCAAAATGCCCCAAAATGAACTCAATATGGATTTTTTTGGCAAAACTATCTTTCATATGTTTTGATGAAAATACGCTTCAGAGGGTTAATCTCATTTTAAAGTACTGGTATTATCTCAAAAACCATCGATGGCGTTTTATAAAATTTACCCTATAAAAAAGGTTGTAAGTCAAGCATTGTGATGAGAATAATGCTACAGAGACCAAAGTCTAGGCCTCAAGACACCTGAATTATCAATAGCATACATACAAATCTGCTCATAAATGGGATCATAAACTGATGAACCTACTTGCTCTTTTTTGATTCATTTTTCTTAACGAAAAAATTCAGTTAAAATTAATTCTCTATTTTCTCAAAGTGGAAGGCTGTTCAATATCTTTTCAGCCATGTGTTGGGACAGGGTAAGAAAACTTCAGGCCTGCAAGCTCATAATTCACATTTATTGTGAGGGTCTGAGATGAAGAAGAGAGAATATATGTCCCAATTTATATTTGGTAAGCGAAGTTATTAGTTATATTTTGGTCAAAGAGTGCAATATATTCTTCTCATATGCTATCAACTGAGGTTGTTATACTGAAAATTTAATGCTCATCAATATTTCCTTATTGTACTGCCTAGCAAGTGCCACATTAATTTTGTTTGGGTTAAATTGTTTAAAAGCCCCCAGGCAGCTTCAAACTTGTGAAAAAACCTGGGTCTTTAGCTCTTGTTAACTAATAACTTGGTTATGCTAGTTGGCTATAATATCTAAAATACAGCTCATGGTTTTCTTCATAAAGATTTTAAACGGTAGGTACTTCTCAACATTTTAGGCCTCTTTTGTCTTTGGATCAACTTTTTACCCAAGTGGCAGTTAATTGAGACAAACTATCTTTTGGCTCCACTTCAGAAAAAACCTCTATTTAATCCTCACTCCTCTTCTCACTCAAAAACCAACCAAAACCATCCTCTCCTTCTTCTCCTATCCTTTGATAAAATGGCTTTTCTGGGGGTTTTCTTTGTGGGTTTTCTTCCATTGCTCACTCGTGCTTTTGGGTATGGAGAAGGACCATGGAGCAATGCTCACGCCACTTTCTATGGAGGCGGTGATGCTTCTGGCACAATGGGTACATGTCTCAATTTTTCCGTTTCCACATGTTTCAAAGCTAGCTGCAGAATTGCTTGTCGTTGGTTACGCAAATCATTTGCTACAACAATCATATCGATCCTTTTGCTCAAACAAAATGACAACATAGCAGTCAGGACTGCATCCCAACCAAACAAGTATAATGTTTTTCCTTTTGCTGTAGTTGGAATCTACGGATACATCGCTAAACTTGTTGAATGGTTTTTTTTGGTGAAGGTGGGGCATGTGGGTATGGGAATTTGTACAGCCAAGGGTATGGGACCAACACAGCGGCTCTAAGCACTGCTCTGTTCAACAATGGGCTGAGTTGTGGGTCTTGTTATGAGCTGAGGTGTGTTGATGACCCAAGGTGGTGCCTTCAAGGCTCCTCAATTGTGATCACAGCCACCAACTTTTGCCCACCAAACTTTGCTCTCCCTAATAATGGAGGAGGTTGGTGCAATCCACCATTGGAGCATTTTGATCTCTCTCAGCCTGTCTTTGAACAAATTGCGAAGTACTCTTCCGGAATTGTTCCTGTTTCTTATAGAAGGTAAACTTTTTAGTTTTTGCAGTGAAAAATAGGCTGAGATCGAGCGCAACCTGCTTTACCTTCCGGCAAATGGCTATGCCGGCTGGAGCTCAACAACAATTAACTCTTTATTCTTCCATGGTTTAACTGTTACAAAGATCCCTTAATGTGATTTTGACTATTTTTATTCAACAAGTGTGGGATGCACGTAATTATATTGCCACTTCATCAATATTTAAAAATTGGGTTGCGTCTAGTTAAATTAATAAAATATATTCATCAATACAACATCTATAATGAGGTGCACACACGCTGCCATAATTGATAAGGTGTTTGTGATGGATCCTTGTTTTATACTTAATTTTCTTTTCTAAATCCTTAGTTTTAAGTTAAAAATCCATAAATATCAATATCATGTTATTTTAGATCACACTCCTGGCGCCGAAGAATCTAATGTGTAATCTAATACACAGTGTCCATAGTAACACATATACTCGGTATATATATACCGATCGATACTGAAAAGGATCATCAGATTGAGGCCAATCTCCCGATTTCAACCGGTAACCGCGTAGCCTGTGAATTTTTAATTGATGTTTTTATTTTTCTGTATCTTTTGTCGTGCAGGGTTCCATGCAGGAAGAGAGGGGGAATAAGGTTCACCGTCAACGGACACTCCTACTTCAACCTGGTCCTCGTCACCAACGTCGGCGGAGCGGGAGACGTGCAGGCCGTCTCCATCAAAGGTTCAAGAACCGGGTGGGAACCCATGTCCAGAAACTGGGGCCAGAACTGGCAGAGCAACAGGTATCTCGACGGTCAAGCCCTCTCTTTTAAGGTCACCACCAGCGACGGACGCAGCGTCGTCTGCTACGACGCGGCGCCTTCTCATTGGTCCTTTGGCCAGACCTTCTCTGGCGCGGCCCAGTTCCTCTAAGAGTTTCTTAACATTATGGGGTGTTTGAAGCTCTTCTTATATTGTGCAATGCCCATGCATGATGCCAGTCTATTCTGTGCTGCTAGTATATATATATTGTTGGGTGAGGTGGTGGAGATTAATACACCCGCCAACGTAGTATAAATTTACTAAAGTGGTTTTGTTATGCAGTGGTTGCTTTTGAAATGCATGTGTGTGTTTTTCTTCTTCTTTCTTCTTTCCGTTGTAATAAGCTAAGCTTTGTAACGGATGTGTGTTATTTGACTAAAGTTTGTAGCTTTTGAAGAAAGAAGCTAAGGATAATTTCAAACAATGGGTGTGCATATCTTATACTTTGTTAATTAGTTTGGAACAATTAAAAAAAGTGCAAGAGGGGAGAAAACTCTTGTATGTGTTCTTAGTTTTTTCTTGTTGGCTATTTTTTTAAGAAAGAATTTTCTTGTTGGCTTTTAATATCCAAATAACTTGTACGTTAGCCTTTTTTTTTTTGGCAACAGTAAAGAAGGTCGGCATTGGCTGTACATGGAATTCTCCCGCATGAAGCCTGACATTTCGTTCTCTCTCCCTCTCCCTCTCCCTCTCACACACACATATTGAAGACATCCCAACAAAGCAGCGATTTACGAATTTATCTTTTTACCTCTGCATCATTTGTCGCATCGTAACCTTGTATTCTCATCTTGTCAGTGCATCTGCATCATGTCATTCACCTCATTTCTGCATAAAAATAACCGTTTGGTATACATAGGTGTTAATTTAAGTGTATGGTTCAAGATTCGTTCAAATAACTGAAATACTCTTGTCGATACGCACAAAAATCCATATCTTATAATCTTTTAAGCCAAATGATGTCAAACTTCCTAAATCATCTTAGTATATTTAAGAGGACATACCATAAAAATTTCAACCAAAATCGACAACGTTTACCCGATAAACTAAAGTCCGTTTATTATTGTATCATTAAAATGATATGGCGAACTCACGAGGGTAAAATTGCCAATTTTTCTTAATGTATGCTCATAACTTACTTAGATAACCTTTCATGCAAAATTTCAAGCCATTTTAGCTTCATTTGCAATTTGGTTTGAATATGAGCGATTAGCGGCTAATTAAGTTAATCATTGCTATCAAGCACTTGAATAGTGATAATTAATCCCTATTTAACTTATCAAACTTATGGCATAGGATTCTCCTCCTACTGAATCATTGACTTAACTTGCATCTCATGAACATCATAACATGCACTCTTTCTACTTAAAAGCATGCTTAGCTTGTATCTTTTTACCTTAATTATTAGGAAATTGCATGGAGACCAATCATTTTAGGGTGAAATAAGTTCATGTATTGATAGAAATCAGTTCATCTCTACAAAATTCCAACCATTCTAATCTCCTACAATCAATCACAACTCTCCATTTCATATCTTAACCAAACACTTGATCCTTCTTCCATCTCTCACCTTATTAACCCTCTCAATTCTTCACTTGATCTCTCTAAGAGCTCAAGCTCCATCCTTCAAACAAAAACAACCCTTAAATTAGCTTAGAAATCCAAAAAAAAAAACCCCAAAAACAAACAAAAACTCAAAAATCTCAAAAAAACCACAAACTTGAGAAAGAAAGACATGAACTTTCTTTCTTAGACTAGAATTTAGGATTGATGACACTACTTCTCGGTTTTAGATCGTTTAATTAAATTTGAATCCTTCAAATAACAACTTTGAAAAAATGAGGATTCAAGATCCCCGCCCTGTCTCTGCTTTAATTTTCGTGTATTCTTAGCTCAGTTTCCTTATTTATGAAAGTAGAATGATTCTTCTCTTTATATTTTCTTCTTGAACTTCTTTATTTTTCCTTGAGAGTGAGATCTATTCGACAATGAGAAGAGAATTCGTCCTATGACTCTCTTCATAGATAAAAATCTCCAAAAACCAAAAAAATTAGTTAAATAGTGTAGTTCTTCAGTTTTCTTCTTATTTTGTTTCATTTCTTAATGAATTTTGATTGAAAAAGTAAGGAGAATAGGATTTGATCCAAGGACCTATGTTAGAAAGCTTTTGAAGATTAAATCACAAGCAAAAACACAAAAAAAGTTTGAAAAGAACGGTTGTCGGCGGAATATCGATATGCAGTTTTTCTACGCAGTCTGTACATTTTCGAACATATATCACTCTACATACCTTCAAATCTATTAAAGACTTTTTTTTTGGAAAGTAGACTTGATAAGCTTTCAAACGGTGCAAATTTCATTGAATTTGAAGCTCTGGATTGGAAGATATTGCTATTTGAAGTTGCCTCTGTTGCACAACCCGAGGCTGTTGTTCTTTGCCTAGGTACCCAGACGCCTTTTGATAAGGCATCCAGGTACCTTGAGATACTCGGGTGCCTTTTAATAAGGTGCCCACGTACCCAGACATCCACAGTCTCTATTTGTGAGGTTTCTTTTGTATTGGTTTTGCTTTTTCTTGATCTTTCCCACTAATAACCAGTCCCTGATACCTCCATCCACGCATACTTGCATCGTGTGGACGTATTTGGACGCAAAACTTTGAGAAACTCTTTCAAAACAAAGACTTTCAAAGCCTAATTGTGCCCGATTGGGATATCTATTTAGGTAGCAGACACTTGTCGGGTCTATATCGAGATATTGCGATTCCTTACCTTGTATTATCTAGTTTTCCATCTCATTTCGTCGTTACTCCCTTTCCCCTTTCTCTTTCTTGCGTCTTTGATACAAGTGGCGACCCCGGTTAGCTAACTCGGACTTCGCCTCATTTATGGCTTCTTTTCTGATTTGTAGGTTGGTTGCTACAGATTTGGTTAGCTAACCTGGACTTCTCTTCTCCCCAGCGTAGTCGCTAAATCTGTAGCCATCCAGACCTGCAAAGGAATACGGAGAAAAGCTACAAATATGACGTGGTCCGGGTTAGCGAACCGGAGTCGCCACCCACGTCTGAACGCAAGAAATAAAATGAAGAGGTGGAGGAAAAACTGTTGGCGTTCCTAGCGCCCTGGCCGCCAACCGCGGCAATTGCGGAACAAAAAACTTCAACTTTTAAAAAACCTGGCGCTAGAAACAACTACTTAGAATCTAACCAAATATTAAACTAGCAAACTAAAAGAGTTTAGCTATTGTGATAAGAGAGTTGTACCGAAAGATTCGTGTTCTTCGGTCTTCTACCCTCTTCCATAGCTCCATGGGGTTTCCGTGATCGAGCTTGATCTCCGGTCTTCCTCTATCGAAGATGATCCATTTGAGAGATGTGGTTCATGGTTTTAACTCCACACAAAAATCAAGTAGAGAAACTAAAGGTTCTAGGTTGCTAATCTAGAGTGTCTAGTGATGCAGTGTGTTGTTTTAATATTTTTCTACCTCTCTTCACCTTTGATTCTTAACTCATGAAAGTGTAGGGTGAAGAGGAAGAAGGAGCTCAAGAATGGAGAGAGAAAGAGAATGAAAAACCCATCACAACAAAATAATGCAAGTATGGTTTTATCAAATGATATTTTCAAATATAAAATCCACCATACTTGAATAGTGTGGACAAATGAATTATAAATTCATTTGTCTACTCTATTCAACCCTACTTCACACCATTCTCCTTGCCACCTCACCCTTCCACCTCATTTCAATTTTCTAGAAAAGAAAAACATGAAAATGAGGTGTCCTCCTTCTAGAATGTTTTCCATATAAATACGGAATACACTCTACCGTATATACATATATATATTCCTATCAAAATACGAGCACCTAAAGAGCTAGAATAATACAAAGAATATAATACTAGAATATACATATCGAAACATGTATATGTAAATTATTAAATCAATACCTGATTTAATAATCCGACTTAATCCTAAGCCGGCTAGCATTATCAACCGTCCGATCGAAATCCCGGATAACACTAGAATATACATATCGAAATATGTACATGTAAATCATTAAATCAATACCTGATTTAATAATCCGGCTTAATCCTAAGCCGGCTAGTATTATCATTCGATTGGAACCCTGCACGTATCAAAATACAGCCATTACATCATTTCGCCTGAACCCGAGAAACCCTCTGTATGGGACTCTAAAGACTCGACGGTATGCTGGCAGTGGGTTAAACCACAAGTACGTCAGCAGCACTCGCTATACGTAAAGGCTACCCAGGCATCTGTCGAAAAGGAAGGCCGACGAGCAAGCTCATCCGAACCCCTACTGAACCTATCCGTGACAATCTCCGTACAGTCCGATCTCTTCGTCTAAGAGTATCGCATACCGGGTCTAGGAGGTGGTATACGTCAGACCCCTAATAATCTGATAAGTCGTGTCGATTTTGCTCAGGACCGATCCGAGAAACTACTGATCTAACCATCAGTGAATCTCAACTAGCTTGGCCAAGGTCTTATGGTTCTGGCCAACTAGACACAGTGCGATATCGACTCCCAATACCAGGAGAGACGAATCCCTGACAATCACTCACCGTCTCTATGTGGTTCGGAACTGTACCCAACCAAAACCTGTTTGCACAACTCAGTTGAGTCATGGTAAGGTAGTGATCAAAATATAGTGGGAACTCATATGAAACAAATGATGATCTCAGGTCTAAAGACTAACCTGTACTCATATCACCTGAGAACCGCTATCTGACGATAAGTATAATACCATCTAGAGATTCTTGGCGAGTCCGTCCAGTGTACTCACCCCTACTGAGCACCTATATACAATCTTAGGTGATCACACCAATGGCCGTAGGACCAACAACCGCCCCTCGTCGGGGTCTAGAAACGTATACACAAGTCTAATCTGGAATATCGATACCCGGTCTCGATACTCCTGCGACTTGGGACCTTTAAGGATGTGCTTATGGACTACCCAACTCCCATAAGTATGATCACCATCATAACACCGGTAGTCAAGCAAAATCCTATAGGTTTTATCAACATGTATCAGCCATATGTGATATCGAGTATAACATATGCACATGTTAAGATAAAGACAAACCAAAATAGTATACTACTGTTACGAGTCTTTATCAATATGTATAAGCAATACAAAGCAGTAAGAAAAACAAATACATATGTTCAGATAAAGACAACTCAAATAGTATACTATATAACCGAGCAAGATTATTCTGTACATATATATCCCCAGCATCCTATACGGTACAGGCCTCTAGGGTATACATATCTGACATATACATATCCCTAGTATCCTATACAATACAGGCTTCTAGGGCATATATATCCAACAATCTCCCACTTTCACTAAGGCCTGTAATTGGCGTACTGAATACCCAACATCTGCTATGGGGCCATTTGTTGGTATATCGCATACCCAACATCTTAAAAAGTCGCTGGAACTGCGTTTGAGAGAGGTCTTTGGTAAATGAATCCGCCTTGTTGTCTTTCGTATCTACTCTCCGGACCTCAATCTCCTGGTGATCTACGATCTCCCTGATCAGGTGATACCGCCTCAAGATGTGTTTGGATTTCTGATGGGACCGTGGTTTCTTCGCTAAAGCCATAACCCCATTGTTATCGCAATACAAAAGTATTAGATCAACAATGGATGGAACCACCTCAAGTTCAGTAATGAATTTCTTCATCCAGACCGCTTTATTTGTGGCATCGTTGACAGCAATGTATTCAGCCTCCATCGTCGAGTCTGCGACGGTGTCCTATTTGGAGCTCTTTCAACTGACCGCCCCTCCGTTGAGGGTAAAAACAAAACCCAAGACAGACTTGCTGTCATCTTTATCACTTTGGAAGCTTGAGTCAGTAAAAGACTTCAACTGGAGTCCCCATTACCGTAAATCAAGAACATCTCCTTAGTCAGGTATTTGAAAATATTCTTCACAGCTGTCCAATGATTCTCATCTGGGTTCGACTGATACCGGCTCACCACGCTAAGCGCGTAAGCTATATCTGGTCTGATACACAACATCGTATACATTATAGATCTTACCGCCGAAGCGTAAGGTATAGTGCTCATGCGAACCATCTCTTCATCAGTCTTGGGAGACATCTCTTTGGAGAAAGCGATTTCGCGTAAAGCGAGTATATTACCGCACTTGGAATTTTCCATACTAAATCTCTTTAATATGATCTCTATGTATCTGGACTGTGAAAATCCTAACAATCTCTTGGATATATCTATATAGATCTTAATCCTCAGAATGTAGGAGGTATTACCCAGGTCTTTCATGAAGAACTTTTGTGACAAGAACAACTTGACCGATTGTAACATAGGAATGTCATTTCCTATCAAGAGAATGTCATCCACGTACAAGACGAGAAATACAACAGTTCTCCCTAAAATTTTCTTGTAGATACATGGTTCATCTTCATTTTAGATGAAGTCAAATTACTTGACCGTCTCATCAAAACAGATGTTCCAGCTCTGCGACGCCTGTTTTAACCCATAAATGGATTTAAGCAACTTGCACACCTTCCTACTGCTCCCACTGTCTATGAATCCCTCTGGCTAATCCATATAAACGTACTCTTCTAAACTTCCATTTAGAAAAGCCGTTTTAACGTCCATCTGTCAGATATCATAGTCATGGTAAGTGTTCCCCCAATATTTAAACATATTAAAAAAGCAAAACTCTGTTGAAATTTAATGGGACAGCGCCTCACGTGCTTCTCACAAGGGCGCCAGCGCCAATGTGCAAAGCACAGAAACGCTGTCTGAATAAGAATTAAATTCTTATACGGCACCGCACATACTCATCACGCGGACGCCAATGTGCAAAAGCACAGAAATGCTTTCTGAGTAAGAATTAAATTCTTATATGGCGCCGCACATGGTTATCACGCGGGCGCCAATGTGCAAAGTACAGGAGTACCCATCATAAAAATTAAATTCTTAAGTGGCGCCCATGTGCACAACACGTGAGCGCCGACGTCCAGATAGAATTAAATTCTACTCCCTGTTAAACAGAGCCGTTGGATCAAAAATCCAACGGAGATGATAAATTATCAAAATATAGAATTAAATTCTATTAGGAGAAAATATCTCCCAAAATTTTCTAAATAAGAAAGATACTCTCGGTTGGATCAATTATCCAATAATAGAATAAAATTCTATATTGGAATATGTTCCCTCAATCTTTCTAAACAAAAAAAGGGTTGCTCTCTGAAAAATAGAGAACCCTTAGATTAAAAATCCAATGGTGATAAAAAATCACCACTTGACAGAATAAATTATGTATACGGAAAAATATTTCTCCAATCTTACTAAGAACACGAACAATATATTCTGTAAAAATAGAAGTCCTTAGATTAAAAATCCAATGGTGGGTAAAATTTCCTAAATCAATTTTGAGACCAATTAAATTAATTGGAATCTCTCAATGAGAGATTTTCTCAAAACCGATTAATAGTCTGCCTTCACTATATAAAGGATCCGAGACTTCAAGTCTCACACACAGAGGCAGGGAGATAGAAAAAAACCCTATAAGCTTCTGTAAAAATACAGTGAGCTCTCAAAAAGAGCAGAGAATTCAATTCTCAAAGAAGAAGATTTTCCTTCTCAAAACCCTAAGTAAAGAAAAGAGATCAAAATATCTCCTTTGCCTATCAAATCACATCTAAGAGTTTAACATTTTTAAAAGAACTTAGTTCTTTCACTGGATCTGAGATCCACAAGGCAAGTCTTCCATAAGTTGAGAATTTAATTCTCATCGGGAAGATCTTGTTCTTGAGAATCAAATATTCATAGAAGAACAAATTTAAAAGAAAGAAAGAAAATGGTGTCTATGATACTCTAGGAACTCAGTTCCTTCAAAACAAGAACTTAGTTTTTTAAAAACTCAACCCGAAATTCTAAAAAAAAAATGATGATTTTGGTGAGCGTTAATGGTCAAAATACCATCGACAGAGGTTTAACCTTTCTGAAAATATCAACGGAGATTAAATATCTATTTTTAAAAAAAGACTAGCTCCTCACGTGCTTCCCACGTGGGCGTCCCTTTTAACAGCGCCTAGCGCCTCACGTGAAAAATACGTGGGGGTCCAAAACATAAGGCCAGCGCCTTACGCGAAACACACGTGGACCCTGAATAAAAGCGCTCAGCACTTCATATACAGCCAAAACGGCTAAGTACTTAGTACTGATTGGGCAGCGCCCAGCGCCACACGTGCTCCTCACGTGGGCGCCATATAAAAAGTGCTTAGCACTTCATATGTAGCCAAAATGGCTGAGTGCTTAGTATTAATTGGGCAGTGCCCAGCGCCGCACGTGCACCTCACGTGGACGCCCTAAAAAGTGCTTAGCACTTTACATTTAGTCAAAATGACTAAAATGTTCAACATTCATTAGGCAGCGCCCATGACTGAATGCTTCACATGACATACATGCATCGGGACTCAAATAAATACATAGCATTTTTACATAAAAAGAAAGGGCTGAACAAACAGAGCCCAAATAAGTGTTTAGCACTTTTTAAAAAAAGAAAAGAAAGATTAAGTAGATTGAGCCCAAATTGGTTAAGTCTCTGAAGTTTTCTTGCAGCTGAGCCCAAATGCACTTTTGCTGGATCTCAAGTAAAAATGATCCTAAAATATTGTTAAGTTGATCTTAGTCTCAAATCAGACTAACGTATCCTTAGCGAAGACAAACTGGGCCTAAATACTCACTTATAAATTTAAGTTGATCTTAATCTCAAATTAGATTAACGGTCTTTAAATCAAACAAAATATTTATGAACTGTAGGAATATACAACCTAAGTTCAAAACCCCGTCAAGCAAATCCTTGACTCAAACCCGAATCTAAAATATACGGATTTAGACTGATCTACGCCCTACGGGCGATGACATAAACTAGTCTCCGTATACAATCCACGGGCAACCAAAACAAACAAAAAATAACACACGACACGAAGTGAACTGCCGGAGTAGGAGAAAATGGTTATCGCAATATGGTAACGTAATTAACTGCAGGGGCTTGCGCCTGCAGGGAAGAGCGTCCCCACAATCAAAAACCCCTTATAAAATGAGGGGGAATCTGATGAAGTCTGTTACAATGGCCGCATCTATCCAATCGGGCACGACAACCTAGAATCTAACCAAATAGTAAACTAGTAAACTAAAGGAGTTTAGCTACCATGATAAGAAAGTTATACCGAAAGATTCGTGTTTTTCGATCTTCTACCCTCTTCCTTAGCTCCATAGGGTCTCCGTGATCGAGCTTGATCTCCGGTCTTCCTCCGTCGAAGATGATCCATCTGAGAGATATGATTCATGTCTCTAGCTCCACACAAAAATCTAGTGGACCAACTAAAGATTCTAGATTGCTAATCTAGAGTGTCTAGTGATGTAGTATGTTATTCTAATATTTTTTCTATCTCTCTTCACCCTTAATTCTCAACTAATAAGAGTGTAGGGTTAAGAGGAAGAAGAAGCTCAAGAATAGAGAAAGAAAGAGAATGGTGAGAATGAAAAACCTATCACAACAAAATAATGCAAGCATGGTTTTATCAAATGATATTGTCAAATATAAAATCCAACTTGAATAGTGTAGACAAATGAATTATATTCAACCTTGCTTCACACAATTCTCCTTGCCACCTCACCCCTCCACCTCATTTCAATTTTCTAGAAAAGAAAAACATGGAAATGAGGTGTCCTCCTTCTAGAATATTTTCCGTATAAATACGGAATACACTCTACCGTATATACATATCCGTATTCGTATCAAAATACGAATATCTAAAGAGGTAGAATAATACAAAGAATATAATACTAGAATATATATATTAAAATATGCATATGTAAATTATTAAATCAATACCTAATTTAATAATCCGGCTTAATCCTAAGCCGGTTAGTATTATCAATCGTCCGATCGAAATACTGGATAACACTAGAATATACATATCGAAATATGTATATATAAATCATTAGATCAATACCTAATTTAATAATCCGGCTTAATCCTAAGCTGGTTAGTATTATCATTCGATCGGAACCTTGCACGTATCAAAATACGGCCATTACATCATTTCGCCTAAACTAGGGAAACCCTCTATATGGGACTCTAAAGACTTGACGGTATGCTGGTAGTGGGTTTAACCACAAGCACGTCAGCGGCACCAGCTGTACGTAACGGCTACCTAGGTACCTGTCAAAAAGAAAGGCCGACGAGCAAGCTCATCCGAACCCCTACTGAGCTTATCCGTGACAATCTCCGTACAGTCCGGTCTCTTCATCTAAGAGTATCGCATACCGGGTCTAGGGGGCGGTATACGCCAGACCCCTCATAACTTAATAAGTCGTGTCGATTTGGCTCAGGACCGATCTGAGAAACTGCTGATCTAATCATCAGTAAATCTCAACTGTCTTGGCCAAAGTCTTATGGTTCTGGCCAACCAGACATAGTGCGATATCGACTCCCAATACTGGAAGAGACGAATCCCTGATAATCACTCACTGCCTCATGTGGCTCGGGACTGTACCCAACCAAAACCTGTTTGCACGACTTAGTAGAGCTGTGGTAGGGCAGTGATCAAAGTATAGTGGGAACTCACACGAGACAAATAATGATCTCAGGTCTAAAAACTAACATGTACTCATGTCACCTGAGAACCGCTATCTGATGATATGTATAATAACATCTAGAGGATCTCGGCGAGTCCGTCCAGTGTACTCACCCCCAGCGAACACATGTATACAATTTTAGGTGATCACACCAATGGCTGTGGGACCAACCACCGCCTCAGCAGTAAGAAAAACAAATACACATGTTCAAATAAAAATAACTCAAATAGTATACTATATAACTGAGCAAGATTATCCTGTACATATATATCCCCAGCTGTTCTCCGCCGAAAGATGCGACCGGGACGTTGGGACGTCTGGCCTGAATTTTAGGGGCAGATGCTATTTGGTTTTATCTGTCCACCTCTCCGAAGATGCCAAGTTGATTTATGGCACCGTGTATCGGAGGTTTAGACGGATGCGGCCGTCGTAGCAGACTTCGTCAGATTCCCTCTCGTTTGAGGGGTTTTTGATTGTGGAGACGCTTTTTCGTGTAGGCGCAAGCCCCTGCAGTTAATTACGCTACCGCATCGCAGTAACCACTTTCTCCTTCTCCAGATGATCACTTCGTATCGTGTGTGTTTGTTTTATTTTTGGTTGCCCGTGGATTGTATACGGAGACTAATTTGTGTTGTCACCTGTAGGGCGTGGATTAGTCCAAATCCGTATTTTCTTAGATTTGGGTTTTGGGTTGGGTTTAAGAATCGTTAATCTCATTTGAGACTAAGACCAACTTAAACATTTGTTAAGAATACGTTAGTTTAATTTTAGACTAAGATCAACTTAACCATTTGTTAAGGATACGTTAGTCTAATTTTAGATTAAGATCAACTTAATCATTTGTGTAACATTTTGAAAATTATAGAAAATAAATAAATTTAATTAATTAAATGATAAAATGTTAATTTCAAAAGTTATTAAAACCAAATAGGACATTTTCATAAGTAGTGTGTGAAACTAAATAAAGTTAACTTTTAGTTTGTAATATTAGTAAATTACAAGGGTTTTAGTGTGAAATTTAGCTTCATTTTAATAAAAATGGTGTTATATAATAACATATGTAGTGAGGGGTTTTTGTGTAAAGTTTAGATAATTGTGAAAACTTGGAAATGTTAAGGGTGTAAGTGTAAAAGAGTTAGGTAAGGTTTAAGGTCAGAAATTCCTCAAGACACCACAACTTAGGATTAATCTTGCATGCACCCTTCATGCACACCACTTCCACCTTGCATGAAACAACCACAACTGTTTTTGTGACACCTTCTCCTACACCTCACTATTCCCTTTACCCTTTATCTTGTGTTCAGATCATTTAACCAAATTAAAACCATAAAAAAAAATTCAAAGGAAAGAAAGAAAACTTAGAACAACAAAGAAAATTTAAAAGAAAAGAGAAGTGAGAAGAAGAACTAGTGCTAAGGATTTTCACTATCAAGTTAGGAGCTAAGGACTTGGGCATCTTGGAGGAAGCCTTTCAACCATCTTCTGTAGGTATAATCTTTAAACACAGTACGATTTTAGTTCTGTAAACTCTGAATTGTAGAATCAGATATCGGAAATTGGGTATCTTAAGGAAATATAGGCTCTGTGATGATCTGCTATAATTTAGATAATAACTAACTTAACCAAACAGTACCTGCATATTATATAGTACACCTAGAATGAACCCTAAGAAGACGAACCTCCTTGCTCGGAAATTGGCCGGCGAAGCATAGGTAAATTCCGGCGACGCTGGATTTTTGGTGGAGTTGGGTGTTTTTGGTTTTAGGGTAGGTCTCTGGGTAGGTGTTAGGATATTTGGTATTGTTTATTTAAGTTAAATTTTCAGTTTGGAAAATCTGGAAGCTAATATCTGAAAAGGGATTCAAATTCTAAAATACGATACGGGTAATTCGTAACGCGTTCTGTTTTCTGTTACGAAACATCGTTTGGTTAAATTCCAGTTAAAATAAGGGTTAGATAGTTTGCTATAGTCGTACGTAGTATAGTTAGTACGCACAACTTGTAATTTCATGTTTTCGCCGTATCGGAATGTAGCCGTTTCTTATACAAGTTAAATTCAATGTTAGATTTGAGTACGGGAGCATCAGAGGCCGCAAGGAAAGGAAAAGGATTGGCGATTTCTGAGTAGATTACGACGTATTCCGGTTAGTAGATTAAACATCTACCAGGGGATCTTGTATAGATTACGTGATATGCCCGTAGTGAAGTTTAAATAAAAATAGGCTTTTGTATGTTAAATTGATCATATGCATTCATATAGATATATATACATCGCCATGTTAATTGTTAGAACACTGCACCGTTATCGACGAGTTATGCCGCATATGCACATATCTACATGTTACACTACACCTCGTCGATATTAACATATCACTTTCACACTTAGTATTTATCCTGTTAAATATGATTCCTATCATACCTTAAACATCAATACTATTAGTACTTTGCATAAATGACATCATGTTTCATATTCAAGTGTTAGAAGTTGATATAAGTGGCATTTTTATTTTGAGGATTTGTGGTTTTAAGTTTTCATATACTATTGCGTAAAATCAGTGATTCTTCATATTGATGTGAGATGTCCACCATGAGATGTTGTTTTTATGATTTGATTTTATTCCGGACCGAGTGGGGGAGCTATACGGTCGCGGATTTTCACGTTGTCCAGACTGAGTGGGGGAGCTATACAGTCGGATTCTTGGTGGATCCGGTCAAGACCAAGGGGCAGGAAAGCCGCATTTGAGGCGGGGAGCTTAGCGAGGATACTCGATACCGGAGAGAGTTGTGAAATACGGCGGATATCTAGAGGATACCGACCGGTGTTATTAATTGCAGGATCGTTCGAGGAATGATGCCTGAGGGAAACAGAAGATTTGTGTCGATGTTGGACACGGAAAGATGAACTTTATTTGGAAATAATTGATAAGATTTTAGTTTTTGATTGATATATTTAAGGGTATAAACTCATGCTTCCACATGTCATCATGCATTATACTCATCTTTGTTGCTATTAGTTATAGTTCGTCATATTTACATTATCAGCCGTTATATGTTAGTTTTATTCACTGAGTTGGCAACTCACCCCCGTTGTACCACAGTTCCTTGCAGGAGTCGAGTGGATGGTTAGCAGCAGTGCAGATCCACTTATCAGGTTTTACCGCTCTTTTTGCTAGGTGGGTTACCTATGTAGTTACCTGCTCTTTTGGTATTGTATATTGAATCTAGAATATCTCCATCAGACCCTGTATAAGTGACTTAGAACGATAGGTGGTTGTATGCATATTATTTTGACAGATGAGATCGGTTAGTTGTGTTAAATAATATTTCTTTTATTTATGTCTGAGATTCTTCTTTTGATGACGTATTATAATTGTGTATTGATTTCCACTGTTGGCATCGTTGCTCCCAACTAAGGATGTAACTAAATTAAACACTTTATAATTGTTTTTATTATAACTTCAATAGGGAATTACTGTTAAGATCTTAAAAACTTAAAAACTGTGATTTTTACTTAAAAACTAAATTTTTCCTTAAAATTCCGCAAAAAGGGTTTTTGATCTTGGTTTTTTTGGCTTACTCAGATTGTGTAGATATCTTTAGATATTATACAATCTAAGTGCTGGTCACATCCAAACTTTGGGTCGTGACAAAGTTGGTATCAGAGCTTAGGATTAACCTTACGGAATCGAGCAGTGAGTTAAAGTAAGTCGAATTGAGTTCGTTACGTAGGATGACCTTTAGTTTGATGGAGTAGGTGAATTAGGATGAGTGTAGTACCGTACGTATGTTCCGCGGCATATATACGTTACAATACTCAGCTTAACTAACCTTAGGGTGTACATCTTGCTTAAGCCTTCTTTTGACTTCCTGATATTGCTGCTCTTATTCATATACCTTATCAACACTCGTTTTCTATTCCAGTTGCTATGGCTATGCGAGGTCGGCGTGCCACAGCCAGGGACGCAGTTAGGGCAAATCCTCCTATGATGGCGATTGGCGCACCGGCCATTCCGGCAGTGCATGAGCATGTCGATCCTCCTCCTCCAGATAGATTGACTAGGATAGAGGATGGCATGTTAGGATTGCAGCAGGTTGTGGGACAGTTAGCTGAGGCCACCAGAGTACAGAGACAGGACCAGGCACCGACCATGGTAGAGCCCAATGTACAGCCCGTGCAGACAGTCGCACTTGTAAACACGAGGGTGATAGAGGTATCCCTTCCGGAGTTTATGAGGTTGAGACCTCCGGTGTTTACTGGGACCGATGTAGCAGAGGATCCTCAGTCCTTTCTTGATAGGATGGCGAGGATCGGCAGATCATTGCTATGTTCTGATGCGAGGTCGGTTGAGCTGACTAGCTTTCGATTGGAGGGACTTGCACAGGAGTGGTGTGAGTCGATAGAGAGAGAGAGAGAGCTGCTGGTCTTCCTCCGATGTCGTGGGCCGAGTTTTCTGAGGTCTTTCTTGTCAGATTTCTTCCACAGAGTGTGAGGGACGCCAGAGCTAGCAGTTTTGAGGCGTTGCGGAAATCTGTGAATATGTCAGTGGCAGATTATGATTTACGATTCACCCAGTTGTCATGCTATGCTCTATACTTAGTTTCTACGGAGGAACTTCGGGTGAAGAGGTTCATAAGGAGTCTGGATACGCAGTTGTTTCTTGCTATAGGCTTCCAGCATTTCGATACTTATGTGCAGGCCATGGATGCAGCTATGCGAGTGGAAGAGCGGTTTAGCAAGGCAGTGATTGTTTCGGAGCCAAAGAGGACTAGACCTATTGGGTCAATGACCAGGCAGTTTGGCAGAGGTAAAGGCAGGTACACTCCAGACCGTAGTTTCGGATGAGGTTGGACCCAAGGCCAGATGTTCAGTTCATACCCCGATGATCAGAGGCCCCCATCTACATGTTTTAGTTGCGACTTCCAGGACATTATGCGAGGGATTGTAGACCCCAGGGAGGGACTATTTTTCCACAGGCTGCCTTAGCCCCTCCACCTTCTACGTCGATGGCTTTACTTCTTCCCCCAGTTGGCACTATGCGACAAGCAGTTACACCACGAGGCCGAGGCTTTGCAGGACGCTTTCAGAGAGGTCGAGGAAGACAGGATGCGGGCAGGGGCCAAGCACGAGTTTTTGCGCTGACTCCACAGGATGCCCAGGCATCCAATGCAGTTGTGACAGGTACTCTTGCAGTATATTCCTTAGATGCACATATTTTATTTGATCCCGGTTCTACACATTCTTATGTATCCACACACTTTGCACTTTTGCTGGGGAGAGAGTCGTCGCTGTTAGAGTTACCGCTAGTTGTGATTAATCCGGTAGGGGATTCTTTTGTAGCTCGACATGTATTCAGGTATTGTTCAGTACGTATTGGTGATAGAGATTCGCTAGTTGATATGATTCTCCTGGATATGTTAGATTTTGATATACTTCTGGGTATGGATTGGTTGGCCGCTTGTCATGCTTATGTAGATTGTCGGGGGAAAGCGGTCAGATTTTGTTTTCCAGGTGAACCGATTTTTGTTGTGCAGGGAGACTGTAATATAACTCCTACTAACATGATTTCTGCTCTTTGTGCGGGACGGCTCTTGAAGAAGGGTTGTCAGGGGTTCTTAGCATTTGTTCAGGACTTGGGAGCCGTTGAAGTCCCATTGGACCAGGTTCCGATCGCACGAGAATTTCCGGATGTGTTTCCTACTGAATTACCAGGATTACCGTCCGATCGCGATATTGAATTTTGCATTGACTTGATTGCGGATGCGGAGCCTATTTCTATACCACCCTATCGGATGGCCCCAACGGAATTGAAGGAACTCAAAAGCTAGTTGCAAGAGTTGTTAGATAGAGAACTTGTTCGTCCAAGTGTATCGCCGTGGGGAGCTCCTGTCTTATTTGTTAAGAAGAAGGACGGTAGTATGAGACTGCGCATCGACTACAGGCAGCTGAATCGAGTTACTGTGCGAAATAGGTATCCACTACCTCGTATCGATGACTTGTTCGATCAGCTGCAGAGAGCTGGATACTTCTCAAAGATTGATTTGCGGTCAGGGTATCACCAGTTCAGAGTTCGGAAGGATGACATTCCGAAGACTGCTTTTTGCACACGTTATGGGCATTACGAGTTTCTGGTAATGTCGTTCGGACTCACCAATGCCCCAGCAGCTTTCATGGATATGATGAACCGTATTTTCAGGCCATTCCTTGATCGGTTTATTATAGTATTCATTGATGATATTCTTGTTTATTCCCATAGCCGGGGGGAGTACGAACAGCATTTGCGCATCACGTTGCAGACCTTGAAGGAGCATCAGCTGTTCGCTAAATTCTCCAAGTGTGCTTTCTGGTCGGATAGTGTGGATTTCTTGGGTCACGTAGTTACGAGAGATGGTATACGTGTGGACCCAAAGAAGATCGAAGCGGTACAGTACTGGCCCAGACCTGTGTCAGTTACAGAGGTTCGAAGTTTCTTAGGTCTGGTCGGTTATTACCGACGTTTTGTGCAGGATTTTTCTCGAATCGCTGCACCGTTGACCGGACTGACTAGAAAGGAAGTTCTATTTCTTTGGACAGATGCATACGAGCAGAGTTTCCAGCAGTTGAAGACTCGCTTGACAACTGCACCAGTCTTATCTTTATCTTCTGGGTCAGGTGGTTTTGTGGTGTATTGTGATGCCTCTTGAGTGGGTTTAGGCTGTGTGTTGATGCAGCATGGCAGGGTTGTAGCTTATGCTTCTCGGCAGCTGAAGAGGCACGAGCAGAACTACCCCACTCATGACTTAGAGATGGCTGCGGTGGTTTTCGCACTGAAGATTTGGAGGCATTACTTGTATGGAGAGTCATGCCAAATTTTCACAGATCATAAAAGCTTGAAGTATATTTTTCAACAGAGGGATCTGAATCTAAGGCAGCGTCGATGGATGGAGCTAGTGAAGGATTACGATTGTGAGATTCTTTACCATCCGGGCAAAGCGATTGTGGTAGTAGATGCCTTGAGCCGGAGGCCTGGAGGTAGTTTATCTCATTTGCATACTTTGCAGAGACAGTCTTCTGCAGACTGGCAGATTCTATGTGATAGCCGTGTACAGTTTGAGTTCACATCGACAGGAGAGCAGTTTGCACATGTTCGCACCCGTCCTCAGTTATTAGATCGTATTCGGGAGACACAACACGCAGATGCTCGTATGTCGGAGATTATGGATCAGGTTAGGCAGGGCAGAGAGTCTGAGTTCGTGATGGATGACCATGGAGTATTACGTTTTGGGACTCGTCTTTGTGTGCCAGATTCGGAGGGACTGAGACGTGAGATCTTAGAAGAGGCCCATCGATCAGCATATAGTATTCATCTTGGTTCCACCAAGATGTATCATGACTTGAAGGATGTTTATTGGTGGGAAGGAATGAAGAGGGATGTCGCGGAGTTTGTTTCGAGATGCTTGACTTTTCGGCAAGTCAAGGTCGAGCACCAGAGGCCGGCAGGAGAGTTGCAGCCCTTGCCCATTCCGGAGTGGAAATGGGAGCAGATTTCCATAGATTTTATTGTGGGTCTACCCAGGACTAGTAGAGGGTATGATTCCATCTGGGTGATTGTAGATAGATTGACAAAGACAGCTCACTTTCTTCCGGTGAAGACAACATTTGGGTATGCGCAGTATGCTCAGATCTATATCGACGAGATTGTATGATTGCATGGAGTTCCAACGTGCATAGTGTTCGACAAGGGTACACAGTTTACCAGCCGGCTATGGCAGAAACTTCAAGAGGCTCTAGGTACACGATTGAGTTTTAGTACAGTTTTTCACCCGCAGACAGATGGTCAGTCAGAGCGGACCATACAGACTCTAGAGGACATGCTTCGAGCCTGCAGTCTTGATTTCGGTGGTAGCTGGGATCGTCACCTACCTTTGATAGAATTCTATTACAACAACAGTTTTCAGGAGACGATCCAGATGGCACCCTTTGAAGCTTTGTATAGGAGGAAATTTCGATCACCCGTTTGCTGGACAGAACTCAGCGAGAGTAGCATTTTGGGACTGCAGATAGTACAGGAGACTACGGAAAAGATCCAGTTGATATGGGACAGGATGAGAGCGGCCTAGTGCAGACAGAAATCATATGCCGATCGACGTCGTCGTAGACTCGAGTTTGATGTGGGAGATCATGTGTTCTTTCGTGTATCTCCGATAAAGGGTGTGATGCGTTTCGGGAAAAAGGGGAAGCTCAGCCCCAGATATTTCGGACCCTACGAGATTTTGGAGAGAGTGGGTGCTGTAGCTTATCGTTTAGCACTTCCACCGAGTTTTCCCGATGTGCATCCAGTGTTTCACGTGTCTATGCTTCGCAAGTATCTTCACGATCCCTCTCACGCGATCCAGCATCAGACCTTACAGGTTGAGCCGGATTTATCCTACACAGTGCAGCCAGTAGCTATTCTAGACCGTCAGACAAAGAAACTGAGATTAAGAGTACTTCCATCTGTAAAGGTTCTTTGGCGAGAAACGAATCGCGAGGAGATCAGTTGGGAGACCGAGGATGCGATGCGGAAGAAATTTCCACATCTTTTTGAAAGTACGTATAGTTAAGTTTTAAATTCGGAGACCGAATTCTCTTAAGGGGGAATATAGTAACATTTTGAAAATTATAGAAAATAAATAAATATAATTAATTAAATAATAAAATATTAATTTCAAAAGTTATTAAAACCAAATAGGAAATTTTCATAAGTAGTGTGTGAAACTAAATAAAGTTAACTTTTAGTTTGTAACATTAGTAAATTATAACGGTTTTAGTATGAAATTTAGCTTTATTTTAATAAAAATGGTGTTATATAATAACATATGTAGTGAGGGGTTTTTGTGTAAAGTTTAGATAATTGTGAAAACTTGGAAATATTGAGAGTGTAAGTGTAAAAGGGTTAGGTAAGGTTTAAGGTCGGAAATTCCTCAAGACACCACAACTTAGGATTAATCTTGCATAGCCACCTCCTTCTTGCATGCACCCTTCATGCACACCACCTCCACCTTGCATGAAACAACCACAACTTTTTTTGTGACACCTCCTCCTACACCTCACTCATTCCCTTTACCCTTTATCTTGTGTTCATATCATTTAAAAAAATTAAAACCATAAAAAAAAATTCAAAGGAAGAAAGAAAACTTAGAACAACAAAGAAAATTTAAAAGAAAAGAGAAGTGAGAAGAAGAACTAGTGCTAAGGATTTTCACCATCAAGCTAGGAGCTGAGGACTTGGGCATCTTGGAGGAAGCCTTTCAACCATCTTCTTTAGGTATAATCTTTATACACAGTACAATTTTAGTTCTGTAAACTCTGAATTGTAGAATCGGATATCGGAAATTGGGTATCTTAAGGAAATATAGGCTCTGTGATGATCTGCTATAATTTAGATAATAACTAACTTAACCAAACAATACCTGCATATTATATAGTACACCTAGAATGAACCCTAAGAAGACGAACCTCCTTGCTCGGAAATTGGCCGGCGAAGCATAGGTAAATTCCGGCGACGCCAGATTTTTGGTGGAGTTGGGTGTTTTTGGTTTTAGGGTAGGTCTCTGGGTAGGTGTTAGGATATTTGGTATTGTTTATTTAAGTTAAATTTTCAGTTTGGAAAATCTGGAAGCTAATATCTGAAAAGGGATTCAAATTCTAAAATACGATACGGGTAATTCGTAACGCGTTCTGTTTCTGTTACGAAACAGCGTTTGGTTAAATTCCAGTTAAAATAAGGGTTAGATAGTTTGCTACAGTCGTACGTAGTATAGTTAGTACGTACAACTTGTAATTTCATGTTTTCGCCGTATCAGAATGTAGCCGTTTCTTATACAAGTTAAATTCAATGTTAGATTTGAGTACGGAAGCATTGGAGGCCGCAAGGAAAGGAAAAGGATTGGCGATTTATGAGTAGATTACGACGTATTCCGGTGAGTAGACTAAATATCTACCGGGGGATCTTGTATAGATGGCGTGATACGTCCGTAGTTAAGTTTAAATAAAAATAGGCTTTTGTATGTTAAATTGATCATATGCATTCATATAGATATATATACATCGCCATGTTAATTGTTAGAACACTGCACCGTTATCGACGAGTTATGCCGCACATGCACATATCTACATGTTACACTACATCTCGTCGATATTAACATGTCACTTTCACACTTAGTATTTATCCCGTTAAATAAGATTCCTATCATACCTTAAACATCAATACTATTAGTACTTTGCATAAATGATATCATGTTTCATATTCAAGTGTTAGAAGTTGATATAAGTGGCATTTGTATTTTGAGGATTTGTGGTTTTAAGTTTTCATATACTATTGCGTAAAATCAGTTATTCTTCATATTGATGTGAGATGTCCATCATGAGATGTTGTTTTTATGATTTGATTTTATTCCGGACCGAGTGGGGGAGCTATACGGTCGCGGATTTTCACGTTGTCCAGACTGAGTGGGGGAGCTATACAGTCGGATTCATGGTGGACCCGGTCGAGACCGAGGGGCAGGAAAGCCGCATTTGAGGCGGGGAGCCTAGCGAGGATACTCGATACCGGAGATAGTTGTGAAACACGGCGGATATCTAGAGAATACCGACCGGTGTTATTGATTGCAGGATCGTTCGAGGAATGATGCCTGAGGGGAACAGAAGATTTGTGTCGATATTGGACACGGAAAGATGAACTTTATTTGGAAATAATTGATGAGATTTCAGTTTTTGATTGATATATTTAAGGGTATAAACTCATGCTTCCACATGTTATCATGCATTATACTCATCTTTATTGCTATTAGTTATAGTTCGTCATATTTACATTATCAACCGTTATATGTTAGTTTTATTCACTGAGTTGGCAACTCACCCCCGTTGTGCCACAGTTCCTTGCAGGAGTCGAGTGGACGGTTAGCAGCAGTGCAGATCCACTTATCAGTTTTTACCGTTCTTTTTGCTAGGTGGGTTACCTATATAGTAATCTCCTCTTTTGGTATTGTATATTGAATTTAGAATATCTCCATCAGACCCTGTATAAGTGACTTAGAACGATAGGTGGTTGTATGTATATTATTTTGAGAAATGAGATCGGTTAGTTGTGTTAAATGATATTTCTTTTATTTATGTCTGAGATTCTTCTTTTGATGACTTATTATAATTGTGTATTGATTTCCGCTGTTGGCATCATTGCTCCCAACTAGGGATGTAATTAAATTAAACACTTTATAACTGTTTTTATTATAACTTCAATAGGGAATTACTGTTAAAATCTTAAAAACTGTGATTTTTACTTAAAAACTAAATTTTTCCTAAAAATTCCGCAAAAAAGGGTTTTTGATCTTGGTTTTTTTGGCTTACTTAGATTGTGTAGATATCTTTAGATATTATACAATCTAAGTGCCGGTCACATCCAAACTTTGGGTCGTGACAATTTGTTAAGGATACGTTAGTCTAATTTTAGACTAAGATCTACTTAACAGGATCATTTAGATCCAACAAAAGAGCATTTGGGCTCGATTATTTTAGTTTAGGGACTTTGCGGTCCAGTTTAAAGACATCATAGTCTGTAAAGTTTAAGGACATCATAGTCCATGAGTTTAAGGGCCTCATAGTCTGTGGTAGTTTAGAGATATCATAGTAAAGTTTAAGGACATCATAGTCCATGAGTTTAAGGACCCCACAGTCTGTGGAATATCTGGTTGTCGGGACCCGTCACATCTCAGAAGACGTTGAAGGATTACAACGACATATATCAGAGGTATGAAGAGATGTACCTTGAACCAATGTTGGTTGAAAGGATCTGGGAATTATTTTGAATGCCATGTGAGATGATCAATTTTGGAAGACAAGAGTATAGCTGGGGTTCAGTTTCAGGGGATCTTGCCTCTGGAAGACTTAGCTAATTTGGGCTAAGATTGGCTCGAATATAGTGTTAAACACTAGAGTACATTCGGTGCTCACGTGCTCCCACGTGAGGCGCTTAAAGTGGTGTTAAACACTAAAACTGAAGTGCTCACGTAGGGTCATGTGAGGCGCCTGAAGATTGGTCCTTGCTTATTTTATTTTACTCTCAAAATGTGCATATAAGTGTTAAACACTTGACCCTTATGGCCATCACGTGTGGGCACGTGATGAGTATCCATGCATTGGATATTAAAAGTATTTATTAGGGGTCACGTGGGGACACGTGAGGCACCTAAAAGAGAAACTGTCTTGGCCTTAATCCCTTTTGTTTTGAGGAGCTTTTTAAGGGTCACGTGGGAACACGTGATACACCCTAAAAGAGACTGTCTTTATTGTTTGCCCTTTTAAATAAGTGTTAAACACTTTGGGAAATCTCTTTTTTTGGTTCAAAGAAAGGGGGTCACGTGTTACCACGTGCTCATCAATATGCATGTAATTCTGAGTTTCAAGTCTCTTACTAATTTCTCTTCTCTTTTTTTTTTATGGGAATCTAATTTCTCGGAAATTTGCATGGCAGAATCTCCCAAATGAGAATTAACTTTTCAATTTTATGAAGAACTAAGTTCTTATATTAGAGGTTAAACTCTATCCTTGTTGGAGGAATTAAATTCCTATATGTTTTGTGGGAGAATAGAATTCTCTGAACTTAGGTCTTTCCTTAGGTTTTAGATCTGCATGGCAGAATCTCCCCAATGAGAATTAAATTCTCAACTTATGGGGAGATCTGCTTCTGCAGATCTTCAACCAGAGGAAGAACTAAGTTCTTATTTAGAAGAGTTAAACTCTTGGTTTTAAGAATTAAATTCTCTTTTTTTAATGGGATGATCTCCTTCCTTCTCTTTACCTAGAGTTTCTTTCTCTGAAGAGATCTTCTTTTCTTTCTGGAGAATTAAATTCTCTTCTCTTTTTTTTTCTTCTGTCTTCTCTCTTTGTTGTTGTATCCTTCTTTTCGTATCCCTCTTTCTCTTCTCTTCTTGGCTCCCATTTATAGGAGAAACAAAAGAATCAGTTTGTTCAGCCAATCTCTCATTGGGAGATTTTGATTGATTTTATAACCAACATGATCTTTTAGATCATTCGGTGAATTTTATTCACCATTAGAATTTTTAATCCATAAGATATTTTATTTGTTGTTCCTGACAAATTTTAGGAAAATATTTCTTTGTACAGATTTTTTCTATAAATTGGTGATTTTTTAATCACCATTGGATTTTTAATCCAACGGCGCTCCACTTTACAGAGTGCAATCTTTTCTGTTTGGAAAGATCTAGGGAAATATTTTTCCAATTAGGGCTTTTGATTCCTTTTAATTAGAATTTAATTCTATTGGTTCAGCGGGTTTAGGAATCCATCACGTGTTAGCATATGACCCTACTGATTAAGCATCTAATTAGAATTTAATTCTATTAGTTCAGAGAGTTCAGGAACCCATCACGTGTTAGCACGTGACCCCATTGATTAAGCATTTACAATTGTTTACTTCATTCAGCGCCTATAGGCTTTGCCTGTAAAAGGTCACGTGCCTGCACGTGAGACCCGGTCATGTGTGGGCACGTGATGCCCCCTCTGGGGGTTTTCCTTGCTTTTTTATTTGTATTTTATTCAGTTCCCACGAGGGAACAAATGCTTTTAATTCCTTTAAATTAGAATTTAATTCTATTAATTCAGTGGGTTCAAGAGCCTATCACATGTGGGCACGTGACTTTATCAACTAGGCATTCAGGCGTAGATAGAATCTGCCCATAAAAGGTCACATGTTTGCACATGAGGCCCGGTCATGTGTGAGCACATGATACCCCATTTGGGGGTTTTCCTTGCTGCTTTATTTGTATTTTATTCAGTTCCCATGAGGGAACACCAGCATCCTATACGGTACCGGCCTTTAGGACATACATATCCGACATATACATATCCCTAGCATTCTATACAATACAGGCCTCTAGGGCATACATATCCAACAAAAACAATGAAATAGGAGGTGAACACCAAAGATGGGAGGGGTTAGGAATTACAAAGTCCCCGTGGAAATCCGACGGAATCGACTACCCATGAAGAAATCCCAATCGGGCACGACTCGGCTTCACTTTGGAGAGTTTTCTTAGAAATTTGGCATCTAAATACACCCACACAATGCAAGTACGCATGTATGGGGGTATGGGAGGCAAGGGAGAAGTATAAAAGGCCGAGCAAAGGCGAAACTGACACGAGAGGACCCTTGCAGACAGAGACTGGCTCTGTGTACAACTCCGGGTACCTGGGCGCCTTCTCAGTAGGCATCTGGATACTACAAGGAACTTAATGAAGGACTGTCTTAGCACCATGATGAGGTTATAGAAGCATCTACCATGCCAAATTCAACTAGACTAACAAGATCTTTAACTAGATTATTAGGGTTTTCTTTAGATGATATGTTAACTAGAGAGAAGGAAAGATGTTTATACCTTGGTAGAACCAAGTCCTTCTCTTCACTTGCTCCATGTAGTAGTCCCGTGACTCCACTAGGCTTCTCTTGAGATTTTGAACGAGCCTCCTTCGTTGTCTTCGTGCTAAAGACGATCCACCCGAAGATCCTCTAGATCAGGCTAACTCTACACTAAACTTCTTTAGTGTATGAAACACACCACACTAATTTGCTAGATTGGTGTGGGATGATGAAGTAGGGGATGTAAAGAGCTCACTAGTTTGTGTTCAAACTTCATGATTCACATCACATGTGAGGGTTGAAGCTTGAGGCATGACAAGAGGAGGAAGAAGAAGCTAGAGAGCAACCATGGGAAAAAATGGCTAAGTGTTTTGAATGAGCAAGAATGAAAACCAAGCCTTGACCCCATACTCATTCAAGCATGGAATTATGCAATATAAAATTGCATCCATGCTTGAATATTGAGTCAAGAAGAATAAACAATAGAAAATCCCATGCTTGCAACCATGCTTCCACTTTACACCTCATTTCTATTTTCACAAAATAGAAATTAAATGCCATGCTTCATTATATATATATATATATATATATCATATATATTAATATATATTTAATGAAGAATAATTAGTGAGCTAATGATATTAGTTAATATTTAATTATATCACATTATTAAATCAACACCTGATCTAATAATCCGGTTATATTATATATGACCGACTAATATCATTTATCTGTATATCACATTATCAAATCAACACTTGATTCGACAAACTGGTTATATCACATATAACCTAACCGATAACAGACAACTGCCAGATTACAATACGGTATCACATACTCGTATTTAATTAGGCCCACACACATATCACATATGTGTCCTACTTCGTTTCGCTTGAACCAGGGAACTTCTGTCTGGGACTCTAAAGACTCGTCAATACGCGAGCAGTAGGTGATGATCATATCAGTCACCTACAAGCCGTCAGCGGTACTAGCTGGACGTAACGGCTACCCGGGCATTGAGCGATATGAAGATCAACAAGCAAGCATGTCCATAGTCTCCATGAAGCGTATCAGTAACACTCCCGTACAGTCCGGTCTCTTCGTTTGATATGTCGCATATCATGTCTAGGGGTGAAATCGTCAGACCCCAGTAACGTGATAAGTCATGTCGATGTCTGGCGTATAACAGTTCGAGAAACTACTGATAACACTTATCAGTATATCTCGGCATTAGCCCTGGCCAGGGACTTCCAGTTATAGCCAATCGAACATAGCGCAACATCAACCCCCAATACCGGGAGAGACGAAACCCCTCCTATCGCTCATTGCCTCCATACGACTCAGGAATGTACCCCAAATCCACCTGTTTGCATGTCTCCTTTGAGCGTGGTAGGGAGGAAATCAAAGCACAGTGGGAGCCGCATAAGACTCTATGATGATCTCGGGTCTACAGACTAACCTGTACCAGTGTCACCAGAGGACTACTATCTGACGATAGGTATACTACCACATAGGAGTCCTCGGCGAGTCCTGTTCAGTGTACCCAGTCTCCACTGAGCACCCGTATACCATCTCTGATGTCAAATACCAATGGATGTGGGATCATCCATTGCCCATCATATGGGTCAAGAAGCGTATACGCTAGTCTATTCTGGAATATCGATGCCCTGTCTCGATATTCCCTCGACTAGGAACAATTAAAGGATGTACTTGTGAACTACCCTGGCCCCACTAGTATGATCTCCATCATAGTCCTGGTAGTCAAGTATAAATCTTAAAGGCTTTATCAACATGTGAGAACAAGACAGTATCATAATATAAGTCTACATATTAAGATAAAGGTAACCAGATAGCATACTATCATGTCGAGCAAGAAAGTCCTCTCTCTATATATATCCAAGCATCCACTATAATATACATCATATGTATAATAATGGCCTCTAGGGCATACATATAACTAACAATCTCCCACTTGCACTGAGGCCATGTGTTGTAGTATCTCATACCCAACATCCCGAAGAGTCTCTCAAATTGCGTCTGGGGGAGGGCCTTCGTGAGTGGATCCGCTACGTTGTCCTTCGTGTCAACTCTCCTGATCTCGATCTCCCGCTGATCTACTATCTCCCGGATCAGGTGATACCGCCTCAGAATATGTCTGGATCTCTGATGGGACCTGGGTTCCTTGGCCAAAGCCAACGTTCCATTGTTATCATTGGATGCTCAATGATTGAACCACACCAAGCCCTGTAATGAACTTCTTCATCCAGACAGCTTCTTTGGCAGCATCATTTGGCAGTGATGTATTCAACCTCCATCGTTTAGTCTGCAACGGTGTCTTGCTTGGAACTCTTCCAACACACCGCCCCTCCATTGAGGGTAAAGACAAAACCCGAGACCGATTTACTGTTGTCCTTATCACTTTGGAAGCTTGAGTTGGTAAAGGACTCCACTAGGAGTTCACCGTTACCGTACACCAAGAACATCTTTTTAGTCCTTCTCAAGTACTTGAGAATGTTCTTCACAGCTGTCCAATGATTCTCTCCTGGATTTGCTTGATACCTACTCACTACACTTAGTGAGTACGCTACATCGGGTCTGGTATATAATATCGCATACATGATAGAGCCTACTGCCGAAGTATAGGGTATCCCTTACATGCGAGCTCTCTCCAAATCAGTCTTGGGAGACATCTCTTTGGAGAGAGTGAGTCCTGAGATCGTGGGTATATTTCCATACTTGGAATCTTCCATACTAAATCTCTTTAGTACGATGTCAATGTACCTGAATTGGGACAATCCCAGTATCCGTTTAGATCTATCTCTATAGATCTTAATTCCCAATATGTAGGAGGCATCACCTAAATCTTTCATTGAGAATCTTTGTGATAAGAAGAGCTTGACTGAGTGCAGCATAGAAACATCATTTCCTATCAAGAGTATGTCATCCACGTACAATACGAGGAAGACGACCTTACTCTCTGCGACTTTCTTGTATATACAAGGTTCATCTACGTTTTTGATGAAGTCAAACTCTTTGACTACCTCATCAAAACAGATGTTCCAATTCTGCGATATCTGTTTTAAGCCGTAGATAGATTTAAGCAGCTTGTACACCTTTCCGCTGCTCCCATTGTCTACGAAGCCCTCTGGATGAGTCATGTACACGCTCTCTTCTAAATCACCATTTAGAAAGGCGGTCTTAACATCCATTTGCCAGATTTCGTAGTCATGGTAGGTAGGATCCGGATGGACTTAAGCATAGCCACTGGAGAAAAGGTTTCATCATAATCCACACCTGGTCGTTGACGAAAACCTTTTGCAACAAGTTTAGCTTTGAAAGTCTCAACTTTTCCATCTACACCAAGTTTCTTCTTAAAGATCCATTTGCTCCCAATGGGATTTACCCCTTCAGGAGCAACTTCCAAAGTCCATACTTTGTTGGTGTATATGGATTCCATCTCAGATTGCATTGCATCCAGCCATTTCATAGAGTCCCCACTCGTGATGGCCTGCTCGAAACTAGTTAGGTCATCATCTTCCATGATGTAATCCTCGCTCCCACCATCAACGAGAAAACCGTAGTATCTTTCAGGTGGATGAGGAACCCTACTAAATCTGCGAAGAGGCTGGGGTTCGTTGGGAACTATCGAATCCTCTGGTTCTACCAAATCTTCTGTTGTAGTTTGTGCTGCTGGAACCTCTTCCAGTTCTACCTCATGGCCACTAATTTCTTTCGCAAGAAATTCCTTTTCTAAAAAGGTGGCATGCCAAGAAACAAACACTTTTTGTTCTTCAGTGTGGTAGAAGATATACCCTTGTGAGTTTTTGGGATATCCTTCAAAGTTGCACAGAACAGATCTTGCCTCGAGCTTGTCCGGATTGTGCCTTTTGATATAGGCCGGACAACTCCATATCTTAACATAGTTAAGATGTGGTCTCTTCCCCTTCCATATCTCATATGGAGTGGTAGACACTGATTTCGTAGGAACCATATTCAATAGATGTATGGCTGTCTCAAGCGCATACCCTCAAAAAGAAACAAGTAACTCAGCGGTGCTCATCATAGAGCGCACCATATCCAATAGGGTGTGATTCCTCCGCTCCGATACACCGTTGTGCTGTGGTGTATACGGAGGAGTAAGCTGAGAGAGAATCCCATTCTTTTTTGGATAGTCACGGAATTCTGTGCTCAAGTATTCTCTTCCCCGATCAGATCGAAAGATTTTAATACTTTTACCCGTTTAGTTCTCTACTTCGTGCTTATATTCTTTGAATTTCTCAAAAGCATCAGACTTATGTTTCAACAGGAACACATATCCGTATCTTGAGAGATCGTCAGTGAATGTAATGAAGTATAAGGAACCATTCCTGGCATGTATAGACATGGGACCGCATACATCACTATGTATCAGTCCCAAGAGTTCCGTAACTCTTTCTCCGTGTCCACTAAACGGAGTTTTGGTCATCTTTCCTTTGAGACATGACTGGCAAGTGTCATAAGATGAAAATTCGAACGGATTCAAATATCCATTCTTATGCAACTTAGCTAGTCGTGTCACATTGATATGACCTAGTCTACAATGCCACACGAAAGATTCGTTTATTTCTGAACTCTTCCTCTTTTGTGTATTATGTACGTTAAGAATAGTGTTTTGATTCAGAACGTATAATCCGTTACATAACGCACCAAACCCAATCAACACTTGATTTAGGTAAATGTTCATAACATTATTCTCTACTACAAAGTTATATCTTTTTTTATCCAATAAAGAAATTGATATTAAATTGCATATTATAGAGGGTACGTAGTAACAGTCATTCAGGATCAATGTATTCTCTATTGGCAATACAAGGTGATATTCACCAACTGCTTTGGCTCACCATTTGCACCATTCCCTAGTTTTAGGGAATGATCACATTTTCCCAGTTCTCTACCTTTCCTTAGCCCATGCAACATATTGCATATGTGGGATCTCGAACCGGTATCTAATACCCAGGACGTAGAGTGTACTGAAAAACAGTTCTCTGTAACTAATACACCTAAAAAAGTTGCATCAACATGCTTATTCTTCGTTTGGGTGGCGTGGAAATCCGGATATGTTCTTATTTCCTGCTCAGGCTTATAACACTTATAAGTTGGAGCGGAACCAACTTTTCCCTGCTCAGTATAGCAAGCGGGTTCGGTCAATACATCCATATTATTATCTTGTTTAAGGCGTGACATAGGTTGCTACCTGGAAAGAGAGAGAAGGAAACGCGTTAGCGTGCGCTCTTTGCAAGATTGGTTATTATCTTATCTAATCATGACGTCTCCCACTGGTTTTATCAAATCTTCCTTCAAACCCTAAAAGGTAAGACTAGCCGGAATTAATTACACCTTACAAGTTTGCCAATCTTTTAGCCAGGCCAGTGTCGGTACTTTGAGGGAGGTTCCCTGTGTTTTCGCACGGACCTAATTAAAATAAATCTCGTTTTTCCAGGGACGTAACCCCGTTAACACCTTTCTAGACACCTACTTGATTGGCTAATTGTGATGTGTAAAACTCTCCCAGGAGTAACTCTTACTCGCAGTGGGTATCGGGATCCAACTATCTCATAGAAGGTATGCAATCTCATTGCAAATTTCAACACTTGAAATTCCCAATAATATTTTGTCCCTAGCATCCTATGACCTTGACGAAAGCCAACAAACCAAATGACGCTAGTCAAGTTCAACCCGTATATTTCATGATTGAATTAAACCCACCTGCACGACCCTTGACGAAAGCCAACAAAGTCGTACGACTACCCTAATCTAATCACATCATATGCAGCAGATAAGCAGTAAGTAGCTACCGCACACTACGCCTTGACGAAAGCCAACAAACGTAGCACGAATACTAAATACTACTTATCTGAAATAACAGAGGGCTACGACAGGTTTTTAAGAAAACCTTTTGCGTAATGAACTAGATATCGTTGCAGAATTGAGTGATTTTGAAAAGGAGTTTTTTTGAGGTATTTACTAGTTTCTCTAAAGAGCTCACTCCCGGTGAAGGGATCTCGGCTCTTTCCTCATCGAATGAGGTGTTGGATATTCTACAAGGAATATTGCTAGCAAAGCAAGAACTAAAAAGGCAATAAAAAACAAAACCGATTGGGTTGTAGCATCTGCTAGTTTCGCTAAAGAGGTCACTCCCGGTGAAGGGATCTCGGCTCTTTCCTTATTGAATAAGGTGCTGGATATTCTACAAGGAATACTGCTATGCAAAGCAAAAGGTAGAGCTACCCTTTTTGAAAATTTGATTCTACAATATTTTTAGGTTTCTTTTATTTCATTAATCGCATTAATGAAGTCCCATCATTTAATATTTTTCTAAACATCACAGAAAAATGAAACGAAAATAGAACGTACGCTTATGCCATCCGCATTCGCCATGGGGCCCGTCATGCACCGTTAGGTTACTTAACTATCGGCAGAGCGGGGGCTGGACTAGCACGGGTGCAAAACATAAGCGACGTTTATTATATATCTTATATATAATATTATATTCGTCTCACGCAGTTATATGATCAACATCACAGAACACAGCAGCAGAAGATAAACATATGAAATATTGGATATACTAGGATGTCCGTGTTTTAAATTTAGCCAGTAATGTAAAATACAGATTCCACGGTCGTGAAGAATAGCCAAACCCACATCCCATAGACCCCTACGAGAGCGGCAAGTAACCCTGCCAATTCTAGAGTTAGGAGACCCGGTCTCAACTCCTTAAGATGGTCTCCCACTGGACTCTAGAACCCGGTTACTTGTGCTCCCCGCCTCGGGTCTATCCTAATGCGGAAAAGTAAATAATATACAACAGGTGACAACATACTCATCCCGGAAGTGCCCCAATAAAAGAATATTATATACAAATTTTATATGAATGAAAAAGAAAACTCTCATCTCACATAAAACCCCCGGCTATTCTTTCACGACGATCCAATAAGACATATCAGCAGCATATGACATCACATATCATCAACGTAAGTAAATATGCGTATTCCAAATTCCGTTGACATATAGTAACGAGATTTGGGATATCCCACATATTACACTTACGGTCGCAGAAAAGAAATTGTAAAACTACAATGATTAGAATCCGTATATCCTTAGACATCATAAACCCGGAATATCGCATATTCCGGATTTCATACCTAACCTGTAAACCTTGTATTTTAGTCTCAAATTGAAAACAATTTTCAATTATCTTAGTCGGGTAATTCAACAAGATTTCCAACTACAATATCGAATACTCGTCGGAAACTTTAATAGATGGCCGCACCCCCCATGCCGGCGACGAAGTGCACCAAGGCGGAACACCGTAGCCGCGAGCACCTGAGTGGGTACTTTTTGGCAACGAGGTTCTCCTACAGTCACTTGGTCACGGCTATGGGGCGTGGCTGTCTACTAGAGTTACCCGGCGAGTGTTCGCGTACAATACGCGATTGCGACGGAGTTTTGATCCGAATCAAAACTTCGTGGCAACCGATTAATCGAGACTAACATACTAGATTCACAATATACTATATAGATTACCAGTTTTCACAAAACCAATAAACCGGATTCTGACAATTGTATCACATATCATCTAGATCTATACGACGCCAAATATATCGATTTGTTTAAAAAAATCCAGAGAACTCAACAACTTGAGAATCACAGTTAAAAATACCCAGACAGTGCACAAATTACCTACAGACCTACACAAGAAAGCATGGTCCTTGCCTCACCTACAGCGCCGCGGAACCGCCGCCATACGGTCGAGTTAGGCTCTCATTTTTCTTATGGGTCCATAGAAAACCCTACACGATTTTTTTTAGA
This sequence comes from Agapanthus africanus, assembly GCA_030015575.1. NCBI lineage: Eukaryota > Viridiplantae > Streptophyta > Magnoliopsida > Asparagales > Amaryllidaceae > Agapanthus > Agapanthus africanus. The sequence goes on from CM057339.1 coordinate 857,492,218, forward strand.
TACTTTTAATTTCAAAAATTCCAACGTTTGGAAAAATTGACAGAAACATGCAAAAATACGGGTTTTGAAAACCGATCGAACTCTTTAACTTCGTAACGACCTTCCCCGATGTTCTAGTTTGGCTCTGATACCATGAAGGACTACCTTAGCACCATGATGAGGTTATAGAAGTATCTACCATGCCAAATTCAAATTTTTCTTGGTGCTAAGCTAGACTAACAAGATCTTTAACTAGATTATTAGGGTTTTCTTTAGATGATATGTTAACTAGAGAGAAGGAAAGATGTTTATACGTCCTTCTTTTCACTTGCTCCGTGTAGTAGTCCCGCGACTCCACTAGGCTTCTCTTGAGACTTTGAACGAGCCTCCTTCGTTGTCTTCGCGCCAAAAACGATCCACCCGAAGATCCTCTAGATCAAGCTAACTCTACACTAAACTTCTTTAGTGTAAGAAACACACCACACTAATTTGCTAGATTGGTGTGGGATGATGAAGTAGGGGATGTAAAGAGCTCACTTGTTTGTGTTCAAGCTTCATGATTCACATCACCTGTGAGGGTTGAAGCTTGAGGCATGACAAGAGGAGGAAGAAGAAGCTAGAGAGCAACCATGGGAAAAAATGGCTAAGTGTTTTGAATGAGCAAGAATGAAAACCAAGCCTTGACCCCACACTCATTCAAGCATGGAATTATGCAATATAAAATTGCATCCATGCTTGAATATTGAGTCAAGAAGAATAAACAATAGAAAATCCCATGCTTGCAACCATGCTTCCACTTTACACCTCATTTCTATTTTCACAAAATAGAAATTAAATGCCATGCTTCATTATATATATATATATATATCATATATATTAATATATATTTAATGAAGAATAATTAGTGAGCTAATGATATTAGTTAATATTTAATTATATCACATTATTAAATCAACACCTGATCTAATAATCCGGTTATATCATATATGACCGACTAATATCATTTATCTGTATATCACATTATCGAATCAACACTTGATTCGACAAACTGGTTATATCACATATGACCTAACCGATAACAGACGACTGCCAGATTACAATACGGTATCACATACTCGTATTTAATCAGGCCCACACACATATCTCATATGTGTCCTACTTCGTTTCGCTTGAACCAGGGAACTTCTGTGTGGGACTCTAAAGACTCGTCAATACGCGAGCAGTAGGTGATGATCATATCAGTCACCCACAAGCCGTCAGCGATACTAGCTGAACGTAACGGCTACCCGGGTATTGAGCGATATGAAGATCAACAAGCAAGCATGTCCATAGTCTCCATGAAGCGTATCAGTAACACTCCCGTACAGTCCGGTCTCTTCGTTTGATATGTCGCATATCATGTCTAGGGGTGAAAATCGTCAGACCCCAGTAACGTGATAAGTCATGTCGATGTCTGGCGTATAACAGTTCGAGAAACTATTGATAACACTTATCGGTATATCTTGGCAGCATCCCTGGCCAGGGACTTCCAGTTATAGCCAATCGAATATAGCGCAACATCACCCCCCAATACCGGGAGAGACGAAACCCTTCCTATCGCTCATTGCCTCCATACGACTCGGGACTGTACCCAAAATCCACCTGTTTGCACGTCTCCTTTGAGCATGGTAGAGAGGAAATCAAAGCACAGTGGGAGCCGCATAAGACTCTATGACGATCTCGGGTCTACAGACTAACCTGTACCAGTGTCACCAGAGGACTGCTATCTGACGATATGTATACTACCACATAGGAGTCCTCGGCGAGTCCTGTTCAGTGTACCCAGTCTCTACTGAGCACCCGTATACCATCTCTGATGTCAAACACCAATGGATGTGGGATCATCCATTGCCCATTTTATAGGTCAAGAAGCGTACACGCTAGTCTATTCTGGAATATCGATGCCCTGTCTCGATATTCTCTCGACTAGAAACAATTAAAGGATGTACTTGTGAACTACCCTGGCCCCACTAGTATAATCTCCATCATAGTCCTGGTAGTCAAGTACATATCCTAAGGGTTTTATCAACATGTGAGAGCAAGACAGTATCACAATATAAGTCTACATGTTAAGATAAAGGTAACCAGATAGCATACTATCATGTCGAGCAAGAAAGTCCTTTCTCTATATATATCCAAGCATCCACTATAATATACATCATATGTACAATAATGGCCTCTAGGGCATGCATATAACTAACACTTGGGCGCCTTCGTACATGGCGTCTGGGTACCCCGAAGGCTAAAAAAAATTCCCCGCTGTTTTTTGCTCAGGTCTTAATAAAAATGAAGTCTATGACAGAGGGTTCTCGGATATACTCCTACCCTCTTTACTTCTCTTGATATGAGTTTGCAAAAGCAATTGAAACGTGGGATTGATCAAAGAACTAAGTAATTTTTTATGTTTTAGAATTCTTTTTCGTTTTTAGCGAGATTTCGGTGTAAGGAGAGAGTCTTAGGATAAATCCGCTTCTCTTTCCCGCTTAGATGCTCATCCCAAACGAATAGCAAGAAAGTCAAAAGAGAGACATAAAAAGAATAGCTCCTCCACTTGTATAAACAAGGGAGCAAGCTAAAAATCCATAGAAAGTGGAAAAAACAAAAAGGGGGGGGGTCTTGGATCCCTATTTTTTCAATGTAGTGGTTGTTTGAAGAGTTCAGAGCTTAACTAAAAGATCTAAAACCGAGAAGTAGGGTCTTCAATCCTAAATCGTAGTCTTAGAAAGGAAAATTCATGTCTTTCTTTCTCTAGTTTGTGGTTTTTTGAGATTTTTTGAGTTTTTGTTGGTTTTTGGTTTTTTAAGGGATTTCTAAGCTAATTTAAGGTTTGTTTTTATTTGAGGGGTGGAGGCTTAAGCTCTTGGAGAGATCAAGTGAAGGGTTGAGAGAGTTGAAGAGGTGAGAGATGGAAGAAGGATCAAGAGTCCCTTCTCATAAGTATGAGAAAGCTTATTTATAGAGAGAGTGGTTAAGATATGAAATTGTAGAGGGTTAGAATGGTTGAGATTTTGTAGAGATGAATCGATCTCTATCCATACCTAAGCTTATTTCGCCCTAAAATACTTGGTCTTCATGCGATTTCCTAGCAAAGCAAAAAGATGCAAGGTAGGTATGCTTTTAGGTAGAAAGAGTGCATGTTATGGTGTTCATGAGATACAAGTTAAGTTATGGTTAATTAGAAGGAGAATCCTATGCCGTAGATTTGACAAGTCAAGTAGGAATTAATTATCACTAATCAAGTGCTTGATAACAACGATTAGCTTAATTAACCCTAATAGCTCATATTCAAACTAAATAGCAAACGGTGCTCAAATGACTTGAAATTTTGCATGGAAAACCATCTAAGTGAGTTATGAGGATCCATTAATAAAAATTGACAATTTTACCCTTGTGGGCCACCATATTATTTTAATGAAAAAATAATAACAGGGTTGTGGCTCATCTGGTAAACGTTGTCGATTTTAGTTGAAATTTTATGGCATTGTTCCCGCCAAAATTTGGCGGTCGGGAGTGTAAGACTCACTGTGGCACAGGCACGCGTGCAAAGCACGTGGCGCAAGCGTTAAACCCCCTGCGCCAGCACCAAACCCCCTGCGCCAGCACCAAACGTGCATTGCACGGGCGCTAGCGCAATACGCAAGTACGTCACGTGCAACGCACGTGGCGCAAGCGCCAACATTTTTCGCCGAACATGCAAAGCACGTGGCGCGGGCACATCTTTTTATTGAAGCACATGCTTTAGATTAGAGCAAATGCTCTATTTGGAAAAATATTTTCCTAAATCTTTCTATATACAGAAGGATATTCTTTTAAAATAAGAAAATCCCCTGAATCAAAAATCCAATAATGTTTAAACACCATCGGTTGATCATAGGATTTATCGAGATCTCTCAAATGAGAGATTCTCTCAAATTTCTCAACCATTCTTCTCTCCTATAAATAGGAATCTAGGAGATTAATCTCCATATATATAAACCCTTCCATAAGTTTGAAACTGAGACTTAAGCTTCTACAAGAAGAAATATCTTCTTTCTCAAAAACCCTAGGTAAAGAATAGAGAAAAATCTCTTCTTTACTCTCTTTTACTTATCTATGAAACTTAAGCTTCTTGAGAACCTTAGGTTCTTTCTTTGGATCAAGGATCCATGAGAGTAAATCTCTTCTTGCCGAGAGCTTAAGTTCTCATGAAAGATTTAATCTTAAGATTTAAGATGTCGGAGGAAGAACTTTGATATTCCTCCACCACAAATTGAAAGATCGTCAAGATTAAAAAAAGCCGAAGCTTTGGCTTGATGAAGCCCAAGTCTTCATCAAGAACATACACCATCGTCTAAATCATGACCAAGAAAATAGAACCCAAGTTCTAAAGAGCATGAAAATTATGATCTTTAGGAATTTTGATGACCAAAGACAATTTTACAAAAGGATTAAGTCTTGAAAATCCAAGTCTTGATGCTTAGAAATATTAATCTTTATGTTCCAAGAAGAAGATGGAGCTTAAGCTCCCAAAACCCTAACACTGCATCAACGCCAATAGCATTTCTGCTAGGTTGCGCCAGAGTTTAAGCTCTCAGTGTTGCGTTGCGCTCACGTGCAAAGTACGAGCACCAGCACCAGTGCCAAGCATCACTATGTCCCATCAAGCGCCATGCGCAAATCAAAAGTGACAGCGCCAGCACCACATGCAAATGCAAGTGCATCAGAGCAGCGCCGGCGCCAAGTATAGAAGAGCGCCAAATAGATCCCATACTAAGCAAAATAGCTAAATGTTGAAGCTTAACCGTCCCTATGATATAAAGATCAACAGAGAACAAATTTCTCAACATGTGATCAAGTCACCTAGGCAGGCCTAGTTCTCAAATGAGGCTACGTGTCCCTAACCAAAACTTGTATTTCCCAAACCATCTAAGTAGACCTTAGCTCCTAAATGAGACTAACGTGTTCTCAGATAAAGCTTTCAAATTGAACCGATGGACCTCACCGTGTAAGAATCGAACCTAAATTCATCCCCATTGGAAAACCAAGACACCAATATGGGCATGGTCAAGCGGCACTTAACCCAAAATATAAAATATATACAGATTTGGATTAATCCGCGCCCTACGGACGACGACGAAATTAGTCTCCGTATACAATATAAGGGCAAGCCAAATAAACCAAAAATGTTACTTGTCATCCTGATATCAATCCTGGAAACTATTTTCATACTGATACAGGATTTCTTGCCTTGATTTGTACTCTTCCACCCTTTGTTAAATTTTCCTATGATGTTACTTGTCATCATCATCACCATTAATCATCAGATTTTTTTAGAGCTTGGGTTTCTCAAAGTTAGTGGCTTAGTGCTACTCTATAGCTACCCTCAACATTGACCCTCCTCGTCAGAGACTCTTTCATCAATCTAGGGTTGTATGGGAGGTCGTTCCCGTGGTTGCTTGAGCTTTAGGCTACATGACTATAATGACCTTCAACTTTGTAGCCACCAGCTCGTGGATTGTTGAACAGTCCTAAACTCATGTAAAGTTGTGAGGTTTGAGGGAGATATTTTTTGTGTTTTAACACGCTCTCCGTGCAGATTCGATAGCTTTTTGTGGGTTGACAATTGCGGAGATATCAGCCAGTTTGAGTTTGCTCTAGTTAAGAGATTAGAGTTCATATTAACGAGCATATCTAGCCCTAGTGTGTGATTCGTTGTCGATTCATAATCTTTGATACCTTTCAGGTGAAAGGACTGCTAAAAGAGAAGAAACTCGACATGTTAGCAGACCCCGATCTACAACGCAGCTACATCGAAGCAGAAGTAGAATCCCTCATTCAAGTCGCGTTGCTCTGCACACAAGGTGTACCCCAGGGGAGCGACCGAAGTTGTCAGAGGCAGTGAGAATGCTCGAAGGCGATGCGCAAGAAGAAAGATGGGAAGAATGGCAAAAGGTTGAAGTTGTCCGCCACGATTTGGACATTGGCACAACAGCGAAACCTTGAATGGATGGTTGATTCTACTGATAACGAGCTTTCTGGCCCTAGATAATGATCTCAATACAAACCAAAAATTATTTATCTTGCTGTTGTGTCTCAGGGTTGTTTTTGTTTTGTGTATATCAGAATCATTTGCTAAATTTGTTAATGAGATATTGTCTATTGTTACCTTTCCTTTCTGGGTTTTGGATCGGTTATTAGATGAGAAAGGGTCTCAATTGTAACGTTATCGATTAGATGGTTACTGTTTGTATTATACACTCTTGAGCTTATGGAAACAAGAAGCTGCATCAATCAAATGAATTATGATATTATGTGAACAATGATATGTATACATGAATTTGATTTAGTGTCTTGAAATCTCTATCTTGTCCCTCGAAAACTGCCTGCTATTTTCCTCTTAATAATGCAAAGTGGGTAAGCGTTTTTCCTCAAGAAGTAGTTGATTGTATAAGATCATCAAATTCTCGGAGAAAACTCAATTATGAGATTGAGTTTTGATGATGCTCACAAGTGGTATTTCCTCAGATTACGACACGTGGCGGATGCCGTGTCCCGAAGGCTACGAAGGTGGAATAAATGAGATGCATTATGGGCGTTCCTCGGGACCTCGAGAAATACCGCCTGTGAGAATTTGAGAAATTTGATAGAGCGGAATCGGAGCCGCACCATCGTGCAGACCCGGAGCAGGGGTAGCCACCATTCCGACTATGCATAATCCTCAGGGTACCACCACCGACTTGAAGCCCTCGAAAAAAAATTCGAAGGCATATGACGGGATGGCCATGCGTCCGGCGAAAGGGCCAGGTACTCCGCTAACTCACTAACAAAGCCCTTTACAGAAAAGCTGCCGGCCGAGCACGTCTCATCCAGGAACAACCCGCTAAAAGTGACCTTCTTCGACGGGAAGTCCGATCCGAAGGACCACTAGGACGCATTTACAGCGGACATGAGCTTCCAAGATAACTCAGACGCAGCTCAATGCCAAGCTTTCCCCACCACCCTAATTCGGGCTGGCCGAGACTGGTTCTGAGGGCTAGCGCCACACTCCATCTCGACCTTCGATGAGCTGGCTACCCAATTCCTCGGTCACTTCGTCGGGAACCGACGATAGAAAACGACGGTCGACTACCTGTTCATTGTCAAGAGCGGAGATAAGGAGTCCTTCAAAGGGTATATCACCCGCTTCTATAATGCCCTCCTGGAGGTTCCCGAACACCGCGATGAAACGGTTATCACCGCGCTGAGGTCGGGTCTTAAGCACAAAGAGTGGCTCCGCTCTTTTGCATTAGCGCAACCTAAGAGCATGGCTGAAATGAAAGCCTGGACCGAGCGAGAAATCAAACTCGAGTCCGAGGTGAACTCAAACCTCCCCCGAGCCGACCAGGTGGACGGAAAGAAAAGGGACAGGGAGGAGAAAAAGAAATTCGATCGTCCGAAGCCTTACTCCCCGAGATTTCAGGAATACACACCTCTAAACATCTCTCAGACCGAGCTGCTGGAGAAAGCTAAGGGTGAGAGGTTCTTCGCGGCAAGCGTCTCCGCGGTCCATACTGCGCCTTTCACGGGTCGCAGGGTCACCCGACTGAGAACTGTAAACAACTCTATGACTATATCGAGGAGTTGATCCGCTCTAGCCACCTGTCAAAGTACCTGCGGGACAAGCGGCAGGCAGATTGGGAGTAAAAGGACCTAACCCCTCCCGGGGAATTAACGATCGGGCAAATCATGGTCGTTATCTTAGACCCAGCTCAGGAAATTGGGAGGAACCACCACCTCCTCCATGTCGAGGGTGTAAGCGATATACCACACAAGAGGTGTAGGAGAGACGAACTAATCATCTTAGCCGATGAAAACCTCCACGGCATATCGCTTCCTCACAATAACCCTCTCATGATAACGACCCGAGTCCACCGTTACGAGATTTAGAGAATTTTGGTCGATTCAGGTAGATCGGATGATATCTTGTTCCACGACTGTTTCTAGCGTATGGGTTTAGGACCATCCGACCTTCGACCAACCTCCCATGTCCTCTCTGGGTTCAAACCACTCCGTCCCGGGCGAGGGGATGGTCACCCTCCTCATCAACATTGGAGAAGCGGGCAATATGCGAACCATACCGGTAAACTTCCTCGTCGCTAAGGTACCTTCATCCTATAACATTCTCCTGGGACGTCCTACCTTAAACGTCCTCCGGGCTCAGATCTCGACTTATCACCTTGCGATCAAACTCCCTTTGGATCAAGGGGGACAGGCCGGACCTATGGGGACCAGCAAACCGTCAAGATTTTCCTCACCTCGACTGTCACGCTCCGCTTCCCAGAGTGCGCTAAGATAGGCACGTGACAGAGCCAACCATGCTACCTGTGGATAGGAAATATCCCTCCACAGTCATATTACGGCTGTAAAGATATCAAGAACAATAATAAACAACTATCTAATATATATCCATGAGCCAGAATAACGAGTCAAGAATAAATAATACGGAAGCAAAAAGATCCAATACAATAATAAACTGGAATGTATGTCCCATAATGCGGGCTCACATCAGGAATGAAAATACTGAAAGGAAACCAAACCAAACTAATAACAGGTCATCACCGCTCGGCCTGTTGATCAAAGTACTCTTGGACAACCTGCGATAAGGACAAGAGATCTGGGCCATGCAAAACCCAGACGTCAGTGCGTCATAATAACAATAACTCTAAGCAAGAAGGATGAAATGAAATATGCAGGTATGAAGTATATACAATAACCAGTTATCAGGAATAAACAGTAACATGAATATAGATCAGTGAACAGGATATATACAGGTGAAATGCAGTGAGTAGTCTAAGCTGTGACATAGGGTTATCTACTCTAAAATTATTGAAATCAATTAGAGTAATCCTCCATGTAACTCAAAGGATATGTCATGTTATCCTCCGGGACCACGGATCAGGTAGTGGGAGTCATGAATGACTCTGTCCCGTTATCCCCCGGGACCATGGATCAAGTAAGAATCACGAATGATTCTGTCCCGTTATCCCCTGGGACCACGGATCAAGTAATACCCTTGTAAGCTACACTTTAGTTTACACTTTTGATTTCCCCATACCCCCAAGGTTATGTGTTCAAGTCAGATATTGGTAAATCTGGAGCTAATACCAACACAGGATCAAGCAGGTACAGGTTTGTCCGTAGGGACAACAGGATATGTCCGTAGGGACAACAGGTCAAGATTGTCGGTATTAGTAACAAGATCAGGTATCATGTCAAGCTGTGGTACATCAGGTCATGTCAGGTGGTGTACAAGTATCAAGTGGGTGCTCATAATCAAACTGTAATAAGTATGGGTACACAAAAACAAGTATGGGGTACTAATATAACAATAAAATGGAATAATGTGATATGGTATGCAAATAGATATAAATTCAAAGATATGGATGCACAATTATCGATTAGGGTTACATTTATAGTTCCAATACTAATTAGGATGCACTTTATTAAACATGGGGTGTTAATATCACAGTGTTATGTATTAATGTGATCTATGGATGCAGTTATATATATTTTAAATGAGATAGATGCAAACGGATATCCGAAAACAGTAAAACTGTAAAATGGTAATGTGGGATGTACAACTAAGCAATATGTGATGTAAATATTCCATTGGGTGTAGTATGTTGTAATATAGTATGTAACAAGATAAGTTTTCATGACCTAGATCTGAAATGATATGAATGGATGCAGACGGAACATCGAAAAGTTATAAAACTAAACATGGGGTGCATGATTTTAAATACAGGTATGATATTTATTTAAATAGGTATATAATGAGTTATATAGCATGTAGCAAGATTAACTTGCCTAGACGGATCAAGAAACGGATGTGTACGGTACGTCCGACGTCAGTAAAAAGTTGCGATGCGCGCACGGTACACGGAACGGGTCCAAATAACGCGCGAGGGTGATCACGCAAGTCAGGTACGTCGTCTGGATCGTCGGCGTCGATCCCGGCTCCGGCGAACTATGCAAACACAGAAACAAGAATTGAAAAGAAAGAAAGAGAAGAGAAGAGAAGAAAAGAAAAAGGAAGAAGAAGAATGAGAAGAAGAGGGATTGCTCACTGGGTTGCAGAGAGGAGTCATGAGGGTGTCGATGGCCGTGAACGAGCTCCGGCGAAGCTAGGGTTTGGTGTTAGGGTTTCGGTTAGGGTTTGGATTTTGTTTGCTGGGGTTTCTTGGTTAGTTTGTGGGTGCAGGGTTGGTGCTCGGGAGAAAGCAGAGGAGAGGTAGAAGAGGAGAGGAAGGAGGTGGCGACGAGATGAGGTGGTCGGCGGCGACGAGGTGGTGGTGTTGGGTTCTCGGGTGCAGTGGGGTTGCTCGGGAAAGAAGGGAGAAGGCAGAGGAGGAGAGGAAGGAGGTGGCGACGGGATGAGGTGGTCGGCGGCGACGAGGTGGTGGTGTTGGGTTCTCGGGTGCAATGGGGTTGCTCGGGAAAGAAGGGAGAAGGCAGATGAGAAAGAAGGAGATGATAGAGATGAGGGTGGAGGCGAGATTGAGAGAAGAGAGGCATGGGAGTTAGGGTTAGGGTTTGAGGAGGAGTGAGGAGCGATGGGTTCGCAGCGAGGCTGCTGGGGTTTTAAAGAAAATGGAGGAGGAAGTTGAGATATGGGGATCTTGTGAAGGAAGGTGACGGAATTCAGAGGGAGGTGACGCGATCTAAAACTACCGCGAGAGGAGAGAGAAAGCGAGGCGAGAGGAGAGAGATAGAGCGAGAGCGAGAGAGGAGAGAGAGGAGGAGGAGAAAGAAATTTGGAGTTTTGTGGGGAGAGAGAAAGAGAGAGAAGCGCGGTGAGAGAGAGAGAAAGGAAAATAGAGAAGAGAGAGAGAGAGATAGGATTTATGCTGTTTAGAAGTTAGGATTATAATTTTAAAAAAAAGATTTTAGTTTGTTAATAAAATTTTAAACGTAAGTATTATATTAAATTAAAATTGGATTTTCAGGTAATTACAAATTTAGTCCAAAATACGTCCGGGTCGGGTCTAAAAATTCAGATTTAAAATAAGAAAAATATATGCGACTTTCAAAATTCAAAACGAATGCTCAGGTAACGAAAATGCATACCCCCAAGAACGGATGCACGTACGTGCGCGTAGCCATCCAAACACGTCTGTTTCACTGAACGGGACGAGAACAAGATGCGCGGATGCTACCACGGGGTTAGGGGTATCATGCAGGCCAAGTTATGAAATTTTAAAATATTTTACGTGACTTAAAATGTTATATGGTAAAAGATGCAATGCCAGATAAAATGCCAGTATGCACTAAATATGGAAATGTACAGTCTACGAACAAGTCAGGGTAATTCATAAATATGAATCAAACAAGTTTCAAGCAAGCGGGTCGGGTCGAATGCAATGTAAAATGTAAAATACCATTCGCACCCAAAACGATAAATCAGGAAAATACCACAATTAAGGAAATACGAGAACTGGAATTGGTATAAATGAACTAGGTTGTTACATCGACATTCCCCGCCAGAAAGCAGGACAGCGATTCTGAGGACACGCATGACTTCCAAGGGTCTTTAGATACACGCGACGACCAAAGGGAGGTTAGAGGTGCCTCGATGGAAGCATTGATGGAAGTCCCCCTCGCAGAAGGGGTCGATGGCCGGATAGTACAGATCGGCTCTCTTTTGACAGAGGATCACCGCGAAGACCTGATCTGGTTCCTCCGAGATAACTCGAACGTATTCGCTTAGGCGGCGGCGGACATTCCCGGAATCGACCCTAGAGTGATCTCCCACAAGCTCGGGATCAACCAGAAAGCAAAGCACGTCCGACAAAAGAAGATAAGCCTTGCGCCGGCCAAGCAAAAGGCGATAAAAGACGAGGTGGATCGAATGCTTGCCGCCAGCTTCATCAGAAACCTGGGCTACTCAGATTGGCTGGCGAACATGGTCATAGTCAAGAAGGCAAACGTGAAATGGCGCATGTGTGTCGATTTCACGGATTTGAACAAGGCCTTCCCTAAAGACAACTATCCACTTTCTCGGATAGACCAGCTGGTAGACAGTTCCGCCGGCCACAAATTATTGAGCTTCATGGACGCCTTCTCCGGTTACAATCAGATCAGGATGAACCCAGCCGACAAAAAACTTACCGCCTTCACCACTGATCGGGGGGTATACTGCTACAAAGTGATGCCCTTCGGACTTAAGAACGCCGGGGCCACATATCAGCGCCTGGTCAATAAGCTGTTCAAACCTCAGATTGGCAGAAACATGAAAATCTACGTCAACGACATGCTCGTAAAATCCATCTCGTCGGCTGGGCACACTAAAGACCTCGGGGAGACATTCTACATTCTGCGCAAGTACAAAATGAAGCTGAATCCAACTAAGTGAGCGTTCGGAGTCACCAGTGGGAAGTTCCTCGGGTTCATGGTAACCCACCGAGGAATCGAAGCAAACCCTGAAAAGATCAGCGCCATCCTTAACATGGAAACACCCAAGAGCATTGTCGACATCATGCGACTCACGGGAAAGGTCGCTGCCCTGTATCGCTTTATGTCCATGTCCGAGGAGAAGTGCTTCGCGTTTTTCAGGGCCTAAGGAAAATCCCTAAGTTCGAGTGGTCTGAGGAGTGATAGAAAGTTTTCGAACAACTCAAGACACATCTAGCGACCCCACCGCTACTCACCCGACCAGTCGAGGGTGACGAACTATTGCTATATTTGGCCATCTCCGACCAAGCTGCATACTCAGTGCTTGTCAGAGAATGCGAAGGCATATAGAGACCCGTCTATTACATGAGCCATGTTTTCAAAGACGCAGAAACGAGATACCCGGCCATAGAGAAAATAGTCCTGGCACTTGTCGTTGCCTCCAGGAAACTTCGGCACTATTTTCAAGCACACACGATCCTTGTCCTCACCGAGCGACCTTTAGGTTCGATTCTCGCCCCCCCCAAGTCATCAGGACATCTAGAGAAATGGAGGTGGGAACTGTCCCAATTCGATATCAAATACCGGCCCTGGCAAACCATCAAAGTACAGGTTGAAGAGAAGGCTGGGAGCTATTTGTTCATCAGAGTCGTTTCCAAAGGTGAGAACTTGCGATCCCTTGTTGTCAACTATGTGAAATTTGCCGGAAGTTCTTTTGCGTTCATCTGTCGTGCTTCTCTGTTTCCGACGAGCCTTGCGCTTCACTCGCTGGACAACATATCCCTGCCACCAGTTTTTAAAGGCTGTGCACTCTTCGGTAGGGTGCGTAATCCTCTGATGGTATAAGCAGAAGTTAGGACGTACGTCCGCTTCATCAAGATGTATACCGCAAGGAGTATTTCCTCTAAAAGAAGGCAACTTCATTCCCATTGACAGGGCCCTAGCGAATCGTTTCCTTGCTTTAGGCTTGCTTTTGCTAGTGACAGGGATGATTCTACCCAGTTAGGGTACTCCACGGTTTCTCAATACCGGAGCTTCTTCAACTTGACGCCGACGCTTGGCCCTCTCGTATATGGCCATTTCCTACTCTCTGTCAGCTTTGCTTTTCTGAAGAGCTTCGCTTAGCAGTCTGTCAATCAATTCTTCCGATGGCTCCTGGGATTTTGATTCCGGTTCTGGATCTGCCCCCAGTTTCTCTGTATCAGGAGCTTCTTCACCATTTATTGACGAGTAAGGGATCATGTGGCAGCTCGCCACATAGTTCTCTGATTCATCTGACAAGTCTTTTTTCCCATCATTGTCATCATCTCCGTCCTCAAGGATGTGGTTGAGAAACTCTTGGAACGTGACCGGGGTTTGCTCCTTCTGGTTATATTCCTCCAGCGCGTCGATATGTTTTTGCAGGTCCGTGCGCTTGTCATCAGGCTTCACGGGCTTTTTCGTCTTCTTCTTCTTCTTCGAAGACTTTGACGGCTGGGCTTGAGCATTTTGATTATCGCTACCAATTCTTAGAGTCAGGCACTGCTTCAGCATTCCCTCAATGATCTCGGGTTCCAGCGGACTTTTCCACCTGATTACCGGGCATGTGTGAAGATCTTTCAGCATTCTTTTCGTCTTAGCTGAAAGAGCGACCTCCCATGGAGCTTCTTCTATAAAAGAGCACGATGCCCCCAGTGTGTCCACCCTTTTAGGGGTGTGCTGTTGTGGCGGATTTACCTTCCAGTTTTCGGATAGCGCGAACTTGCCCTGCTGGTATTGGTCTTCAACCCAATTTTTGAAGACGTAGCAATCATCGAGTGGATGGCCCAATACTCGATGGTAGGGGCAGTAATTGGGATCGTTGACATCGTTCGGTTGTAGTGGGTGTCTCGGATCCGGTAGAGTGATGAGCCCGTTGCGCACTGCTAGTCCGAACAGTCTCCTTGTTTTATCCCGGGGAAACGAGTAAGGACATCTCAACTTCTCATCGAGGGATTGCCGCTTGTTGCTTTGGCGAACAACCGGTCTCGGACCACTCGGGTGTTGTTGAGCGTTGGCGACGAAGGTTGCTTTCCCTTTCCCCTTCTCATTTCGAGGATCCGTCTTTGAGGAGGACGGTCTATGGCCCATCTGGTCCATTCCATTTGGGCCAGCTTGTCAATCAAGGCCTGGAAAGTAGTTGGCTTGAAAAACATCATGAATTAAGATATTGTCGCCTGCAGATCAAAGGTCCCTACGAACATGCCTACCGCAGGAGCTTCTTCGATGCGTTGTTCGCACTTCGACCATAGATTCCGCCATCGAATGGCGTATTGCATCCATGTTTCGCCTGGCTTCACTCTGGCGTTAATTAACGCGGTGATCGAGGCGCGCTCACCAGCGCTGGCGAAACGTTGGGTGAACAGCAATTCCATCTCCTTAAAAGTTTTGACGGAGTCGTTGGGAAGCTCTGAGTACCATTCGAACGCCGTCTCCGCCAAGCTGCCGACGAATTGGCGAAGCAGTAACTTATCATCCCCTCCAGTATTGCCGCAGAGAGCCCTGAACTGAGCGACATGTTGATGGGGATTACCTGTCCCTTTGTACACATGGAATTTAGGAATTGTGTATCCTGGCGGGTACTTTATCTGATCGTACCATCCTGGATATGGTCGCCCAGTTTTGACGACTTGGCCGATTGCTTCATTCGCTTGATCAGCTTGTATTTGCTGTGCTATATAATCATCGAGCATGGCTTTGGAGATGATCTCCTCCTTGGCTGCTGACAAAGCCGGCAGAGGATTTGATGTCTCTCCTTTATCATCTTCAATTATTACTGGAGGATTTTCGGTCGGAGGGTCCGACTGGATCATCAGGCCCACCATATCTTGGAATAAAAGAGCCATTTGTTTTATGTTGGCCGCTTGTTCCGCGGCCTCTTTGTCCTTCTTCTCAAGCATTCTCCGAAGGAATTCGGCATCCGTTTTCTGCTCATGACGCTGCTCCGAAGATGTCTTTGGGCATGCTTTTGGTCCCGTAAGTGCGCCCATGGCTGTTAGCATCTCTTGGAGCTTTTGTTGTTGTTGCTCCTGAGCCTTAGTCACTGATTGCGTAAGCGGTCGATGACCTGTAGAGATACGGCTGCCTTCTTTTCCGGATGCCATATAGACGGTATGCACCACCATGCCCCAAGACTTAGGGCGTTTAGGCTCAGTGCCCTTGACATTTGTCACAGACACGGGGATTTTCTCCGGCCTTGTCTTTTTGTGGGCTGGTGAAGTTGAGGGGGCCGTTCCAGCGGGCACCCAGGTAGACGACACCTTCTGTGGTATAACAGAGTGGTCCTTCTCTTGCCGAACCTTTATCTTCTTCGGTCGGCGGGAGTAATCTTAATCAATCACCGAGTCTTGGACGTGACGTCAGACCTTGTAAATTTTAGAGGACAGCCGCTGAGGGGGCTGCTCCAGCTTCACTTTTGTAACGTTCTCCATAGGTGGAGGATATCTTTTCAGCACAGCAGTCGGAGAGTTCTTGCGGACCCTCCTGAGTGGTTCAAAGCCGTTCCCAGTTGGAACAGCAGCATCAACTTCTACAGTTGGAGCTGGCGGGGTCAGTCCAGAGGGTGAACTACCCCCAGCTTTCCTCACTCGGTGCCAGTGGCAACGTCGAGCATGTCGTGTAGCCGGGATCACCTCTGCTGTTTGATGAGCTTCTTCATGCCCCCCTGCTTTGAGGAGAAGCTGTTATTGGTGCTAGCCTGTCGAAGACTGACGTCCGTTGAGAGGGGATAGTCAGTCTTGCGAAGGCCGACTTTCGAACAGGGGAAGCAGCCTTCGTGACTTCGTGTGGAGTAGGAGCTGAAACGGCCAGTCTTGTGAAGACCGACCCTTTAGCAGGAGAAGCCTCCTTGACGATTTCAGGAGCAGGAATGGCTATCCGCTTTGGAATGGCCGCTTCAGGTATCGCGGGCTTCTTCATGGGCCCACTTGAGCTTTGGCCCAGTTTGCTGAAAACTGAGGCACTGGACTTGGGCGATCCGTTGAGAGGGGCCGCGGTAGTTGTAAGCCGATCAAAGACCGACTTCTTTGGAGCTTCTTCCAACGGCAGTAGGGCGTTGGAGCTCATTGGTGGGAGCATGGTCCCGAAGAACAGTCCAGTGGTGGCCTGAGTCACCAGTTCCACCGGCATTGTAAAAAAGGAGGCCGCTTGAGGCCCGTAGGTCATTCCTACGGCGAGGACGGAGTGGGAGTTATTGCAATTAGTGCAGTTTGAAGCCATTGATCTTCTGTTTTTCTGCACAGAGCAAGATACCAAATCTTAGTACTTCACATCCAAAGGCAACCATGTCAAACCGCGACTTGTTCGCGAAACACGACACACGAAGTGTGGAGTGGAAAGAGGAAAAAGTCCCACCTGGCGTGCCAGAATCTGTTCTCCGCCGAAAACCAGGAAGACTGACGTCTTGCCTGAATTTGGGGGCAGATGCTATTTGGTTTTATCCGTCCACCTCTCCGAAGATGCCAATTTGATTTATGGCACCGTGTATCGGAGGTTTAGACAGATGCGGCCGTTGTAGCAGATTTCGTCGGATTCCCCCTCATTTGAGGGTTTTTTTTTATTGTGGGGACGCTCTTCCCTGTAGGCGCAAGCCCCTGCAGTTAATTACGCTATCGCATCGCGGTAACCACTTTCTCCTTCTCCAGATGGTCACTTCATGTCGTGTGTGTTTGTTTTGTTTTTTGGTTGCCTGTGGATTATATACGGAGACTAATTTATGTTGTCGCCCGTAGGGCACGGATTAGTCCAAATTTGTATTTTCTTAGATTTGGGTTTTGGTTTGGGTTTAAGGATACATTAGTCTCATTTGAGACTAAGATCAACTTAAACGTTTGTTAAGGATACGTTAGTCTAATTTTAGACTAAGATCTACTTAACAGTTTGTTAAGAATACGTTAGTCTAATTTTTAGACTACGATTTACTTAACAGGATCATTTAGATCCAACAAAAGAGCACTTGGGCTCGATTGTTTTAGTTTAGGGACTTTGCGGTCCATTGTTAATTTAAGAACATTACGGTCCGTGGAGTTTAAGGACATCATAGTCCATAATTTAAAGACGTCATAGTCTGTAAAGTTTAAGGACATCATAGTCCATGAGTTTAAGGACCCCATAGTCCGTAAAGTTTAAGAACATCATAGTCCATGAGTTTAAGAACCCCACGGTCCGTGGAATGTCTGGTTGTCGGGACCCGTCACCTCTCTGAAGACGTTGAAGGATTACAACGACAAGTATTAGAGGAGTAAAGAGATGTACCCTTGAACCAATATTGGTTAGGGGATCTATAGTTGGATTGATTTAAGAATTGTTAATCTCGTTTGAGATTAAGGTCGACTTAAATGTTTGTTAAGGATACGTTAGTCTAATTTTTAGACTAAGATCTACTTAACAGGATTATTTAGATCTAACAAAAGAGCATTTGGACTCTATTGTTTAGTTTAGGGATATTGCGGTCCATGTTCAGATACAAACATGGGTTTGGAAATGCACCAGATAGTTATTGGTCATTAGGACCCACCACCTCTCTGAAGACGTTGAAGAATTACAACGACATGTATCAGAGGTGTGAAGAGATGTACTCTTGAACCAAAGTTGATTGAAAGGCTCTGGGAATTATTTTGAATGCCAAGAGCATAGTTGGAGTTCAGTTTCAGGGGATCTTGCCTCTGGAAAAACTTAGCTACTATAGACTAAGATTGGCTTGAGTATAGTATTAAACACTAGAGTACATTCAGCGCTCACGTGCTCCCACGTGAGGCACTTAAAGTAGTGTTAAACACTAAAACTGAAGCGCTCACATGGGGTCACGTGAGGCGCCTGAAGATTGGGCCGTGCTTCTTTTATTTTACTCCCAGAATATATAAGTGTTAAATACTTGATCTTTATGGCCATCACGTGTGGGCACGTGATGGGTACCCATGCATTGGATATTAAAAGTATTTGTTAGGGGTCACGTGGGGACACGTGAGGCATTATTTATGTGGGCATTGCCCTTGGGTAGAATTCTCTTTTGTTTGATAATTGCTAAGGGGTCACGTGGGAGCACGTGAGACGCCCAAAATCTGTTCTGCCCTTCTTCTTTTGAGGAGTCTGTTCAAGGGTCACGTGGGAGCACGTGACCTATTATTATCCGTTCTCTTTTGATCATTGAAGGGGAGAGTCACGTGCCGCCACGTGATCATGTTGGGTACTTAATCTTTTTACGTGCATGGAGAGATAGATCCCTTGTTTAAGAATTAAATTCTCTTATAGGGTTAAACCCTAATTTTATTTAGAGGAATTAAATTCCTATATGTTCGAAAGAATTAAATCCTTTAAACTCAATTCTCCCTCTAAGTTTTGGATCTGCATGGCAGAATCTCCCCGATGAGAATTAAATTCTCAACTTATGGGGAGATCTGCTTCTGCAGATTTATTACCATGAAGAAGAACTAAGTTCTTTATATTAAGAGTTAAACCCTATCTTTGTTGGAGGAATTAAATTCCTATGTGCTTTGTGGGAGAATAAAATTCTCTGAACTTAGGTCCTCCTTTAGGTTTTAGATCTGCATGGCATAATCCCCCCGATAAGAATTAAATTCTCAACTTATGGGGAGATCTGCTTCTGCAGATCTTCAACCAAAAGAAGAACTATGTTCTTATTCAGAAGAGTTAAACTCTTAGTTCGAGAATTAAATTCTCTTTTTGTGGGAGTTTATAGAATGATCTCTTTCCCTCTCTTACCTAGGGTTTCTTTCTTTTCTGAAGAGATCTTCTTTTTTTTGGAGAATTAAATTCTCTTCTTTTTTCTTTCTCTTGTTGTCTCTCCTCTTCTTTTCTTCCCTCTTGACTCCTATTTATAGGAGAAAGAAAAGAATCAGGTTATTTAATCAATCTTTCATTGAAAGATTTTGATTGATTTTATAACCAATATGATCTTCTAGATCACTCGGTGAATTTTATTCACCATTGGATTTTTAATCCCAAAAAATATTTTGTTTGTTGTTCCTGGCAAATTTTAGGAAAATATTTCCTTGTATAGAATTTTTCTATAAATTGGTGATTTTTAATCACCATTGGATTTTTAATCCAACGGTGCTCCACTTTACAGAGCGCAATCTTTTTTGTTTGGAAAGATCTAGGGAAATATTTTTCCAATTAGGGTTTTTGATTCCCTTTTAATTAGAATTTAATTCTATTGTTCATAGGGTTTAAGAGCTCATCACGTGTTGGCACGTGACCCATCTAATTAGAATTTAATTCTATTATTTCAGAGGGCTCAGGAACCCATCACGTGTTGGCACGTGATCTATCTAATTAGATTTTAATTCTATTAATTCAAAGGGTTCAGAAACCCATCACGTGCTGGCACGTGACCCTATCGATTAAGCAATTACTTAGAATTTAATTCTATTTGCTCAGAGGACTTAAGAGTCCATCACGTATTGGCACGTGACCCCACCAGTTAGGCGTTTCATTTAGAATTTAATTCAGTGTCTACAGGCTTTGCCTGTAAATGGTCACATGTTTGCACGTGAAACCAGGTCACGTGTTGACACGTGACAACACTTCCAATTTGTTTATTTTATTCAGTGTCTATAGGCTTTGCCTGTAAATGGTCACGTGTCTGCACGTGAGGCCCGGTCACGTGTGGGCACATGATGCCCGGTCACGTGTAGGCACGTGATATCTCATTTGAGGTTTTCCTTACTGCTTTATTTATATATTTTATTCAGTTCCCATGAGGGAACAAATACTTTTAATTCCTTTTAATTAGAACTTAATTCTATTAATTCAGTGGGTTCAAGATCCCATCACGTGTGGGCACGCGACTTTATCAATTAAGCATTCAGGTGTAGATAGAATCTGCTCATAAAAGGTCACGTGTTTGCACGTGATGCCCGGTCACGTGAGAGCACGTGATGCATAGGACTCTCCCAAGTAGCTCTTGGCCGAAAATTTTAGCGGGAACACAGGTCTTGGCAGGTTTTGTTGTCGAATGCACCATCCCCACTAAAGAAGAAATGCCGACACGTGGCCCCGAACCACTTCCTTTAGTCGAGGAGGTGCCCGACCCCATCCCGAATTAGGTGCTCTACGTGGACAGATCCTCTACCGAGGATGGTGTAACATTTCAGAAATATAAAATATTATTTTTAGAAATTAAATATTAAAATAATATATTTCGCGAAAACTATTCGATTTGCGAATAGAGTTTTTCGTAAAATAGTATAAGTATATATCAATAATTAGAATATAATTGGAGATTAAAATGATTTATTCATTAAAAAGATATTTATCGGATTTTGGAATTTTTATAATTAATTATATGCAAGTTTAAATTTAATTGATTATTGCACTATTAATCACGATTAAGCCAAATCCGTATTATTACATTTTTCCATGGCTAGTGCACCATGTCATGTGATATTTTGGTTGCGTGTTGTATTCTTGTGTTTGGTTTTAATTATTTGGAAAAGAAAAGAAAAAGAAAAAGAAAATAGATGCCATGGTTGTGAGAGAGAGAGAATAAAAAAAAAATGAGATATTTGTGAGAGTGTGAGAATAAGAGAGAGTAACCCTTGACTTCTTCATCCATTCTTCTTCCTTCTTCATTCCTTCA
Organism: Agapanthus africanus; assembly: GCA_030015575.1. NCBI lineage: Eukaryota > Viridiplantae > Streptophyta > Magnoliopsida > Asparagales > Amaryllidaceae > Agapanthus > Agapanthus africanus. Next base: position 857,513,261 of record CM057339.1, read on the forward strand.
TTAATTCCTTCATCTCCTTCAATCTTCTCTACCTCCATGTATCATCTCATATTCATTTCGAAAACCCCATGCCATCTTCATTAAAAAGATACACAAGCTCATCCTAAACCCTTTGGACCAATCAAGTGTGGATTTTGAAGGCTTTGGGCAACTCAAGAATTTTCTTCAGTTGCTAATGAGGTAAATCCCTACACTTTTAGTTAGGTATTTGTGTTTAGTATATCCTAGTTAGTTTAGAAATTGATTTAGTTAGGTTTTGTGATCTTGGAAATTTCCAAGTTGATGTTAAGTGATAAATTGAGGTGTAGTGAGTGTTTGCAAGACTTGAATGGTGTTTTTACTGGACAAGACTAGATACTAGAAACCAAAACACGAACTTTGAATTGGCCGATATCGTATTTTGTGGAATTTGTGATGGGATACTGAGATCTGCTATAACCCGGGGACCCTAAAAATTATTTAGCGATTACAGAGAGACGTGCAGGCAACCAGGAACCTATCCTAGAAACCCGAGCCCATCCCCTATTGTTATGGCCGCAGATTTAATGCATGAGGCTGCAAATTTCGGCCAAGACATGGTGAAATGTGTTGATTTTTGGTGTATAGCCTTGTTATATGATATCTAGAGCAACCCTATATGCAAAATGTTTTGGTTTGACCTAGGGTAAAATCTGGGATAGATTTCCTTAGTTGCTAATAACGGGTTTTTGCGATTTCTGAGATTTGGTTTTGGTATTTGAGTTGGATTCCGTCGTTGGACGTTTGTACGCCGACGGACGAGGGTTATTTGGTTGATTTTTCATACGTAAGCTAAAGGTTCTAACTTATGAGCACTTCATGTGCCGTATCAGTTTTCGGATATTGGTTTTAATAGTATTGTAATTGTGTATTGATTGTAGGTACCTTCGCGTGGACTTCCGAGACGACGAAGCACATCGACTTCGGTTAAGCGAGGAGTTTAGCAGGTGAGTAGATTTATATCTACGGAGGAAGTCAGGTGTATAGCGTATAGCACCTCCGCAACCATGGATATGGAAGATCGTTTTATAAATTATAATTTTGAAAAAGGATATGCTACGAACTTACGGACATGATTATAGGATTTAGTAAGATATGATATGATAAAAGTTGACACTAATGGATATATTGGCTTGAGAATATGATATAGGTATATAAGATAACATGATGTGGGATATTGAGATGATAGATATAGATGACTCGGATTGATATATGAGAATATGAAATGAGAAAGTGAATCATGATAAGTATGAAATGAAAGAGGACAAGTATGAGTTGATAATGGTATGATATGAGATCGAGATCGATATGACTTGAGATTAACAAGATATGACGTGTATGCAAGATGACATGATATAATATTGATATAGATATGTTATGCGATTGATAAGGTATGACGTACGAGATTATAGATCCGTACATTTGCTGATGAATAGGACGATAGATTCCCTACTCTGTTTGTGACACCGTACGATAGATTATCGTACGCGATACGTTTACCGAATGTTTGATCCGCGCTCATGCATTGAGGATGATGGTTGAGAATATTGCGACACTTGATACAATGAGGCGGGATCGTTGACATAGAGAGGCTACCTTATTATAGTTCATGTTTATGTTGGATTATTTCTCGTATGATACCTATCATGTTTCCAGTATTTAATGTTATATGATATCAACTGCTAGTACACCTGTACAATTAATGTTGATGCGCATGTTATACGTACACAGATTACCGGCTCACACACATTCATCATTGGTAATTGCCATGCCACTTACACAGTAGAACTGCCATATCTTGAGATAAATCTTAAACGTAAAAGGACATTCATTGTTCAGTATTATCACTTGACATGCTTGCATGATATACTCGATATGCTCATATTACTACTCTATGTTGCATACATTGTACTTTATGATTATATACTTGAGATGTTGTTTTCATGAGATCTCTGAATTTGAGAACAACAATTATATTTCAAAGGGAATTATGTATTGCTTTAAAACGCGGTTTCTCTTGATATGATATTTTGAGATGTCCACCATGAGTTTTCTCGGTTCTGAGCAGTGAGTATACCCAATTCGAGAAGCGGTATGCACCGTCTGCGGGTACATGGTGGACCCGGTGAGGTACATGTTCACCGCCGAAATATAGGGTTCCTAGGCACACTAAAGAGGTCTCACAAGGTATCAACCATGCCAATTTCAAATTTTACAAGTGCCGAGAAACCCTAATACGGATTCGTTGACTAGAGTTCAGGCGAAAAGTGAAACTAATTAACAATTTAACTAAAAGAAAGAAGCTACAACCTTTGTAGATCCGGTTCTCCACTTCCTTAGCTCCACGTAGACATCCCCTCGCTGTCCATATCGGATCTCGGACTCTAGCATCGGCTTCATCGGAGAAATGAGCGGACTAGGTTGTCGACTTCGATGCCGAAGAAGATCTACATCGAGGCAACTCAAGATCAAGCTCCAACTTCACCAAGTTGTGAAACTTATGAAGAAAACACCCTATACTACTTGGCAAGAGGTAGAGGATGAAGAAATAGGAAGTGGGTTCACTTTAGAATTGGATTTCTCACTCTTTTTCTCAAGATGCCATTAAAGCTAGTAAGCTTTTCTTCTTGTTAAAGATGATAAAGAAGAAGAAAGAATATCATTAGTCTTTTTAAAAAGAATAATAATATGAATACTTATCATATCCTAACCTTGGTTAGGTGTAGAGAATAGACCATGGTTAGTTAGAATCGTTAGGGTTAAGCATGAAGACAAAATGGTCACTTTAGTCAAAGCTTCATGAAGCTTCAACAACAAACAAAGAAAGCCACCATTTTCTCTTTTATCTTTTCCAAAATAAATAAATAAATAAGTAAGTAAGAAAAAGAAAAACCCTAACCATCACATAACCATGGTTTAATCTTTACACATACTCAAGTAAGCATGTATCATCAAACATGATACAATCAAGTGTACACAAAAATATATCACATATACAATGTGCACATCAAGTGAGAAAAACCTTTTAAAGTGAACCACTATTAGTTAATGCAAAGTAATATATCAAATATATAATTATACATTAAATCATTAAATCAACACTTGATTCAATGATCCGGTCATGTCGCACATAACCGTCTAGTATACAATGTATCGACTTATCGAATCAATCTTCGATTCGATAACTAGGTTATATCGCATACAACCAATCGAAAAATTCATCGCGAGAATGAAATACAGTATCACATACATGCATTATTCTCGGTCCCGCACATATCTCATACGCGCTCCTATTTCGTTTCGCTTGAGCCAGGAAACCTTTGTGTAGGACTCTAAAGACTCGTCAATACGCCGGTAGCAGATGATGATCATATCAAGCACCCACAAGCCGCAAGCGGTCTGCTAAACGTAACGGCCACCCGGGTATTGAGCGATCAGAAGATCGACGAGCAAGCCCGCTCACACTCCTGTGAATCCAACCAGTAACACTTACCGTACAGTCCGGTCTGTTCGTCTGATATGTCGCATATCAAGTCTAGGGGTGGTAAACGTCAGACCCCAGTAACCGATAAGTCGTGCGGATGTGAGGCTCATAACGGGTCGAGAAACTACTGGTAACACTTACCAGCAAATCTCTGATCAGCCCTGGCTAGGGACTTCCCTGTTACGGCCAATCGAGCACAGCGCAACATCAACCCCCAATACCGGGAGAGACGAAACCCTTCCTATCGCTCATTGCCTCCATGTGACTCGGGACTGTACCCAAAAACCACCATTTTGCATGCCCTCATGGACGTGGTAAGGTGGAGATCAAAGCACAGTGGGAATCACACAAGACTCTATGACAATCTCGGGTCTACAGACTAACCTGCACAAGTGTCACTTGAGAACTGCCATCTGACGTGAGGTATAATACCATCTGGGAGTTCTCGGCGAGTCCGTCCAGTGTACCCAGTCTCCACTGAGCACCCGTATACCATCTCTGATGTCAAACACCAATGGATAGGGGATCATCCATCGCCCATCTCATGGGTCGAGAAGCGTATACGCTAGTCTACACTGGTATATCGATGCCCTGTCTCGATACACCCACGACTAGGGACCTTGAAGGATGTACCTATGGACTACCATGTCCCCACTAGTATGATCTGCATCATAGTCCAGGTAGTCAAGTACACATCCTAAGGGCTTTACCAACATGTAACTATAAGACAGTTTAAAGAGACAAGTGTACATGTTAAGATAAAGAGCAACCAGATAGCATACTATCATATCGAGCAAGAAAGTCATCTCTATATATGTCCAAGCATCCAATATAATATACATCATCTGTACAATACTGGCCTCTAGGGCATACATACAACTAACAATCTCCCACTTGCACTAGGGCCAGCTGCTGTAGTATCGCATACCGAGCATCCCGAAGAGTCTATCAAACTGTATCTGGGGAATGGCCTTCCTGAGTGGATCCACCGTGTTGTTCTTCGTGTCAACCCTCCTGACCTCGATCTCCCGGCGATCAACTATCTCCCGGATCAGGTGATACCGCCTCAGAATATGCCTGGATCGCTGATGGGACCTAGGTTCCTTGGCCAAAGCCACCGCTCCATTGTTATCGTAATACAAAGGTATTGGATGCTCAATGGATGGAACCATGCCAAGTTCAGTAATGAACTTCTTGATCCAGACAGCCTCTTTAGCAGCATCGTTGGCAGCGATGTATTCAGCCTCCATCGTCGAGTCTGCCACGGTTTCCTGCTTGGAACTTTTCCAGCTAACTGCCCCTCCGTAAAGGGTAAAGACAAATCCCGACTGCTACTTAGAGTCTTCCTTATCACTTTGGAAGCTCGAATCGGTAAAGAACTCCACTTGGAGTTCTCCGTTACCATACACCAAGAGCATCTCTTTAGTCCTTCGCAAGTACTTGAGAATGCTCTTCACAGCTGTCCAGTGACTCTCTCCAGGATCAGCTTGATATCTGCTCACTACATTTAGTGAGTATGCTACATCGGGTCTGGTACATAGCATCGCGTACATGATAGAGCCTACAGCCGAAGCATAGGGTATCCCTTGCATGCGAGCTCTCTCCAAATCAGTCTTGGGAGACATCTCTTTGGAGAGAGTGACTCCAGAGATCGTGGGCAAGTTCATACGCTTGGATTCTTCCATACTAAACCTCTTTAGTATGGTGTCAATGTACCTGGATTGGGACAATCCCAATATCTGTTTGGATCTATCTCTATAGATCCTAATTCCCAATATGCAGGAGGCATCACCAAGATCTTTCATTGAGAATCTTTGTGATAAGAAGAGCTTGACCGATTGCAGCATAGGAATATCATTTTCTATCAAGAGTATGTCGTCCACGTACAATACGAGGAAGACAGCCTTACTCTCTGCCACCTTCTTGTAGATACAAGGTTCATCTGGGTTTTTGACGAAATCAAACTCTTTGATAACGACGTCAAAGCAGATGTTCCAACTCCGCGATGCTTGCTTTAATCCATAAATGGATTTAAGCAGCTTGCACACCTTCCCGCTGCTCCCACTGTCTACGAAGCCCTCTGGCTGAGTCATGTACACACACTCTTCTAAATCACCATTTAGAAAGGCGGTCTTAACATCCATTTGCCAGATTTCGTAATCATGATATGCAGCGATGGCAAGCATGATCCGGATGGATTTAAGCATAGCTACTGGAGAAAAGGTTTCGTCATAGTCCACTCGTGATCTTTGACGAAAACCCTTTGCAACAAGTCTAGCTTTGAAAGTCTCTACTTTCCCATCTACACCAAGTTTTTTCTTGAAGATCCACTTGCTCCCAATGGGTTTTACCCCTTCAGGAGCAACTTCCAAAGTCCATACTTTGTTGGTGTACATGGATTCCATCTCGGACCGCATTGCATCCAGCCATTTCACTGAGTCCCTACTCGTGATGGCTTGCTCGAAGCTAGTTGGGTCATCATCCTCCATGATGCAATCCTCGCTCCCACCATCCATGAGAAAACCGTAGTATCTCTCAGGTTGGCAAGGAACCCTACTAGATCGACGGAGAGGCTGAGGTTCGTTGGGAGCTACTGAATCCTCTGGTTCCACTAAATCTTCTGTTGTGTTTTGTTCAGCTGGAACCTCTTCCAGTTCTACCTCAGAGCCACTAATCTCTTTTGCAAGAAATTCCTTTTCTAAAAAGGTGGCATGTTGAGCAACAAATACTCTTTGTTCCTCACTGTGGTAGAAGATATACCCTCGCGAATGTTTGGGATATCCAACAAATTTACACAAAACAGATCTTGCCTCGAGTTTGTCCGGTTTTTGTCTTTTGACATAGGCCGGGCAACCCTATATCTTTATAAAATTAAGATATGGTCTCTTCCCCTCCCATATCTCATATGGTGTGGTAGGCACAGATTTGGTGGGAACCCTATTTAGTAGGTATGCTGCAGTTTCCAGTGCATATCCCCAGAAGGAAACAGGTAACTCAGCTACACTCATCATAGAGCGCACCATATCTAATAGGGTGCGGTTCCTCCGTTCTGATACACCGTTGTGCTGTGGTGTATATGGAGGAGTTAGCTGAGAGAGAATCCCATTCTCTTTTAGGAAGTCCAGGAATTCAATGCTCAAGTATTCACCTCCTCGATCAGATCGTAGGATTTTAATACTTTTTCCGGTTTGGTTCTCAACTTCTTGTTTATATTCTCTAAATTTCTCAAAAGCTTCTGATTTGTGTTTCATCAGGAACACATACCCGAACCTAGAGAGATCGTCAGTGAATGTAATGAAGTACGAAGAACCATCCCTGGCATGTGTAGACATGGGACCGCATACATCACTATGTATTAGTCCCAAGAGTTCGGTAACTCTTTCTCCGTGTCCCGTAAACGGAGTTTTGGTCATCTTGCCTTTGAGACATGACTGGCAAGTGTCATAAGATGAAAATTCAAACGGATTTAAATATCCATCCTTATGCAACTTAGCTAGTCGTGTCGCATTGATGTGACCCAGTCTACAATGCCACAAGAAGGATTCGTTCAGTTCAGAACTCTTCCTCTTGTGTGTGTTTGTTATGCTCAGAACTGTTGATTGATTTAGAACATAAATGCCATTGCACAACGTGCCTGATCCAACCAACTTTTGGTTACGGAAAATGTTCATAACATTGTCCTGTAATACAAAATTATATCCCTCTTTACTCAACAAAGAAACTGATATAATGTTACATATCAGGTTCGGCATGTAATAGCATTCGTTCAGAACCAATGTATTACCAGTTGGTAATATAAGGTGATATTCCCCGACAGTCTTAGCTGCAACAATTGCACCATTTCCAACTCTAATGTCTTTATCACCTTCTCCAAGTTCTCTACCTTTCCTAAGCCCATGTAACTGATTACATATATGGGATCCTGACCCGGTATCTAATACCCAGGACGTAGAGCAAATGGAGAAACAGTTCTCTGTAACGAACACACCCGAAGAAAATGCATCAACATGTACTTTCTTCATTCGGGTGGCATGGGAATCCTGGTATTCCCCTATATCTTGTTCAGTCCTATAACTCTTATAAGAAAGAACGGAACCAACGTTTCCCAGCACAGTATAACATGCGGGTTCGGTCAATACATCCATATTTTTATCTTAATTAGGGCATGACATGGTCGCTACCTGGAGAGAGAGAGAAGAAAACACTTTAGCGTATGCTCTTGCAAGATCAGATTGGTTATTATCTTATCTAATCAGGATGGCTCCCACTGGTTTTTATCAAATCTTCCTTCAAACCCTAAAAGGAAAGACTAGCCGGGATTAATTACACGCTACAACTTCGCCAATCTTTCAGCCAGGCCAGTGTCGGTACTTTGAGGGAGGTTCCCCGTGCTTTCGCACGGACCTAATTAAAGTAAACCTTGTTTTCCCAGAGGCGTAACCCCGTTGACACCTTTCTAGACACCTACTTGATCGGCTAATTGTAATGTGTAAAACTCTCCCAGGAGTAACTCTTACTCGCAGTGGGTATCGGGATCCAACTATCTCATAGAAGGTATGCAATCTCATTGCAAATTTCAATAGTTGAAATTCCCGATAATATTTTGCCCCAAACATCCTATGACCTTGACGGAGGTCAACAAACCACAGGATGCAAGTCAAGTTTAACCCGTCATTTCTTGATTGAATCAAACCCACCCGCACGACCCTTGACGGAAGTCAACAAGGTCGTACGACTACCCTAATCCAATCTGCATCACATGCATAAGCAGATAAATACTAGTTAGCTACCGCACACTACGCCTTGACGGAGGTCAACAAACGTAGCACGAATACTAAGTAGGATTTATCTGAAATGACGGAGGGCTACGTCAGGTTTTTCTGAAAACCTATTGCGTAATGAACTTGATATCGTTGTAGAATCGAATGAAGTTTTGAAATGGAGTGATTTTGAGGCTTTTCTAGTTTTGCTAAAGGGGTCACTCCCGGTGAAGGGATCGTCGGCCCTTTCCTCGTCGAATGAGGTGCAGGATATATCATATATATCACTGTGCAAAGCAGAAACTATAGAAGCAATCAAAAGTCAAACCGAGTGTGTAGCATCTGCCAGTTATTGCTAAAGGGGTCACTCCCGGTGAAGGGATCTCGGCCCTTTCCTCATCGAATAAGGTGCAGGGTATATCATATATACCGCTATACAAAGTAAAACTGTAGCTACCCTTTTTATTTAAAATTTGATTCTACAATATCTTTTAGGTTTCTTTTCTTTCATTAATCACATTAATGAAGTCCCATCATTTAATTCACCTAAACATCACAGATAAATACGACGTACACTTATGCCATCCGCATTCGCCTCGATGTCCCCTCGTGCACTGTTAGGTTAGGTAACTAACGACAGAGCATGGCAGGGCTAGTGCGGGTGCAAAACATAAGTAACGTCTATATAATATATCATATATACTATATAGTGTATCCATCAGAACATATCAAATGATCACATCACAGATATCGCAGCAGAAAATATCATATGAAATATTGGATATACTAGGACGTCCGTGTTTTTAATACGAGCCAGTATAAAACACGGATTCCACGGTCGTGATGAATAGCCAATCCCACACCCCTAGACCCCTACGAGAGCGGCAAGCAACCCTACCAATTCTAGGGTTAGGAGACCCGGACTCGACTCCTCGAGATGGTCTCCCACTGGACCCTAGAACCCGGTTACTTGTGCTCCCCTCCTTGGGTCTATCCTAATGCGGAAAAGTAAATAATATACATCAACGGTGACATCTTCCGCAACCTGGAAGTGCCCCAATAAAAGAATATTACATACAAGTTTTTACATGAATGAAAATGAAAAACACTCATCTCACATAAAAAACCCCGGCTATTCAAACACGACAATCCAATATAACATATCCAGCAACACATAACATCATATGTCATCAACGTAAGTAAGTATGCATACACCGATTGTCGTCGACGTATAGCAACGACAATCGGCAATATTACTACATACTACACTTACGGTCACAGAAAAGAAAGTGTAAAACTACAACAGTTGGAATTCGCAACCTCTTTAGACATCGCATGCCTAATCAAATGAAATACTTAGACATCACATGCCTAACAATTATAAACCCCGCATTTTAGTCTCATTATCGAAAACTCTTTTCAATTTCAAGTGAGACTAAACCGCTAGATTTATAACATTCATTCAGTTATCTCATAACTGTTTGTGAATTCCAATTATTGTATCCCATTCCGGATAAATAGAAAATATTAAACTTTCCGATCAAACATTCGAACACCCAAGTTTTCCCGAAACCGTTAAACACATGAAATAAGTTCAAAGACATTCACTTCATGCCTCAGTACCAACGGTCCAGCCGTAGAAGGGTCAAGCCAACGCCTCACATGTGGCACGCCGTACTGCCCCAAACCCTAAGGTTCAAAGGGCAGTTCAAGACTGTCACATAATCGAGTTAAGGTTTTTTGTCTTCTAGAGGGACCATCGCGTTACTTGCACTACTTAGAACGTCATTAAACTACGGAGAAGTCCAACAATTGGAAATTTCCCGGCAGGGGAAAGATTGGGTATTTACATCCGGTCGAACCTTTTAACATATTCTAAATATCCGGAAAACACATAGACAAAGTTTGAAATTTCCGATCAAATCATCGAAGCTCCAAAACACCCCAGAAAACTCAACTCTTGAGTGCAAATTAAAAATTCCCAGAAAACTCAGCACCTGAAAACATGAATTACTGTGCAAAAATTGAAGGCAAACCCCATCATTTGGCCGCGGAACCGCCGCAGAAGCCAGGCTTCTGCCGCGGTTCCGCCGCGCTTTAGACACATCATGAGGTAATTTTTTCACTGTAATTCTTATAATTCCCTGCTGAATTTTTTAAGCATTTTTAATCTGGAAAAAACCCAGTTTTTGAAAAAAGTCCAGAGAGCAATTTGGGTTAGGGTTTCGATGTTCGTTCGGATTTCAAACGTCGTCTACACTTCGCCTAAGGCTCTAGCTAGGCTCTGATACCACTGTAGGGTTCCTAGGCACACTAAAGAGGTCTCACAAGGCATCAACCATGCCAATTTCAAATTTTACAAGTGCCGAGAAACCCTAATACGGATTCGTTGACTAGAGTTTAGGCGAAAAGTGAAACTAGTTAACAATTTAACTAAAAGAAAGAGGCTACAACCTTTGTAGATCCGGTTCTCCACTTCCTTAGCTCCACGTAGACATCTCCTCGCTGTCCATATCAGATCTCGGACTCTAGCATCGGCTTCATCGGAGAAATGAGCGGACTAGGTTGTCGACTTCGATGCCGAAGAAGATCTACGTCGAGGCAACTCAAGATCAAGCTCCAACTTCACCAAGTTGTGAAACTTGTGAAGAAAACACCCTATACTACTTGGAAAGAGGTAGAGGATGAAGAAATAGGAGGTGGGTTCACTTTAGAATTGGATTTCTCACTCTTTTTCTCAAGATGCCATTAAAGCTAGTAAGCTTTTCTTCTTGTTAAAGATGATAAAGAAGAAGAAAGAATATCATTAGTCTTTTTAAAAAGAATAATAATATGAATACTTATCATATCCTAACCTTGGTTAGGTGTAGAGAATAGACCATGGTTAGTTAGAATGGTTAGGGTTAAGCATGAAGACAAAATGGTCACTTTAGTCAAAGCTTCATGAAGCTTCAACAACAAACAAAGAAAGCCACCATTTTCTCTTTTATCTTTTCCAAAATAAATAAATAAATAAGTAAGTAAGAAAAAGAAAAACCCTAACCATCACATAATCATGGTTTAATCTTTATACATACTCAAGTAAGCATGTATCATCAAACATGATACAATCAAGTGTACACAAAAATATATCACATATACAATGTGCACATCAAGTGAGAAAAACCTTTTAAAGTGAACCACTACTAGTTAATGCAAAGTAATATATCAAATATATAATTATACATTAAATCAGTAAATCAACACTTGATTCAATGATCCAGTCATGTCGCACATAACCGGCTAGTATACAATGTATCGACTTATCGAATCAATCTTCGATTCGATAACTAGGTTATATCGCATACAACCAATCGAAACATTCATCGCGAGAATGAAATACAGTATCACATACATGCATTATTCTCGGTTCCGCACATATCTCATACGCGCTCCTATTTCGTTTCGCTTGAGCCAGGAAACCTCTGTGTAGGACTCTAAAGACTCGTCAATACGCCGGTAGCAGATGATAATCATATCAAGCACCCACAAGCCGCAAGCGGTCTGCTAAACGTAACGGCCACCCGGGTATTGAGCGATCAGAAGATCGACGAGCAAGCCCGCTCACACTCCTGTGAATCCAACCAGTAACACTTACCGTACAGTCCGGTCTGTTCATCTGATATGTCGCATATTAAGTCTAGGGGTGGTAAACGTCAGACCCCAGTAACCGATAAGTCGTGCCGATGTGAGGATCATAACGGGTCGAGAAACTACTGGTAACACTTACCAGCAAATCTCTGATCAGCCCTGGCCAGGGACTTCCCTGTTACGGCCAATCGAGCACAGCGCAACATCAACCCCCAATACCGGGAGAGACGAAACCCCTCCTATCGCTCATTGCCTCCATGTGACTCGGGACTGTACCCAAAAACCACCGTTTTGCACGCCCTCATGGACGTGGTAAGGTGGAGATCAAAGCACAGTGGGAATCACACAAGTCTCTATGACGATCTCGGGTCTACAGACTAACCTGCACAAGTGTCACCTGAGAACTGCCATCTGACGTGAGGTATAATACCATCTGGGAGTTCTCGGCGAGTCCGTCCAGTGTACCCAGTCTCCACTGAGCACCCGTATACCATCTCTGATGTCAAACACCAATGGATAGGGGATCATCCATCGCCCATCTCATGGGTCGAGAAGCGTATACGCTAGTCTACACTGGTATATCGATGCCCTGTCTCGATACACCCACGACTAGAGACCTTGAAGGATGTACCTATGGACTACCATGTCCCCACTAGTATGATCTGCATCATAGTCCAGGTAGTCAAGTACACATCCTAAGGGCTTTACCAACATGTAACTATAAGACAGTTTAAAGAGACAAGTGTACATGTTAAGATAAAGAGCAACCAGATAGCATACTATCATATCGAGCAAGAAAGTCATCTCTATATATGTCCAAGCATCCAATATAATATACATCATCTGTACAATACTGGCCTCTAGGGCATACATACAACTAACACGAAAGTCGCGACCGGGACGTTGGGACGTCTGACCTGAATTTTGGGGGCAGATGCTATCTGGATTTATCCGTCCACCTCTCCGAAGATACCAAGTTGATTTATGGCACTGTGTATCGGAGGTTTGGACAGATGCGGCCGTTGTAGCAGACTTTGTCAGATTCCCCCTCATTTGCGAGTGGTTTTCGATTGTGGGGATGCCCTTCTCTGCAGGCGCAAGCCCCTGCAGTCAATTACGTTAACGCGTAGCGATAACCACTTTCTCCTGCTCTAGATGTTCACTTCGTGTCGTGTGTGTTTGTTTTGTTTTAGGTTGCCCATGGATTGTATACGGAGACTAATTTATGTTGTCGCCCGTAGGACGTGGATTAGTCCAAATCCGTATTTTCGTAGATTTGGGTTGTGTTTGATTTAAGGATCGTTAATCTTGTTTGAGATTAAGATCAACTTAAATGTTTGTTAAGGATACGTTAGTCTAATTTTAGACTAAGATCTACTTAACAAGGTTTTAGAATCATTTAGATCCAACGAAAGAGCTTTTGGGCGCTATTATTTTAGTTTAAGGACGTTACGGTCCATGGCTAGTTTAAGGACATTACGGTCCATAGGCTAGTTTAAGGACATTACGGTCCATAGAGTTTAGTTTAGGGACGTTGTGGCCCATTGTTGGTTTAAAGATATCATAGTCCATAGAGTTTAGTTTAGGGACGTTGCGGTCCATTGTTGGTTTAAGGACATCATAGTCCATAGAGTTTGGTTTAGGGACGTTGTGGTCCATTGGGTTTAAGGACATCATAGTCCATAAAGTTTAAGAACATCATAGTCTATAGAGTTTAATTTAGGGACGTTGCGGTCCATTAGGTTTAAGGACATCCTAATCCATAGAGTTTAGTTTAAGGACGTTGCGGTCCATTGGGTTTAAGGACATCATAGTCCATAGAGTTTAGTTTAGGGACGTTGCGGTCCATTGTTGGTTTAAGGACATCATAGTCCATAGAGTTTAAGGACATCATAGTCTATAGAGTTTAGTTTAGGAACTTTACGGTCCATTGTTGGTTTAAGGACATCATAGTCCATAGAGTTTAAGGACATCATAGTCCATAGTGTTTGGTTTAGGGACGTTGCGGTCCATTGGGATATGCTCACGGGTTTGAGAGTGCATCCAAGAGCTGTTGGTTGCTGGGACCTTCCACCTCTCTGACATCATTGAAGAATTACAACGACATATATCAGAGGTGTTGAGAGATGTACCCTTGAACCGAACTCCAGATAGAAGGGAGAGATCATGGTGGAACGAACATTATTTTAGATGCCACATGTTAGGAGATCATTGGCCATCTCGAGGACCAAAATCGATTTAGGGGGACCTGAGTATAGGAGTGCTTTGGTTGATTGATGGTCAAAAGGTTTTTTTGGCCTTAAAAGACTTAGCTGATTTGGGCTAAGGTCAGCCTCTCACAGTATTAAACACTGCTAAATGCTTGGCGCTCACGTGCTCCCACGCGAGGCTCTTAAGCAGTGTTAAATACTGAAACTTGGAGCACTCACGTGTGGCACGTGATGCACCTAAATATTGGGCATTGTTTCCTTAGGCTTATTCCCTCGTTCAGTACATGTAAGTGTTAAATACTTAAGTCTTGAAACCATCACGTGTAGGCACGTAAGGCGCCACTAAGTTAGGCACTTCCTCCTTTGAATTTATCTTCCTATTCTTTTATAAGTGCTAAGCACTATTGAAGGTCACGTGGGATCACGTGACTCAATCTCAGTTGATCCTTTTTGTTTCTCAGAGGTGCTCATGTGATCTGTTGTTGTAGCGTTAAACGCTAATATGTATGGGGCTCTTGATCTTAGTCTTGAGAATTTCAAATCATTTGTTTTATAAGAATTAAATTCTTATGTAGGGTTAAACCCTAGCTTTGTCAAAGGAATTAAATTCCTATGTCTTTGGAAGAATTAAATTCTTCAAACCTAGTTCTTTTCCTCTAAGTTTTGGGACTGCATAACAGAATCTCCCCGATGAGAATTAAATTCTCAACTTGTGGGGAGATCTGCTTCTGCAAACCTCAACCAGAGGAAGAACTAAGTTCTTTTTTGAAAGAGTTAAACTCTTGTAAAAGGAGATAAAATGATTTCTGAGTCTTTTCCTCACCTAGGGTTTCTTTTCCTCTAAAGAGAACTCCTTTTCTTATTGTTTTCTCCAATCTTATGGGGGCTCTCCTCTCTTTCTCTGTATATCTCTCTCTTCGGTCTCGAGTCCTTTATATAGCGGAGTCAAGTTTGTTGATTTTTGTTAAAGAAATCTCTCATTTAGAGATTTTTGATTAATTCAGGGATTTTATCCACCGTTGGATCTTTGATCCAGGGACCTCTGTTTTACAGAAGACATTTTTCTTGTTTTTAACAAGATTGGGAAAATATTTTCCCATACAGAGTTTATTCTGTATCTTGGTGATTTTTAATCACCATTGGATTTTTGATCCAACGGTACTTAATTTATAGAGCGCAATCTTTCTGGTTTAGAAGGATTGGGGAAAATATTTTCCCATACAGAGCTTATTCTGTATCTTTGTTATTTTTAATCACCATTGGATTTTTGATCCAACGGTGCTATGATTTATAGAGCACAATCTTTCTGGTTTAGAAGGATTAGGGAAAATGGTTTCCCATACAGAGCTTATTCTGTATCTTGGTGATTTTTAATCACTATTGGATCTTTGATCAAACGGTGCTCTGATTTACAGAGCACAATGTTTCTTGTTTAGAAAGATTGGGAAAATATTTCCAAAATTTAATTCTATCGGCTCAGAAGGTATTAGGAATCCTCACGTGTAGCACGTGATCCAATGGCACTAGGCCGGTTTGCCTATATGCAGCAGTCCCAGAGAAGAGTATCACATGTTGGCACGTGATGCGCCTTCTGCCTGTTATTTGTTTCATGAAGGCGCCTATATACTTTTGTATATAGATACTCACGTGTGGTACGTGTGGCTCAACTTCAGCCTTATTTGTTAGTGTAATGCTTATAATTTTTGCTCCAAGGCGCATCACGTGTGGGCACGTGATACTCCTTTTGGGGAATTCTTCAATCGCTTTTTGGTTCATTATTTATTTATTTTTATAAGAGAACAAATACCCCCACAGCGTTGTTCTCACGTGAGTGCAACACTGTCACCTTTACAGCCGTTGGATAGCCTAGGGGAACGGGGAGGTGAACCGCCCTTGTCACGTCTTATAAATGCAAGGGTTTGGCCTTTGGGAAGCCACTGTTCTTTTATCTTCTTCATTCTTTGTTTTCTTCGAGAATTTTATTCTCTTTTTCAGAGCTTAGTTCTCTGTTCATTACAATTCTAGAGTTAAACTCTGTTAGAAAAAGGAACCTTTTTTAGGTAAAGACCTCGAACATTTAGAGAAACCCTTTTCTTTAAAGAAACTTCTGGATTTTAAATCCATCATGAGAGCTTTCCTCTCCTCTGAAACCTATCTCTTAGAGATCCAAAGACGTGATCTTTGAGTAATAACTCTCAATGCTTTGGGCATTCCTCCTCTGACCTTTAAGGATTCATGGCATTTGATTTTTCATTTCCTCTTTATAGGGGTTTCTGGAATTTAATTCCATTGCATAAAAGGAATGTAATTCCTCACCAAAGTGCTCTGCTCTGAAGATCAAAAGGGGCCCTCAGGAATTTTATTCCCGAGCGGTCTCGAGAACATTTTCTCATGGTTTTTCCTTACTTGCATAAATTCAAATTTGTTGAATATTTTAACAGAACTTGTTTTCTCTACGGGGATGTCAAAAGTTGTTTAAACTCCCGTGTCTGTTTAATAAGAATTTTCTTAATCAGTTTGTTCACTAAACTTTCACTGATTTTTCTTTTTAGATACTATGGCCGCTCATCTGTATGATCTCGACGAAATTATTTCCTATGAAGACATTCGCGACCAAAGCCGCTACCAAAACCAGGAGTTTACAAACGCCTAATGCGCTGAGATTATGCTTCGCTTCGACGAGTACAATGGTCGAATACTTCCCCGTCGTTCCGCTCTTTTGAAGATCATCGTGGGAGCGATTTGGGAAGCACTTCCTGGATTTTACGAGGCCATGATGCTTAAGGCACTTGATGATACCGAAGACAATGTGCACTCAGTATATCTGATAGGCCTGATCTCGAAGAGGCGGTGAGATAATCTTGTTGATATCTTACATCAAGTTTTCCAACAGACGGCGATAATCTCTGCCTACCAGAAGACGGATGACATCAGCGAGGATCTTGACGCTTGCATTCATGAGAAGGTGCATGCGAAAATGGTTAGAAAAGCTAGAAGCATTTTAGACGGCCTTGCTTCTGAATTCCTCGATCCATTTCCCGGATTTAGTGTTTTGCCATTGTAAACATTTTCTTTTGTTTTTGTATAAGTTCTTGGAGTATGAATGACAAAACTTTCTTCCCCCTTTTTTCTTACATGTATTCTGCATGAAGTGCCGTTATATTGTTGTTGAAATTCTCGTGTTTTGCGCATGAGGCGCTGTTGGGGATTTTAATCCTGCATTAGCACCGGCGCTCATGTGTTATGCACGTGCGGTGCCGGTTTAGTTTTCAGAAGGATCGACGTGGGTGCTCACGTGCCATGCGCGTGAGGCTCTGCTGATGAGATCGTTTTATCTCCCTACACCGATTCCAATGAGTCACCTCTTTCATTTCCTATGTTCTCCCCTTTTTCTAGGTCTTGGGAATAGTTCCACCATGCACAACATTTTCTGTGCATAGCATTGAATGCTTCCCTTTATAACCTGAAGCCGTGCTTTTCTTCCTCTCTTTAAAGAGAAAGCCATTTTTTTTATTAACAGAACTCAAACAAACTAAGAGCTATGGCCTGCAATCGCCCACACGCTTGTCGGCAACCATGGGAGGTGCCCATCGAGGAAACGATTCCTCGCTTTGCTGCGCGGCTAGTAGATCCCCTTCTCACCGATGCTCAGTGTGACGCGGTGATGTATGAGCTCCTGACTCGTAGGGGCTCTCCTCTTCCTATGGGCTCCATTTGACTCCGGATAATCTTTCTATCTGTGTTCGCCGACATTCCACCTCATCCGGCAGAGATGACCCCGTCAATTCTTGATACGGTGGAGGATAAAATTGAGTGTTTCCACGAGGCATGTTTAATTACCCATGCTCTGAAGGATCGCTTGGTTCATTTACTAAGTCAGATAAGAGCCCGGCGGGCTATCATGTCTGCTTTTGCTGATAAGCATGGTGCTAATCGGTGGGGATCAACTTCTCGCAAAGATCATCGCTTCGACATGGTGGAGAGGACAGAGAGGGAATTGGAGAACTTTGTATTTTGTTTTGTTAACTCCTGTATCTCTGATCTCATATTTGGTGATCTTTTCCCTGTAGAGTAGTATATTTATATTGATGTATTTTTCTTATTATTGACTGTTGAATGTTTTCTGTTGAATGTTTTATGTTTGTCATATATTCGTACGTGCATCTCGCCTGTGTACATGAGCTTTATACTTTACCCCTAGGAATTTTCTTTAAGCGCGAGCGCTATTGTCGTGTTGCCCGCAAATCAATGCGTTTTTGGGGTGTACACCAAAAACTCTCCTTATTGCCTTACATAGCACATGGTTTGTGCATGTTTTGGATTGAGTATTGTCGTTGAGTGAAGACTTGCCTATATGGTCTTGAGTGCATACGTACTCCTTCTGAGCTCTTGACTGCAAAGACGAGCCTGCGGGGGTTGATCGAACGGTGTGCCGCCAACCAAGGCCACTCGTGCGTACGAAATTTGGAGTGTGCTTCAAGAAGCTATCACCAAGGTGGTTGCTCTTGAGAAAACCGTTATCTTTATCCGCGAGATGGTTGATGCTCATAAAGTTGTTGAAAGGGAGCTTGAGAGTCGGTTTGCTTCTTATCGGACTCAACAGGCTCAGGCGGTGACTCGTCTTGTGACAATAACAAAGCTTGAAGCCGAGGCCCTGCGGAAGAATGATGAATTGATGAACTTATAGCACCATCCGCCGGCTTGAAGATTTTTTTTTATATTCTCCCTTTTTTGTATTTACTCCTGAATGAGAGTGTCTTTTGATTCTTTTATGAAATGTACCTTGTATTCATTTGGATTCATGAATAAAAGACATATTTTATTTCATATTGGCGCTTTCTTTTCTTTGATGTGTCATTGGCATGTTACTTTAGCAAATGTGGCCTGTAGATGGTAGATAACGGTTCATCTTGAACTCTTTGAAGGGTAGCGATGGCTTAGGAAACAGGTTCAGATCTGCTGCCTAAGACTTTTCAACCTTATGAGCCGTGAGGGTCTCATAAAGACGTTTCTCCCCATGAGTCGAGAGGATCTCGTAGGTGTAATTTCTCCTTGGGGGTCGTGAGGACTCCTAAGTGCGTTTTTCTTGAGAGTCGTAAGGATCTCACAAAAGAATTTTCTTTTTACGGGTTGAGAGGTTTGCACGGGGACACTGATTTCCCTAGGGGTTGAGACGAATCGAGAGATTATTGGTTGATTTGATTCCGAGACGGTGCATTGTTCTAGCGGGGAGGTCATTGGCTGACTTGTTTCCGAGACGGAGCATTGTTCCGGCGGGAAGGTCATTGGCTGACTTGTTTCCGAGACGGAGCATTGTTCTGGCAGGGAGGTCATTGGCTGACTTGTTTCCGCTTTCTGCGGTGTCGGGGTTGACTTGCTCCGTTTTCTGCGGCGTCGAGAAGGAAGCCGTGCTGATCTTCTGGGATGCAAATGTTGGTGTTAAGATCTGACTCTCCTTTTGACAGAGTCTGTTAGGAAATGTGGTTCTCTTTTTGTTTATGCTCATGGATTGTATGCAGGGATCAGTATGGACTCGCCTGTAGGGTAAAAGTTTCATTCTTTCATTTTGTTTATTTCTTCCCGTGATGCTATATCATTTCAGCTTTTTATATCGCGAAATTCGCGATTGCCTAATCATTTCGGCTATTTTTCGCGGTGCCCAATCATTTCGGCTATTTTTATTTTTACTTGCTACTTTTTATTGCGAGTTGCCCAATCATTTCGGCTATTTTTTATGTACGTTTGGCTCGCTAATTTTGTTGCGAGTATGGACTTGAGATCTGATACCAATCTTAGCATCAGTATCGCTGTGACTGGAATATTGCCAGGAGAAAATCATCACTTGCCGTGAAAGGACTTAGAATTTGTTACCGATTTAGGCATTAGTATCGCTACTACTGGAACGTTTCCAGGAGAGAATCATCATTTGCCTTCGCCGCCATCGAACAAAGGTGTCTTAGTAAACAGGGTTAGGGACCTGCCGACTAAGGCTTTTTGACTTCGTGAGCCGTAAGGGTCTCATAAAGGTATTTCTCCCTACGAGTCGTGAGGATCCCGTAGGTGTAATTTCTCCTTAGGGGTCATGAGGACTCCTAAGTGCGTTTTCTCTTGAGAGTCATAAGGATCTCACAAGAGCATTTGCTCCTTGCAAGTCGAGAGGACCTACAGGTGTTGTTCACCAAATAGGGGAATTTCACACCATTGGTGGAACTAGGTGAGGGAACACTTATTTATGCCCGTGGATTGTATACAAGGGTCAATATTGACCGCCTGTAGGGCAGTTTGGGGGATATGATGGCTTAAGAACAGGTTCAGGTCCCTGTATCTTAAGACTCTTGAATCCTGTGAGCCGTGAGGGTCTCATATGGGGGAATTCTCCTTACAACTCGTGAAGATCTCGTAAGTGTAATTTCTCCTTAGGGGTCATGAGGATTCCTAAGTGTTTTGCTCCCTTGTGAGTCGTAAGGATCTCACGCGGGTATTTTCTCCTTACAAGGTCGAGAGGACCCTGCAAGTGCACAGGAAATTTTTTTTTACGAGTCTGCGCCCTTTCGGGTTTTCACAAACTCGCCGGTAGCTCTGCTGTTTTTACTCACGGAGCCCTTTCGGGTTTTCATCCGTACCCATTTCATTTATGTACGTACCGTTTTTTTTCCGCGTTAGCCTAAGGATGCTGCGGTTCATAGTAGTTTAAGGACGTTACCGTTTTGTAGCTAGTTTCAGGACATTGTGGTCCATTGTTAATTTAGGGACGTTTCAGTACGTTGTTAGTTTAGGGACATTTCGGTCTATTGTTAGTTTAGGAACGTTTCGTTCCATTGTTAGTTTAGGGACATTTCAGACCATTGTTAGTTTAGGGACATTTCGGTCCATTGCTTTCCGTGTTTAGGACGGGTTATCATTGGATACTACTTTTAGAATCTTGACTCAAGAAGATAGCGAGCTGACATAGGCGTCGTCATCTATCATTGACCTGAGTCGTGACTCGTCATGTGTAATACTTCTTCAAGAATCGGCCGTTTATTGGCCGGAAGGGTCTTTCGCCATGCATATCCATGAGCAAGTAAGCCCCACCTTGGTAGACTTTGTCTATGATATACGGGCCCTCATAGTTTGGCTCGAATTTCCCCGTTTAGCACGATTGGGGATCATAGGTCTTTTGACAACTAGCATGAGTTCGCCTTGGCGGAATGTTCTCGGCCTAGTTAATCTTTTGTATGAGCGTGTCATCTTTGCTTTGTAAGCTTCCAAGTTTTGTTGCGCCATGAGACGAGTTTCATCGAGGGAATCTAGCTCTTTAAGCCGAAGATGGGCATTCTCTTCGTCTGTTAGCTCATAATGAACCGCCACTCGTAGAGAAGGTAGCTCTATCTCGAGGGGGAGTACCGCTTCTGTGCTGAATACCAACGCGAATGGCGTTGTATTTGTGGCCGTTTTGAACGTGGTCCGATAAGCCCAGAGTGCTTCATGTAGTTTTCTGTGCCAGTCCTTTTTGTTTCTGGACACCGTCTTCTTTATGATGTTCGTCAAGGTCTTGTTGAAAGCCTCAGCCAGAGCGTTACCTCGGGGATTATAAACCGAAGAGTATCTCCAGTCTATATTATGTTGCTGAGCGAAGCGGCTGATTCTGTGACTTTTGTAGGCCGGACCGTTATCGGAGATAATCCGTCGCGGAGTGCCGAACCGATAGATGACGTGTGTCTTGAAGAAATGGAGGATGTTCTCCGTCTTCATTTCTCTTAACGGTACTGCTTCTGCCCATTTAGAGAAGTAATCAGTTGTCGCCAATATGAACCGATGTCCTTTGGACGACGCTGGTTCGATAGGCCCAATTATGTCAGTTCCCCATATTTCGAACAGCCAGCTAGCCACTGTTGGGTGTAGCGGATTTGGATGCTGGTGGATGAAGTTCCCGTGAATTTGGCACGAGTGGCATTGCTTCACGTATTCAAGGCAGTCCTGAATCATCATGGGCCAATAGTAGCCCATCCTTTTGATCTTCAGCTTCATCTTTGGCCTGACTTGATGAGAACCGCAGAGTCCATCGTGAGTTTCTTGGACGACTCTCCTTGCTTCTTTCGGTCCCAGGCATCTCAACCACAGAGAGTGGAACGATCTCTTATATAGAGTATCATTGACGAAGGCGAAAGACAAAACTCGTTTCATGAGCTGATGTCTTTAGGATGCATCTTCAGGTGTCCGATGGAATTTGAAGTAGTCTATAAATACTTCTCTCCAATCCTTAGCCTTTTCTTGGTCCTCTATTTGTAGGGATGTTTGTTTGGTCGCTTCTTCTCCTCTAGACGACTCCGGAGATATTTCTGCTGGCGCGAGAATCCGGCGGCTTTGCACAATGATCCTTACGTCATCGAGGTTTTCGCCGGCCAGTTCTTTAGCAAGCTTGGCTAATGCATCCGCCTTGCTGTTTTTCGCACGCGGTATGCTTTCCAGGATGTAGGAGGGAATTTGAGTCAGCGGTTGCTGCACCCTTTCGCCATATTTTACCAATTCTGGCTTGCACGTCTGATAGTCTCCATTTACTTGGCTAACGACCAGCTGGGAGTCTCCATATATGAGGAGGTTCTCGATCCCTATGTTGACAGCGATCTCAAGACCTACTATCAAAGCTTCATATTCTGCTTCATTGTTTATCCTCAGCTCTGTTAAGGAAAAGGCAAAGCGCATTATCCCTCCTTGCGGAGTCACGAAAATAAGGCCTACACCAGATTTGATTATGGGGGTGTTGTGCTGTCGCTTCTTCACGGAAGATGCTCCATCGAAATAGAGTTCCCATCGGTTATCATTCTCTCTTTTCTCCCCGTCGATCATGTCAAACGCGTGCTCGTCTGGCAGTTCGCAATTTAAAGGTGAGTCGCCAGGTATCAGATGCTCAGCGAGGAAGTCGGATGGCTTGGCCTTTCACTGCCTTGAGGGGTCGATAGATTATCGAGACTCCATCAAGAGGAGGGCCCCATTTAGCGAGTCGTCCTGTTAGTATGGCTCTTGACATCAAATACTTGAGAGGATCCACCTTTGATATGAGATGGACCTCATGTGCCAAAGCATAGTGTCTGAGCATCGTTATCGCGAAGATTAACGCCAGACAGTGTTTTTCGATAGGGGGGTAGTTGTTCTCTGCCCTCAGGAGAACTCGATTCAAATAGTAGAGGGCTCTCTCTTTCCCTTGGTCGTTCTCCTGTGCCCATAGTGCACCCAAAGAACCTTCAAGGGCGGTTGTGTACAGGATGAGGGGCTTTCCCTTGACCGGAGCGGTCAATACCGGCGGATTCTGCAGGTATTGCTTGATTTCGTCCAGTGCACTCTGGCATTTACGATGCTAAACGAACGGGGTTCCCTTCTTCATCAGGTGACTATAGGGACGGCATTTTCCGGAAAGGTTGGCTATGAACCGTCGGATATACGCGAGCTTTCCTTGTAGAGACCGCAATTGTTTTAAAGTTCTTGGAGTGGGCATTTCCATAATCGCTTTGATCTTCGATGGATCTATTTCGATGCCTCGGTGTCGTATGATGAACCCTAGAAATTTGCCTGAGGAAACTCCGAATGCGCATTTCAGAGGGTTCATCTTGAGGTTATACTTATAAAGACGTTGGAACACTATTTTCAAATGCTCCCAGTGTTCCTTGTACGATTTTCTTTTCACTACGAGGTCATCGATATAGATTTCATGTATGAGGTCATCAAAAATCTTTGTCATGGCTCTCTGATAGGTAGCGCCGGCGTTTTTCAGACCGAAAGGCATCACTTTGTAGCAGAATATGCCCAGAGGAGTCCGGAAAGCGGCATGCTTCTGATCTTCAGGATGCATCTTTATTTGATTGTACCCCGATGATCCGTCCATGAAAGAGAAGACTTCGTGAGTGGATGTATTATCTATCATCAATTCGGGAACCGATACGGGAAAATCATCCTTCGGGCAAGCTTTATTGAGGTCTCGGAAATCCATGCAGATGTGCACCGGCCCATTTTTCTTCATCACTGGGACAATGTTGGCAATCCAGTCGGGGTATTGAACTTCTTGGACGAAACCAGAGTCGATTAGCTTCTTGACTTCGGCGTTGATACTTATTTCAAGTTTGAGCCGCATTCTTCTTGGTGCTTGTTTGACTGGCTTGACGTACAGAGATATCGCTAATTTATGCACAGCCATTTCTGGATCTAGTCCCGTCATCTCAGAATAGTTCCATGCGAAGCAGTTTTTATACTGCATGAGCACATCTTTTAGTGTAGCCACCTGCTCTTTAGACAACAGCTCACTGACGAACGTTAGTCGCGGGTCGTTTGCCGTCCCTAAGTCGATTTTTCTCAGGCTGTCCGCCGTGGTGTGTATCCCATCTTCTAATTCTTTTGGCGCTGGTGGAAATTCTAAAATCAACTCATCTTCATCCTCATTTTCGAAGCACCAGGAGAGGTCATCCATATTCTCGTGCACTCTTTCTTCCGACAGCGTTATCACGTGACAGGTACGAGATCGTTTCCAAGACCGATATTGATATGATTCTACTCTCGCTATATACGTTGCTTTTGGCACATGCTTTTGTGGTGGGGCTACCCTCCAACTGTTGGATAGAGCAAACCTGCCTTACTGATATTGGTCTTCGACCCAGTTTTTGAAGGTGAAGTAGTCTTCAAGAAGATGTCTTATTGCTCGGTGATAGGAGCAATAATCCGGGTGATGAACCTCGTTTGCTTGATCGGGGTGCCGAAACTCCGGGAGTGTCATCATTTGATGTTTCATGACAAGGTCAAAGATTCTCCTTGTCTTGTCTCGAGGGAAAGAATATGCTCGACCCATCTTTTTCATAAGAGACGGATTCCGGCTGACCTTTTCTCGATCGCGTGGCTTTTTGGATCCGTTTTGCCGCTGTCGAACATTTTTTTCATTCTTTAACTTGTTTTTGCCTCCGTGTCGGACATTTTCTTGTCTTGGGAATGCATGGTGGGCTGACGGTGAAGGGCATTGTCATCCTCCGTAGCCTTCTGAAGGAGGTGTTGCGTTTTGGCTTTCTCGTAAATGGCCATTTCACGGCTGTGGTCGTTCCGAACCTTTTGACTCACATCCCTTACTAGCTTGTCCATCTGTTCTTCAAACGATGGACTCGGCATTTTTATGGAAGGACCTCATTCTGTTCAACGTCAGCGTCTTTTAAAAGAGCACCCTTCTTCATCGAGGTCATTTATGACATGGCAGCCATGGAATTGCTCCCGTTTCTTGGACTTGATATATCAAAGACCGATCGTTTCCATTTTTCCGTTGGGCAATTTTCGTTGAGTTCCGGGGACGTTCCAAATCCTGTTGGAGATTAGAGCTTGTCGAGGAGTCTGTTTGAAAGGTACGCCTTGGCATCTTAATAACCTTCTCAATCCCTTCGTGTAGTATCTGGGCAGACGGATGGGTTGGAGCCTGTCGAGCGCAAAACCGGCACTATGCCAGACTTCTCTTTCGACTTTAGTCTCCGTGGATCAATAGAATAAGATCACCTTTTCACCTCTTCGCCTGGGAGGGATGTAGAATGTCTGCAGCTCTTGCATACTATATGTCTCAAGTACATCTAGCTCTCTGTAGTGCTGCCGCGGAACCATGGCGATTTGCAAACTCTGACCATCTCCAGTGAGGGCCTGCATTGATGGACGGACAGAGAACACTGCATTGACTTCGTCTTCAGAGTCACTGCCAAAGAACAAAATAGGGGTAGATGGTCACGGCCTGTTGCATTGGGGCGGCCCCGAATAAACCATCTCTTCTTCTTCCTCGGTATCGCTTCCGAAGACCGGAATAGTGGTGATAGCTTTTTGCTTATTCTCCGGTTTATAGCATCTTTCCGTGTCTTCAAAGTCTGGTAGGAAATACTTTGCATCTTCGTACTTTCGGACTTCATTTACGGAGAATGGGTTTAGTTCCCCCGTCACGGTATACTCGAAACCATCTTTGAAATACTTCATACACTGATGTTGTGTAGAAGGGATGATGTTGTACTCGTGTAACCAAGGCCTACTGAGCAAAACGTTGTAGCGGGTCTTGGCGTCAATGACATGAAATTTGATGTCAGTGACGAGCAGCCCAAAGCGTAACGTCAGTATTACAGACCGGAGCGTCCGTGATGACTGGGAGTCGAATCCGGAGATGGTGATTTTATCCCGAGCGAGGTGATGAACGCTCATGCAGATTTCTTTTAGCACCCTCACATTTAGGAGGTTGACAAAGGACCCGTTGTCAACTAAGATCTTCCCTTTCTTAATGTCATGGCAGTACCCGGTGATATACAGGGGACGGTTGTGCTCGGACGGTCCAAGGAGGAGATCTTCATCGCCGAAAGTGATGTCAGCTGTGTGCACTTCTTCCAGCTCGTCCTTCATCTTTTCTTCAGCAAGGAAAGCTTGAAACTGGTCGGGCTCTTGTAATACTCTGATCAGAGAATCTCGTGCCTCTTTAGACAACAGAAGGGCATCCAAAATGCTTAGTTGTGAGGGTATCTTACTCAGGTGTGCCAGGACATTGTAATCCACTTTGTTTTTCCTGGGCGGGTCTGTGGCTGCCAGCTCTTCGACGACTCGATCATTGAGGGCGATATCCTCAGGGACTTTTTCCTTTCCCTTATCTTTTTTGTTCGATCCCTTGTTTGTAGGTCCGAGATTCTTTTTGGGCAACGTACGATTACGCAGCTAAATGTATTCATAATTTTTTATCTCTTCCTCTTTTCCTGAGGTGGATTTCTTAAAGAAAGGGCCGAAGGCTACTTCTTCATCGGAATCGCTTCCGAAGGTGAGAACTTGCAATCCCCTGGTATCAACTATGTGGCAGTTGCCGGTAGTTCTTTTGTGCTCATCTGTCGTGCTTCTCTTCTCCCGACAAGTTTTGCGCTTCATCCGCTTGAAATGTTGTCGGTGAGCAACGTATCTCTGCCACCACTTTTTAAAGGCCATGCATTTTTCGGTAGGGTGTGCAATCCTCTGATGATATAAGCAGTAGTTAGGATGTACATCCGCTTCGTCAAGATGTATGCCGCCAAGAGTATTTCCTATGAAAGATGGAAGCTTCATTCCCATTGACAGGGCTTTAGCGAACCGTTTCCTTGTCTTAAGCCTGTTTTTGTCTGCCGAGGACGTGCTTCGATCCGGTTGGAGTGCTTTGTGACTCATCCTTACCATGACTCCTTCAACTTGATGCCGACGCCTGGCCCTTTCGAATATGGCCATTTCACGCTCTTGATCAGCCTTACTCTTCTGACGGGCTTCGTTCAGCAGCATGTCAATCATCTCGTCTGACAGTTCCAAGGATTTTGGCACCGATTCTGCCCTCAGCTCTTCTATATTATCTTCTGACGCCGAGTGAGCTTCTTCGTCATTTACTGACGAATGAGAGATCATGTGACAGCTTGCCACATAATCCTCGGGTTCTTCTGACGAGTCGTCTCCATCGTCATTGTCATTATCTCCGCTCTCAAGGATATGGTTGAGAAACTCTCGGAGTGTGACCGGGGTTCGCGCCTTCTGGTTATATTCCTCTAGTGCTTCGATGTACTTTTGCAGACCTGTATGATTGTCGTCGAGCTGCACGGGCTTCTTGGACTTCTTCTCTTCTTCGACGGCTGGGCCTGGGTGTCTTGCCCATCGTTACCAATTCCCGATGTTGGGCGTGGTTTCAGCATCCCCTCAATGATCTCGGGCTCTAGCGGGCTTTTCCACCTGATTGCCGGGCATGCTTGAAGATCCTTCAGCATTCTTTTAGTCTTAGCTGAAAGGAAAACTTCCCACTGAGCTTCCTCTATAAATGAGCATGATGCCCCCGGCGTGTCCACCTTTTTAGGAGCGTGCTGTTGTGGCGGGTTTATCCTCCAGTTTTCAGACAACGCGAACTTGCCTTGTTGGTACTTGTCTTCAACCCAGTTTTTGAAGACGAAGCAATCTTTGAATGGGTGACCCACTATTCGGTGGTAGGGGCAGTGATTGGGATTGTTGGTGTCGCCCGGTTGCAGTGGACGTCTCGGATCTGGTAGAGTGATAAGCCTGTTGCGCACCGCCAGTTCGAATAGTCTTCTCATTTTATCCCGAGGGAATGAGTAAGGACGTCTCATCTTTCCTCCGAGTGATCGTTGTTTATCATTTTGGCAAGCAGCTAGTTTCGGATCACTCGGCTGCTGCTGAGCGTTGGCGAAGAAGGTAGCTTTCCCTTTGCCCTTTTCATTTCGAAGCTCCGTTTTTTAGGAGGACGGTCTATGGCCCATCTGGTCCATTTTGGCCAGCTTGTCGATCAAGGCTTGGAAAGTGGTCGGCTTGATGAACATCATAAATTAGGATATAGTTGCCTGAGGATCAAGGGTCCCCACGAACATGCACACGGTAGGAGCTTCTTCTATGTGTTGTTCGCATCTCGACCATAGGTTCCGCCACCGAATTGCATACTGAACCCAGGTCTCTCCTGGCTTCACCCTGGCATTGATCAATACCGTGATCGGGGTGCGTCCGCTGGCGCTTGCGAAACGCTGGGTGAATAGCAACTCCATTTCTATGAATGTTTTGATGGAGTCATTCGGAAGCTCCGAGTACTATTCAAATGCCGTCTCTGCTAAGCTGCCGATGAACTGCTAAAGTAGCAATTTTTCGTCGCCTCCTGTATTGCTGCATAGAGCCCTGAACTGAGCGACGTACTGATGGGGATTGCATGTCCCCTTATACACGTGGAATTTAAGGATCGTATATCTCGGCGGGTACTTAATTTGATCGTACCAGCCTGGATATGGTCGCCCAGTTCTAACGACCTGGCCTGCCACTTCGTTCGCTTGATGAGCTCGTATTTGTTGATCTATATAGTCATCAAGGCTAGCTTTGGAGATCGTCTCCTCCCTGGCTGTTGATAAAGCCGGAGGAGGGTTTGATGTCTCTCCTCTGACATCTTCGATGATTATCGGAGGATCTTCAACTGGAAGGTCTGGTTGGATCATCATCCCATCATATCTTGGAATATGAGCGCCATTTGTTTTTTGTTAGCCGCTTGTTCAGCAGCTTCTTTATCTTTCTTTTCGAGCATTCTTCGGAGGAACTCGGCATCGGTTTCCTGCTCCTGGCGTTGCTCCGACGGTGGTTCTGGGCTTTCATTCCACCCAGTAAGTGCGACCATCTTTGTTAGTATCTCCTGAAGTTTCTGTTGTTGCTCCTGAGCCTTTGTTACGGACCGCGTAAGTGGTCGATGACCCCCGGAAGCACGGCTTTTCTCTTTTTCGAAAGCCATATAGACGGTATGCACAACCATGCCCCCAGACTTGGGGCGTTTGGATCCATCACGCTCAGAATTTGTCGTCGATGGTGGTTGATTCTCTGGCCTTCACTTTTTGTGGGAGGCTGAAGTTGAGGGAGCTGTTGCAGCGAGCACCCGTGCAGACGATACTTTCTATGGAATGACGGTAGGATGATCCTCCCCTTGCCGAGCCTTTGTTTTCTTCAGTCGGCGAGAGTAGTCTTTGTCGATTACAGAGTCTTGGACTCTCTGCCAGACTCTGTGGATTTTGGAGGACAGCCGCTGAGGAGGATGTTCCGGCTTTGCCTTTGTGATGTTCTCCGCAGGCGGAGGAGACCTTTTTATTACGGCAATTGGAGAATTCTTGCGCACCTTCCTGAGTGGCTCAAAGTTGTTCCCAGTTGGAACATCAGCATCAACTTCCACTATTGGAGCTGGTGGGGTAAGTCCAGAAGGGGAATTGCCCCCAGCTTTCCTCACTCGGGGCCAGTGACGACGTCGAGCATGTCATGTAGCCAGGATCACCTCTATCGTCGGAGTTGCTTCGTCATGCCCCCTGCTTTGAGGAGAGGCTGTTATTGGCGACAGCCTGTCAAATATTGACATCCACTGGGAAGGAATGGTCAACCTATCGAAGGCCGACTTTCTAGTAGGAGAAGTAGTTTGGACGACTTCACCTGCAGCAGGAGTTGGGATAACCTTCTCCGGTATTGAGAGCCTCTTCGCAGGCCCATTTGAGCTTAGGCTCATCCTGTCGAAGACTGAGGCGGTAGACTTAGACGATCCGTTGAGAGGGGCTGCGGTAGTTGCAAGCCGATCGAAGATCGATTTCTTTTGAGCTTCCTGTGACGGCACTGGAGCGTTGAAGCTTGTCAGGGGGAGAATGGTCCCGAAGAACAATCCAGTGGTGGCCTGTCACCCGTTCCACCAAAATTGTGAAGATGGAGGTCGCTTGGGGCCCATAAGTTACTCCTCCAGACGGAGCGGAGCGGAAGTTGTTGTTGCAGTTGGTGCAGCTGGAAGCCATTGATTTCATTTTCTCTTCTGCGTAGGAGCAAGACACCAAATCTCAGTATCTCGAATCCAGGGGCAACCATACTAAACCGCGATTCGTTCACGAACAAGAAATACGAAGTGTGGAGTGGAAAGAGGAAAAGGTCTCACCGGGTGTGCCAGAATCTGTTCACCGCCGAAAGACGCGACCGGGACGTTGGGACGTCTGGCCTGAATTTTAGGGGTAGATGCTATCTGGATTTATCCGTCCACCTCTCTGAAGATACCAAGTTAATTTATGGCACCGTGTATCGGAGGTTTGGACAGATGCGGCCGTTGTAGTAGACTTCGTCAGATTCCCCCTCATTTGCGAGGGGTTTTTGATTGTGGGGACGCTATTCTCTGCAGGCGCAAGCCCCTGTAGTTAATTACGTTACCGCGTAGGATAACCACTTTCTCCTGCTCCAGATGTTCACTTCGTGTCGTGTGTGTTTGTTTTGTTTTAGGTTGCCCGTGGATTGTATACGGAGACTATTTTATGTTGTCGCCCATAGGGCGTGGATTAGTACAAATCCGTATTTTCATAGATTTGGGTTTGGTTTGATTTAAGGATCGTTAATCTCGTTTGAGGTTAAGATCAACTTAAATCTTTGTTAAGAATACGTTAGTCTAATTTTAGACTAAGATCTACTTAACAAGGTTTTAGAATCATTTAGATCAAATGAAAGAGCATTTGGGCTCTATTATTTTAGTTTAAGGATATTATGATCCATGGGCTAGTTTAAGGACATTATGGTCCATAGCTAGTTTAAGGACATTACGGTCTATAGAGTTTAGTTTAGGGACGTTGCGATCCATTGTTGGTTTAAGGACATCATAGTCCATAAAGTTTAGTTTAGGTACATTGCGGTCCATTGGGTTTAAGGACATCATAGTCCATAGAGTTTAAGGACGTCATAGTCCGTAGAGTTTAGTTTAGGAACGTTGCATTCCATTGGGTTTAAGGACATCATAGTCCATAAAGTTTAGTTTAGGAACGTTGCGGTCCATTGGGTTTAAGAACATCATAGTCCATAGAGTTTAGTTTAGGGACGTTGCGGTCCATTGTTGATTTAAGGACATCATAGTCCATAGAGTTTAAGGACATCATAGTCAATAGAGTTTAGTTTAGGGACGTTGCGGTTCATTGTTGGTTTAAGGACATCATATCCCATAGAGTTTAAGGATATCATAGTCCATAGAGTTTAGTTTAGGGACGTTGCAGTCCATTGGGATATGCTCATGGGTTTGAAAGTGCATCCAAGAGCTGTTAATTGCTGGGACCCTCCACCTCTCTGATATCGTTGAAGAATTACAACAACATCTATCAGAGGTGTGGAGAGATGTAACCTTGAACCGAACTCCAAATAGAAGGGAGAGATCATGGTGGAACGAACATTATTTTATATGCCACGTGTCAGGAGATCATTGGCCATCTCGGGGACCAAGATCGATTTGGGGGGACCTGAGTATAGGAGGGCTTTGGTTGATTGATGGTCAAAAGGTTTTTTTTTGGCCTTGAGCGACTTGGCTGATTTGGGCTAAGGTCGGCCTCTCACAGTGTTAAACACTGCTAAATACTTGGCGCTCACGTGCTCCTACGTGAGGCTCTTAAGCAGTGTTAACACTGAAACTTGGAGCACTCACGTGTGGCACGTGATGCACCTAAATATTGGGCACTGTTTCCTTGGGCTTATTTTCTCGTTCAGTACATGTAAGTGTTAAACACTTAAGTCTTGCAACCATCACGTGTAGGCACGTGAAGCGCCACTAAGTTAGGCACTGCCTCCTTTGAATTTATCTTCCTATTCTTTTATAAGTGCTAAGCACTATTAGAGGTCACGTAGGATCACGTGACTCAATTTCAGTTGTTCTTTTTTGTTTCTTAGAGGTGCTCACGTGGGAACACGTGATCTGTCTTGTAGCATTAAACGCTAATATGCATGGGGCACTTAATCTTAGTCTTGAGAATTTCAAATCCTTTGTTTTATAAGAATTTAATTCTTATGTAGGGTTAAACCCTAGCTTTGTCAAAGGAATTAAATTCCTATATTTTTTGGAAGAATTAAATTCTTCAAATCTGGTTCTTTTCCTCTAAGTTTTGGGACTGCATAACAGAATCCCCCCGATGAGAATTAAATTCTCAACTTGTGGGGAGATCTGCTTCTGCAGACCTCAACCAGAGGAAAAACTAAGTTCTTTTTTGGAGAAGTTAAACTCTTGTAAAAAGAGATAAAATGATCTCTGAATCTTTTCCTCACCTAGGCTTTCTTTTCCTCTAAAGAGAATTCCTCTTCTTTTTGTTTTCTCCAATCTTATGGAGGGTCTCCTCTCTTTCTCTGTATATCTCTCTCTTCAGTCTCAATTCCTTTATATAGTGGAGGAAAGTTTGTTGATTTTTGTTAAAGAAATCTCTCATTTAGAGATTTTTGATTAATTCGGGGATTTTATCCACCGTTGGATCTTTGATCCAGGGACCTTTGTTTTACAGAAGACATTTTTCTTTTTTTTAACAAGATTGGGAAAATATTTTCCCATACAGAGCTTATTCTGTATCTTAGTGATTTTTAATCACCATTGGATTTTTGATCCAACTGTGCTCTCATTTATAGAGCACAATCTTTCTAGTTTAGAAGGATTGGGGAAAATATTTTCCCATACAGAGCTTATTCTGTATTTTGGTAATTTTTAATCACCATTGGATCTTTGATCCAACGGTGCTCTGATTTATAGAGCACAATTTTTCTAGTTTAGAGGATTGGGGAAAATATTTTCCCATACAGAGCTTATTTTGTATCTTGGTAATTTTTAATCACCATTGGATCTTTGATCCAACGGTGCTCTTATTTACAGAGCACAATCTTTCTTGTTTAGAAAGAATGGGAAAATATTTCCAAAATAGGGTTCCGATCCCTTTTATATAGAATTTAATTCTATCGGCTCAGAAGGTATTAGAAATACTCACGTGTAGCACGTGACCCAATGGCACTAGGCCGGTTTGCCTATATGTAGCAGTCCCAGAGAAGAGCATCACGTGTTGGCACGTGATGCGCTTTCTGCCTGTTATTTGTTTCATGAAGGCGCTTATATTCTTTTGTATATAGATACTCACGTGTGGCACGTGAGGCTCAACTTCAGCCTTATTTGTTAAGTATAATGCTTATAATTTTTGCTCCAAGGCGCATCACACGTGGTCACGTGATGCTCCTTTTGGGGAATTCTTCCATCGCTTTTTAGTTCATTATTTATTTATTTATTTTTTATAAGAGAACAGTACCCCGAGGCAAGAAGACTCGTATTGTTAGGCGGTGAGCCTGGCAGGGGAACACTACCTACCGGTGATAGTTTTGGGCTCGGCGGTTATCTGGAGGATACCGACCAGAGTCGTAAGATAATATGGGCCAATCCGGACTGACGTAGCCCGAGATAGTTTTGCGCGGCGGATATCTGGAGGATACCGACCGTGGTCGTGATATGGGCTAATCCGGACTGACGGAGCCCGAGATTTGAGGATTTACGTGTCAATGTTGGACACGGGTTTCATAATGTTTCGAGTGTCGGTGTTGGAGACTCAGGTTCCATAATTTTGATGTGTCGTTGATGGACACACATGGTTGTTATCCTCATATATATATACAGGTATATGTTTTCATGATGTTTCGAGTGTCGGTGTGGGACACTCAGGTTCCATGATATGGTTTGTGTCGTTGATGGACACGTGGATGATATCCACATGCATACAGGCATATGATGTCGGATGTTTATTTATATATGTCATGGTATTGATCGAGTGTTGACATATATACATATGTGGTCATCCTAGATATCATAATATTATCTACAGGATATAGTGACCTAGGAAATCGTTGTTTTATTTGATTTCTACTTGCTGATGTTTTCTACTCATAAGTTGGCAACTCACCCCCGTTGTGCTACAGTTCTTGCAGGTTTGACCGCTTGGGATCAGTTGCGGTATTGCTGGCACACAGCTTCATCCAGGGTGTTTTGCTTTGGTAGGTGGGACACATTGGATCATGCCCACTCTCGTACTTTATATTCCGTTGTATCTAGATAAACTCTATCAGATCAAATCAGAGACTAGAATTTGTATATTGGTAGACCTAGTCAGACTTGGGTATTGTGCAAGACATAGAGCGATAGGTTTATGATCGATTTTCTTGAGTTTTGATATCTTGCGTCTTTATTTGTTCTTTCTGGGTTGATTCATCACCGTTGGGCGTCGTATATATGTTATTTCGTGATTGTAATTCTACCAGTTGGCGAAGAGCTAGCTCCCGCTTGAGGATGGCTATATATTGTTGTGTATATGTTTTTGGATCAAAATATACAAGGGAGGTGCTGCCCAAATTTTTAAAGACGAAACATGTTTTCAACTGTAGTATAACCCACTTGCATTTTCATATTTCCTTAGCTATGCACTTAAAGAAAAACATGATTCATTATACCTTTATTTCAAAACTGCACCCCCACTATTTTCCACAAAAAGGTTTAAATTTTTTGGGCTTCGGCTTACTTGATTTACGTTACTCCTTTAGACATTGCGTAATTTATGTGCCGGTCACGTGCTAAATTACGGGTCGTGACAGAGGAAAGCGGGGCTGGCCTGATCATCCGCGGCCCGGACAAAGCGAAAATGGAATATTCTTTAAAGCTCGGGTTCAGAGCATCAAACAACGCCGTGGAATAAGAGGCCTTGTTGGCAGGACTGCGAATCGCCTCCGAGGTAGGACTAAAGACCATCAGAGTTCGCAGCGACTCCGCACTGGTCGTCGGTCAAGTAACCGGGTGTTTCGAAGCCCGGGAACCGCTCATGATAAAATACCTGGCCGGATTAAAATGGCTTCGGAAAAATTTCGACGAAGTCTAAGTGGAGCAGATCCCCAGGAACTTGAACATCCGGGCCGACGCTTTAAGCAAGCTCGCTTCTTCCTATTCGGCCACTCGTAAAAGAAATATCCTCTTCGAAGTCTTGCCACGACCCAGCGTGGAAGAGAGAGAGGTAACGCTCCAGATCTACACAACCCAGGAAGAAGGACAAGATTGGAGGAAGCCCCTCGTGGAGTTCCCCGAAGACCGAGGAGAAGCTCGCCGGCTACGGGCCAAAGCACGCCATTTCGTATGGAGCAACGGAAACCTGTACAAGAAGTCATACACTCAGCCTCTACTCCGATGCATCGACCCCTACGAGGCTGACTACGTTCTACGAGAATACATGAAGGGATCGGGGGAGCGCATCAAGGAGCCCGCACCTTGGTCCAGAAGGCACCGCTCCAAGGGTACTACTGGCTGAAATTACACCAGGACGCCGAGAAGCTGGTCAGAAGATGCAAGAACTGCCAGCTCTTCGGCAGCATACCTTGTCTTACCGCCACCGAACTAACACTACTCAGCTCCCTTTGGCCGTTTGCACAATGAGGGATGGATATGGTCGGCCAACTCTCCACCAGCATGGGCGGACACAGATACATCCTCGTCGCTGTGAACTACTTCACAAAATGGATAGAGGCCGTGCCCATCAGAAAACCAGACACCGCCTCTATGATAAAGTTCTTGCAGAACAATATAATTTCTCGATTCGGAATCCCGAGGTGCATAGTTACCGACCATGGGACCAACTTCGAAAACCATAAAGTCAATGAGTTTTGCAGCGACTGCCACATACTGATGAAGTTTGCCGCAGTTGCACATCCTCAATGCAATGGGCAGGCCGAGGTAGTGAACCGATACGTCATACACGGTCTCAGAGCCCGTTTGGAAGGAAGGCAAGGCGGCTGGGTCGAGGAACTGCCGCGGGTGCTATGAGCATTACGAACATCAAAGAAAACACCCAAGGGAAAAAACCCATTCAGCCTCTGCTACGGTACCGAGGCAATAGTCCCCGCAGAAATTGGACTGCCCAGTTACAGGGTAGAACATTTTGACGATGAAGCCAACACCTCGGCGCTTCGAAGCAACTTGGACATCTTATTGAAAAAACGGGATCGAGCGCAAATCAGAGAGGCCGCCTATCAGCAGCAAACCGTCCGCTACTATAATGCCCGATTTAAATATCGGGCTTTCAAGACGGGAGACCTGGTCTTATGAAGAAACGAGTTCGTAGACCAAGGGAGACTGCATAAGTTCTCCCCGAAGTCGGACAGACCATTTCTCTTGACGAAAGTATTTCCCGATGGAGCCTACCGCCTGCAGGACGCCGGGGGGCATAATTTTCCTCGGTCTTATAATGCCGAAAAGCTTAAATTGTATAAATAAACATGTATCGTCTTTCAAAATAATGTAATTCCTTTTTGCGTTTAACTAAGTCTTCCGGGCTAAGTCCTCTCGTGGAAAAGACTTTGTATACCCCCGCAGGGCTCTAACCCTTTGTTTCTTTTCTCGGTTCCAAGACTCCGAAGTTTTTTTAAGAAAACATAAAATATATATCAAGGAGAGGAAAAGAGATGGTACACTGCAATCAAAGACAAGTTTATTTATTTAAGAGGTATTATGGGCTCCCTGGCCTTACAACAATTACAACAAAGGAGGGCGGGAGTTAAGGAAACATTGTCAGTGATACACCGAAGAAAGCTCCTCCAGCCAATCCCAAGAAACTTCGACCCGCTCCCTCCGACGGTACTCGCAGACCCTAGAAGCTACGGACTCCCCGGGATCCTCCTCCACCGA
The DNA here is from genome assembly GCA_030015575.1 of Agapanthus africanus. Classification (NCBI taxonomy): domain Eukaryota; kingdom Viridiplantae; phylum Streptophyta; class Magnoliopsida; order Asparagales; family Amaryllidaceae; genus Agapanthus; species Agapanthus africanus. The sequence continues at coordinate 857,550,335 of CM057339.1, forward strand.
GCTAGACACGACGACCAACCTTTGGTGAAAACTCTCAAGCAGTAGGTCCACCGACCGGTCCCGCTTTCGAGATCAGGCCAAGCCCATGGACCATGTGCATTTTGTCGAACGCCTTGTCCATCAACTGCGGAGACAACATGTTATACAGACCCAGGGAAGTCCTCCATATCGCATAAATCAACACCTGAAGCAGAGGAGACCGCCGGGGAAGTAAGCATCCGCAGTGGCCCTCCAAACGTCTTATCACCGCCTCGTACGTCTCCTCGGAATGATCAAGATTATAAAAATATAAGTCATTGCGAGAAACGATCTCTCTGATGGTATACACGCGGCTGGTCATCTTCAGAAACACAAGGCTAGGAAGAAACCAATATGCCTTCGGTATTTATAGCCTCAACAAAAATCATCCAACGGCCGAGATTTACTCGCACATGACGAAAATCATGGAATATCGCACTTTCCCAATATGGCGCTGCCACGTGTCACCCGCGACGGTCACCATTCCCACCCTTTACGGGTCAAGGGAGGTTAAATGACGCCCCATGAAGACACTAGAGAGTTAAGAAAGCCCTTATCACGGGGCCACCGAGTAGCTTCCTGCTCGGTCCATCCACAGCGGGTAGCTTCCTGCCTAACAAACGTTGTGGATCAAAAGTCCTCATCGCGAGGCCACTGAGTAGCTTCCTGCTCGGTCCATCCGCAGCAGGTAGTTTCCAGCCCAACAAACGTTGTGGATCAAAAGCCCTCATCGCGAGACCACCGAGCAGCTTCCTGCTCGGTCCATCCGCAGCGGGTAGCTTCCTGCCCAAAAAACACTGTGGATCCAAAGCCCTCCTCATGAGGCGACCAAGTAGCTTCCTGCTCGATCCATTTGCAGCAGGTAGCTTCCTGCCTAACAACGCTGCGGATCCAAAGCCCTCATCGTGAGGTCACCGAGTAGCTTCCTTCTCGGTCCATTCGCAGCAGGTAGCTTCCTGCCCAGCAACGATGCGGATTCAAAGCCCTCATCGCAGGCCACCGGGTAGCTTCCTGCTCGGTCCATCCGTAGTGGGTAGCTTCCTGCCCAAAAACGCTATGGATTAAAAGCCCTCGTCATGACGCCACCGAGTAGCTTTCTGCTCGGCCCATCCGCAGTGGGTAGCTTCCTACCCAACAATGTTGTAAATCCAAAGCCCTCCTCATGAGGCGATCGAGTAGCTTTCTGCTCGGTCCACCCGCAGTGGGTAGCTTCCTGCGCAACAACGCTGTGGATCAAAAGCCCTCACCACGAGGCGGTAAGGTAAAATCGAGTGATGCCAACCTTCCTACACTTGGCTATCGATCGATTCATACTCGATGCGCGATCGCCACTTCGACTCCGGGGAAAGGGAGGATACCGACCTTCCTACACTTGGCTATCGATCGATTCATACTCGATGCGCGATCGCCACCTCGACTCTGAGGAAAGGCTAGATACCGACCTGAACGGCCTCCTGCGCTATTGTAGCCACCTGGGCCTTCATGGTTCCCCGGGGAATCTTCGTCTTGGCTGCTGCCTCCATGTCCACCAGCAAGCTGTCGGCCATGGATAGCCCCGAGGGCACCTCAATGCATAAATCACCCTGCTGCACTAGAATCCCGGTAGGGGGCGACCGAGAGACAACCCGCTTCATTCTCTTACGGGGGACCTCGGTGTAGGGTTCCTAGGCACTCTAGTGAAGTCTCACAAGTGATCAAACATGCACAAATCAAATTTTACGGGTGCCTACAAACCCGACTACGGATCGTTTACTAGATATTTAGGCGAAACAAGCAAATAAACAACTTTATCTAAAAGGAAAGGAGCTACAACCTTTGTAGATCCGTTTGTCCACCTCAATAGCTCCGCAACGAAGTGCCTTCGCTGTCCAAGTGAACTCCCGGGCTCTAGCGTCGGCTTCGTCGAAGAACAAGCGAGCTAGGTCGTCGATGTCCATGCCGAAGATGATCTACGTCGAGGCATCGCTAGATCAAGCTCCACCCTCACCAAATCTTGAAAATTTATGAAGGAAACACACTCTACTACTTGGCAAGAGATAGAGGATGAAGAAATAGGAAGTGGGTAGACTTTAGTTTTGGATTTCTCACTTGATTTGGCTAGTTGCCATTGAAGTAGAAAGCTTTTCTTCATGTTGAAGAAGATGAAGAAGAAGAAGAAGATATGATAAGATTAATAATAAAATGAATAAGAATTAAATCTTATCATACTTTTAACCTTAGTTAAGTGTAGAGAAAAGACCATGGTTAATGGAATGGTTAGGGTTAAGGATAAGAACAAAAAGGAGAATAAGTCAAAGTTTCAAGAAACTTCAACTAAAAACAAAAATAGCCACCATCCAATTCTCTTTATCTTTTTCTTTTGAAATAAATAAAATAAAAAGATAAATGAATAAGATGAAACCCTAATCACTAACTAAACCATGGTTTGATTCTTTACACTTAACCAAGTAAGCATGTATCATCAAACATGATACAAACTAGTGCACAAAACTATATCATATATACAATGTGCACAATTCAAGTGAGAAAATCCTTTTAAAGTGAACCAATACTAGTTAACGCAAAGTAATATATCGAATATATAAATATGCACTAAATCATTAAATCAACACTTGATTTAACGATCCGGTCATATCGGATATAACCGACTAGTATCATATGTATCGGCTTATCGAATCAATCCTTGATTCGATAACTAGGTTATATCGCATATAACCTATCGATACATTGATCGCGAGAATGGAATACGGTATCACATACTCGAATTATTCTCGGTCCCGCACATATCTCATATGCGCTCCTATTTCGTTTCGCTTGAGCCAGGAAACCTCTGTGTAGGACTCTAAAGACTCGTCAATACGCCGGCAGCAGATGATGATCATATCAAGCATCCACAAGCCGTAAGCGGTCTGCTAAATGTAACGGCCACCCGGGTATTGAGCGATCAGAAGATCGACGAGCAAGCCCGCTCACACTCCTGCGAATCCAACCAGTAACACTTACCGTACGGTCCGGTCTGTTCGTCTGATATGTCGCATATCTCGCCTAGGGGTGGTAAACGTCAGACCCCAATAGCTCGATAAGTCATGCCGATGTAGGGTCCATAACATTCGTGAAACTACTGATAACTCTTACCAGTATATCACTGCAACCCTGGCCAGGGATTTCCTGTTATGGCCAGTCGAGCATAGCACAACATCAACCCCCAATACCGGGAGAGACGAATCCCCTCCTATCGCTCATTGCCTCCATGTGAATCGAGACTGTACCCAAAAACCACCTGTTTGCACGACTCAGTAGAGCCGTGGTAGGGTGGAAATCAAAGCACAGTGGGAGACACACAAGACTCTATGACGATCTCGGGTCAACAGACTAAGCTGTACCAGTGTCACCAGAGAATTGCCATCTGACGTGAGGCATAATACCATCTGGGAGTTCTCGGCGAGTCCGTTCAGTGTACCCAGTCTCCACTGAGCACCCGCATACCATCTTCGATGTCAAACACCAACGGATATGGGATCATCCATCGCCCATCGCATGGGTCGAGAAGATATGCGCTAGTCTACTCTGGAATATCGATGCTCCGTCTCGATATTCCAACGACTAGGAACATTTCAAGGATGTACTCATGGACTACCCAGGCCCCACTAGTATGATCTGCATCATAGTCCTGGAAGTCGAGTACACATCCTATGGGCTTTATCAACATGTAATCAGAGAGACAGAAAGTATACATATTAAGATAAAGTGCAACCAGATAGCGTACTATCATGTCGAGCAAGAAAGTCCTACCTATATATGTCCCAGCATCCACTACAATATACATCCAATGTACAGTAATGGCCTCTAGGGCATACATATAACTAACAATCTCCCACTTGCACTAGGGCCATCTGTAGCAGTGGTTGCAGTATCACATACTCAACCATCCCCTAAATTGTCTCTCTTTGGGAAAAAGGCCTTCGTGAGTGGATCCGCCGTGTTGTCCTCTGAGTCTTCTCTCCTAACCTCGATCACCCTGGAGATCAACTATCTCCATGATCAGGTGATGCTGCCTCAGAATTTGTCTGGGTCACTGATGGGACCAGGGTTCCAGGGCCAAAGCCATACTTCCATTGTCATACAATGGCAGGAACCTAGTTCATCTTATGAACCAATATACACCCAAACTTCCTCTTTGGTAGTATCTTCAATAGCGATGTTACCAGCCTTTATCGTCTAGTTTGCCACGGTATCTAGCTTGGAACTTTTCCAACATACCGTCCCTTTACTGAGGGTAAAGACAGTGCCTGTGACTGACATTCAGTCGTCTTTATCACCCTGGAACACTTCCAGTGATTCTGCCCAGGATCTATTGATACCATCTCACTACATCTAGTGAGAATCCTAGCATCCAATTACATCTATCTCATAGATGAAAACTCAGGATTTAGGAGGTATCACTTTGATCCTATTTGGAGAATCCTTGTGATAATAGGAGATTGATCGATCGTAGTATAGGAAACTCTTTTCCTATCAAGAGTATGTTGTCTTCGTACAATACGAAGATGACCACCTTACTCTCTACTACCCTTTTGTATATACAAGGTTCGTCTACCATTTTGATGAAGTCAAACACTTTGACTATCACATCAAAACAGACGTTCCAACTCTGCGATGCCTGCTTCATTATGTAAAGCAACTTGCATACGTTTCCGCTGCTCCCACTATTTACGAAGACCTCTGGCTGTGTTCTTATAGACGTTCTCTTCTAAATCAGTATTTAGAAAAGCAGTCATGGCACCCAACCGCCAGATATCGCAGTCATGGTATGTAGCAATGTTAAGTAGGATCCGGATGGACTTAAGCATAGTCACTTGGAAAAGGTTTCATCATTATCCATGCCTGGTTTATGACTAAAACCTTTAATAAGCCTAGCTTTGAAAGTCTCAACTTTTCCATCTACACCAAGTAATCTTCTCAAGATATACTTGCTCCTGATGGGGATTTAACCCTTCAGATATCGCAACCAAAGTCCATACTTTGTTGGTGTATATGGATTCCATCTCGGATCACTAAGCATCCAGCCATTCTTACAGAGTCCCTACTCTTGATGGCCTGCTCGAATCTAGTTGGGTCATCATCTCATGGTGCAATCCTTGCTCCCACTGTTATAGAAAAACCGAGGTATCTCTCAGGCAGGCGAGGAACCCTACTAGATCGGCGGAGAGGCTGAGGTTCGTCGGGAACTATAAAATCCTTTGGTTCTGTCAAATCATCTGCTGTAGTTTGTATAGCTGGAACCTTTCCAGTTCTACATTACAGCCCTTGCCTCGAGCTTGTCCGGATTTTGTTTTTAGACATAGGCCGGACAACCCCAAATCTTAACTCACTTAAGAGATGGTTCTTCCCATACCATATCTTATATGGAGTGGTAGGCAGTGATTTGATTCAAACCTAATTCAATAGGTATGCAGCTTCTCAAGTGCATAACCCCAAAAAGAAATAGGTAACTCAGTAATACTCATCATAGAGCACACGATATCTAATATTGTGTGATTGCTCCGCCCCGATACACCATTGTGCTGTAGTGTATTCAGAGGAGTAACACTGAGAGAAAATCTCATTCTCCTTTTGAATAGTCCAAGAATTCCATGCACAAGTATTCTCCTCCCTGATCTCATCATAGGACATAATACTTATACCCGTATTTTGGTTCTCTACTTCTAACTTATATTCTGTGAATATCTCAAAAGGTTCGGACTTGTGTTTCAACAGGAACATATGACTGAATCTTGAGAGATTATCAGAGAATATAATGAAGTATAAAGAATCAGTCTTGGCATGTGTAGACAGGGGACCTACATACATCAACATGTATCATCCCAAGAGTTCATTAACTCTTTCTCTGTTTCCAATAAACGGAGCTATGGTCATCTTATCTTTGTGACATGACTGGCGAGTTTCACAAGATGTAAATTCAAACTGATTTAAATATGCATCTAAATGTAGCTCCAGCCAGTCGGGTCGCATTGATATGACCTAGTCTACAATGCCTCAAGAAGGATTCGTTCATTTCTGAACTCTTCTTCTTGTGTGTGTTCAGTATACTAGGAACTGTAGTTTGATTTAGAACGTTAATGCTTTTAGATAACGTGCCTGAACCGATCAACTTTTGATATAGGAAATGTTCAAAACATTATCCATCAATACAAAATTATATCCTTTCTTTACTAATAAAGAGATTGATATGATTTTGTATATCAGGTTCGGTATCTAATAGCATTTGTTCAAAATCAATGTATTCGTAATACAAGGTGACAGTGACCAACAGACTTGGCTGCAACACTTGCCCCGTTTTCTGTCTCATGAAACTTATCACCCGTTCTCAGTTTTTCTACCTTTTTTAGCCCTATGTAACAGATTACATATCTGGGATCCTGATCCGGTATCATATACCCAGGATGCAGAGGATACTGAGAAACAGTTCTTTGTAATGAACACACCGGAAGGAGATGCATCATATGCACTTTCTTCGTTTGGGCGGCATAGGAATTCTGGTATTCCCCAATTTCCTGCTCTGTCTTATAACAATTATAAGTTGGAGCGGGACCAACGTTCCCCAGCTCAGTATAACAAGTGGGTTCGGTCAATACATCCATATTATTATCTTGATTAAGGCGTGATATGGTCGCTACCAGGAGAGAGAGAGAAGAAAACACTCAGCATGCGCTCTTGCAAGATCAGACTGGTTATATATTTTATCTAATCAGGATGGCTCCCACTGTTTTTATCAAATCTTCCTTCAAACCCTAAAAGGAAAGACTAGCCGGGATTAATTACACTCTACAAGTTCGTCAATCTTTCAGCCAGGCCAGTGTCGGTACTTTGAGGGAGGTTCCCCGTGCTTTCGCACGGACCTAATTACAGTAAACCTCGTTTTCCCAGAGGCGTAACCCCGTGGACACCTTTCTAGACACCTACTTGATCGGCTAATTGTAAAGTGCAAAACTCTCCCAGGAGTAACAATTACTCGCAGTGGGTATCGGGATCCAACTATCACATAGAAGGTATGCAATCTCATTGCAAGTTTCAACACTTGAAACTCCCGATAAAGGTTTTTACCCCTTGCACCTATGACCTTAACTATGGTCAACAAATCATAAGTACTAGTCAAGTTCTACCCGTCATTTCGTGATTAATTAGACCCACCCACATGACCCTTAACTAAGGTCAACAAAGTCACGCGTCTGTCCTAACTAATCGCATCATATGCGGTATAGGAAGACATCACTTAGCTACCGTACACTGTGCCTTGACTATGGTCAACAAACACAGCACGAATACTAAGTACTCTACTTCCTAAAATGACGGAGGGTTGCGGCTGGTTTTTGTGAAAACCTTTAACGCTTTGAACTTGATCTCGTTGCTGAATCAAATGGTTTTTAAATGGAATGTTTTCGAGGCTTTTCTAGTTTTGCTAAAGGGGTCACTCCCGGTGAAGGGATCGTCGGCCCTTTCCTCGTCGAATGAGGTGCGGGATATATCATATATATCACTGTGCAAAGCGGAAACTATAGAAGCAATCAAAGACAAACCGAGGGTTGTAGCATCTGCCAGTTATTGCTAAAGGAGTCACTCCTGATGAAGGGATCTCGGTCCTTTCCTCATCGAATAAGGTGCAGGATGTTCTATAATGAACACCGCGATGCAAAGCAAGAACTGTAGCTACCTGTTTTATTTTGAAATTCGATTCCACAACATCAATTAGGTTTATTTTCTTTCATTAATCTCATTAATGAATATCCCATCATTTAAGTCCACCTAACCATCACAGATAAATATAACGTACGCTTATGCCATCCGCATTCGCCTCGATGTCCCGTCTGCACCGTTAGGTTAGGTAACTAACGCCAGAGCGAGGCAGGGCTAGCGCGGGTGTAAAATATAAGCAACGTCTATATAATATATCATATATACTATATATAATACCTGTCACAGAACATCGCATGATCACAGATAAAACACAGCAGAAGAAACATATGAAATATTGGATATACTAGGACGTCCGTGTTTTCAATACGAGCCAGTATAAAACACGGATTCCACGGTCGTGATGAATAGCCAATCCCACACCCCAAGACCCCTACGAGAGCGGCAAGCAACCCTACCAATTCTAGGGTTAGGAGACCCGGACTCGACTCCTCGAGTTGGTCTCCCACTGGACCCCAGAACCCGGTTACTTGTGCTCCCCTCCTTGGGTCTATCCTAGTGCAGAAAAGTAAATAATATACAACAACGGTGACAACTTCCGCAACCTGGAAGCGCCCCAATAAAAGAATATTACATACAAGTTTTTACATGAATGAAAATGAAAAACACTCATCTCACATAAAAAAAACCCGGCTATTCAAACACGACGATCCAATATAACATATTCAGCAACACATAACATCACATGTCATCAACGTAAGTAAATATGCGCATCCCAATTGTCGTTGACATATAGCAACGAAACCGGCGATATCACATATTACACTTACGGTCACAAAAAAGAAAGTGTAAAACTACAACAGTTGGAATCCGCAACCTCCTCAGACATCGCATGCCTGACCAAATGAAATACTTAGACATCGCATGCCTAACAATTATAAACCCCGCATTTTAGTCTCATTATCGAAAACTCTTTTCAATATCAAGTCGGGCAATTCAACAAGATTCCCGACATTCTGATCGAATGCTCGTCGCAAACTTCAGTAGGCGGCCGTACCCCTGACGCCGTCGACGAAGTGCACCAAGACGGAACACCGCTACCGCGAGCACCCGAACGGATGCTTTCGGCGACGGGGTTCTCCTACAGTCACTTGGTCGGGGCTATGGAGTGAGGCTGTCTATTAAGTTTACCCGGCGAGTATCCGCGTACGCTACGTGATTGCGACGGACTTTTGATCACATCAAAATTCCGTGGCAACCGATCAAGTGAGACTAAACTGCTATGTTTATAACATTCATTAAGTTATCTCATAACTTCTTGTGAATTCCAATTATTGTATCCCATTCCGGATAAATAGAAAATGTCAAACTTTCCGATCGAACAATCGAACACCCAATTTTTCCCGATACAGATCAACACATGAAATAAGTCTAACAACATTCAGTTCGTGCCTCAGTACCGACGGTCCAGCCGTAGAAGGGTCAAGCCAACGCCTCACATATGGCACGCCGTACTGCCCCAAACCCGAAGGTTCAAAGGGCAGTTCAAGACGGTCACATAATCGAGTTAAGGTTTGTTGTCTTCTAGAGGGTCCATCGAGTTACTTGCACTACTTAGAACGTCGTCAAACTACGGAAAAATCCAACACTTGGAAATTTCCCGACAGGGGAAAAATTGGGTATTTATATCCGGTCAAACTTTTTAACATATTCTAAAATTTATCCGGAAACGCACACCGACAAAATTAGATAGTCCGATCGAATACACCAAGTTCCCAATACAACTCAGAAAATGCAACTCTGGAAAAATTATTAAAAATCCCCAGGAAAACCATCACAGACAACTAAGAGTTACTGTGCAAAACAAAATGCACATCGCGACAAAATAGCCGCGGATCCGCCGCGTTAGCCTACTGTAGGGCCGCGGATCCGTGCCTACATTGTGGAATCAGGACCACGAATTTCACAGTTTGTCTTATATGTTCCTGCTGATTTTTCTGAATATTTTTAATCTCGAAAAAACCACAATTTACAGAAATGTCCAGAGAGCAATATTCGGGTCGGGGTTTTGGGTCGATCGGACTTCTAACTCCGTCGGGACTTCGCCTAAGGCTCTAGCTAGGCTCTGATACCACTGTAGGGTTCCTAGGCACTCTAGTGAAGTCTCACAAGTGATCAAACATGCACAAATCAAATTTTACGGGTGCCTACAAACCCGACTACGGATCGTTTACTAGATATTTAGGCGAAACAAGCAAATAAACAACTTTATCTAAAAGGAAAGGAGCTACAACCTTTGTAGATCCGTTTGTCCACCTCAATAGCTCCGCAACGAAGTGCCTTCGCTGTCCAAGTGAACTCCCGGTCTCTAGCATCGGCTTCGTCGAAGAACAAGCGAGCTAGGTCGTCGATGTCCATGCCGAATATGATCTACGTCGAGGCATCGCTAGATCAAGCTCCACCCTCACCAAACCTTGAAAATTTGTGAAGGAAACACACTCTACTACTTGGCAAGAGGTAGAGGATGAAGAAATAGGAAGTGGGTAGACTTTAGTTTTGGATTTCTCACTTGATTTGGCTAGTTGCCATTGAAGTAGAAAGCTTTTCTTCATGTTGAAGAAGATGAAGAAGAAGAAGAAGATATGATAAGATTAATAATAAAATGAATAAGAATTAAATCTTATCATACTTTTAACCTTAGTTAAGTGTAGAGAAAAGACCATGGTTAATGGAATGGTTAGGGTTAAGGATAAGAACAAAAAGGAGACTAAGTCAAAGTTTCAAGAAACTTCAACTAAAAACAAAAATAGCCACCATCCAATTCTCTTTATCTTTTTCTTTTGAAATAAATAAAATAAAAAGATAAATGAATAAGATGAAACCCTAATCACTAACTAAACCATGGTTTGATTCTTTACACTTAACCAAGTAAGCATGTATCATCAAACATGATACAAACTAGTGCACAAAACTATATCATATATACAATGTGCACAATTCAAGTGAGAAAATCCTTTTAAAGTGAACCAATACTAGTTAACGCAAAGTAATATATCGAATATATAAATATGCACTAAATCATTAAATCAACACTTGATTTAACGATCCGGTCATATCGGATATAACCGACTAGTATCATATGTATCGGCTTATCGAATCAATCCTTGATTCGATAACTAGGTTATATCGCATATAACCTATCGATACATTGATCGCGAGAATGGAATACGGTATCACATACTCGAATTATTCTCGGTCCCGCACATATCTCATATGCGCTCCTATTTCGTTTCGCTTGAGCCAGGAAACCTCTGTGTAGGACTCTAAAGACACGTCAATACGCCGGCAGCAGATGATGATCATATCAAGCATCCACAAGCCGCAAGCGGTCTGCTAAACGTAACGGCCACCCGGGTATTGAGCGATCAGAAGATCGACGAGCAAGCCCGCTCACACTCCTGCGAATCCAACCAGTAACACTTACCGTACGGTCCGGTCTGTTCGTCTGATATGTCGCATATCTCGCCTAGGGGTGGTAAACGTCAGACCCCAATAGCTCGATAAGTCATGCCGACGTAGGGTCCATAACATTCGTGAAACTACTGATAACTCTTACCAGTATATCACTGCAACCCTGGCCAGGGATTTCCTGTTATGGCCAGTCGAGCATAGCACAACATCAACCCCCAATACCGGGAGAGACGAATCCCCTCCTATCGCTCATTGCCTCCATTTGAATCGAGACTGTACCCAAAAACCACCTGTTTGCACGACTCAGTAGAGCCGTGGTAGGGTGGAAATCAAAGCACAGTGGGAGACACACAAGACTCTATGACGATCTCGGGTCAACAGACTAAGCTGTACCGTGTCACCAGAGAACTGCCATCTGACGTGAGGTATAATACCATCTGGGAGTTCTCGGCGAGTCCGTTCAGTGTACCCAGTCACCACTGAGCACCCGCATACCATCTTCGATGTCAAACACCAATGGATATGGGATCATCCATCGCCCATCGCATGGGTCGAGAAGATATGTGCTAGTCTACTCTGGAATATCGATGCCCCGTCTCGATATTCCCACGACTAGGAACATTTCAAGGATGTACTCATGGACTACCCAGGCCCCACTAGTATGATCTGCATCATAGTCCTGGAAGTCGAGTACACATCCTATGGCCTTTATCAACATGTAATCAGAGAGACAGAAAGTATACATGTTAAGATAAAGTGCAACCAGATAGCGTACTATCATGTCGAGCAAGAAAGTCCTGCCTATATATGTCCCAGCATCCACTACAATATACATCCAATGTACAGTAATGGCCTCTAGGGCATACATATAACTAACACTCGGTGGGCTCCTCCTCCTCCTCCCTCGCCGGGGGCGCCGGTTCCGGCACGTGCTTCTGACCCCCCCAATGGCGCTCCTCCCGGACTGGAAGTGCTGTGGAAGGTTTGGCCGGAGGTGTTTGCCTTGGGGCCGAGCTCGGACCGGGGCGGGATGAGCTTGCGCCCCGGCCTTCTTTCCTTGGGCCTTCGCGGCCATAACTGCCATGATTTTTGATCAGTCCATGGGCTCTAGAAAAAAAGAACACACAAACAAAAGGGGGTTAGCGACACTGAAGTGGCAAAGGAAATTTAGCAAAGTCTAAACATATCGTCGAAAGCCCTAACTTACCCAAGAAACGCGCACGACTGAGCCCAGCCCAGCTCAGTACCTGCTCGGAAAGCAGGACGTCGGCCAGCTGGATCGGTTCCCACTGGGACACCACCCTCGCCTCGGGAGAGGTCGACTGCTTTGACCTCGGGCAGTCGGCCATGTGCCATTGTGTAGGCACAGGCCAATCCTCACCCTCCGGTGGCCCGATGAATACATACTTCTCCTTCCATTCATGAATGGATGAAGGGACGGCCACTACCTCCGACCCGGCTGCCCAAACCCTACGTTTTTTAAACGAAAAATACACCTAACTCGGCTCTTCCTTGCTGGTGCCGGGTGATTTTTATAACAAAGAAAAGACATAAGGAGGGTCAAACTGAAAGGGATCTGATCAAGTTTTAACCGGACCAGAAACCCGAGGAGAATTCTCCATGAGTTCGGCCCTAACTGGCCCGGGGCTAGACGAAAGAAATGAAGCATCTCACAAACCACGGGTGAGAAGGGCAGACGCATTCCTGCCCGAAACGCTTCCAGGTGCAGAGCAATCTCCTTGCCCTGCACCTAGTCTGCCCGCTCACCCTCTCTAGCTAAACGAAGTGAATAGCTAGAGGGGATATGGAACCGAGCCCGAATGTCGGAAAGCTCGTCCAGACTCTTCAAGATGGAGGGCACATCGCGGGTGTTCCCGATGCGCACCTTGGGAGCCCTTGTTGCCGCCCGACGGCGAATGACAGGGGCGGCCCTGACTCTAGGGGGCGAACCCGACACAGAAGACGAAGAAGAAGAAGAACCCTCTTGGCTATCTGAAGCCGAAGAGGAGGAAGACCTACTGGACTCGGCCCCAGCAACTGGAGCCTCATCGTCCGACTCTACCCTTACAACATCTACAGACTCCTCGGAGGAAGACATGATTCAAAAAAAGGGACTCACCGAGAAAAGATCAATAGAAGATCCGATCTAAATGGAGGCACGCCGGGCAATCTTCAACAACGAAGGAAATTGAAGCGAAGTGTTGGCCTTGGGATGGTCCCCTCCTATTTATACACCCCAAAGAGAACATCCTATGGCACAGATCGATTCCTGCCAAAACGAAACGTCACGCCTAGCAGCAGTCGAAGCTCCACGTGGCGGTTGACCATTGGGGACGTTTCTTCGATCGCGGGAGTCAAAGACAGCCTGTCTCGCCCGCCAAACGACGTCCATCACGTGGCCCGTACCCCAACTGACGAATCGACTAAAACGACGCCCTCTCTTTAAAGCGCAATCATTTCACTGATCCGCTAACGGCATCGGGGATACGCGCGAAAATTCAGGCGCACGATGAAACGACACGTGGGCCCAAAGATCGAAACGACGCAACCGCCTAACGCTATATCGTTCCTGGGCGATCCACATTATGATTCTCGGCACCAAACTGAGCTGAGGAAAAACCAAACAAGCCACTCTCGACCCGACCCATGAATAGGTCGGAACGAGAGTTGGGGGCTAATAATGATGCTCACAAGTGGTATTTCCTCATATTACGACACGTGGTGGATGACGTGTCCCGAAAGCTACGGAGGTGGAATAAATAAGATGCATTAGGGGCATTCCTCGGGACCTCGTCTCCGAGGACGCATCCGACCTTTCAGGAGACCTCCCTGAGTATTTTTCACCTTCACCTAGCAAACAGCCAACGGCTCGTCTCCAAGCCATCTGACAGGCCGAGCTTCCTCGGCCTCCCTGCTCGTCTCTGAGCCATCTAATAGACCGAGCTTCCTCGGCCTCACGGCTCGTCCCCGAGCAATCTGACAGGCCGAGCTTCGTCGGCTTCCCCGATCAACTGAGAGCGCAAAATCCAAGCGCCCCCGCAACGGCTCCGCGTATCTCGCCAGGGCGAGATATCTGCATCCCCACGTTCCACGTCCCACGCTAGCGCGTCCCCCCCATTAATGGACGTATCTCACCATTAATGCGAGAATAACGCAGGGGCGTAACTGACGGCGATGATCTCGCGTCTACTCGCTCCAAGCGACCACTATATAAACCCCTCTCTCGGACGACTCAGGTAACTCGAACTCATTCTAATACGTCATTACTCTGCACCTATTCTTCGGCACTAACTTGATCGTCGGAAGGTCCTACAGTGGTCATCCATCCCGGGACTTCTTTTGCAGATAGCTCGGTGTCAACACCAACTCATTAAGATCGACATGCTCAACAACTCCCAAACCAAATCTCAACCGTTAAAAACCGCCATCACAGGATCGACGGAGGACAACATCTGAAGGAGTTCATAGCCTAACACTAATCTACATAACAAATATAGAAAACAATTATAATTATATATAATTATATAATTGTAGTATAGTACCAGCAAGGTTATCAAGAAAAAAGAATCGATGGAAGAGTGTAGTGATCATCTTCATATCATAGTCGATGAAGGGGCAGGTTGTTCTTTTAATCTCTCATCAATATATAGGACAAAGCACCAATACCTCACCTCTGTCGGGATTTGTGGGGTCTTTTCATTGAATTTGCGTTTCTATGGGAGGGTGTTTGGTTGTAGAATTTGTGTGGATTTTAGGCTATTAGGATTCTAGGAATCTTGGATTGAAAACATTGTGTTTGGTTGTAGGAGTTTGTAAGTTTGGATTTGGTTGTTTTTAGTAAGGGGCCTACAAAAATTCAAGGATCCTCAAATCCCTATTTTTTGAATGGATTCTTGTGGATTGAAGGCAAATGTGTGGGGCTCATTGCACTTCATGTATTAAAAAACTTTCTTTCTTTCTAACTCTTTCTAAAATTCTCAAATACAAATCTCACTTTCTTTTTATCAACCAAACAAGAATTACAAGGATCTACAAATCCAATACTAAGAGTCCACAATATCAACCAAACACAAAATTAGTTAATCCAAAAAATTTCATTTGTACTATTTGAAAATCCAAATTTCATAATACAGCAATCAAACAGCCCCTCAAACAGCCTATGAGAGACGAGCATTTGGCAGAACAATGTATAATGTTTCTTCAGCAAGTCATTTTTTGTTGTGGGCATCATGATTTCATTTGTTTGTTGATACAAATCTCTGAAAAATTTACAAAATCGTAAAAACTTCAACGCATATTGTTAACCAGTTTCATCCAAATGCAAAATTTTATACCAGTTAGTTTGCAAACTAAATCTGGACAATTCCATTTGTTCCTATTAATTATTACTATTACTGTTTTTTGGTAAATGGGTTTCTTAAAATAAATTTAAAATCAATATATGATATTAAAAATTAGATATTTTTTAAAAATCAAATTAGCCATGACATTTTATATGGGTTAAAATAAAAATAAAACAAGAGGCAAATTAGGAGAATAATAAATGAGATTTTTAAAGAGGTCTACCCATCACGTTGAGGTATTGCTGCAATCCCTTGGTTTTTTAATCCCACACTCCTCTTCTTTTCAGTCAGTTTACGCGCGCGCGCGCTCTCTCTCTCTCTCGCTAAATCAATCTCTCTCTCTCTCTCACTAAATCAAAGTTCCGGGGGAAATTTCAGTCAAGCCCAGGGCTTATTTATTTATTTTTTAACTGGAACTTTAATGTGCCCAGCTGGCCCATGGATTTCATTGATATACTCTCAAAAAAAAATTAATATTATAACTAAAACCCACATGACAATTTTTTTTCCATTTTTTATTAAATAAATGTAAAAAAAGAGAAAAATCTTTTTAAGGGTTCAAGAACAAGAACATGCCATGTAATTCTCTTATATACATATAATTACATTTATACCCTTCAACAAATTTTTAATACAAAATACCTTCTTTTTGGGAAATTGTCACGACCCGAAATTGGCACGTGACAGCACTTAAATCACGTAACGTCTACAGGCGTAACGCAATTCAAGTAAACCGAAAACCCAGAAATCTAAACCATCAAAAGTAGTAAGTGATACGAACATTGTTAAAAACTTTTGAGAATCTCAATGTAAAAATCGTTAACTTAAGTTTCTTTCATAAAAATTTCGGCAGCAGCTCCTTTGTAAAAACTAAACTCGAAACGGGTACAACATAGAAAATAAATAAAGCATCCCCAAACGGGAGCAAATATCGCCCAAAGACGGAAACAACCACCACAAGAAGATATACGATACCGTAGCGAAGAAATATAAATGAAAACAACATAAGAAGGTAAAACTACATAACAAGACCGGCTCCCACGAACACGGCACCCAGCAGTCACAAAATAATACAATATCGATTCTCACAACTCGTCTCTAAGTCAAATACATGAAGGTGGTAGATAGAGAGTACTAGATATAACAAAAGATATACGATGTACATAAACGGATAACCGCGAAATCCACCTATAGCAAAGGCTTAAGCCAACCATAGCGGTATCCGCAAAAGTGGAGATAATATGAAGCCCTGTCGCGACTACTCTGAGGGTCTAACCTGCAAAACACTGTGGCACAACGTGTTAGTGTATATGCCCTAGGGGCCATTATTGTATCATACTAGCTTGTATATTACTTAATGGAAGCTTAGGATATTCACAGTTATATAACAGTCTTGCTAAACATGGTAGTATGCTACTTGGTTTTATCTATCTTAATATGTGAGTATACGTATTGATAGAGCTCTTAGGATCTTGCTTGACTACCAGCGTTGTGATGGCAGTCACACTAGTGGGGGCTGGGTAGTCTACAAGCACATTCTTTTTCAGGTCCCTAGTCGTAGGATTATCGAGACAGGGCATCGATACTCCGGAGTAAACTAGTGTGTACGCTTCTCATCCCAGTTGGGGAGATGGTCTGTCGCATAGCCATCAGTACGTCGTACTGAAGATAGTATACAGGTGCTCGTTGGGTTACGGGTACATCGGACAGGACTCGCGGGGAACTGTTGGTTGGTATTATACCCGTCGTTAGTTAACAGTTCCCAGGTGACATGAGTACAGCATAGTTCGCAGACTTGACACTGCTACTTCGCCTCGAGTGTGTCCCACTGTTCTTAGATTGCTACCCTATCACGGCTCAAAGGAGTCGTGCAAACAGGTAGCAGTTGGGTGCAGTCCCGAGCACTTGGAGGCAGTGGCGGTTAGACAGGATTCGTCTCTCCCGGTATTGGGAGTTGATATCGCGCTGTGTCAGAGAGCCATTACGCAAAGTCCCTGGCCAGGGCAAGCGAGATTTACTGGTAGGTTCCAGTTGTTTCTCAAGGTGTAATGGGCTATGCTCCGACACGACTTATACTGCTATTAGGGGACTGACGCTTGCCGCCCCCCTAGGCCCGATATGCGATAGTCTTAGACGAACAGACCGGACTGTACGGAGATTATCACATCAGGCTCAGTAGGAGTTCGGATGGGTTTCCTCATCGGCCTTCTTATCAACATCTACCTGGGGACCGTTACGTACATCTAGTGCCACTTACGGTCTGTGGTTAAACCCACTGCCAGCGTAGTAGTCGAGTCTTTAGAGTCCCACACAGAGACTTTCCTTCCTCCAGGTGAAACGATATAGAGGTCGTATGGTTTTACGACAAGGGTTCGGACGCATACGTGTGTTTACGCACGTACGACATTCGGACAGTTTTTACTAGCCGGCTTTGGTTTAAGCCAGATTTTAGTATCGGGTTATTGGATTTATACAGTCTAAAGTTTTTCCGTATTTTCACGGATAGGATGGGCGTTCTCGTAATTTGGCGGGAAGCTTCTATAAGGATGATGACTTGGGGGTTTATGTGGCATAAGCATTAAATGATATTAGTGACTCATTTGTGTGATTCATCCATGTCATTAATGCATCATTAAATGGTTAATGACCCATATAGATGAATCACTCATATGAATAAATGAAGCATGATGATTAATCATTTTATTTATTTATTTTGATAAATCATTATGCTTCATATATTCATGAGAGATCATTATCTCATTCTCATTCTCTTGCTCACCTTCTCTCTCCTCAAGCGATCTCTCTTCAAACCCTAATCCTCCCCTCTCATGTGTTGAGATCAAGGATTAGATAGACTAATTAATCCATAACCTCACTCTATATCACCTAGGTACCTTTGATTAGCAACTAAAGAAACCTAGTTACCTCAAGTTTAAAGGTGAAGCTTGGAATAGAAGCTCTCGGGTGGATCGTCTATTACGTAGAGGAGGCCGAGGAGGAGGTGGATAACGTAAAGAAGAAGGACTAGGTTCACTAGGTATAATCTCTTTTCATAGCAGTTAAGAACTCCTATGCATGTGTTGGTTATAGTTTAGCAAAGATTTTTCGGTTAGTCGATGTTAACTCAAAGAACAAGATCGTTTTTCATATTTCCGCCTCCCCGCAACTCGTGGGGTATTGTACATCGACTTACAGTGGTATCAGAGCCTCGCTAAATAATAATTAACTTATTAGCAAAGTCGTATGAATTTCGAACGCAAAACGAACCAGAAAAAACATCGATATCACTGAGTTTCTGTCGAATTTAAAACGAGGCCTAAATTTTTTTCAGGGACCTCTAAAATTACAAACAGGGAATTATAAAGATTATGGAGAAAATTGGGTGCATGAATCGGCCAAAAAGCCGCGGAACCGTGGCCGATCCCACCGATCCGCCGCGGATCCGCGGCGGAGTTGATGCCGATTCAGCCCAATTTTGCCCAGTAATTCTTCTGTGATGTTTTTGTCTTTCCTGGAATGTTTATTTTCTGCTCAAGTCTCAGGTGCACAGAGAAGTTTTGGAGTAGAATCTAAAGTGTTTGATCGATCGAAATTATACGATGTTTGCTAATTAGATTATATCTGTGAACTGTATAATGTGTTCGTAAACCTCCCATAACTGCTAGTATGTCGGTTGGCAGGGGGTTGCACATTTCTGTAATGGATTTTACTGTTTGTGGTTATAAACTGTATTGGATTGTTGTGATGATTAGCCGGGGTTTGTGATGGGTTGTTATATTCATTCATTCAATGTAATTGTAATAATGTTGTAATATTATTTTGCGGGGCACATCCAGGTTGCGGTTGTAGCCACCGTTGTATTATTTTATTTTACTGTTTTTTCTCCTAGGATAGACCCGAGGTGGGGTGTTGATTGATCTCAAAAACTATCTCTAAACCGCAATCAAGAACGGCGTCGCATGAAGCTAGCCGGTGAGTACGGGTCGGTCCACAGGGATGTTGTGAATCTTCGATTCGTTCTTACGAGTTAATTCCGAAGGGTGTTCGGAGTTGTTATTAAATCTAAAAACCTAATTAACCTAGGGCAATTATCTAGATCTATTCTTGCTAGGGCTAGGTTTAGGGATGGTTTGGAAATGTAATTAAATCTCACCGCTTTCAATACCCGAATGAAAATCTATGAGGAGTTATGGTAATTATCAATAAAGTGGATTAGATCCGTTCGGGAAGGTGTTCCTTCCTCTAGGTTCTTGTCCTTCCTTTAGAGATCCTTACCCTAACCTCCATGGAAAACACGCGCAACCGGTCCTTTACACTACGGTGTCATCGTTACCTCGAGGGGTAGGATGCCGTAGGGCGCGGTATGTGCGTGTATGCATGGAGTCCTATTGTAAATATTTGGTAGGTAAGAAAAGGATGAGAGATCTCATCTCTCAAAATCCTTCCTCAAAGCTAAACCCTAAACAAGTTCCTAGGGCATGAAATTAAATCTACCTAGGGCAAGAAATTAAATTACTTACAGATGCATCCCTCCAATCATCCATGCAGGGTTGTCAGATCTGAATTTCTGAATGGAAAGGAAACACCGATGCTCTCCAAAAAGAATTTATGAATTTTTATTAAAAGGAGCCATCAGAAATTACAATGATTAGAGTTCCTATTTATAAAGAATAGGAAACCCTAGGGTTACATTTGTTTCGCATGTCTGAAATTACAAAAATACCCCTAAGAAAAGACCTAGTCAAAGCCGCCTCACAATTTGGTAAAAATTAATTCACTGTTCCCTTAAGCCCACCGCGGAACCGCGGCCCAAGGCCTGGTTTGGCCGCGGTTCCGCGGCCAAAAAGTAGAATTGGGCTTTGCATTTTCTTGGGCTTATTTTTGGTGGCTTGGACTTCTTGTTTCTATATATCTTTTCTCAATTTAGGTTCTGGTTCTCTTCCAGATTTCCAGTGAATATTGTAGTGGACTCCAACCCGTTCGCTTTGTAATCTTGGACCTTGCGCTGCCCTTTGTTCTTTGTAAACTGATCTTTTTGTAGGCTTTATCAAGATCCTTCTCTTTGTTGGTCAAAGTCTCATTTTTCCGTCGTCTTTTATTGTTTTCACTGTTTTAGATTCAAGAACCTATAACCTGTAATATGTAGCAGACATGCGTCAAAAGCACCCGTTTATTTATAAAAAGAATAAGAATGGGGAATATAATAATGCAATATTCTAGTGTGAACAGGTGCACAAACTACCGGGTACTTTGAAGTGTTTAGTGGCCTACTCACGTTGTTGAGGGAGGCCGCTTCACTTCGGGTACTTGGCGGGTAGTTTGCCGTACCCGTAGGGGTCTAGGATGGGGTAATGGCTATTCATCACAACTGTGTAATCCGTCATTCGTTGCAGGCTCAAAAGAAACGCGGATTGCTTGCATATCCAATAATGTTCATCTGTGATCTGGAATTCCTATTATTGCGTCTGACGAATGTACAATATCTATATATGATAGCTATTTAGACGTCACTTATGTTTTACACCCGCGCTAGTCCAACCCCCGCTCTGTCGTTAGTTAAGTAACCTAACGGGTGATGACGGGACCCAGTGGCGAATGCGGATGGCATAAGAGAACGTTGTATTTTCGTTGTTTTCTGCAATGATAGGTTAATGATGGGACGCATTTTTAATAATGCAAAGAAAATAAACCAAAGTTGAATCGTTGGAACAGTTTAAAAGAAACCACTCGGTTAATTTTAAAACAGAAGATATTTTTAATTGCGGAGCTTTAACCACTCCTTTTAAAAGCTATCAGGTTCCTTCGGTCATATCAAGTTCACTACGTTCACGGTTTCGCCAAAACCATTCGTAGCCCTCCGTCATTTCATTTGGGTATTCAATAGTATTCAAGCTATGTATTTTGGCCAAAGTCAAGGCATAGTGTTTGGTAGCTGCTGGGTATTCATTTGTTGCATAAATAGATGAGTTAGTTTGGGACAGTCGTATTATCATTTGACCAAAGTAAGGGGTATGTACGGATGGGTTCAAATTAACAAGATAATGATGGGTAGAACTTGACATGTGACTTATGACATTTTGACCAAAGCCAAGGTCATAAGAGCATGGGGCAAAAACTTATATCGGGAATTTCTAAAGAAACTGAAATTTGCAAAAAGATGCATACCATTTGGAGTTTGATGAATGTTGGTAGGATTCCTTCAGCATTATCATACGATGATATTTGGATCCCGATCCTACTGTGAGTAGATGCTACTCATCAGGAGATTCGTCACTTAACGATCAATACTATAAACCAAGTAGGTGCCGAGAAAGGTGTCAGCGGGGCTACGCCCCCAGAGAAAAGAGGTTATTTAATTAAGGAACTTCGCGAAAGCGTTGGAAAACCTCCCTCGAAGTACCGATACCGGCCTGGCTGAACGGTTAAGCAAGTATTGTACGGTGAGAATAGTCCTGGCTAGTTCTTCCTTTTTGGTTTGAGGAGGGATTCGAGAAACAGTGGGAGCCATCCAGTTTAGATAAACTAAAAACCACTCTAAACTTGCAAGAGCATCATGCTAAAGTGTTCTTCTCTCTCTCCTATTTGCAGTGACCCTGAAAATGACTGGACTTAAGTTACTTTTAGAAAAAAAATATACTGACATGGCCAAACTATAAAGATTGGCTGCGGAATGTCAAAATGGCTTTGACCTATGACAGATTGGGGTATGTCCTCACCACTAAGGCATCTGCAGTCCCAGGTCCCAAATCCAGTAATGCGGATAAGGAAATCCGCAAAGCCTGGGATTTAGATTGCGCGAAGGCCAAGTGCATCGTGCTTGTCTCGATGAACAATGAACATCAGAGGAGGCACGAGGATATGGATCTAGATACCATATTTCTCCATACAAAGGAACTTTATGGAGAGCAATCTCGTATAGCAAGATACGAGACTTCAAAGAACTTGTTTCGAGCGAGGTTGGCCATCGGATCATCGGTAGGAGAACATGTCCTAAAGATGATAGGCTATATTGAAGAGCTCGCAGACCTTAGGACGACTTTGGATAATAAGCTCTATACAGACTTGATTCTCCATTCCCTTCCTTCCATCTACGCACAGTTTATTCTGAATTTCAATATTCAAAGAAAAGAAGTTGAACTTCCAGAACTCCTTAACATGTTGAGGAGTGCAGAGGGCACCTTGCAGAAGGCAAGGGAAACACCCGCTATGTTTGCTAGCGGTGCTTCTTCTTCCAGGTCCAAGGCTACGGCCAAAGGAAAGAAGAAGAAGGCGCCACCAAACCTAGAGGAGGTGTTAGTAAGGTGGGAGCGAAGGGAAAGAAAAAGATTGCGGTGCCAGTAGTGGCCCAGGATGAGTGCTTCCATTGTCACAGGAAAGGGCACTGGAAGAAAGATTGCAAGGCGTGGAACACCAAGAACCAGGAACCGAAGCAAGCTGTGGTTTCGACTTCAGGTGTGTTTGTAATTGAGAATTGTCTGTCAATCAACTCTACTTCTTGGGTATTAGATACCGGATCAGGATCTCATATATGCAATTCATTGCAGGCACTGAGAAACCGTAGAGTGCTGAAGGATGGTGATATGACCCTAAAGGTTGCTAACAGAGCTAGCGTGGGAGCTGTGTCCGTCGGGGATTATCACCTGGGATTGACGGGTGGACATATTTTGGTTTTACATAACTGTTTTTGTGTATCTAGTTTAACGTGTAATATCATATCAGTTTCCTTGTTATCAAATAAAGGTTATGATTTCATGTTTGTAAGCAATGTTGTTAACATCCACATTAATCATAGTTTGATTGGGTCCGGTACACTGGATAACGGTATATATGTCTTAAACCAACTCCAGATTTTCAATGTCCAAAACACACTAAAAAGAAAGTCTCCATATAAAAATAAGGCTTTCTTATGGCATTGTAGACTAGGTCACATCAATGAGACAAGGTTAACTAAGTTACATAGAGAAGGATATTTGGACTCGTTCGAATATCAAACTTATGCCACTTGTGAATCATGTCTCAAAGGAAAGATGACAAAGACTCCATTCACTGGACATGGAGTAAGAGCGAGCGAGCTCTTAGGACTCATACACAGCGATGTATGTGGTCCAATGTCTACACATGCAAGAGATGGTTTTTCCCATTTCATTACTTTTACGGATGATTACTCAAGGTACGGATTCATTTATCTGATGAAACATAAATTCGAGGTTTTTGAGAAATTCCAGGAGTATAAGAATGAAGTAGAAAACTAAACCGGTAAAAGTATCAAGACACTAAGATCTGATCGAGGTGGTGAATACTTAAGTGCCGAGTTCCTAGGTTACCTAAAAGAGAAATGAATTCTCTCTCAGCTTACTCCTCCATACACTCCACAGCATAACGGTGTATCGGAGAGACGGAATCGAACCCTACTGGATATGGTACGTTCCATGATGAGTAATGCTGAGTTACCGCGATCTTTCTGGGGTTATGCGCTAGAATCAACGGCATATCTTCTGAACATGGCTCCTACCAAGACTGTGCCTACCACGCCATATCAGATGTGGAGTGGGAAGAAACCCCATCTTCGGCATCTGAAGATATAGGGATGTCCAGCTTTTGTTAAAAAGCAGCATGCGGACAAGCTCGAGGCACGATCAGTACAGTGTAAGTTTGTGGGATATCCAAAGAACTCTAAGGGATATTATTTCTATTACGTAGAGGAACAAAAGGTTTTTGTTTCTCGTAATGCCCATTTTCTAGAACATCAGTTTTTAGAAGGGGAAATAAGTGGGAGCGAAATAGAACTGGAAGAAATTCCAGAACTACAAACTACTACTGAAAGTTTGGTAGAACCAGTAGTTCAAGAAGAACAGGACATTCCCGCACCCCTTCGCAGGAGTAGTAGGCCGTCTCATCCGCCTGAGAGATACTGCGGTTTTCTCATAGATGGGGATGGAGAGGATTGCATCATTGATGATGATGAACCTACTAGCTTCCAGCAGGCCATCCAGAGCGGCGACTCGGTACGATGGCTAGATGCAATGCGGACCGAAATGGAGTCCATGTATACCAACAAAGTATGGACTTTGGACTTTGCTCCAGATGGGGTAAAACCCATAGGATGCAAATGGATCTTCAAGAAAAAGATTGGTGTAGATGGACAGGTGGAAACCTATAAGGCTAGACTTGTTGCAAAGGGTTTTCATCAAAGACCTGGTTTGGACTATGACGAAGCTTTTTCTCCAGTGGCTATGCTCAAATCCATTCGGGTCTTTCTAGCTATTGCTGCCTTCCATGATTATGAAATCTGGCAGATGGACGTAAAGACGGCTTTTCTGAATGGTAATTTAGAAGAGTGCGTCTATATGGATCAGCCAAAAGGTTTCAATCAGAGTGGGAGCAGCAGGAAAGTATGCAAGTTGCTTAAGTCTATTTATGTACTAAAGTAGGCATCGCGGAGTTGGAACATCTGTTTTGATGAAATGGTCAAAGAATATGACTTTATCAAAAATCCAGATGAACCATGTATATATAGTAAAGTTGTAGCACGAACTGTCGTATTCCTCGTCTTGTACGTGGATGACATTCTATTAATAGGAAATGACATTCCTATACTACAATCTGTCAAAGGATTCTTATCACACAGGTTCTCCATGAAAGACCTGGGTGATGCCTCTTACATTCTGGGGATTCGGATCTATCGTGATAGATCCAAGAGGATATTGGGACTTTCGCAGTCCAGGTATATCAACACTATACTGAAAAGATTCAGTATGGAAGATTCTAAGCGCGGTAATCTACCGGCTTGTCACGGAATCACCCTCTCCAAAGAGATGTCTCCCAAGACTGATTTGGAAAGGGAACGCATGTCTATTATACCCTACGCTTCTGCGGTAGGCTCTATAATGTATGCGATGTTGTGCACCAGACCAGATGTAGCTTACGCACTGAGCGTGGTAATCCGGTATCAGTCAGACCCAGGGGAGAAGCACTGGATAGCAGTAAAGAACATTCTCAAGTACCTAAGAAGGTCTAAGGAGATGTTCTTGGTTTACGGCGGAAAAGACCTCAAGATGGAGGCCTTTGCTGATTCCGGCTTCCAGAGTGATAAGGACGATTCCAAGTCCATGTCAGGTTATGTCTTTACTCTCAATGGAGGGGCGGTGTGCTGGAAGAGTTCCAAGCAGGACACTGTTGCTGACTCGACGATGGAAGCGGAGTATATTGCTGCTTGCGATGCCGCAAAAGAAGCGGTCTGGATGAAGAAGTTCCTAACAGAACTTCAGGTGGTTCCTACCATTGTTGATCCAATACCTTTGTATTGCGACAACAACGGAGGTATAGCTTTAGCGAAGGAACCAAGGTCCCATCAGAAGTCCAGACACATCTTAAGGCGGTATCACCTGATCAGGGAGATCATAGATCACCGGGAGATCGAGGTCCGGAGAGTTGCTACTGAAGAGAACATTGCTGATCCATTCACAAAGGCCCTACCTCAGATTCAGTTCGAGAGGCTACTCGAGATCATCGGTCTTCGATATGCCAGTACATGGCCCTAGTGCAAGTGGGAGATTGTTAGTGTATATGCCCTAGGGGCCATTATTGTATCATACTAGCTTGTATATTACTTAATAGAAGCTTGGGATATTCACAGTTATATAACAGTCTTGCTAAACATGGTAGTATGCTACTTGGTTTTATCTATCTTAATATGTGAGTATACGCATTGATAGAGCTCTTAGGATCTTGCTTGACTACCAGCGTTGTGATGGCAGTCACACTAGTGGGGGCTGGGTAGTCTACAAGCACATCCTTTTTCAGGTCCCTGGTCGTAGGATTATCGAGACAGGACATCGATACTCTGGAGTAGACTAGTGTGTAGGCTTCTCATCCTAGTTGGGGAGATGGTCTGTCCCACAGCCATCAGTACGTCGTACTGGAGATAGTATACAGGTGCTCGTTGGGTTACGGGTACACCGGACAGGACTCGCGGGGAACTGTTGGTTAGTATTATACCCGTCATCAGTTAACAGTTCCCAGGTGACATGAGTATAGCATAGTCCGCAGACTTGACACTGCTACTTCGCCTCGAGTGTGTCCCACTGTTCTTAGATTGCTACCCTACTACGGCTCAAAAGAGTCGTGCAAACAGGTAGCAGTTGGGTGCAGTCCTGAGCACTTGGAGGCAGTGGCGGTTAGACAGGATTCATCTCTCCCGGTATTGGGAGTTGATATCGCGCTGTGTCAGAGAGCCATTACGCAAAGTCCCTGGCCAGGGCAAGCCAGATTTACTGGTAGATTCCAGTTGTTTCTCAAGGTGTAATGGGCTACGCTCCGACACGACTTATACCGCTATTAGGGGACTGACGCTTGCCGCCCCCCTAGGCCCTATATGCGATAGTCTTAGACGAACAGACCGGACTGTACGGAGATTATCACATCAGGCTTAGTAGGAGTTCGGATGGGTTTCCTCGTCAGCCTTCTTATCGATATCTACCCGGGGACCGTTACGTACAGCTAGTGCCGCTTGCGGTCTGTGGTTAAACCCACTGCCAGCGTAGTAGTCGAGTCTTTAGAGTCGCACACAGAAAGTTTCCCTGCTCCAGGCGAAAAGATATAGAGGTCGTATGGTTTTACGACAAGGGTTCGGACGCATACGTGTGTTTACGCACGTACGACATTCAGACAGTTTTTACTAACCGGCTTTGGTTTAAGCCAGATTTTAGTATCGGGTTATTGGATTTATACAGTCTAAAATTTTTCCGTGTTTTCACGGATAGGAGGGGCGTTCTCGTAATTTGGCGGGAAACTTCTAGAAGGATGATGACTTGGGGGTTTAGGTGGCATAAGCATTAAATGATATTAGTGACTCATTTATGTGATTCATCCATGTCATTAATGCATCATTAAATGGTTAATGACTCATGTAGATGAATCGCTCATATGAATAAATGAAGCATGATGATTAATCATTTTATTTATTTATTTTGATAAATCATTATGCTTCATATATTCATGAGAGATCATTATCTCATTCTCATTCTCTTGCTCACCTTCTCTCTCCTCAAGCGATCTCTCTTCAAACCCTAATCCTCCCCTCTCATGTGTTGAGATTAAGGATTAGATAGACTAATTAATTCATAACCTCACTCTATATCACCCAGGTACCTTTGATTAGCAACTAAAGAAACCTAGTTACCTCAAGTTTAGAGGTGAAGCTTGGAATAGAAGCTTTCGGGTGGATCGTCTATTACGTAGAGGAGGCCGAGGAGGAGGTGGATAACGTAAAGAAGAAGGACTATGTTCACTAGGTATAATCTCTTTTCATAGTAGTTAAGAACTCCTATGCATGTGTTAGTTATAGTTTAGCAAAGATTCTTCGGTTAGTCGATGTTAACTCAAAGAACAATATCGTTTTTCATATTTCCGCCTCCCCGCAACTCGTGGGGTATTGTACATCGACTTACACAACGGGGATGGGTTGCCAACTCGTGAATAGTAAATAACATCATGCAGGTAATCGCAGGTATACACGTACTGCGATGATCTATCACATGCAAACTGATAGTATAATATGGCAAAATGTATATGCAACAGTCATAAAAGTTACTCTATCAGGTACTACAAATACATGAAGCAATGCATATCAAATAAATGCTGAGTATGGGATAAAACATAATATCATCAATGAATCATCATCGTGGAAAATCCTGGTGTCTATCAACGACACCCCAAATCCCAATACCTCAGGCGCTGTCACGCCCCGCTTCCCAGAGTACGCAAGATTGGGCACGTGACATAGCCAACCATGCTACCTGTGGGTAGGAAGTATCCATCCACAGTCACATTACGGTTGTAGAGATATCAAGAACAAGATAAAAACTATCTAACACATGTCCAAATACAGAATAACAAGAGTCAATAATAAATAAATGCGGAAGCAAATGATCCAATACAATAATAGAAAAGTATGTCCCATAATGCGGGCTCACATCTGGAAATAAGAATGCAGGAAAATAAACTAATCACTACAGAACTCACAAATCAGCCTGCTGGCTGAAGTACTCCTGCTCGGTTAGCGACAGTGGGAAGGAATCTGGGCCATGCAAAACCCAGACGTCAGCGCGTCATGTCAACCAATAATATAAAATGAACAGTGTAATAGGCAATGCAGAAAATAAACATGAATAAAGCAATAGTATGAACAAGCAGTGCAGGGTAGTGTGCAGTGGGTAACTAAACTGGTCTATCGGGTTTTCTATTCTAAAGTCTTTGAAATCAATTCGAGTAATCCTCCATGTAACTCAAAGGATATGTCCCGTTACCCCCCGGGACCACGGATCAGGAAGATGGGAACCAATAATGGTTCTGTCCCGTTGCCCCCCGGGACCACGGATCAGGAAATGTAAGAGTCACGAATGGCTCTGTCCCGTTACCCCCCGGGACCACGGATCAAGTAATACCCTTTTAAGTTACACTTTAGATTACCCTTTTGATTTCCCCATACCCCCAGGTTATATGTGTCAGGTCAGGTATTCAGTAGTCAAGGACTAATGCCAACACAGGATCAGGTAACAGGTCAGGTTTGTCTGGATAGACAACAGGAATGGTCCATGAGGACTCCATGTCAGGTTGGTTGGCATTAGGCATGAGATCAGGTAACAGGTCAGGTCATGGTACATCAGGTCAAGTCGATAGTAAAGGGTACTATGTCCGGTGCATCGGTATATATATATCATGTGTAGCAAGGTCATGTCAAGATGTACAAATTCGAGGGTGTGCTAACAACAGGTATATAATCGAACTAGGATTAACAGCAGGAAGTAAGCAATAAAGTAAACAACAATAAGCAGTTCATTTAATCACAATGGTGCATTAACATAGTGCAGTCGCATTATCATATTAACAGGTTTGAGCACCCCTTGCGGTGCAATAGATCACAAGGTGGTGCAATACCGTTATATCAATATCAGAATGTAATAGAGCTACATGTGTACAGCTATCGTCCTTTAGACGGTAAAATGTGATTAACGGGTAACTTCGTTATTAGGGTTAAAGTGGCAAAAGGTGATTTTAGGTTAACCGTATCATGATATATGCCATATTGCATCCAAATAATAAAATAGCTATGCCTAGTTAAGTTTGCAAGTTTAATGAGTCAAAACACGTTTAATTGTATAGCATAGCATGTAGCAAGTGATACTTGCCTAGATGGATCGTGATACGGGTATACGGAACGTATCCAAACAACGCATAAGGGAATTACACGGGTCAGAGATGTTCGCTGGGTCGTCGAGGTCGTCTGCACGACCGGATTCCGGCAAACAACATCCTTTCATAGAGCAAAATCGCCACTTGAAAACTTGAAAACAACCATTACGAATAGTTCCAGCAACCATCGCATTCCAAGCAACAACATTTCGAACCGGCATCTCATCGAAATCTCGCAAGCCATCTGAAGATCCCCAACACTTGCGTACCCACAAACCAATGTTGTCCAACTCGCCACTTCATGCTCAACCATTTCATCAAACAGCCTCTGAGCCTCCTCCATATCCCCAAACTTCGCATACATGTTTACCAATGCATTCCCTAAATGCAAACACAGATGAAGTCTGTCATCAACTATAAATCGATGAACCTATTTTCTCGTTTCGACATCTCCTAATCTACAACAAGCCGTGACCACCCTCACCAAAGTAACCGAATTGGGCATCACTGAAAACATAACAACCATCTCCTTAAGCAAAGATATCACAGTTTCCCACAAGCCCAACTCAGTGTAACCCCTGATTACGCAGTTCCAAGTGACGACATTCCTTTCGGTCATTCTATCAAACACGTTCTCCGCATCTCCCCATCGTCCACGTTTAAGATACATCTGTGTTAGCTAGTTCTGCACATACACATCACCCAGAAACCCACACTTGATTGCATGAAACTGGATCTGGTCCCTTCGAAACCTGCCGAAATCTTTCCACAAGCTCTCAAAACAGAAGGGGAAGTATAAGCATTGAGAGGAAATGGGTCATCTTCAATCAAGTTTTTATAGAGAGCTATCGATATTTCGGGAGAGTTGCTATGGATCAAAGTGTTCCAGTGGATGGAGCTGCGCTGAGGGAGAGAGGAGAAGAGATGAAGGGCAGAGGTGTAATTGAGTGAGGAGTAGAGCGAGAGGAGCTTGGTGAGGATTGATGGGTCTTCGATGAGTTTGGATTTGAGAAGTTGGGTGTGGATTTGGGTTAGTGCTTTGATGCTTGATGATTTTTGAAGGAGAGAGCTGAAGTGATGGGTGTTAAAGTTGGGATTTTTTTTATCAGTTAAGAGTTTTGGGGTGGTTGCTGGTGGTTGTGTTGAGGAGGATGTAGGTCGAGGCATGGACGAGGATGGCGGCGAGGGTCGTCTGAGATCACGACGGCGACGAGCGCGGGACGAGGGCAGGGCTAGGGTTTACGAGAGGTGAGGCGGCGGGCGAAAATTTAAAATGAAGAAGAGAAAGAAAACTGTGAGGGGGAGAGAGAGACGTGGGAATTGAGTCACGAGAAAAGAGAGAAAGAGAGAAGAGAGAGGCTGCGGTTAGGGATATAGAGAGATGAGAGAGATAGAGAAAGAGAGGGATAGAGATAGAGAGAGGGATAGAGGCGGGGCCCACGGGGCTTTAAACCCCTATTGGCCAGTGAGAGGAAAAAGGAAAAATTTTAAAAAGATTTCTTAAAGATTTAAATGATTATACACGTAACAGAGTAAGGTTTGAATATATATTATAGTTTAGAATATTTTATTAAATTGGGATTTTGGCGCTAAATGAAACATTTCCAAATCGCGCCCGGGTTGCGCCCAAAAATTTGAAATTTAAATAATAGGATTTTAAGCGGGTTCCAAATTTTAAAATGAAATGTTTTATGATTAAAAGCATGCCCCCAAGTCGGACACTTGCACGCGCGCGTAGCCGTCCAAACTCGCCCGTTTCACCGAACGGGATGAAAACTCGACGCGCGGACGCTACCACACGGCTAGGGGTGACGTGTAGGCCAATATAGATATTTTTAATTTCATTTTAGGTGCTAAAATTTGTTATATGCAAAAATGACTTAGCCAGTTAAAATTTTACAGTACGACCCAAACAAGCAAGATAAATGAAATGAGCAATGTCGAACACTCAACCAGTAACAGAAATAGTAGTATTGGGCTCGGGTGTTACATCATACCCAACTACAAAAATAATTTCGTCCTCGAAATTCCAAGAATACAAGATAGAAAACTACAGGAAAAGGTGAGGAAACTTCTGCCGGATCTCGTCTTCTCGCTCCCACGTGGACTCTCCATGCGATCGATTACCCCAGGAAACTAGCCCAAGGGGGATAACCTTGTTCTTAAGAACCTTTTCCCTACGATCCATGATTTCAACCGGTCGCTCCTCAAAAGTTAGGTCCTCTCGTACAGTTAACTCCGAATGATCCAAGACGTCGGTTTCATCTCGAACATACTTTCGTAGTTGAGATACATGAAACACATCGTGCACACCTGCCAAGGACTGTGGTAACGCCAAACGGTACGCTACCTCTCCAACACGCTCCAATATCTCGAAGGGTCCAACGAATCGAGGACTAAGCTTTTCCCGACTCCCAAAACGAATCACTCCTCTAGTCGGTGATATCTTCAAGAATACCAAATCACCCACGGCAAACTCTAGAGGTCTTCTTGACGTGTCAGCCCAACTTTTCTGTCTGTCTTGAGCTGCCTTCATATGCTTTCTGATGGCGTTAACCTTCTCAACGGTCTGTACTACCAATTCTGGTCCCAATAATCTTCGTTCACCAACGTCATCCCAACAAACAGGTGAACGGCACTTACGACCATATAAAGCTTCAAACGGAGCCATCTGAATAGTCGCTTGGAAACTATTGTTGTAAGAAAACTCCACCAAGTGTAGGTGATCCTCCCAAGAACCCTCGAAGTCCAACACGCATGCTCTCAACATATCTTCAAGAGTTTGGATCGTTCTCTCCGACTGACCATCAGTTTGAGGATGATAAACTGTGCTAAACTTCAATCGAGTCCCCCAAACTTTCCTGTAAACTCCTCCAGAAGTGTGATAAGAACCGAGTGTCCCGATCGGACACGATGCTCACCGGTACTCCACGCAATCTTACAATCTCCTGCATGTACCGCTCTGCCAAAGTCTCTGTTGATTGACCAACCCGAAAAGGAATAAAGTGGGCTGCCTTGGTCAACCGATCGACAATCACCCATACTGCATTGTTGCCCTTTGGACTCCGCGGTAAAGCCGTCACGAAATCCATGGTTATATGTTCCCACTTCCACTGAGGAATCGGAAGTGGTTGCAACAAACCAGCAACCCTTTGGAGTTCAGCCTTGACTTGCTGACATACCAAGCACTTAGCCACGAAGCGAGCGATCTCCCGTTTCATGCCTTCCCACCAGAAATGCTGTCGAATATCTCGGTACATCTTTGTACCTCCTGGATGTACAGAGTAAGCTGAACTGTGTGCCTCCTTCATAAGCTCTTCACGCACATCCCCCCTTTGGCACACACACACGGCTACCATACCTCAACGAACCATCTTCGTGGACCAGTAAATCTGTTCGTAGTCCAGCTTCAACCTGCTCTCGAAACCTTTGCAGTCTAGGATCCTGCGATTGTGCCGCTTTAATCTTCTCAACTAAGGACTACTGTACTTGCAACTGCATCAACTGTCCCGTAGAATGTGGTAGCACAACCTCCAAGTCAAATCTTCGAAAATCCGCAATGATCTCCCTCTGCGTAGTCAAAACTTGAATCGCTGGTAACCGACTAAGCGCATCCGGCACGACGTTAACTCTGCCCGGATGGTACTTAAGATCAAGGTCGTAGTCGGCCATCAGCTCCAACCATCTACGTTGCCTCATGTTTAACTCTTTCTGAGTGAACACATACTTCAAACTCTTGTGATCTGTAAAAACTTCGACTCTCTCACCCAAAAGGTAGTGTCTCCAAATCTTCAAGGCGAAGATCACAGCCGCAAGCTCCAAGTCATGAGTCGGATAATTCTTCTCATGGGTCTTCAGTTGTCTCGATGCGTACGCTACAACCTTCTCATGCTGCATCAAAACACATCCCAATCCTTTCCCAAATGCGTCGCTGTGAATCACCAATCCTCCGGAATTGTCTGGCACGGTCAGAATAGGGACGGTTATTAACTTCTGCTTCAACGTCTCAAAAGCTAACGCACACTTATCCGTTCATATAAAAGGTACTTCCTTGCGCGTAAGCTTGGTCAACGGCTCTGCCAGACGAGCAAAGTTCTCCACAAATCTTCTGTAGTATCCGGCTAATCCAAGAAAACTTCTTATCTCAGCAACATTCTTTGGAATAGGCCAATCTCGAACTGCTGCAATCTTTTCTGGGTCAACAATGGACGAAACCACCTGAAGTTCTTTCAAGAACTTCCTCATCCAGACAGCTTCTTTTGCGGCATCAGATGCAGCGATGTATTCCGCTTCCATCGTCGAGTCTGCAACGGTTTCTTGTTTGGAACTCTTCCAACACACCGCCCCTCCATTGAGGGTAAAGACAAAACCCGACATGGACTTGGAATCATCCTTGTCACTCTGGAAGCTGGAGTCAGCAAAGGCCTCGATCTGGAGGTCTTTTCCGCCATACACCAAGAACATCTCCTTAGTCCTTCTCAGGTACTTGAGAATGTTCTTTACCGCTATCCAGTGTTTCTCCCCAGGGTTTGACTGATACCGGCTTACCACACTCAGTGCATAAGCTACATCCGGTCTGGTACACAACATCGCATACATTATAGAGCCTACCGCAGAAGCGTAGGGTATAATAGACATGCGATCCCTCTCCAAATCAGTCTTAGGAGACATCTCTTTAGAGAGGGTGATCCCGTGACAAGCCGGTAGGTTACCGCGCTTGGAATCTTCCATACTGAATCTCTTCAGTATGGTGTCGATGTACCTGGACTGTGAAAGTCCTAATATCCTCTTGGATCTGTCACGGTAGATCCGGATACCCAGAATGTACGAGGCATCACCCAGGTCTTTCATGGAGAACCTGTGTGACAAGAACCCCTTGACAGATTGTAGCATATGAATGTCATTTCCTATTAAGAGAATGTCATCCACGTATAAAACGAGGAATACTACAGTTCTCGCTACAAATCTACTATAGATGCATGGTTCATCTGGATTTTTGATAAAGCCAAATTCTTTGACCGTCTCATCAAAGCAGATGTTCCAACTCCGCGATGCCTGCTTTAGTCCATAGATGGACTTAAGCAACTTGCACACCTTTCCGCTGCTCCCACTCTGAATGAAACCCTCTGGCTGGTCCATATAGACACACTCCTCTAAATTTCCATTTAGAAAAGCTGTCTTTACGTCCATTTGCCAGATCTCATAATCGTGGAAGGCAGCAATGGCAAGAAGGATCCGAATGGATTTCAGCATGGCTACTGGAGAAAAGGTTTCGTCGTAGTCCAAGCCAGGTCTTTGACGAAAACCCTTTGCTACCAGCCTAGCTTTATAGGTCTCAACCTGTCCATCTACACCAATCTTCCTTTTGAAGATCCACTTGCATCCTACGGGTTTTACCCCGTCTGGAGCAATGTCCAACGTCCATACCTTGTTGGTGTACATGGACTCCATTTCGGTCCGCATTGCATCCAGCCATTTCACTGAGTCAACGCTCTGAACGGCCTGCTGGAAGCTAGTAGGCTCATCATAATCTATGATGCAATCCTCTCTATCCCCGTCTATGAGAAAACCGTAGTATCTCTCAGGCGGATGAGACTGCCTACTACTTCTGCGGAGCGGCGTAGGAATGTCCTGTTCTTCCGAACCTTCTGGTTCCACTAAACTTTCAGTAACAGTCCGTGGTTCTGGAATTTCTTCCAGTTCTACTGTGCTCCCACTTATCTGGTTTTCCAAAAACTCAGTTTCCAAGAAGTAGGCATGACGAGAAACAAGAACTTTTTGTTCCTCTTCACAGTAGAAGAAATATCCTTTTGAGTTCTTTGGATACCCCACAAACTTGCACTGTACTGAGCGTGCCTCGAGCTTGTCCGCATGCTGCTTTTTGACAAAAGCCGGACATCCCCATGTCTTAATGTGCTTAAGATAGGGTCTCTTCCCACACCACATCTCATATGGTGTAGTAGGCACGGTCTTAGTAGGTACTCGGTTCAAAAGGTATGCGGCTGATTCTAGCGCATATCCCCAGAATGATCGCGGTAACTCAGCGTTACTCATCATGGACCGCACCATATCCAATAGGGTGCGGTTCCGTCTCTCCGATACACCGTTATGTTGCGGGGTGTATGGAGGAGTAAGCTGAGAGAGAATTCCGTTCTCTTTTAAATAGTCCAGGAACTCGGCACTTAAGTATTCTCCTCCTCGATCCGATCTTAGAATCTTAATACTTTTGCCGGTCTGTTTCTCTACTTCATTCTTATACTCCTGGAATTTTCCAAAGGCCTCGGACTTATGTTTCATCAAGAAGACATAACCGTACCTTGAGAAATCATCCGTAAAAGTAATGAAGTAAGAATGTCCGCTTCGGGCATGTGTAGACATTGGACCGCACACGTCACTGTGTATGAGTCCTAAGAGCTCGCTCGCTCTTACTCCTTGTCCAGTAAACGGAGTCTTTGTCATCTTTCCTTTGAGACAAGATTGACAAGTGGCATACGATTGATATTCGAACGCATTCAAATATCCTTCTGTATGTAACTTAGTCAACCTTCTCTCATTGATGTGACCCAATCTACAATGCCATAAGAAAGTCTGATTCATATCCGGAGACTTTCTTTTGTGTGTATTCTGGACGTTGAAAATCTGTGGTTGGTTTAACACGTATATACCATTACTCAATGTACCTGACCCAATCAAAACTTGATTAAGGTGAATGTTTACAACATTACTTACAAACGCAAATTCATAACCTTCTTTAGAAACTAAAGATACAGAAATGATATTACAAGTTGCGTTGGGTACAAAAAAGCAATTACGCAAAACCAAAACATGTCCATCTGACATTCCCAGGTGATAGTCCCCCACGGCTTTAGCATCCATGCTAGCTCCGTTTGCAACTCTGAGGGTCATGTCACCTGCTTTCAAAACACTACGGTTTCTCAACGCCTGCAAAGAATTACAGATATGAGATCCTGATCCGGTATCCAATACCCAGGAAGTAGAGTTTATTGAAAGACAGTTTTCAATAACATACACACCTGAAGCTGAAGCTGCAACCTGCTTCAATTCCTGTGTTCTGGCCTTCCAGGCCCTGCAATCATTCTTCCAGTGTCCTTTCTTATGACAATAGAAGCATTCTTCCTTATCCACAAGCTTCCCCGCTATCTTTGTTGCTTTGCCTTTTCCCTTCGTATCCACTTTACCAACACCGCCCCTTGGTTTGGCGGGGGCCTTCTTCTTCTTTCCCTTGGCTTTCGCCTTGGACCTAGAAGAAGATGATCCTCCTACAAACAAAGTGGATGTTTCCCTACCTTTCTGTAGGGTGCCCTCTGCGCTCCTCAGCATGTTGAGGAGCTCTGATAGTTCAACCTCTTTTTCTTGTAGGTTGAAGTTCAGTATAAACTGGGCGTAAGTGGAAGGAAGGGACTGGAGAACTATATCCGTATATAGCTCACTCTCCAATGTGATCCCTAGGTCAGCGAGCTCCTCAATGAAGCCGATCATCTTTAGCACATGCTCGGCTACTGATGATCCGACGGCCATTCTTGTCGAAAATAACTTTTTCGACGCTTCGTATCTTGCGATACGTGATTGCTCTCCATACAGTTCTTTTGTATGGAGCAATATGGACTCCATGTCCATATTCTCATGCCTCCTCTGATGTTCGTTGTCCATCGAGGCAAGCAGGAGGCACTTGGCCTTCGCGCTATCAATCTCCCAAGTCTTGCGGATTTCCTTATCCGCGACACTGGAAGTTGGACCAGGGACAGGGGGAGCTTTGGTGGTAAGAAGATACCCCAGCTTGTCATAAGTGATTGCTATCGTGACATTCCTGAGCCAATCTTTGTAGTTTGGCCCTGTCAGTTTGTTTTTATCTAGGAGTAACTTAAGTCCAGTCATGTTGATTGGTCGCTGCAATTAGGAGAGAGAAGAAGAAACACTCAGCATGATGCTCTTGCAAGTTTAGAGTGGTTTTTAGTTTGTCTAAACAGGATGGCTCCCACTGTTTCTCGAATCCCTCCTCAAACCATAAAGGAAGAATTAGTCAGGATCAATCCCACCGTACAATACTTGCTTAACCGTTCAGCCAGGCCGGTGTCGGTACTTCGAGGGAGGTTTTCCAACGCTTTCGCGAAGTTCCTTAATTAGAGAACCTCTTTTCCCTGGGGGCGTAGCCCCGCTAACACCTTTCTAGGCACCTACTAGGTTTATAGCATTGATCGTTAAGTGAGAAATTTCCCGAGGAGTAGCATATACTCACAGTAGGATCGGGATCCAAATATCATCGCGTGACGAAACTGAAGGAATCCTACCAGAATCATCACACTCCAAATGGTATGCAAATCTAGCAAGTTTCAGTACTTATGAAACTCCCGATGTGGATTTTTGCCCCATGCTCTTATGACCTTGACTTTGGCCAACAAATCATAAGTCACATGTCAAGTTCTGCCCGTCGTTCTCCAGGTTAATTTGAATCCACCCGCACCTACCCTTGACTTTGGCCAACAAGGCAGTACGACTGTTCCAAACCAACGCATCTATCTATGCTGCACATGAATACCCAATAGCTACCAATCACTGTGCCTTGACTTTGGCCAACAAACACAGCTTGAATACTATTGACTATTCATGTGAAACGACGGAGGGCTACGGATGGTTTTGGCAAAACCGTGAACGTAGTGAACTTGATTTGGTCGATGGAACGAGATAGCTTTTAAAAGGAGTGGCTCAAGCTCCGTATTTAAAAGTTGTTTTGAAAAGAACCGAGTGGTTTTTCGAAAGTGTTCCAACGACTTTAACTTGGTTTATTATCTTGCATTAGTTCTTTTAATGCGTGATATTCTTGCATTAGTTCTTTTAATGCGTCCCATCATTTAATCCTACCATTGCAGAAAACAACCAAAATATGACGTACGCTTATGCCATTCGCATTCGCCACGGGGCCCCGTCATTACCCGTTAGGTTACTTAACTAACGACAGAGCGGGGGCTGGGCTAGCGCGTCTGTAAAACATAAGCAACGCCTAAATAATATCATATATAGATATACTGCAATGATAAACATTTCAGATCACAGATAAATACATTGGATATACTAGCAATCTGTAATTTGTACGAGCCTGTAACAAAAACAGATAACACGGTCGCGGTGAATAGCCAAAACCCCACCCAAGACCCCTACGGGTGCGGCAAACTACCCGCCAAGTACCCGAAGCGTAGCAACCTCCCTCATCTCCATGAGTAGGCCACTCGACACTTCGGCATACCCGGTAGTTTGTGCACCCCTCCATGGGTCTATCCTAGGAGCAAAAACAGTAAAAAGAAATTATACAATGACGGCTACAACCCCGACCCGGTTGTGCGGCCATACAAATAATTATTACATCAATTTATAAATTTACATGAATTGCAAGAAAAGAAAACTCTCGTCTCACAACCCCCGGCTATTCACCCGCGACAATCCAACATATTTATATACACATTCCAGCACATTACAGATCATGTATAACCCCGACCAATCGACTTATAGCGATTAGCCGACGTTCAATACATGCAAACATTACAGATATAACCATCATAGTCAAAGTGCAGTGAAGTTCGGAAAAAAAAATACGGAATTATAGGACCCCAAAAGGAAATTTCTTTTCAGGAAAATCTGGGCACATATAATATATTCCAAAAATCCCAAAACCAACACACAAACACACTGCACGAAAAACGATGCAGAGAAGACACCAAGTCGCGGCGGTTCCGCGGCGGCTAAGAAGGATCACGCGGCGGAAGCGCGGCACTTTAGGCGAATCACTGTATCGTTTTTCTTGGGTGTTCACACAAAACCCTGAGCCGAATTTACAAGTGTAAAGTTTTTCATTTTGAGCAGAAAAAATTTCAACAGAAACTCAGTTTTTGTGAAGTTTGGTTTTTGGATTTTTCCGGTTCCGAACTTCGTTACACTTCACTACCAAGCTAGTTTAAGTTTAGTTAGGCTCTGATACCACTGTAAGTCCATATTGCGACCCCCGGTTCTTACGGGGAGGCGGAAACGGTATAAAAAATGAATTTTTATCGCAAGAGGCAACATGGACTAAACTATGTCGGGATCTTTACCTAAACTAAAACTAGCAAACTAAGCTAAAGATATTTAGCTACTCGGATGAAGATGGTTATACCTAGACTTGAACTCCTTCTCTTCGAGCTCCGGTGGTGGTCCGATGGCTCCTTCTCGTCGTCTCCGTATGCCGAAGATAGATCCACTTGAAAGCTCCAACCTTTAGCTCCTTCTTCGGTCTTTGAAGAAACTAGTTCACTTGGTTTGCTAAACCTAGTGAACTAGAATGAGTAGAGATGATTTAGAATGGGATTTTATCTATGGTTCTTGATTCTCAACTCATGAGACAAGAGAACCATAGATCAAGAGAGGGAGCAAGAGGTTGAGGGTGAGAGCAAGAGGAGAGCTCAAGAACAAGAGAGAGAATGAGCAAGAAAGAATGAGCAAGTATTTTGTCTCTCACCCTCTCATAATCCAAAGCAATGATAACTCATCATATCAACAAAAGTCTTATGTGATGGTTGAAGTAACCATAACCTTATCATGTCATGCACTCATTTTACTCAAATGAACAAGCAAGAAAAAGTCTTTGGCATGAAATGATAACCATGGTTATCATGATGGTCAACTAGTCAAGCCTAGTCAACCGGTCAACAAGTCAACAAAAGTCAACAAGTCACCAAAGTCAACAAGTCAACAAAAGTCAACAAGTCAACAACCATATCACCATAATACTTAATTAATATAATAGTTAATCACATATCATATTCTCATTAGGGTTGAGCATAAAGTCAAAAAGTCAACGGTCAACTGTCAACAACCCTAATGAGAATCCGCTGCCTCTGCCTCCCTGTCAACTGTGCATACACACCCGCATCCGCGTTCCGAGGAACACGAATGCAAACTGGATAAATCCAATCCCATAAGGTACACTAGGATCTGGCTTAAACCAAAGCCCGCTAGTGTAAACTGTCCGGACACTGTACGTGCACAAGTGCACGGATGTGACCGAACCCTGTCGCAAAACCATGCGACCTGTCGCAATACCATGCGACCTCTACTCTTTTGCCTAAAGGCGAAAAGCTTTCTGTGTGGGACTCTAAAGACTCGACACTACGCTGGCAGTGGGTTTAACCACAGACCGCAAGCGGCACTAGCTGTGCGTAACGGTCCCCAGGTAATGCCGACAAGAAGACCGACGAGGCGAAACCCATCTGAACTCCTACTGAGCCTGAGTGTGACATTCTCCATACAGTCCGGTCTGTTCGTCTGATACATCGCATGGCGGGCCTAGGGGCGGTAAACGTCAGTCCCCCAATAGCGGTACAAGTCGTGCCGGAGTGAAGCCCAATACACCCTGAGATAACACTGGAAACCTACCAGTATATCTCGTTTGCCCTGGCCAGGGACTACTCGTGTAATGGCTCTCCTAGACACAGCGCGATGTCAACCCCCAATACCGGGAGAGACGAATCCTGTCTAACCGTCACTGCCTCCAAGTGCTTCGGGACTGCACCCAACCACCACCTGTTTGCACGACTCCTTTGAGCCGTGGTAGGGTAGTGATCAAAGTACAGTGGGAACACACCCGAGGCGAAGTGACAGTGTCAAGTCAGCGGACTAAGCTGTACTCATGTCACCTGGGAACTGATAACTGACGATAGGTATAATACCAACTAGTCAGTTCCCTACGAGTCCTGTCCAGTGTACCCGTAACCTAACGAGCACCCGCATACTATCTCAAGTACGACGTACTGACGGCTGTGGGACAGACCGTCTCCCACACTGGGATGAGAAGCGCATGCGCTGGTCTACTCCGGAGTATCGATGCCCTGTCTCGATAGTCCTGCGACCAGGGACCTGAATAAGGATATGCTTATAGATTACCCAGCCCCCACTAGTGTGACTGTCATCACAACGCTGGTAATCAAGCAAAGATCCTAAGGGCTCCACTAATGCGTATAAGTGATATACTGAAATAAACACAAGTACACATTGAAGTAGAAACAAACCAAGTAGCATACTACTATTTTGAGCAAGATTGTATATACAAGGTGAATATCCCAAGCATCCATTAAGTAATATACAAACTAGTATGATACAGTAATGGCCTCTAGGGCATATACACTAACAACCACCACCGGTTCTTCACAACCATCAACTTCCATAGCTGCAAGAACACTGTTTGTCGGCCTAGCCCTAAACTCGACTGGCCCTACAGAACTGTTTCCTTACCGCAACTGATGTCTGCATCGTTGGCCGCGAAAGGTCCAGCGAAACTACTGAGTCTCGTTCATTCTGTTGCATGCACGTCCACGGGTGCTCCATTCTGCCTTAGTCCGATGAACTTCTCTTCCATTTCCTCCCGTGCAGTCCGCGGGAAGAATTTCTCCAGGAAACTCTTAGAGAAAATCCGCCCAACTGATTGACTTGGGCAAGCGGGTCTCCTCCACAAGCCACCACTCTCGGGCGTAATCCACTAGCTGAATGCGCACCACATCAACTCTTTTGTCCTCTGGGATCTGTGCCGCAATCAGCCAATTCTCCGTGTCAACTAGCCACTGCTCGGCTGGCAACGGCTCCTCCAGACCAGTAAATATATACGGACCCAACGCCTGAAGTCTGCCACGGTCCCTACTCGGTCAACTGGTCTAGCTCCAACATT
This sequence comes from Agapanthus africanus, assembly GCA_030015575.1. Lineage (NCBI taxonomy): Eukaryota > Viridiplantae > Streptophyta > Magnoliopsida > Asparagales > Amaryllidaceae > Agapanthus > Agapanthus africanus. The sequence goes on from CM057339.1 coordinate 857,592,761, forward strand.
GTTCACATACTGCTGAACGATCTGCAAACCTTCCCGAAATGAGTCTGCTTGCTGCTGGATCAGCTCGGTCTGTTTCTTTGATTCTCCAGCATTCCTCTTATCACTCCAAGCATTGCGGCTTCGTCCACACACCTCTGGTATATCTTCAATTTCTTACCTGCCATAATCCTGAACTCAAAACACCCAACATTAGCATGATGATAGATTCTGAATGTGGATCAAGGCTAGAACTCCAAGATACTTAAATAGAGTACCGCATTGTAACTATGCCGCGGTATCATAGCCACAATTACTTAACTCCACCCAAGTCGCCTAAGTCCTAGAGATAACAAGAAATCAGGTTTTCGAGTTGACATGCAAAGTAAGTTTGCATGTCGATATAATCAGGAAGAATGTGATTCAAGAATGGTAAAACGGTCAAGATGGTAGGACATGTTTCCTAAGCACGGGTATTCTGATTCGCGTATTGGGTACAATACCCAACTACAAAAGAATCAACCCAACTAACCTATGTCTCTGATACCAAAAGAACCATGTTACGCCCCACTTCCTAGAGTACGCAAGATTGGGCACGTGACATAGCCAACCATGCTACCTGTGGGTAGGAAGTATCCATCCACAGTCACATTACGGCTGTAGAGATATCAAGAACAAGATAAAAACTATCTAACACATGTCCAAATCCAGAATAACAAGAGTCAATAATAAATAAATGCGGAAGCAAATGATCCAATACAATAATAGAAAAGTATGTCCCATAATGCGGGCTCACATCTGGAAATAAGAATGCAGGAAAATAAACTAATCACTACAGAACTCACAAATCAGCCTGCTGGCTGAAGTACTCCTGCTCGGTCAGCGACAGTGGGAAGGAATCTGGGCCATGCAAAACCCAGACGTCAGCGCGTCATGTCAACCAATAATATAAATGAACAGTGTAATAGGCAATGTAGAAAATAAACATGAATAAAGCAATAGTATGAACAAGCAGTGCAGGGTAGTGTGCAGTGGGTAACTAAACTGGTCTTTGAAATCAATTCGAGTAATCCTCCATGTAACTCAAAGGATATGTCCCGTTACCCCCCGGGACCACGGATCAGGAAGATGGGAACCAATAATGGTTCTGTCCCGTTGCCCCCCGGGACCACGGATCAGGAAATGTAAGAGTCACGAATGGCTCTGTCCCGTTACCCCCCGGGACCACGGATCAAGTAATACCCTTTTAAGTTACACTTTAGATTACCCTTTTGATTTCCCCATACCCCCAGGTTATATGTGTCAGGTCAGGTATTCAGTAGTCAAGGACTAATGCCAACACAGGATCAGGTAACAGGTCAGGTTTGTCTGGATAGACAACAGGAATGGTCCATGAGGACTCCATGTCAGGTTGGTTGGCATTAGGCATGAGATCGGGTAACAGGTCAGGTCATGGTACATCAGGTCAAGTCGATAGTAAAGGGTACCATGTCCGGTGCATCGGTATATATATATCATGTGTAGCAAGGTCATGTCAAGATGTACAAATTCGAGGGTGTGCTCACAACAGGTATATAATCGTACTAGGATTAACAGCAGGAAGTAAGCAATAAAGTAAACAACAATAAGCAGTTCATTTAATCACAATGGTGCATTAACATAGTGCAGTCGTATTATCATACTAACAGGTTTGAGCACCCCTTGCGGTGCAATAGATCACAAGGTGGTGCAATACCGTTATATCAATATCAGAATGTAATAGAGCTACATGTGTACAGCTATCGTCCTTTAGACGGTAAAATGTGATTAACGGGTAACTTCGTTATTAGGGTTAAAGTGGCAAAAGGTGATTTTAGGTTAACCGTATCATGATATATGCCATATTGCGTCCAAACAATAAAATAGCTATGCCTAGTTAAGTTTGCAAGTTTAATGAGTCAAAACACGTTTAATTGTATAGCATAGCATGTAGCAAGTGATACTTGCCTAGATGGATCGTGATACGGGTATACGGAACGTATCCAAACAACGCACAAGGGGATCACACGGGTCAGAGATGTTCGCTGGGTCGTCGAGGTCGTCGTCTGCACGACCGGATTCCGGCAAACAACATCCTTTCATAGAGCAAAATCGCCACTTGAAAACTTGAAAACAACCATTACGAATAGTTCCAGCAACCATCGCATTCCAAGCAACAACATTTCGAACCGGCATCTCATCGAAATCTCGCAAGCCATCTGAAGATCCCCAACACTTGCGTACCCACAAACCAATGTTGTCCAACTCACCACTTCATGCTCAACCATTTCATCAAACAGCCTCTGAGCCTCCTCCATATCCCCAAACTTTGCATACATGTTTACCAATGCATTCCCTAAATGCAAACACAGATGAAGTCTGTCATCAACTATAAATCAATGAACCTATTTTCTCGTTTCGACATCTCCTAATCTACAACAAGCCGTGACCACCCTCACCAAAGTAACCGAATTGGGCATCACTGAAAACATATCAACCATCTCCTTAAGCAAAGATATCACAGTTTCCCACAAGCCCAACTCAGTGTAACCCCTGATTACGCAGTTCCAAGTGACGACATTCCTTTCGGTCATTCTATCAAACACGTTCTCCGCATCTCCCCATCGTCCACGTTTAAGATACATCTGTGTTAGCGAGTTCTGCACATACACATCACCCAGAAACCCACACTTGATTGCATGAAACTGGATCCGGTCCCTTCGAAACCTGCCGAAATCTTTCCACAAGCTCTCAAAACAGAAGGGGAAGTATAAGCATTGAGAGGAAATGGGTCATCTTCAATCAAGTTTTTGTAGAGAGCTATCGATATTTCGGGAGAGTTGCTATGGATCAAAGTGTTCCAGTGGATGGAGCTGCGCTGAGGGAGAGAGGAGAAGAGATGAAGGGCAGAGGTGTAATTGAGTGAGGAGTAGAGCGAGAGGAGCTTGGTGAGGATTGATGGGTCTTCGATGAGTTTGGATTTGAGAAGTTGGGTGTGGATTTGGGTTAGTGCTTTGATGCTTGATGATTTTTGAAGGAGAGAGCTGAAGTGATGGGTGTTAAAGTTGGGATTTTTTTTATCAGTTAAGAGTTTTGGGGTGGTTGCTGGTGGTTGTGTTGAGGAGGATGTAGGTCGAGGCATGGACGAGGATGGCGGCGAGGGTCGTCTGAGATCACGACGGCGACGAGCGCGGGACGAGGGCAGGGCTAGGGTTTGCGAGAGGTGAGGCGGCGGGCGAAAATTTAAAATGAAGAAGAGAAAGAAAACTGTGAGGGGGAGAGAGAGACGAGGGAATTGAGTCACGAGAAAAGAGAGAAAGAGAGAAGAGAGAGGCTGCGGTTAGGGATATAGAGAGATGAGAGAGATAGAGAAAGAGAGGGATAGAGATAGAGAGAGGGATAGAGGCGGGGCCCACGGGGCTTTAAACCCCTATTGGCCAGTGAGAAAAAGGAAAAATTTTAAAAAGATTTCTTAAAGATTTAAATGATTATACACGTAACAGAGTAAGGTTTGAATATATATTATAGTTTAGAATATTTTATTAAATTGGGATTTTGGCGCTAAATGAAACATTTCCAAATCGCGCCCGGGTTGCGCCCAAAATTTGAAATTTAAATAATAGGATTTTAAGCGGGTTCCAAATTTTAAAATGAAATGTTTTATGATTAAAAAGCATGCCCCCAAGTCGGACACTTGCACGCGCGCGTAGCCATCCAAACTCGCCCGTTTCACCGAACGGGATGAAAACTCGACGCGCGGACGCTACCACGCGGCTAGGGGTGACGTGTAGGCCAATATAGATATTTTTAATTTCATTTTTGGTGCTAAAATTTGTTATATGTAAAAATGACTTAGCCAGTTAAAATTTTACAGTACGACCCAAACAAGCAAGATAAATGAAATGAGCAATGTCGAACACTCAACCAGTAACAGAAATAGTAGTATTGGGCTCGGGTGTTACAGGCGCCGTCACCCTGGTCGGCCATAAATCTGTAAATCACATGGAACCTGAGTGTCCAATATCGACACTCGAAATATCATGAAACCTGTGTCTAGCATCGACACGTAAATCCTCATACCTCGACTCCATCTGCGGGATCGGCCCGCGGGCTCCGGCAGAATGGGTCTGTCCATATCCATCTCATAACTCCGGTCGGTATCCTCCAGATAACCGCCGAGTCTAAATTCTATCACCGGTAGGTACTAATCCCTCTGCCAGGCTCATCTTCTACACCACGAAAATCACCGCTCGCCCCGGGGAACCATACCGGGTCCACCATGTACCCGCAGAAGGTGCCTCCCGCTCCTCGAATCAGGTTTCTAACACAAGTCTCAGAACTGAGAAAACTCATGGTGGACACATCGAAATATCATATCAAGAGAAACCGGGTTTTCAAAACAATACATAAATTCTTGAAATACTCCCACGGTTCTCAAATCTATAAAGCACATGAAATCCATATCTCAATGCGTAAATTCATGAAATCTGGTGTATGCAACATAAACCAGCAATATGAGCATATTAAGGGAAAACCGCTCTTTTAAGTGAATCCAGTTTTAAAATATATCATGCGGTTCCCAATTCCTCCGAAATCAAGTGCAGCATCATATGAGGTGTACATATAACTATAGAAAGATATGTGTATCTTCATGTAAGCAGGTATGTATGATGCATTTCATAAGCGCAATAGCACAATAATCAACGTCTCATTATCAAATGACAATACAATACCACTTAGGGGTATATGTAACTATAGCAAGGTATGTGAATGTACATGTAAGTATGTATGCATGATGTACATGTAGCTGTAGCAAGATATATGGGTGTACATGTAAGTATGTATGCATGATGTACATGTAGTTATAGCAAGGTATGTGGGTGTACATGTAGGTATAGCATGTATACTACCTTTCATATACGCAAGGGAATAAGAATCAATGTATCAATGGTAATAACTGATACAATATCACATATGTATATATGTTGTGTGTGTCATGGCAATTACCGACGGTGTGGGTGTAGCATACAATTAGTGCTCGTGCAACATGAACCGTTAGTAATGGTGTTGTGTCTCATTTATACTATGTCCATATGCGATAGGAACATGAGGTATGCAACAATGGTACACATGCACAATCAATGTCCATATACTTATAACTAATAATCATGTCATTGAATCTAGCCCGCATAACGCCATACGGGCGATTCCCTTGTAGATGTTAAATCTACTCACCGATGATCTCGAGCTAAGTAAATCCGACCACATGCTTCCCTTTTTTCGCAGCGTCCGAAGTCCCCGCTTGCGATCCTAAATTTCACAAACACAACACATAAGGATAAATATCCTGCGCCGACACAAAAACAACGAAACGCAAGGATAATGTCCACAAGATATACACACTGTGCACCTAGTGCACAAAACGCGTACGATATCGGCACAACCTTAACTAGGAATGCAAAACGACACAACCACCAAGCCTAGACCCCGATCGTACCGATCGCGCATTCACAACACAATATATATCGTGGAAGATAATATATATATATAACATCGCAACGTCAATTAAGACCCACGCCTAATTTAACCGAAAACCTAGTAAGCATATTTTAATCATTTTAGCTCAAATTTAGAAGTTTAACAAAATCTAGTGGCCACAATCATCACATAATACCTTGATTAAGCCACACAAACCTTTACTACAATTTTAATCTCACCCATATAAGATTTTGTAAAAGCAAGTTTGCAATCAAGCTTAATTAGAAAATTAGGAAAATAACAATTAACAATCTCACAACTAGGTTAAGTTTTCCAAGTTTAAACTACTCACTTAACCATTACAAACAATCAAAACCCTAACTTGATCTTCAAAACCTTTTCTTGAATTTCTAAACATGCAAATTAAAGCCATATTTAAATATCTAATAAGCTAGCTTAATGTATTAAAACAACAACTAAGTTTAGGGTTAGGATTTTATACCTCAAAACTTGATTCTAAACTTGCAAAAAGATTTCCAAAATAGCCTCCAAAATACTAACTTTCATCAAGATTCAAGCAAGATTTAGGATAAAGAAATAATGGGTATGGATTTGTTTTAGAGTTTGTGGGATTATTTGTTGATTTTTGATGAATTTTTTGAGCTTGAAAGGGTGGAAATGGGGTGGAGAAAAGAAGTGGGCAGCCAAGGGGGAGGGGGGTCGGCCACTAGAAGAAAGAAGAGGGTTGTGGAAAAGTGTGGAAAGATATAGATTTAAAAACACTTATTAAAGCTTAATAATAACATTACTTTATGCCACCTCAAATCCTTTTAATTAAAATTTCCTTTAAACCCTTCAAATATCTAGATATTTCCAAGATATTTTGTAAAGAAATCAAAGTGCTTAATCTTGTGATTAAATTAGCATGGATTCACATTAGCATAATTAACCCAATCAAATTTGTAATTACCACTAATTAAGTGCATAATTAAAAACTTATAATAATATTTTAATTAAGAAAAAATATTTAAGTGAACTAAAATTTTCAAGTGACCAACTAAAAACCGCAAACTAGCAATTTTTCTAGTTAAACTAGGTACAGTTAATTCTATATTGAAAATGATCACTTCTAGGTTTTTACGGAAAAACACAATTATTTTACCTAATATCGGAAAATTCACCTAAACGATTTCTAAAACGTTACAATCTTCCCCCCTTACAGAAATTCGGTCCCCGAATTTAAAATTTTATATACGCGTACCTTCGAAGAGATGAGGGAAATTTCTTCCGCATCTCGCCCGCAGCCTCCTAAGTGATCTCCTCACTAGACGGGCTACGCCAAAGAATCTTCACAGATGGCAAGGCCTTTTACCGAAATTTCTCCATCTGCCGATCCAATAACTATTGGCCGCTTGGTGAACGAAAGATCGCGTTCTAGTTGAATGGTCTGGTGCTGAATCATGTGAGAAGGCTCATGAAGGTATTTGCGAAGTATCGACACAAGGAATACAGGGTGAACATCCGGAAATCTGGGTAGAAGTGCAAAATGATAGGCAACGGTACCAACTCGCTCGAGGATCTCAAAAGGACCTACAATTCTGGGACTAAGTTTCCCCTTCTTCCCAAAACTCATCACGCCCTTCATCGGAGAAATCCGTAGGAATACATGATCTCCCACTACGAACTTAAGTCTGCGACGACGACGGTAGGCATAAGACTTCTGTCTGCACTGGGCTGCTCTCATCCTATCCTGAATCAACTGGATCTTCTCCGTAGTCTCTTGAACTAGCTGGGATCTAAAAAATTCTGCTCTCGCGGAGTCGGTCAGATAGACTGGCAATCGACACTATCAACCATACAAAGCCTAAAAAGTTTCTATCTGAATCGTCTCCTGATAACTGTTATTGTAGGAGAATTCTATCAATGGCAAGTGGCGATCCCAACTGCCAACAATTTTAGTACGCACGCACGAAACATATCCTCCAGAGTCTGTATAGTCCGCTCTGACTGACCATCGGTCTATAGATGGAAAGCAGAGCTAAAGCTCAACCAGTACCCAAGGCTTCCTGAAGCTTCTGCCAAAGACGGCTAGTGAACTGGGTGCCTCTATTGGATACAATGCATGAAGGAACTCCGTGCAAACGCACAAACTTATCGATATACAAATGAGCAAACTGAGCATACTGAGCATAACCAAAAGTGGTCTTCACTGGAAGAAAGTGAGCCGCTTTCGTTTACCAGACAACAAAATCACCCAAATGGAGTCATACCCTTGACTAGACCTGGGTAGATCCACAACGAAATCTATGGAGATTTGCTCCCATTCCCACTCTGGAACGGTTAAAGATTGCAACTCTCCTGCCGGTCTCAAATGCTCAGCCTTAGCTCGCTGACAACACAGGCACCTCGAAACGAAATCCGAAACATCGCTCATCATCCCTGCCCACCCGTAACTATCTCTCAAGTCACGTTACATCTTGGTGGAACTTGGGTGAACACTAAAAACTGACTGTTGTGCCTGCTCTAGGATCTCGCGTCTCAACCCATCGGTATCTGGTACACACAAGCGAGTCCCGTAACGTAGCACACCCTGGTCATCAATCAAGAACTCTGAATCTCTACCCTGCCGAACTTGCTCAAGAATCTCAAGCAAATGGGCATCGGCGAGCTGTGCCTCACGAAAACGATTAAGTAAAAGTGGACGGGTGCGGACGTGAGCAAGCTGTCCCCCAGTGGAGGTGAACTTAACTGTACTTAGCTGTCGCACAAAAACTGCAAATCTGCAGAAGACTGTCTCTGAACTGCGCTCAACTAGGACAAGCTATCCCCGGGCCTATGACTCAAAGCATCAGCTACCACATTTGCCTTACCCGGGTGATAAAGGATCTCACAATCATAATCCTTCACAAGCTCCATCCAACGGCGCTGTCTCGAAATCAGATCCCGCTGCAAGAAGATGTACTTAAAGCTCTGGTGGTCTGTGAAAATCTGACATACTTCCCCTACGAGCAGCGTCTCCAAATCTTCAGCGCAAGACCACCGCGGCCATCTCAAGATTATGAGTGGAATAATTTTGCTCGTGCTCCTTCAACTGTCGGGAAGCATAAGCGATAACTCTATCATAATGCATCAATACACAATTGAGCCCCACCCGCGATACATCACGGTAAACGACAAGGTCGCCCGATCCAGAAGGCAAAGATAGAACTGGTGCAGTCGTCAACCGAGTCTTCAACTGCTGAAAACTCAGCTCGCATGCCTCAGTCTAAGAAAAGGAACCCCCTTCCTGGTCAGTCCGGTCAGCGGTGCAGCGATACTCGAGAAATCCTGCACGAAACGGCGGTAAAAACCGGCTAAGCCCAAAAGCTACGGACCTCTGTCACAGATACAGGTCTGGGCCAAAGCTGTATGGCCTCGATCTTTCTAGGGTCCATACGAATACCGTCTCCCGTAACCACATGACCTAGAAAGTCAACACAATCAAGCCAGAAGGAACACTTCGAGAATTTAGCAAACAACTGGTGCTCTCTCAATGTCTGCAAAGCCAACCTCAAGTGCTGCTCATGTTCCTCTCGACTCTTGGAATAGACCAGAACGTCATCAATAACACAATAATAAAATGGTCGAGGAACGGCCTGAAAAATCTGGTTCATCAAATCCATGAACACTGCTGGGGCATTGGTGAGTCCAAGCGACACCACCAAAAACTCATAATACCCATAGCGCGTACGAAAAGCAGTCTTCGGAACCCGCAACTGATGATGACCGATCATAAATAAAACTTAGAAAAATGTCCCGCACCCTGGAGCTGATCAAACAAATCGTCAATGCGAGATAAAGGATGCCTATTCCGCACCGTAACTCGGTTCAATTGACGAAAATCAAGGCACAACCTCAAACTGCCGTCTTTCTTCTTGACGACCAGAACAGGAGCTCCCCAAGGCATAACACTTGGACGTACAAGTCCCCCATCAAGCAACTCTTGCAGCTGATCCTCAAGCTCCCTAAGCTCCGCCGGCTCATCTGGAACAACGTCGGGAAACTCTCGCACGAAAGGAACCCGGTCCAAAAAATCTACTGTGGCTCCGGTATCACGAATGGAAGCTAAGAATCCTCGACATCCTCTCCTCAAAAGCTGACTAGCGAAAAAAGATGAAATCAAGCTGTGAGGGGCAGCACCACGGTCCCCCAGCACAACAAGAACTGACTCGCCGGGAAAATAAAACCTGACAGTCTTCTCGCGGCAATCCAAAGACGCATAGCACGTAGCTAACCAGTGTTCCCCAACGAAACACGGAGACGCGACCACGCAGGTCCGTCTTGCCTGAATTTCGGGGCAGATGCTAATTGGTGCTATTCATCCACCTCTCCGAAGATACCAAGTTGATTTATGGTATCGTGTATCGAAGGTTTAAACGGATGCGGCCGATATAGCAGACTTCGTCAGATTCCCCCTCATTTGAGGGGGTTTTGATTGTGGGGACGCTCTTCCCTGCTGGCGCAAGCCCCTGCAGTTAATTACGCTACCGCATCACGGTAACAACTTTCTCCTTCTCCAGATGGTCACTTCGTGTGGTGAGTGTTTGTTTTGTTTTTGGTTGCCCGTGGATTGTATACGGAGACTAATTTATGTCGTCGCCCGTAGGGCGTGGATTAGTCCAAATCCGTATTTTCTTAGATTTGGGTTTGGGGTTGGGTTTAAGGATACGTTAGTCTTATTTAAGACTAAGATCAACTTAAACGTTTGTTAAGGATACGTTAGTCTAATGTTTAGGCGAAGATCAACTTAACGGGATCTTTTAGATCTAACAAGAGAGCATTTGGGCTCTGTTGTTTAGTTTAGGGACTTTACGGTCCATTGTTAGTTTAAGGACATTACGGTCTAAGGTTAAGGACATCATAGTCCGTCGGTTTAAAGGGACCCTACAGTCCGAGGTTAAGGACATCATAGTCCATGAGTTTAAGGACCCCACAGTCCAGTTTAAAGACGTCATAGTCTGTGAAATGTGTGGTTGTCGGGACCCGTCACCTCTCTGAAGACATTGAAAGATTACAACGACAAATATCAAAGGAGTGAAGAGATGTACCCTTGAACCAAAGTTGATTGGGAGATCTGTAGTCCAATTTTGGAACTAAGATCAATTCATTAGATTATGAGCACATTGGCTCAGTTAAATCTGAATTGAGGACTTATGGCCAATTTGGGCTAAGTCCAATTAAGTTTGAAATATTGACCCCTTGTTGGACCATTAAACATTTGTCTGGGTTCAACCCCCCATTATTTGGCACTGCTAAACAGGGGTTCTGATAACATTTTATCTTTGTTGAGTGTTGAGCACTCATATGCCATATAGAATGATCAATTTTGGAAGGTAAGGATGTACTTGAGACTCAGTAAAAAGAGAAGTTTTGCCTCAGAAGGACTTAGCCAATTTAGGCTAGGATTGATTTGAATATAGTGTTAAACACTAACATATATTTGATGCGCTGAAAATAGTGTTAAACAGTAAGGACAAAACGCTCAAAAATAGTGTTAAACACTAAAATTGGATTGGTCACGTGGGGCCATGTGAGGCCTCTAAAGGTGGGGACCAGTCTTCCTTTATTTTGTTCTCAGAGTATTCAAAGGTGTCAAACACTTAAGTCTTCACAGCCATCACGTGTGGGCACGTGATAGGAACCCATGCACTGATTTATTAAAGTGTTTTACTAGGGGTCACGTGGGGACACGTGAGGGCGCCCGAAATCGATTTTGCCTTTGGCTTTATTCCCTTTATTATGAGAGTCACGTGGGAACACGTGAGGCATTGCCTCCAAGTTTTTCTTTCTCATTTTAAGGGATCTGTTTCAGGGGGTCACGTGGAGCACGTGACCTAGTTCTGTTCCTTCTTTTCTGATCATTGAGGATAGGGATCACGTGTCACCACGTGACTAAGTTCTTTACGTGCATGGGGAGCTTTCAAGTCCTTTTATTTTAAGAATTAAATTCTCTGTAGGGTTAAACCCTAATTATGTTTTTAAGGGAATTAAATTCCTGTTTATGTGGAAGAATTAAATTCTTATATAGGGTTAAACCCTAGTTCTGTCTTGGAGGAATTAAATTCCTATGAAATTGGGAGAATTAAATTCTCATATAGGGTTAAACCCTAGTTTTATCTTGGAGGAATTAAATTCCTGTGAATTTGGAGAAAATTAAATTCTCATATAGGGTTAAACCCTAATTTTATTTTGGAGGAATTAAATTCCTATGAATTTGGGAGAATTAAATTCTCTAAACTCAATTCTCCCTCTAAGTTTTGGATCTGCATGGCAGAATCTTCCCGATGAGAATTAAATTCTCAACTTGTGGAGAGATTTGTTTCTGCAGATCTTCAACCAGAGGAAGAACTAAGTTCTTTTGCAGAAGAGTTAAACTCTTAGATTGAGAATTAAATTCTCTTTTTTGTTTTATGGAGGTTTGATCCCTTTCCCTTTTCTTACCTAGGATTTCTTTTCTTGAGAATTAAATTCTCCTTTCTTTTCTCTCTGCTATTTTTCTTCAGAAAATTCCAAGATTCAAAAAAAAAAATCTTTTTCTTTTCCTCTTCTTGGCTCCTATTTATAGGAGAAGGAAAAGAATCAATTTGTTTAGCGAATCTTTCATTGAAAGATTTTGTTTGTTTTTGTAACCAACATGATCTTTTAGATCACTCGGTGAATTTTATTCATCATTGGATTTTTAATCCAGAAGATATTTTGTTTGTTATTCTTGGTGAATTTTAGGGAAATCTTTCCTTGTATAAAATCTTTCCATAAATTGGTGATTTTTAATTACCATTGGATTTTTAATCCAACGGTGCTCCACTTTACAGAGCATAATCCTCTTTTGTTTGGAAAGATTTAAAGAAATACTTTCCCAGTTAGGGTCTTTGATTTCCCTTAATTAGAATTTAATTCTATTAATTCAGAAGGCTTTTAAAGCCCATCATGTGTTGGCACGTGATCCCAATATTTGATCATTGAAATATAATTTAATTCTATTAGTTAAAGAGCTAAAGGACCTGTCACGTGTTGGCACGTGACTTTCTTTTATTCAGAATTTATTTTTGCCTTTTAACAGAGCTAAGAGACCTGTCACGTGTTGGCACGTGACCTTCTTTTATTCAGAATTTAATTCTGCCTTTTAACAGAGTTAAGAGACCGTCACGTGTTGGCACGTGACCCTCTTTTATTCAGAATTTAATTCTGCCTTTTAACAGAGCTAAGGGACCATCACGTGTTGGCATGTGACCCTTGGTCACGTGTGAGCACGTGATGCCCCATTGGGGTCTTTCCTTAGCTGTTTTGTTACATTTTTGTTTGATTAGAATTTAATTCTATAAAGTAGAGATCACAGGAATATATCACGTGTCAAGTCAACACGTGACCCTTGGTCACTGTCACGCCCCGCTCCCCAGAGTGCGCTAAGATAGGCACGTGACAGAGCCAACCATGCTACCTGTGGATAGGAAAAATCCTTCCACAATCACATTACGTCTGTAAAGATATCAAGAATAGGAAAGTAAACTAAACTATCTAGTACATGTCCATGAGCTAGAATAAATGGGTCAAGAAATAATATAATATGCGGAAGCAAAAGGTCCAATAAATCAAACACCTGGAAAGTAAAACTGGATACCAACAGGATCCTCACCGCTCAGTCTAACAGCGGCAGTACTCCTGATCAGTCTGCAACAAAGATAGAGGATCTGGGCCATGCAAAACCCAGACGTCAGTGCGTCATAATATCAAGCAATAAAATAAACAGGGGTAGCAAGACATACAGGTATGTGTATGAACAGTAAAACAGGTATAACAGTAATATAAATGAGGACGGTGAAGGTAATGTGTAGTGAGTAATCTAGACTGGTCTATTGGGTTAACTACTCTCAAGTCTTTGAAATCAATTTGATGAATCATCGATGTAACTCAATAATATCCCGTGCATACCGGGGACCACGGTCAAGATTCTCGGGCTGGAACCGAGACATGCCGCTAGGCACTAAAACAGGAAATATGTATAGATGAATGATGTCAGCATCATCATCCCAAGGCTGGCCTAGCCTCTAAAACTGATCAGTATAAGCAAGCGAACTGTCGAGTTACAAGTCAGGTTTCATCATTGATTTCCCCATACCCCCAAGTTATATGTTTAAGTCAGGTATTAATAATCTGAAGCTAATGCCAACACAGGATCAAGCAGATACAGGTTTGTCTGGATAGACAACAGGAAATATCCGTAGGGACAACATGTCAAGGCAGTTGGCATTAGTAACAAGATCAGGTAACAGGTCAAGATATGGTACATCAGGTCAGGTCAAGTAGTGTAAATAAATCCAATCATGTCAAGAAGTGCACGGTATCAAGTCGTATCAAGTAGTAGGTGTATCAAGTCATGTCAGAGGTGCACAAAATGTCACGTGGGTGCTCATAATCAAACTAAAATAAGCATGGGTATACAAAACAAGTATAGGGTACTAATGGAACAATAAAAATGGAATATTGTGATGTGGTATGCAAATAGGTACAGATTAAAGCATATGGATGCACAGTTATCGATTTGGGTTAAGGTTATAGTTCCAACATTAATTAAAATACACTTTATCAAATATGGAATGTTAATATTACAATATTATATATTCAAATGATCTATGGATGTAATAATATGTATATTAGACAGAATGGATGCAAATAGGTATCCGAAAGTTATAAACTATTTAAAATGGTACTATGGGCTATGCAAATAAGCATTATGTGATTCAAATATAGATATGGATACCGTATATCGTAATCTAACATGCAACAAGATATGTTTTCAAGTTCTAGATCTAAAATGATATAAATGGAACATTGAAATGTTAAAATGGAACATGTGGTATTAGATTTAAACTACAGGTTTAATATGCATTTAAATAAGTGTGTAATAAATAAAATAGCATGTAGCAAGTTTTACTTGCCTCGGAAACGATGAACACGCGAACGGAACAACGACGGAGCACGATGCAACACAAGATCTCGACATCGGATGCTTGGCTCGAGTATAGATGTTGCGACCGAGAGATCAAATAGAAGAAGACGACAACAACGGCGACACGGTGCAAAGGACGATGGCGAGGTCTAGGGCTGTTGCTGCAACCTTGGCTATGGTGATGGTGAAGTGCTCGGGTTCTGCGATGAAGGGAAAAATGATGGATGCGGGTTAGAGTCGATGAAGGTGATGTTGGTGAAGGTTATAGACCGGTAGTTTGGGTCGAGAGAAGGAGATCGTTGCGCCGGCGAGGTGAAGGAGACGACAACGGTGAAGGCGAGGCGGTAATGGTTGATGGAAAGGGTCGTGTCGAGATCGTGTTTGGGAGATGGTGATTGGAGGGTGATCTACGTTGGTGGTAGTGAATGGAGATGATGGAGGTGGCCTTGGTGATGACGGCAAGGGCTGTGATGGTCTCTGGGTCTGGGACAGAGGGAAAAGCGAGGGGCGAGGGCGATGAGGCTTTCCGTCGTGGGGTTGCCGGCGAAGTGCAATGGGTATGCAAGGGGTTGCAGGAGGTGCTCGGGTTCTTGGGAAAGTGGCTGCAGAGGATGGAGAGGGAAGAGGAGAGGAGAAGAGCAAGGTCGACGGTGATGGTGGGCTCGAGCGACGACGAGGCAGGTGAGGGGTCGGCGGCAAGAGGGTGTGCAGGCGAGATCTATGAAGGGTAGGGTTGTTAAGAGGAGAGAGAAAGATGAGGAGATCGAGGAGAACTCGACGGTGAGAGGAGAGAGACGAGTTTGAGGGTGGACCGGCAACGACGACGCGGCTAGGGTTAGGGTTCGCGAGCGAGGGCGAGGCGGCTGGGACGAAGGAGGAAGAAGAGAAGAGAGTGCGTGGGGAAAAAAGGTTTATATACAAAAATAAATAAATATTAATATATATATATATATATATGCAGAGAGAGAGAGAGAGTTAGAGAGAGAGGAGAGATCGAGATGAGATCGAGAGGGAGAGAGAAGGAGATAGAGAGAGAAGATGAGAGAGTGAGAGAGGGCGGTGAACAGTGAGGAGAGATGAATTTGTTTGTTTGTGGGGAGAGAGAAAGGGAGAGAAGGGAAGAGAGAGAAGGAGAAAAGAAAGAGAGAAAGAAAAGAAAAAGAAGGAAAGAAAAGAGAGAGAGAAAGAAAGAGGTGGGATCGGCCAGTGAGAGGAGAGAGGCTGGGGGGTTAGTTAGGAAAAGATTTAGAATTTGTTTTAAAAGATTTGTATTTTGTAAGTTGGTTATATAAAATTTTAAGTCGTGTATTAAATTTAATAAAAAAATTTGGATTTTCAGGTAAATACAAATCTAGTCCAAAATACGCCCGGGTCGGGTCCAAAAATTCAGATTTAAAATATGAAAAATATATGCAACGTCCAAATTTCAAAATGAATGCCCAGATAACAAAAATGCATACAACCAAGAACGGATGCACGTACGTGCGCGTAGCCATCCAATACGTCTGTTTCACTGAACAGGACGAGAACAAGATGCGCGGATGCTACCATGGGGTTAGGGGTATCATGCAGGCTATGAAATGTATTTTAAAAATATTTTATGTGACTTAAAATGTTATATTGTAAAATGAAAATGCCAGATAAAATGCCAGTATGCACTAAACATGAAAATGCACCAGTCCACGTAACAAGTCAGGATAATTCATAAATATGAATCATATAACTTCAAGCAAGCGGGTCGGGTCGAATGCAATGTAAAATTTAAAATACTATTCGCACCCAAAACACGATAAATCAGGAAAAATACCACAATTAAGGAAATACGAGAACTGGAATTGGTATAAATGAACTAGGTTGTTACAGTCACGTGTGAGCACGTGATACCTCATTGAGATATTTCCTGATTTTTATCAGGGAACAAATGCCCCCACAGCGTTGTTCTCACGTGTCTGCACGTGAGTGCAACGCTGTCATCTTTGTGACCATTGGATCTGTCTAGAGAATAGGGGAGATGAACCGTTTCCCATCACATCCTATAAATGCCAGCGTCCCTTCAGAAGCGACTCCACTTTGTTCATCTTCTTCCTTGCTTGCTTTTTCCTCTGAGAATTTAATTCTCTTTCCCAGAGCTTAGTTCTCTGTTTCGAAAATTTCCAGAGTTTAACTCTGTTAAAAGATTCCCTTTTCTCTGGTAATGATCTTGAACGGCTGAAGAACTTTTGCAGAAATCTTCGTTGGATTTTAAATCCATACCAAGGGTTTTTTCCCTTTAACAAGAAACCATTTTTTTTAAGTTTTTAAAATGAAAACCACTCAATCTTTAAACAATAGACCTTTTAGGGTTTCTCTGATCTTCAGGGATCGATGGTGATGCCTGTCTTTTCTCTGGAATTTAATTCCATTTCAAAGAGCTTCGGCTCTGAAAAAATATTTCTGGGAATTTAATTCCCCTAAAGAACTTAGTTCTTTAACAGAAGATCTTTTGAGATTTTTCTGCCTGAGTTGTTCTTTGCAACAAAAGAAAAGATTTGCAGTAGGGTTTTCTGGGAATTTAATTCCCTTGTCCTGCTTGATTTGTGCAGAGTCCAAGATGGATTTCTTTTTGTGGAATGTGTAGGGTCATTTGAAATCCACTGTCCATTTATTGAGAATCTTCTTTTTGTTCTCATAATGATTGCTTTGCCTCATCATTAGTAAGCCGCCATCTTGATTTTGTGGGACCCATGCGTTTTGTAACCAATGGTCCCATAAAATGAGTCCTCTGTTGCTTTCTTCCACTGTCTTTTTTTTATATATGCATTTACAAACATATATATATATATATATATATATATATATACACGTGTTGGCTTTGCTTAACAGTTTCCCCTTCTTTTATTTCAGGCACAATGACTTCTGTTCCATACTTCCCTTTCACTCGTTCGGAGGCTGCCTTTCCTCTATCACCGTCTGACGAGGAAGTGATGGCGATGATCAGGGCTCATGACCCGAATCACACCAATTTGCTTTTATGGGGGACTTGGTATGGTCACATCATTCGCGGTCGCCGCAGTTTTCTTTGCGAGATACCGACGGAGCCTATCTGTCAGTTTCTGCCGATGGATCCTCCACGGACCGCCTTTGCTGTGGAGATGCTGGATTGGACCCCTATGGAACGGCTTGAGTCTTCAACAACTGGTATTCCGAACCATCCGGTGCCGGCTGTAGATATTTTAGGGCGCCGCATTTTCCAGGGCGAAGCCCAGCCATGGGGACAAATTTATAAGATAGGGCTTACCCCTCGACACCCCCACGGGCTACCTTCTCTGGGTCCGTTACATCCTGTCCACCCATCGCGCGCAACTGCAGAGTGTCGGACTCTATCAGGCGATATATGCGTCTCTTTTCCACTATCAGTCTCCCCATGTCTGGTGGGTTAAGGCCTTATTGAACCAATGGAATCTTCCCACCAACACCTTCCTTCTAGGGGACCGCGAAGTTTCAATTTCTCTGGAAGAATTTCGCGAGATCTCAGGGTTGCCGGTTAGGGGGACACTTTATGAAGAATTACTGCCTCCCGATGAGTATGTCTTTGAAACCGAGCCTGCCATGCTTGACGGCCTGTCGACCGAGAATGCCGTCCGCCACAAGCGCCCGAGTTTGATCAGGACCCTGAGTATTTTTGACAAACTGTTCACAGAGTCAGAGGAGCAGGGCGTCACTTTTAAAAGCTTTATCGCTTGCTTCCTTTGCGAAGATGTCCTCTCAAAGACGGCTCCGAAGTTCGCGAACATTAACGATCCCTTTGGGTTCGGTTTAAATAAGCGGCCGGCTAAAGAAGAGGACCTGCCGCAGTACTACATTCTCATCATGTCAGCGGTATTTTTCGAGTCGATTGCAGCTCTTGGTATGGATGAGGAGACTTTCTTTGTCGGCTTCATTAGTGTTTGGCTTAGCCGGTTCGCCATTCCCATGCATCGCCGTTTCATGAGAGCCTCGGTTATTTACCCTGCTCATCGCATTGCCGAGGGACGCGACTAGCTGTGGGCATTCCAGGGCTAGCGCATCTATATCATGGGTTAGGCACCACGTCCAATACCTCAACTCCAGGCGTAGATGTGGTAAATTTCTCTTTTCATTACTTTACGTCTTGGATTGAGATACACGTGCTGGGGGCATTTGCTGCGCACCAAAGACCCAGCTTTTATGACGCTTACACTTTTCCGCGACTCATGCGGCTGGTGGGCGCTTCTGCTCCTGACCCGACTCAGTCTGGGGCTATTCGCGTGCTGGTCAATCCCTATGCCACTACAGGCGGGATGGTATTTAATGACCGAGTTCTCTCTGCTCCCTCAGGACCGGTCCAATAGCTCTGCGACTTGTCGAAAGAGGGGGGCCCTTCTCTGAAGCCCAGGGAAGCCATGCACCTGTATTCGATCAGACCAGGTTACCTGGTATTTCGTCAGAACGGTGCGGCCCTTTTTATGCGGTACAACCCACACCGCTTTGCTCGGCAACTTGGATATGACCAAGGCGTCCCCTTCGAGGCATTTACGGTGGCGCTTAGCCCATCGCCAGAAGCTGTTCGTGACACCGCTCATCACTTCATGCGGCTGAACACTGGCTCCCGCTTCATGATTCCTGAAGCTGATCATCTCCCTCGATGTGTGGGGTCATTCACGGGCTGGTACCTCTATCGAGTCAGTCCAATTATCGCTGAGGAGAGGAGGGTGTTTCTTGGATATGGGGCTCCCACTCCAATTCACGCCACGGGAGTTCCGCCGCAATCGCGTGCAACGGTTCGCCCTCCCTTGAGGGATACCAGCGTCATGCTTATTCCGGAAGCGGCGGAAGTGGACTTAACTCCCACAGCTGGTATTCCACTGCGTACTAGGGCTCAATCAAGGGCTAATAGGGCGCCAGTAGCAGTGTCATCGGCCGCGGCGTCAACAATGGCCGTGTCGTCATCGGTATCACCGCCGAGCGAGGACATTGAAGGCGAAGTGGGTCAACGCCGTACCAAAGCTCCACGGGGAAGGAAACGATCGTCTTCGGCGGTTAGTTCTGGGCCCAAGAGGCGGAGGAAGACGGCCACCAATCTGCTCGACTCTTTAATAGTGTCTGAGCCTATTCTTCAAGATGAACCACTAGCCATGCAAGAATCGGATGGTGGTCTACTTTTCCCGGGTACATCTGCCGAGGAAGCCGTACAATTGGCTGAGGCTATAAGATGTTCGCAAGATGAATCCGAGAACGTAAGGATCCCAAAGAGGCCTTACCCTGCCGTTATTTTTTATGAAGACCCTCCATCGATACGGCGGCGATTCATAGGCCCTTTGGAAGAATGGGGTGAGAAGGCCCTTAAGCAGGCTGTTTCGGCCGACGCCGAGGACGCGCTTTCATTGTGGACCGGTGGCCACGAGTCTACCCTCGGACCTCGGTGAGCATATCTCCTCAGGAAGGAGCGTCGGCTTGAACAAGCTATATTAGAGGCTCCCTTGCGCATCGGTATGTTTACGTATCTTTTTGTAATATTTTGTATTGCTCGTATATATATAAGTATATATTCTTATCCTCGTGCAAACTTTGCAGGGACTTCGGCGATGGCGGAGGATCTGAATTCGAATCGCGCTTTAACTGTAGATTCCGCTAATATCCCAATGAAACACTAATCAGTGTGGAGGGGGTCGATGCAACCGTTGCTCCTGCAACAGGGCCTCCCTTGGTGACTCCCGCTCCCCAAGCGTTTGCTCCCCCGGGAGAGCCATCTTTGTTGGTCGCCGATCCGATGGATCTTTATGGGGGCGGCCCGGAGATTAGGGGATAGGTAGTCGAGGCTGTCGTCCTTTCGCTGGAGCCTGCAGTGGCGGGTACTGCCCCTCGCTCAGAAATCGTTACATTGGCCCACGTCCCCGATGATGTGCTTGGGGGCACGGAGGAGGCCGCCGAAGCTGCTATCCCTCCAGCCCATAATGGGTGAAGCATCGAAGGTAACCTTTTATATTTTACATTAATAATCTCTCCATTATCTGAACCCTTCTGTCTTTTCAGAGTTGCGTAGGTTGGTTGCGTCTATTGCCGATCTATCTCCCAGGAAGTCCTTTCAGCGCCTGTTGGAGATGGCCGCTCTACAGGAGATATCTCCTCAACGCATCGTCCTCTCTTCCGGGCAAGGTCAGTGTCTTTTGCCTTCTCTTCACTGTGTTATTATTATTTCATATCATGACATTGATGTCTTCTACAGTTCTGGAAGCTGATGACGAGGTTGAAATTCTTGATGGGCCTGGGGAGCCTTCAGGCCCCTCTTCCATGACCGTGGGTAAGTAAAGTCTCAACGTCGTTCCATTTGTTCTTTGCTTACAAGTCTCGCTGACTGTTTATAAATCTGAACAGCTCTGCCAGTTCTCACCACGCTGGTGTCTCGCATCGCCATGCCACCTGGACCCTATGCTCTGCGCGCCTCAGAACGGATGGCAAAGCTAAGCCTCCACTCCTTGTCAGCCCTAATTGAGGATCTTCGTGCTGGCAGTCTGATCACGGCTGAAGCGTTTGCCGCTGAAGCCAACGGCTCTCTTTCCTTTCTTGCCACCTACCATAGTGAAACGTTCGTGCAAGTCTGGGTTGAGTTTTGTCGGCAGGTGGAGGCTTGCTTGCATGTCCTTGAATGTACACGCCTTCCTTCGGAGGTTATGGCCGCAAAGGCGAGCTTGCGGGTTCTAATTGAGCGGTGTGCTGCGAACATGATATCATGTGAGAAAAGGCTCAGCCGCAAGTTTTCGGAGAGGGAGCTGGCTTCCAAAGCGCTGGGGGAGCTTCAAGCCAGCCTTACGGCCAAGACCACTAAAGCATATGAACTTTGGCGAGTGCTTCAAAAGGATATCAAGGAGGTGGTAGCTATTGATAAGGCCGTCGTGTTTACTCGTGAAATGGTTGAAGCCCATAAGGTTACTGAAAAAGAGCTTGAAGGCCGACTTGCCTCATACCAGGCCCAACAGGCTCAAGCGGAGGCCCGTCTTTTGACGATACTAAATCATGAAGCCGAGGCCCAGCGAAAAAGGGGTGAACTGGCAAACCTGCTAAATCGCCCGCCGAGTTGAAAAATTGTATATATATTTTTTCATTCTTCCTTTGTACATACTCCTGAATGAGAGTATATTTTTTTTGTTCTTTCATAAATTGTACTTTGTATACATTTTGATTCATGAATAAAAGACATATTTTTCTTCATGATGGTGTGCCCCTTTTGGTAAGTGTATTCTGTGGATAGTCTATTTCAATTTCTTTGCAGGACAACGATGGCTTAGGATTCAGGGTTAAGATCTGTCTCCTAAGACTTTTCAACTTTATGAGCCATGAGGGTCTCATAAAGAATTTTCTCCCTACAGGTCGAGAGGATCCCGTAGGTGTAATTTCTCCTTAAGAATCGTAAGGATTCCTAAGTGTGTTTTCTCTTGAAAGTCGTAAGGATCTCACAAGAGAATTTGCTCTCTTACGAGTCGTGAGGACCCGCGGTGATGGGTGAGGTTACCATTATCCGCATTTTACGGAGTCAGGAGTTGCTCTGGATGCTTCCCACGGGGTCACAGCCGTATTCTGTGAGGACCAGGCTCTGCTCTGGACGTTTCCCACGGGGTCAGGATTGACATAGGCTGCGTTCCACGTAACCAGGAATTTTGCTCTGGATGCTTCCCACGGGGTCATAGCTGTGTTCTGCGAGGACCAGGATCCGCTCTGGACGTTTCCCACGGGGTCAGGATTGACATAAGCTGCATTTCACGTAACCAAGAATTTGCTCTGGATACTTCCTACGGGGTCATAACCGTGTTCTGCGAGGACCAGGCTCCGCTCTGGATGCTTCCCACGGGGTCATAGCCGTGTTCTGCGAGGACCAGGATCCGCTCTGGACGTTTCCCACGGGTCAGGATTGACTTAGGCCGCGTTTCACGTAACCAGGAATTTTGCTCTGGATGCTTCCTACGGGGTCATAGCCGTGTTCTGCGAGGACCATGCTCCGCTCTGGACATTTCCCACGGGGTCATGATTGACATAAGCCGTGTTCCACGTGACCAGGAATTTTGCTCTGGATGCTTCCCACGGGGTCATAGCCGTGTTCTGCGAGGACCAGGATCTGCTCTGGACGTTTCCCACGGGGTCAGGATTGACATAAGCCGCGTTCCACGTGACCAGGAATTTGCTCTGAATGCTTCCCATAGGGTCATAGCCGTGTTCTGTGAGGGCCAGGCTCCGCTCTGGATGTTTCCTACGGGGTCAGGATTGACATAAGCCGCATTCCACGTGACCAGGAATTTGCTCTGGATGCTTCCCATGGGGTCATAGCCGTGTTCTGCGAAGACCAGGATCCGCTCTGGACGTTTCCCACGGTGTCAGGATTGACATAAGCCGCGTTCTACGTGACCAGGAATTTTTCTCTGGATGCTTCCCACGGGGTCAGGATTGACTTAGGCCGCGTTCCACATAACCTGGAATTTTGCTCTGGATGCTTCCCACGGGGTCATAGCCATGTTCTGCGAGGACCAGGCTCCGCTCTGGACGTTTCCCACGGGGTCAGGATTGATATAAGCCGCGCTCCACGTGACCAGGAATTTTGCTCTGGATGCTTCCTACGGGGTCATAGCCGTGTTTTGGGAGGACCAGGCTCCGCTCTGGACGTTTCCTACGGGGTCAGGATTGATATAATCCGCGTTCCATGTGACCATGAATTTGCTCTGGATGCTTCCCACGGGGTCATAGCCGTGTTCTGCGAGGACCAGGCTCCGCTCTGGATGCTTCCCATGGGGTCAGAATTGACATAACCGTGTTCCACGTAACCGGGAAGGGTTGACTTTATCCGCATTTCACGGAGTCGGGGTTTGACTCTCGGTTATCTGCGCACCACCGAGTCATGGAACTGGGAATTGCCGTTGTTCCGCTTTGCTTGATATTGTGTCTGTTGTAATGAGACGAATGTTGAGATGACCTCCAAGCTATCTGTGAACCGTTAAGATTTGTCTTCTTCTTCTAATGAAGCCTGTGGAGGAAAGGTATGATTCCCTCTTTGTTTGCGCCCCTGGATTGTTTACAGGGATTGATGTGATATCACCTGTAGGGCAAAAATTTCATTTTTTAATTTTATTTTATTTCTTTCCGCGATGCTCTATCATTTCAGCTTTTATATCGCGAAGGTCGCGATCGCCCAATCATTTCGGCTATCTGTTTTATTCTTACTCGCTGGTTTTTATTGCGAGTTGCCCAATCATTTCGGCTATTTTGCATGCATACATTTTTACTTGCTGACTTTGTTGCAAGTTGCCCCATCATTTCGGCTATTTCGTATGCATGTGTGGCTTGCTAGCTTTTTTTTTGCTGAAAGCTTGGAATTAGACACTGATTTCAGCATCAGCACCGCTACAACTGGGATATTGCCAGGAGCGAATCATCATTTGCCTCTGTCGATGACGAACAAAGGTGGCTTAGTAAACAGGGTTAAGATCCTGTCGACTAAGGCTTTTGACTTCATGAGCCGTAAGGGTCTCATAAAGGTATTTCTCCCTACAAGTCGTGAGGATCTCGTATGTGCATTTTCTCCCTAGGAATCGTGAGGATTCCTAAGTGCATGATCTCTTATAAGTCGTAAGGATCTTACAAGAGTGCTTTCTCCTTATAAGTCGAGGTGGCTTACAAGGGGGTTCGCCGTGCGAACATATCCCTAGTCACGGATGTGATTTTGTTGGGGAAATGTTTATTCGCGCCCGTGGATTGTATACAAGGGTCAACATTGAGCCGCTTGTAGGGCAGTATTGGAGATTGTGGTGGCCGCTTAAGAACAGGTTCAGATCCCTGTAGCTTAAGACTTTTGAATCTTATGAGCCGTGAGGGTCCCATAAGAGGGCTCTCCTTACGAGTCGTGAGGATCTCGTAAGTGTGTTTTCTCCTTAGGGATCGTGAGGATTCCTAAGTGTGTTGCTCTCTTGTGAGTCGTAAGGATCTCACGCAGGTGGTTTCTCCTTACAGGGTCGAGAGGACCTTGCAAGTGTCTTTTTTAACGAGGTTGCGCCCTTTCGGGTTTTCACAAAAACTCGCCGGTAGCCCTGCTGTTTTTACTCACGGAACCCTTTCGGGTTTTCATCCGTGCCCATTTTGCTTATGGACATACCGTTTTCTTTTTCTTTTTTTTATTCTTCTTTTTTTGTATCAGCCTTGGGATGCTGCAATCCACAGTAGTTTATCGACGTCTCGGTCAACAGCTAGTTTTTAGGACATAGTGGTCCATTGTTAGTTTAAGGACGTTTCGGTCCGTCGTTAGTTTAAGGACGTTTCGGTCCATGGTTAGTTTAAGGACGTTTCGGTCCATGGTTAGTTTAAGGACGTTTCGGTCCGTCGCAGGTTACTACTTATAGAGTTTGGGCTTAGGAAGATAGCGAGCGAACATAGGCGTCGTCATCTATCGTTGACCTAGGCCGTGACTCATCAGGCGTAGTATTTTTTCTAGAATCAACCGTTTATTGGCCTGAAGGGTCTTTCACCATGCATGTCCATGAGTAGGTAGGCTCTACCCTGGTAAACTTTGTCTATGATATACGGGCCTTCATAATTCGGTTCGAATTCCCCCCGCTTGGCACGATTGGGGATCATGGGTCTTTTGACCACTAGCATGAGTTCGCCTTGGCGGAATGTTCTCGACCTGGTCAATCTCTCATACGAGCGCGTCATCTTTGCTTTATAAGCCTCCAGATTTTGTTGCGCTATGAGCCGGGTTTCATCAAGGGCATCGAGCTCCTCAAGCCGAAGGTGAGCATTCTCTTCATCTGTTAGCTCGTAATGAACCGCCACTCGTAGAGAGGGCAACTCTATCTCGAGGGGGAGTACCGCTTCTGTACCGAATACTAATGCGTACGGCGTTGTGTTCGTGAACGTTTTGAATGTAGTTCGATACGCCCAGAGAGCTTCATGCAGTCTCTCATGCCAGTCCTTCTTACTTCGAGACACCGTCTTTTTCACAATCTTCGTCAAGGTCTTATTGAAAGCCTCAGCTAGACCGTTAGCTCGGGGATTATAGACTGAGAAGTATCTCCAGTCTATGTTATGTTGTTGTGCGAAGCGGCTGATCTTGTGGCTTCTGTAGGCTGGCCCGTTATCGGAGATGATCCATTTCGGAGTTCCAAACCGATAAATAACGTGTGTCTTGAAGAAATAGAGTATATTCTCCATCTTCACTTTCCTCAGTGGTACTGCTTCTGCCCATTTGGAGAAGTAATCAGTTGTCGCTAAAATAAATCGATGTCCTCTGGACGATGTTGGTTCGATGGGGCCGATTATGTCAGTTCCCCACATTTCGAACGGCCAGCTAGCCATTGTCGGATGTAGTGGATTCGGATGCTGGTGGATAAAGTCCCCATGGATCTGGCACGAGTGGCATTGCTTCGCATACTCGAGGCAGTCCTGAATCATCGTGGGCCAATAGTAGCCCATCCTTTTAATCTTCGGCTTCATCTTCGGCCCGACTTGGTGAGAACCGCAGAGTCCGTCGTGAGTTTCTTGGACGACTCTCTTTGCCTCTTCAGGTCCCAGGCATCTTAGCCATAGAGAATCAAATGATCTCTTATACAGGGTATCATCAACAAAGGCGAAAGATAGAGCTCGCTTCATGAGCTGATGTTTTGAAGACACATCTTCAGGTATTCGATGGGATTTGAAGTAGTCTATAAAGACTTCTCTCCAATCCTCAACCTTTTCCTGGTCTTTTACTAGCAGAGCCATTTGCTCGGTCGCTCCCTTTTCTTCGGACGACTCCAGAGATATTTCTGCCGGTCCTAGAACTCGACGGCTCTGCACAACGATCTTTACGTCATCGAGGTTCTCGTCAGCCAGTTCTTTAGCGAGCTTGGCTAAAGCATCCGCTTTGCTATTCTCCGCACGCGGTATACTTTCCAAGGTGTAAGAAGGAATTTGAATTAGCAGTTGTTGTACTCTCTCGCTATACTTCACCAACTCTGGCTTGCATGTTTGATAGTCACCGTTTACTTGACTAACGACCAGTTGGGAGTCTCCGTATATGAGAAGGTTTTCAATTCCCATGTTGATAGCGATCTCGAGACCTGCTATCAAAGCTTCATATTCGGCTTCATTGTTCGTCCTCGGCTCTGTTAAGGAGAAGGCAAAGTGCATTATCCCTCCTTGAGGAGTCATGAAGATGAGGCCTACCCCTGATTTGATTATAGGGGTGCTTTGTTTGCGCTTCTTCATAGAAGATGCTCCGTCAAAATAGAGTTCCCACTGGGTATCATTCTCTCTCCTTTCCCCGTCGATCGTGTCAAACGCGTGTTCGTCCGGCAATTCGTAGTTCAAGGGAGAGTCGGCAGGTATCGGATGCTCAGCGAGGAACTCGGCGATGGCCTGGCCTTTCACTGCCTTGAGGGGACGATAAGTTATCGAGAACTCCATCAAGAGCAGGTCCCATTTAGCGAGCCGCCCCGTTAGTATGGCCTTCGACATCAAATACTTGAGAGGATCCACTTTTGATATGAGATGGACCTCATGTGCCAACGCATAATGTCTGAGCTTCATTATCGCGAAGATCAACGCTAGGCAGTGTTTTTCAATGGGAGAGTAATTGCTTTCTGCCCCCAA
Source organism: Agapanthus africanus (assembly GCA_030015575.1). Taxonomy (NCBI): domain Eukaryota; kingdom Viridiplantae; phylum Streptophyta; class Magnoliopsida; order Asparagales; family Amaryllidaceae; genus Agapanthus; species Agapanthus africanus. Next base: position 857,619,825 of record CM057339.1, read on the forward strand.
GAGAACTCGACTCGGATAATAAAGGGCTCTCTCTTTCCCTTGGTCATTCTCTTGTGCCCATAATACGCCTAGCGAACCTTCGAGGGCTGTTGTATACAGGACAAGAGGTTTTCCTTTAACGGGAGCAGCCAGCACTGGCGGATTCTGCAGGTATTGTTTGATTTCATCTAGTGCGCTTTGGCATTTGTGATCCCAGACGAACGGAGTTCCCTTTTTCATTAGGTGACTGTAAGGACGGCACTTGCCGGAGAGATTGGCTATAAATCGCCGGATATACGCTAGCTTTCCTTGGAGAGACCGCAGCCGTTTGAGAGTTCTTGGCGGAGGCATTTCCATAATCGCCTTGATCTTTGAAGGATCTATCTCGATGCCTCGGTGTCGGATGATGAATCCTAGGAATTTTCCCGAGGAAACTCCGAACGCACATTTGAGAGGGTTCATCTTCAAGTTGTATTGCCGGAGGCGTTGAAATACGATCTTCAGATGCTCTAGATGTTCCTCGTATGATTTGGTTTTAACTACGAGGTCGTCGATATAACATTCGACAATTTCATGTATGAGGTCATCGAAGATCTTCGTCATTTCCCTCTGATAGGTGGCACCAGCGTTCTTTAGACCGAAAGGCATCACCTTGTAGCAGAATATACCCAAAGGGGTCCAGAAAGCGGTGTGCTTATGGTCCTCAGGATGAATTTTTATATGATTATATCCTGATGATCCGTCCATGAAGGAGAAGACTTCGTGAGTGGATGTGTTATCTATCATCAGCTCAGTGACTGGTACTGGAAAGTCGTCTTTTGGACAAGCTCTGTTGAGATCCCGAAAGTCCACACGCATGCGCACAGTCCCATTTTTCTTCATTACTGGAACAATGTTGGTGATCCAATCGGGGTACTGAACCTCTTGGATGAAGCCGGAGTCGATTAGCTTCTTGACCTCGGCGTTGATGCTCATTTAAAGCTCGAGCCGCATTCTTCTTGGCGCTTGTTCGATCGGTTTGACGTCTGGAGAAATCGCCAATTTGTGGACAGCAATCTCTGGATCGAGTCCTGGCATCTCCGAATAGTTCCATGCGAAGCAGTCTCTATGCTGCATGAGGACGTCCTTAAGTGTAGCCAGCCTTTCTTCAGACAACAGCTCACTGACGAATGTCGGCCGCAGGTCACTTGCCATCCCCAAATCAATTTTCTTGAGGTTATCTGCAGTAGTATGTATTCCATTTTCCAGCTCTTTTGGCACCGGTGGAAACTCTGAGATCACCTCGCCATCATCGTTTTCGAAGCACCAGGGGAGGTCATCCATATTCTCAGGCTCTTCTTCTGACAGCATTATCGCGTGACAGGTACGAGATCGTTTCCAAGATCGATGTTGATCTGGTTCTACTCTTGCTATATGCATCACTTTCATCTCATGCTTCTGTGGCGGGCTTACCCTCCAGCTGCTGGATAGAGCGAACCTGCCTTGTTGATATTGGTCTTCGACCCAGTTCTTGAAGATGAAGCAGTCTTCGAGAGGATGTCCTATCGCTCGGTGATAGGAGCAATAGTCTGGGTGAGAGACCTCGTTCACTTGCTCGGGGTACTTGGACTCGAGGAGTGTCATCATCTGATGCTTTACGACGAGATCGAATATCTTCTTTGTCTTATCTTGGGGGAAAAATATTCCCGGCCCATCTTCTTTATAAAGGATGGATCCCGGCTGCTCGACCCTTGCTCGCGTGGCTTTTCGGACCCGCTGGGCTGCTGTTGAACGTTTTTTTTTCCGTTCTTTGGTTTATTTTTGCCTCTGCGCCGGATCTTTTGTATGACGGGCTGGCGACGAGGAGCATTGTCATCCCCCATGGCCTGCTGAAGGAGGCACTGCGTCCTGGCTTTCTCGTAAATGGACATCTCGCGGTTATGCTCATCCCGGATCTTTTGACCTGCTTCCCTGATCAATTTGTCCATTCGTTCTTCAAACGACGGACTCGGCGTTTTGATGACAGGACCTTGTTTTAGTTCAGGATCAGCGTCTCTTAATAGAATGTCTCCTTCTTCATCGAAGTCATGTATGACGTAGCTGCCATGGACTCGCTCTCGTTTTCTGGATTGAACATATCCAAGCCCGATCGTTTCCATTCTCCCGTTGGGCAACTTGCGCTGAGTTCCAGGGACATCCCAAATCCTGTTGTAGAACCGAGCTTGTCGAGCAGTCTGTTTGAAGGGTACACCATGGCGCCTCAGCAGCCTTTTCAAGCCTTCTGTGTAATATCTAGGCAGACGGATGGGCTGGAGCATGTCAAGTGTAGAATCCGCGCCATGCCAAATTTCTTTCTCCACTTTGGTTTTCGTGGATTGGTAGAACAGGATCGCCTTTTCACCTTTTCGCCCGAGGGGACATAAAATGTCTGCAGTTCCTGCACACTATATGCATTAAGTGTATCGAGCTCTCTGTAATGCTCCCGCGGAACCATGGTAATTTGCAAACTTCGACCATTATCAGCAAAGGCTTGAATTGATGGCCGAACAGAAAATACGGTATTGACTTCATCTTCCGAGTCGCTGCCGAAGATCAACATAGGAGTGGACGGTCCCGGCTTGTTGTACTGGGGCGGACCTGAATAAACTATCTCTTCTTCCTCCTCGGTATCACTTCCGAAGACCGGAATAGTGGTGATAGCTTTGTTCTTCGGTTTATGACATCTTTCTGTGTCCTCGAAATCTAGTAAGAAGTATTTTGCATCTTCGTACTTTCGGACTTCATTCACGGAGAATGGGTTCGGCTCCCCTGTTACGGTATACTCGAGACCATCCTTGAAATACTTCATACACTGATGTTGTGTAGATGGGATAATGTTGTACTCGTGTAACCAAGGCCTGCCGAGCAAAGCATTGTAGCATGTCTTGTCATCAATGACATGAAACTTAATGTCCATGACAAGCAGCCCAAAACGTAGTGTCAATATTACAGACCCAAGCGTTCGTGATGATTGGGAGTCAAATCCGGAGATGGTGATTTTATCGCGAGCGAGGTGCTGAACGCTCATGCAGATTTCCTTCAACACTCTCACGTTGAGGAGATTGACGGAAGACTCATTGTCAACCAGGATTTTGCCTATCTTGATATCATGACAGTATCCGGAGACGTAAAGGGGACGGTTGTGCTCGCACGTCCCGAGGAGGAAGTCTTTATCGCCGAAGGTGATATCGGCCGTTGATTTTTATGATAGGTTTTGTGATCAAAGAATTAATTACCGCAATCAAGAAAGGCGTCGCTTGGTAGCTAGCCGGTGAGTACGAGTTGGTCTACAGGGATTTTGTGTATTCTCAATTTGTTCTAACGAGTTAATTCCAAACGGTGTTGGAATTATTTTCACTAAAAACTAAGGTTGATCTAGATTAGGATTAAAATCTTGCTAGGGTTAGGTTTAAGTTAAATTTGGAAAGTCAATATTCCTCACCGCTTTCTATGCCCTAATTAAGATCTATTAGGTGTTATGGTAATAATTAATAAAGTGGATTGGTACCATCGGGAAGAAATGATGTTTCTTCCTCTAGGTTCTTGTCCTTCCTTTCTTAATTCTTACCCTAACCTCCATGGAAAACATGCACAACCGGTATTTTAAACTACGGTATCACTGCTACCTCGTGGGATAGGGTGCCGTAGGGAGCGGTGTGTGTATGTATGCATGGAGTCCTATAAAAATATGTGATGGACAAGAAAGGGGTGAAAGATTTTATCTCTCAAACCTTTCCTATTCCTAACCCTAACAAGCGAGGATCTACTCACTCATTAGGGAATTGATAAACATATTCTAAACTAATTATCTAGGACAGATAATAAAAGTTATGCTAGGGCAGAAAGAAAATTAACTAGGGCAATAAAAAGAAAACTTACTCTAATTTTTATTTGATGCTCTCTTCAATCATTATAGGAATTGAATTCTGAATTTTGATAAATAAAATGAGGCACAAGAAGAGGCATACCTCAAAAAGAGGTTTAGGGTTTCCATTTATAGATCATAGAAACCCTAGGATTACATTCGATTCACATCTGCATTTACAAATATACCCTAAAGAAGCCTAGTCAACGCACCGCCACGTCGTCAAAATTCCCACCGACACGTGTCTAGCACGGCCGCGGATCCGCGGCCAAAAGCCAGGTTTGGCCGCGGTTCCGCGGCCATGTTGTGGGGTCGTCGGTTCAATTTTTCTGGTCTTGGTCTGGTTACATTTGGTTACTAGTTTCTTCACTTGGTTTCTCAGATTGTCTTCTAGTTTTCTTCCAAATTTCCACTGTGCATAATGTCGTGGACTTTTACCGTTTGCTTCGTGTCGAAGTCTTGAACCTTGTGCTGCCTTTTTGCTTTGTGATATTGTCCATTGATCTTCGTTTATTCTTCAAACTGTAGGCGTGATCAAGATTCTTCCATTTGTTGGTCGTAGTCTCACTTTTGTATCGTCTTTTCATCATTTTCATTGTTTTGTTCCGAGAACCTGTAACCTGCAACTATGTAGCAGACATGGATCAAAAGCACCTGTTTATTTGAAAAATGAATAAGAATGGGGAATATAATAATGCAAAATTATGTTATGAACAAATACCCCCAAACTTATCTTTTGCTCGTCCTCAAGCAAAACTAGTTTATTCTCGAAAAAGCCTAGCCTCACTTTCGCAGGGAAACGCGATTGCACTGAGCTCGTGCAACAAGCCGTTAAACCTCTAGGTGTCCCTAGTAGGAGGAGTGTTGTCTCCTGAGGGTTTTCAGCGGATACTACCCACAAAATCCTATCAATTTGGCCTATTGACTTTTATTCTCCAATTAGGTTTTCTAACAAGAAACTCTATTATCTTTGACTCAGAAATTATCAACCCGTATTTTTCACGCTTCCTTATTATTTAACTTAAGATTATATATGTTTTGTAGACTTAGCTTTTAGCATCTTTTAAGTTTTCCTTCTAGGGTTCCATCTCAACTTAGGAATTTTTATCATCTCTATTAAAGATATAAGTCATATTTTTCATTCCTATCTCTCATCTAAGCCCCAATCACATACCCCTATGTGTGTGTATATATCACCCCTACACTTGGAAATTCAAATCAAGCTATTATACTCTTGTCCATCGTCCAAAGTACTTTTCAATTGGTGAATTTTTATATGAAATTGCTCACACATTCTTCATGCGACCATTAATACTTCTTGAGGTACCAACGACCGATTACAAAATGTGTTTGCACATTAAGGCTTAATTCCTAGTCTTGTAACACTTAAGGCTTTAGCAGTGACTCCCAAACCAGTTGGTCTAAGGCCCTGGGTGATAAAGCACCCTCGCTAAATATTTTTTTCTATTTATGCAGTCTTAAGTAATTACAAAAACCAGTGTTCATTTTTTTTATCTCTTTATTCACACTTGTATTTTTATTTTATTTTCCTTCATACTAAGGATTATTAGACAAGAGCATTTCAAGGTCTCTTCTACTATTCCAAGTTTCAAGGTTCGTGTTTGTGCAATTTGTAGGGTATATATTTTTCAGAATTTAGACTTAAACTTAGGGATTATTTTTCAGACTTAAACTTTAATAAAAATTTCAATACTCTTCCCTTATTTTGACTTAACCCAAGAAGTGAACTCAAAATTTGCCTATTTCTAAGTAAACTACAAAGACATATTTTCTACCGTTAAATTTTAAGAAAGGTTATTTTTAGGGGTTTTAATTTACTAAGTCTAGGATCTAGTTTTTCCTAGCTAGTTAATCGTCTTGTCAAACTCAAGTCAATTATGGCCAAAATTGAATTTTTCAATTTTTATAATTTTTATTAAAAAATTTCACTTTTTATGGATTTTAAAATAAGTATGCAAATGCAAAAATATGCATATGCGTGCGAAAGAAGAAAGCTTACTGAGCACACCCCCAAACTTAAACTTGACAGTGTCCTCACTGTCAGGCTACACCAAGAGGGTCAAAATGGCCGGTATTCCCCTGTTTATTTTTTAATATTTTTTTATTGTTGAAAGAAAAACAAAATATATATACAAAAAGGTCCTCCCCAAACTTAAGTGAAACAGTGTTTCCACTATTTAAACATTAAAGTTTAGAGTTAGAGAGGAGAAAAATCAACTATACAAGGCCTTACACAGGCCAAAGGTGAACACCAACCATTCGAAAATTTTATCGTTATAATGGTAGGGTTGGTGAAAGAATGGAGTGTAAAGAAAGGAGATGAGAAGCACACGAGACCGTGTGGAAAGAAAGGCGGAATATGGTCTCGGTCTATTAGGAGAAGAATGGCGGAAGAGAGAAAAAAGTGTAGTACGAACTTGAGGGCGTAAATCGAGTGAATAAATTAGTGCAAATTGTGATGACCGATGTGTTAAAAGCGATTGTGTTAATCTATCAACCCGTCGAGAAATGGGGTCAAATCCCTCAAGATTCGCGAGAAAACATGGCTACGTTGAACTTGGTAAACCATCCATTGGAAGCGTGACGGAGTCTTGCGCGGTCGAAACGATCGAAAGGACGAAGGGAAGTGATTTAGGAAGGGTCTCATTCTCACCTAAGTAAGCATATGTAAGGTGAGACAACAACAGTTTGAGTTCGAGTTTCAAAGGTGAAACAATTGAAGGTGAAATTGGTGAAACTGTCTCGAACTCGAAGGATTCCATCAATGGTTCGAAATCACAGTAAGCGACCGATTCGGATGGTTCAACTGACTCATCCGAAAATTCAAAGGACTCAAACTCGGGTAACGAGTTTTCAAAATCATTCGAAAAAGTGAAACACTCGTAATCATTATCGGTTGTGCAAACTGTGTCAGATTCAAGGAGGAACGCACTAGTGGCGTCAAAACTGCTGTGATCGAACAGAAATTTTTCAAGCTCACAGTCCTCCTGCGTGATTTCTTGTGTGACCGGAACGATGGAACGGGTGAAGGGGGGTGATTTAGGAAGTATAACAGTTAAAGGTTCAGGATGATGAATTGGAAAATCCGACTCATCAAACAAAACTGGTTCATCCTCAATACTCTCCTCAATACTCTCCTCAATACTATCCTCATAATTCTCCTCAAAAGCTATTCCATCCATGCAATTATCATCAAAATCAAGACGCATATGAAGTTCGGGAGAAACATTTAATGACTTGGGATGATGAATTGGAGAGAAAAATTCAGTCAAATCTGCAGGTTCATCATCCAAAATATTCCATGCGTCAATATCCTCAATCAAGTGAAAATCAATTTTTTTTGGACACCTCATCAAAAGCATGGATATTTATCAATTCAGGTTCTAGATTGGAGGTGTAGAGGTCGAAAAAATTAGGTTTGGGTTCACTCGAAAAGGGCTCTTCACAATCAGGTAAATCAAACACTACAAAGTCGCACAACTCATTACACGTTTTATTTTTAACTGGTGAATCATTTGGGACACTTGTTTGAAAACCGGAGTTGTGGGATTCAATTGAGGAAGGGTAGGTTTGATTTGGAAGTGTGTAGAACTCACTCTCACCACTCAAATTCTCACTCTGTCCAACCGCCTCATCATACATTGGAATTTTTGGAGCTAGTTGGAAACTAGCTACCGGGTCACTAGGTTGCATAAGGGAGGTAATGGACGCATCCAAATTCCTCATCTGTTGGTTTGTCGCTACAATATAAGCTTCCAACGACTGTTCCAGACTAGACATGGGCTGTGAAAAGGTTTCAGTAAAAGATTCAAAGTCGTTTGGATACGTGAAACTCCTAAATGGTGTGTAGAAGCAATGTCAAGGGAAGGTGCGAAATTCGGGTAGGACTGGTAGGAATTGAATGGTTGGATAGGAATAGGATCAACATTTGGATAAAAAGGTGAATGGACTTGTTGATCCCAAGAACTGGAAGTGTTGAAAGGAGTGAAAGATCGGTTACAAGATTGTTCAATATGTTCAGCGATAGATATGGGTTTCGGAGTTACAACAGGACTCGAAAAAGGAGTATCAACGTAAGAAGGTGGTGAAGGTTGAAATGGTTGATACAAAGTGGATTGCGGAGTCGAACTATTTCTCCTAGACGCTTCTATTCGATCTTTCAAAGAAATTTTGGGCATGGAGGGGTCGTCCGTAATTCGACCAAAACAATTCGCGTATGAAGCAATGTTTGGATGAGGGTACCAAAGTTCGGCAAGAGTTTTGGGAGGTGGGGTACCCATGATGTAAGAAGGAGAAGAAAAAGAATGTGGGGTGCACGGATTTCTTAGCGATAAGTTGCAAGTTTTTGTAAATTTTTTTTTCCTTTTTGTGTTTTTTTTATGGAGCTTTTTGCAAAAAGATTTTCAATAAAAGGCTTAGACACACGTTCAATCAATCACAAATGCACAATCAAGCCTAGATCTAGGGTCACCTAGGTCAGCTAGACAGCTCCTAACTGTTCCAAAGGGCAAGATGTGAGGACCTCAAACCGCCGCTTCACCGCCAATTGTGGCCAGGTAAGCACAAGTAGAGAAAGGAGGGATCCGCTCACGAATCACTGTGAGACGGGCCTTTTAAAGTTACCTTTCCCTACCTATCTAGCCTAGGCACCATAAAGTCAGGTTAGGATCAACGGTCGATGCCTACAACTATTTCTTTGTCCTATTGAGCGTGAAGTCCTTAAGGCTGAGTCTAATCTTTTTTAATTACTTGATGGTCAATGCAATATGCTTTATGTGATTTTTGGGGTCCTGGGAAGGGTAATGAAATCCCCACCCAATCTGGATTGGTGTAAAAGCCCCTTAAAGTCAATTTAAAATATGCAAAGCAGTAAACACAAGCAATTGCGAACAAATTTTTTTTTATTTTTAGCGCGGCGCAAAGAATCCTGCACAAGATCAAGTTATTGGAGAAGGGAGAGAAGTTTTTGCGCAAAGAACCCTGCAGGAAATTTTTTTAGAGGAGATAAGGGGGTTACAGAGAAGAAGAGAAAGCTTACAGAGGGATTTCCACTTGCTGGCGTCACCCAAGTGCCGCGGTTCCGCCGCCGGACCCTGCCTTTAACCGCGGTTCCGCGGTGGGATCGTTGACTCAGTCCTCCAACTTCTTCTGTTGCTCTGTTGTGGTTATTCTCTGTTTTGTTCAGATCTGTTGTTTTCTGTTTTCTGTTTTGCTCTCTGGATTTTTCCATATCTGAATTTGTTCTTCGATCCTGCACAATTCAAACGAAAACACCCTTCATAAAATAACAAGATGATAAATTTTTTATATTTTTTTATTTTTCAGTTTATATGATTTTTCAATTTTATATTAACCCGAAATTACAAAAAGAAAATAACAACGCCTCCCCGGCAACGGCGCCATTTGATTTTTATGATAGGTTTTGTGATCAAAGAATTAATTACCGCAATCAAGAACGGCGTCGCTTGGTAGCTACCCGGTGAGTACGGATCGGTCCACAGGGATTTTGTGTATTCTCAATTTGTTCTAACGAGTTAATTCCAAACGGTGTTGGATTGATTTTCACTAAAAACTAAGGTTGATCTAGATTAGGATTAAAATCTTGCTAGGGTTAGGTTTAGGTTAAATTTGGAAAGTCAATATTCCTCACCGCTTTCTAAGCCCTAATTAAGATCTATTAGGTGTTATGGTAATAATTAATAAAGTGGATTGGTACTATCGGGAAGAAACGATGTTTCTTCCTCTAGGTTCTTGTCCTTCCTTTCTTAATTCTTATCCTAACCTCCATGGAAAATATGCACAACCGGTATTTTAAACTACGGTATCACTGCTACCTCGTGGGATAGGGTACCGTAGGGAGCGGTGTGTGTATGTATGCATGGAGTCCTATAAAAATATGTGATGGGCAAGAAAGGGGTGAGAGATTTTATCTCTCAAACCTTTCCTATTCCTAACCCTAACAAGCAAGGATCTACTCACTCATTAGGGAATTGATAAACATGTTCTAAACTAATTAACTATGGCAGATAATAAAAGTTATGCTAGGGCAGAAAGAAAATTAACTAGGGTAATAAAAAGAAAACTTACTCTAATTTTTATTTGATGCTCTCTTCAATCATTACAGGAATTGAATTCTGAATTTTGATAAATAAAATGAGGCACAAGAAGATGCATACCTCAAAAAGAGGTTTAGGGTTTCTATTTATAGATCATTGAAACCCTAGGGTTATATTCGATTCACATCTGCATTTACAAATATACCCTAAAGAAGCCTAGTCAACGCACCGCCACGTCGTCAAAATTCCCACCAACACGTGTCTAGAACGGCGACGGATCCGCGGCCAAAAGCCAGGTTTGGCCGCGGATCCGCGGCCATGTTGTGGGGTCGTTGGTTCAATTTTTCTGGTCTTGGTCTGGTTGCATTTGGGTACTTGTTTCTTCACTTGGTTTCTCAGATTGTTTTCTAGTTTTCTTCCAGATTTCCACTGTGCATAATGTCGTGGACTTTTACCGTTTGCTTCGTGTCGAAGTCTTGAACCTTGCGCTGCCTTTTTGCTTTGTGAAATTGTCTATTGATCTTCGTTTATTCTTCAAACTGTAGGCGTGATCAAGATTCTTCCATTCGTTGGTCGTAGTCTCACTTTTGTATCATCTTTTCATCATTTTCACTGTTTTGTTCCGAGAACCTATAACCTGCAACTATGTAGCAGATATGGATCAAAAGCATCTGTTTATTTGAAAAATGAATAAGAATGGGGAATATAATAATGCAAAATTATGTTATGAACAGCCGTGTGTACTTCTTCCAGCTCGTCCTTTATCTTTTCTTCGGTAAGGAAAGCTTGGAATTGCTCGGGCTCTTGCAGTGCCTTGATCAAAGAATCTCTCGTCTCTTTAGATAGCAGAAGGGCGTCGAGAATGCTTAGCTGCGAAGGTAGCTTTCTCAAGTGTTCCAGAACGTTGTAGTCCACCTTACTTTTCTTTGGCGAGTCCTTGGCTGTCAGCTCTTCGACGGCTTGGTCATCAAGGATGATATCCTCAGGGACCTTTTTTTTCCCCTTATCTCTTCTATTTGACCCACTGTTGGAGGGCCCAAGATTCTTTTCTGGCAGCGTACGATTGCGCAGCCGAATATTTTCACAAGTCTTCGGTTCTTCCTCTTTTCCCGAGATGGACTCTTTAAAGAGAGGACCAAGAGTCATTTCTTCGTCAGAGTGGCTCCCGAAGGTGAGAACTTGCGGTCCCCCAGCATCGACCATGTGACAGCTGCCGGTAGTTCTTTTACGCTCCTCGGTCGTATTTCTTTGCTCCCGATGAGTTTTGCGTTTCATCCGCTTGAAATTTTGCCGGTGAGCAACATATCCCTGCCACCATTCTTTAAAAGCGTTGCACTCTTCGGTGGGGTGTGCAATCTTTCGATGATACAAGCAGTAGCTAGGATGCATTTCTGCTTCACCAAGAATGTTTCCTTCGGAGGGTGGCAGCTTCATTCCCATCGATATGGCTTTGGCGAACCTCTTCCTCATTTTGAACCTGCTTTTATTTGCGGCGGATGTACTTTGATTTGGCGGAAGCGTTTCAACCCTTTCGTCCAGTCGCCGGCGCTTGGCTTTTTCAAATATGGTCATCTCACGCTCTCGAGTAGCTTTGCTTTTAAGAAGAGCTTCATTCAGGAATGCATCAATCATTTCGTCTGATGGTCCTAGAAGTTCCGGCTCAGGATCTGCCCTTAGTTTCTCTTTGTAAGGAGCTTCTTCATCGTTTATCGACGAGTGAGAGACCACATGGCAACTTGCTGCGTAATCTTCAGATTCATCCGATGAGTCTTCTCCATCATCTCCATCCTCAAGGACGTGACTGAGAAATTCTTGGAGTGTGATTGGAGTCCGCGCCTTCTGGTTATACTCTTCCAGCGCGTCAATCTGTTTTTGCAGGTCTGTGCGCCTGTCACCAGGCTTTACGAGCTTCTTGGATTTCTTCTTCTTCTTCGAAAATTTTGACGACTGGGTGTGAGCACTTTGACTATCACCGCCAATTTTTGGAGTTGGGCGAGACTTCAGCATTCCCTTGATAATCTCGGATTCCAGCGGATTCTTCCACCTGATCGCCGTGCATGTTTGGAGATCGTTCAGCATTCTTTTAGTTTTGGCCGAAAGAGCGACCTCCCATGGAGCTTCTTCTACGAAAGAGCATGATGCCCCCGGTGTGTCTGTCTTCTTGGGAGCGTGTGGCTGTGGTGGGTTCACCTTCCAATTCTCGGACAGCGTAAACTTGCCTTGTTGGTATTGGTCATCGATCCATCCCTTAAAGACGAAGCAATTTTCAATTGGATGGCTACCGTTTGATGGTAAGGGCAATAATTGGGACTATTAGCCTCGCCGGGTTGCGATGGTCGTTTTGGATTCGGCAGATTGATGAGCCTGTTGCGCACCGCCAGTTCGAACAGTCTCTTCGTTTTCTCTCGAGGGAACGAATAAGGACGATTCATTTTCTCATTATAATATCGCCGTCTCTCTTCTAGTTGATCCGTTAGTTTCGGGGCGCTGGGCTGCTGTTGAGTATACGCAACGAATTTCGCCTTCCCTTTACCCTTTTCATTCCGTGGCTCCGGCTTTGGAGGATACGGTCTATGACCCATCTGGTCCATCTGGGCCAGTTTGTCGATCAAGGCCTGGAACGTGGTCGGCTTGAAGAACATCATAAATTGGAAAATAGTAGCATGAGGGTCCAGAGTGCCCACGAACATGCCTACTGCAGGCGCTTCCTCGATGCGCTGTTCACATTTTGACCATAAATTTCGCCACCGTATTGCGTATTGTACCCAAGTTTCGCCTGGCTTCACCCTGGCGTTAATTAATGCGGTAATCGGGGTACGCTCGCTAGCGCTCGCGAATCTCTGCGTAAACTGCAGTTCCATCTCCGCAAACGTCTTGACGGAGTCGTTTGGAAGTTTAGAATACCACTCGAACGCTGTCTCCGACAAGCTGCCAACAAACTGGCAGAGTAGGAGTTTATCATCACCTCCGGTATTGCCGCACAGGGCTCTGATTTGAGCGACGTGCTGATGCGGGTTTCCCGTCCCTTTAAATACATGAAATTTAGGGATCGTATATCCCGGCGGGTACTTTATTTGGTCATACCAGCCTGGATACGGTCGCCCAATTTTAACAATTTGGCCGGCCATTTCATTCGCCTGGTGAGCTCGTATTTTCTGAGCAATGTAGTCATCTAGAGCGGCCTTGGAGATGGTTTCCTCTTTGGCTGCTGAAAGAGCCGGAGGAGGATTCGATGTCTCCCCTCTGTCGTCTTCAATGATGATCGGGGGGTCTTCAGCTGGAGCTTCTGGCTGTAACATCATCCCAACCATGTCTTGGAACAAGAGAGCCATTCGTTTTATATTGGTTGCCTGTTCCGCAGCCTCTTTTTCTTTCCTCTCGAGCATTCTTCGGAGGAATTCGGTGTCAGTTTCTTGTTCCCGACGCTGCTCTGAGGTCTCTGGATTTTCTTTTGGCCCAGTAAGTACGGCCATTGCAGTCAGCATCTCCCGAAGCTTCTGCTGCTGTTGTTCCTGAGCCTTCGTTATTGACCGGGTAAGCGATCGATGTCCCGTAGAAACACGGCTTTCTTCTTTTCCGGAAGCCATATAAACAGTATATACCATCATGCCCCCAGACTTAGGGCGTTTAGGTTCGGTGTCTCTGCGGTTCGCCGCGGTCACAGGGGCTTTCTCTGGCCTCCTTCTCTTGTGAGCAGTTGAAGTCGGGGGCCGTTGCAGCGGGCATCCAGGTAGCTGTCGCCTTTTTGTGGCTTGACAAGATGGTTCTCTTCTCGCTGAACCTTTATCTTTTTCTGTCGGCGAGAGTAATCTTGATCGATCACCGACTCCTGGACTTGTCGCCAGACTCTGTAAATTTTGGAGGACAGCCGCTGAGGGGGCTGCTCCGGCTTCTTCTCTGGAGCATTCTCCACATGTGGAGGAGATCTCTTCAGCACTGCAGTAGGAGAGTTTCTGTGCACCTTGTTGAGCAGTTCAAAGATGTTCTCGGTTGGAACAGCAGCATTGATCTCTACCGTTGGAGCTAGTGGAGTAAATCCCGACAGAGAGCTGCCTCCAGCCTTCCGTACTCGGCGCCAGTAACGACGGCGAGCATGTCGCGCAGATGGTGTTGGTTCAGCTATGGGGATGGCTTTGTCATGCCCCCTGTTCTGGTGAGGCGCTGCTGGTACCAGCCTCTTGAAGACCGACGTCCGTTAAGCAGCAGTATCTAATCTGTCAAAGACAGACCTTTGAGCAGGAACGGAAGCCGGAGTGGCCAGCCTCATAAAGACTGATCCTTTGACGAGAGAAGCTTCTTTAGTGACCTCGAGAGAAGGAATGGCTATCCGTTTTGGGATGGCCGTTTCAGGTATCGTGGGCTTCTTGATGGGCCCATTGGAATTCAGGCTCAGCCTATCGAAGACTGATACTGTCGGCTTGGCATTGGATGACCCGTTGAGAGGAGTCGTGGTGGTAGTGAGCCCATCAAAGACCGACTTCTTCTGCGCTTCTTGCGGCAGCGGGATGTTAACGCTCACTGGTGGGAGCATGGTCCCAAAGAACAACCCGGTGGTAGCCTGCGTTACCTGCTCTACCGGCATTGTGAACAGGGAGGCCGCTTGGGGCCTGTAAGTTACACCTCCAGATGAGGCGGAACGGGATTTGCAGTTGCAGCTAGAGCATTTTGTGCAGGTAGACGCCATTGATTTTTCATTTTCTGCACAGAGCAAGACGCCAAATCTTAGTATCTCGAATCTAAAGGCAACCATATCAAACCGCGATTCGTTCACGAACACGACACACGAAGTGTGGAGTGGAAAGAGGAAAAGGTCCCACCGGGCGTGCCAGAATTTGTTCCCCTCCAAAACACGGAGACGCGACCGCGCAGGTCCGTCTTGCCTGAATTTCGGGGCAGATGCTAATTGGTGCTATCCATCCACCTCTCCGAAGATACCAAGTTGATTTATGGTATCTTGTATCGAAGGTTTAAACGGATGCGGCCGATGTAGCAGACTTCGTCAGATTCCCCCTTGTTTGAGGGATTTTTGATTGTGGGGACGCTCTTCCCTGCAGGCGCAAGCCCCTGCAGTTAATTACGCTACCGCATCGCGGTAGCAACTTTCTCCTTCTCCAGATGGTCACTTCGTGTCGTGAGTGTTTGTTTTGTTTTTGGTTTCCCGTGGATTGTATACGGAGACTAATTTATGTCGTCGCCCGGGCGTGGATTAGTCCAAATCCGTATTTTCTTAGATTTGGGTTTGGGGGTTGGGTTTAAGGATACGTTAGTCTAATTTGAGAATAAGATCAACTTAAACGTTTGTTAAGGATACGTTAGTCTAATTTGTAGGCTAAGATCAACTTAACGGGATCGTTTAGATCCAACAAGAGAGCATTTGGGCTCTGTTGTTTAGTTTAGGGACTTTACGGTCCATTGTTAGTTTAAGAACATTACGGTCCAAGGTTAAGGACATCATAGTCCGTGGGTTTAAAGGGACTCCACAGTCCGAGGTTAAGGACATCATAGTCCGTGGGTTTAAAGGGACTCCACAGTCCGAGGTTAAGGACATCATAGTCCATGAGTTTAAGGACTCCACAGTCCAGTTTAAAGACGTCATAGTCTGTGAAATGTGTGGTTGTCGGGACCCGTCACCTCTCTGAAGACGTTGAAGGATTACAACGACAAATATCAAAGGAGTGAAGAGATGTACCCTTGAACCAAAGTTGATTGGGAGATCTGTAGTCCAATTTTGGAACTAAGATCAATTCATTAGATTATGAGCACATTGGCTCGGTTAAATCTGAATTGAGGACTTATGGCCAATTTGGGCTAAGTCCAATTAAGTTTGAAATATTGACCCCTTGTTGGACCATTAAACATTTGTCTGGGTTCAACCCCCCATTATTTGGCACTGCTAAACAGGGGTTCTGACAACATTTTATCTTTGTTGAGTGCTGAGCACTCATATGCCATATAGAATGATCAATTTTGGAAGGTAAGGATGTACTTGAGACTCAGTAAAAAGAGAAGTCTTGCCTCAGAAGGACTTAGCCAATTTAGGCTAGGATTGATTTGAATATAGTGTTAAACACTAATATATATTTGATGCGCTGAAAATAGTGTTAAACACTAAGGACAAAACGCTCAAAAATAGCGTTAAACACTAAAATTGGATTGGTCACGTAGGGCCATGTGAGACTTCAAAAGGTGGGGACCAGTCTTCCTTTGTTTTGTTCTCAGAGTATTCAAAGGTGTCAAACACTTAAGCCTTCACAGCCATCACGTGTGGGCACGCGATAGGCACCCATGCACTGATTTATTAAAGTGTTTTATTAGGGGTCACGTGGGGACACGTGAGGGCCCCCGAAATCGATTTTGCCTTTGGCTTTATTCCCTTTATTATGAGAGTTACGTGGGAACACGTGAGGCATTGCCTCCAAGTTTTTCTTTCTCATTTTAAGTTATCTGTTTCAGGGGGTCACGTGGAGCACGTGACCTAGTTCTGTTCCTTCTTTTCTGATCATTGAGATAGGGGTCACGTGTCACCACATGACCAAGTTCTTTACGTGCATGGGGAGCTTTCAAATCCCTTTATTTTAAGAATTAAATTCTCTGTAGGGTTAAACCCTAATTATGTTTTATAGGGGAATTAAATTCCTGTTTATGTGGAATAATTAAATTCTTATATAGGGTTAAACCCTAGTTCTGTCTTGGAGGAATTAAATTCCTATGAAATCGGGGGAATTAAATTCTCATATAGGGTTAAACTCTAGTTTTATCTTGGAGGAATTAAATTCCTGTGAATTTGGGGAGAATTAAATTCTCATATAGGGTTAAACCCTAGTTTTATTTTGGAGGAATTAAATTCCTATGAATTTGGGAGAATTAAATTCTCTAAACTCAATTCTCCCTCTAAGTTTTGGATCTGTATGGCAGAATCTCCCCGATGAGAATTAAATTCTCAACTTGTGGGGAGATTTGCTTCTGCAGATCTTCAACCAGAGGAAGAACTAAGTTCTTTTGCAGAAGAGTTAAACTCTTAGATTGAGAATTAAATTCTCTTTTTTGTTTTATGGAGCTTTGATCCATTTCCCCTTTCTCACCTAGGGTTTCTTTTCTTGAGAATTAAATTCTCCTTCCTTTTCTCTCTGCTATTTTTCTTCAGAAAATTCCAAGATTCAAAAAAATTTCTTTTTCTTCTCCTCTTCTTGGCTCTAATTTATAGGAGAAGGAAAAGAATCAATTTGTTTAGCGAATCTTTCATTGAAAATTTTTGTTTGTTTTTATAACCAACATGATCTTTTAGATCACTCAGTGAATTTTATTCATCATTGGATTTTTAATCCAGAAGATATTTTGTTTGTTATTCTTGGTGAATTTTAGGGAAATCTTTCTTTGTATAAAATCTTTCCATAAATTGGTGATTTTTAATCACCATTGGATTTTTAATCCAACGGTGCTCCACTTTACAGAGCATAATCCTCTTTTGTTTGGAAAAATTTAAAGAAATACTTTCCTAGTTAGGGTCTTTGATTTACCTTAATTAGAATTTAATTCTATTAATTCAGAAGGCTTTTAAAGCCCATCACGTGTTGGCACGTGATCCCAATATTTGATCATTGAAATAGAATTTAATTCTATTAGTTAAAGAGCTAAGGGACCTGTCACGTGTTGGCACGCGACCTTCTTTTATTCAGAATTTAATTATGCCTTTTAACAGAGCTAAGGGATCTGTCACGTGTTGGCACGTGACCTTCTTTTATTCAGAATTTAATTCTGCCTTTTAACATAGGTAAGAGACCATCACATGTTGGCACGTGACCCTCTTTTATTCAGAATTTAATTCTGCCTTTTAACAGAGCTAAGGGACCATCACGTGTTGGCACGTGACCCTTGGTCACGTGTGAGCACGTGATGCCCCATTGGGGTCTTTCCTTAGCTGTTTTGTTACATTTTTGTTTGATTATAATTTAATTTTATAAAGTAGAGATCACAGGAATCTATCACGTGTCAACACGTGACCCTTGGTCACGTATGAGCACGTGATACCTCATTGAGGTATTTCCTGATTTTTATCAGGGAACAACCACTCCGTGCCTAGGAGAACGTCAAAATCCAACATATCTAGAAGGATCAAATCGATGGACGAATCTCTATCTCCTATCCGAATGGCACTCGACCGAAACACGTGTCGCGCAACAAAAGAATCGCCAACAGGAGTAATCACAACAAACGGCTGATCTAGCAAACACAACTCCCGGCCCAATCTCGACACGAAGTGTGTAGAAACAAATGAGTGCGTAGATTCCGGATTAAACAAAATGTGTGCATCAAAAAATCAAACGAAAAAGAATACCTGAAACCACTGCATTGGACGCCTACGCGTTCTGATGAGTCAAAGCAAATGCTCGTGCCTGTCCTCTACCTGCAACTGGCTGTCCTCCTCCTCTGCCATCCTGTTCTCTCTAAAAAAGCCTTCCGCGGCCACGACCTCTCTGAACATAAGTCTGACGCGGATCAACAACAGGCCAAAAAGTCACTCTCCCTAAGGTGAAGGTGGTAAGGTAACATATGGTACGGCTACCTTTCTCTGGCATACCATGGTATAATTCCTGACGAGGTGATGGAAACTCCCGCACCGGAAACATCTAGACGACGACTGCTGACCCTCCTGGGGATAAGAGCTAAACAACCGACCTCGTCCCAAGCCTCTGCTACTCCAGCGACCTGAACAAAATCTGCCGCGGCATCCAAACATCTGTCTCTGGGTCGATACACCTGTACGGGCCCTCTTCAGTCCTGGAACGACTGACGTCTCAGGAAGATGCTCCTCATTTAGTAGGGTTGCGTCCACTGCTGCTGTATACATGACACACTGCTGTACGCTAATAGCGAGGAATAACTGGGTAACAGGAGTGGCAACCTCCTGCCGCTGCGCTCGACTGGCCTCAACCAACGATCCCATCATCTGGCGCAAATCCTGCATATCTGCTTCTAGCCTAGCGATACGATCTATCGAAGGCGGATCAATCTGCTCCTGTACAACGAGCGTATCGTCCTGGTCAGTCCTCGTCTCAGACGAGCCAACTATGACCTCGGCTCTCGCTGCCTTTCTCTGTGCCCTCGTAGTCTTCGGCGGCATAATGGCTAGAAATGGAAACATGATCCGATAAGAACACGGAAATCGAATCACAAGGGTATATATAATCATGGAAGGAATTTCAAGCAATATGTCCTAAGGTCACTTAGGCGGAGTACCGTGCCGTAAGAATGCCGCGGACATACACACGTTACGTCACTCTGATTAAACTACCTACTCCATGATACCAAGGTCATCCTACACTCGAAAGGTAAAACTTAGCGCTCTGATACCAACTTTTTCACGGCCCGAAATTGGCACGTGACGGCACTTAAACCACGTAACGTCTACAGACATAACGCAATTCAAGTAAGCAGAAAACCCAGAAATCTAAAGCATCAAAAGTAGTAAGTGATAAGAACATTATTATAAACTTTTGGGAATCTCAATGTAAAAATCTTTAACTTAAGTTTCTTTCATAAAAATTTCGGCAGCACCTCCTTTGTAAAAACTAGCCCCGAAACGGGAACAACATAGAAAATAAA
Source organism: Agapanthus africanus (assembly GCA_030015575.1). Taxonomy (NCBI): domain Eukaryota; kingdom Viridiplantae; phylum Streptophyta; class Magnoliopsida; order Asparagales; family Amaryllidaceae; genus Agapanthus; species Agapanthus africanus. The sequence goes on from CM057339.1 coordinate 857,639,367, forward strand.
TAAAGCATCCTCAAACGGGAGCAAATCTCGCCCAAAGGCGGAAACAACCACCACAAGAAGATATACGACACCGTAGCGAAGAAATATAAATGAAAACAGGATAAGGAGGTAAAACTACATAACAAGACCGGCTCCCACGAGCACGGCATCCAGCAGTCACAAAATAATACAACATCGATCCTCACAACTCGTCTTTAAGTCAAATACATGAAGGTGGTAGATGGAGAGTACTAGATACAATAAAAGATATACGATGTACATAAACGGATAACCGCGAAACCCACCTATGGCAAAGGCTCAAGCCAACCGTAGCGGTATCCGTAAAAGTGGAGATAATATGAAACTCTGCCGCGACTACTCTGAGGGTCTAACCTGCAAAACACTATGGTACAACGGGGGTGGGTTGCCAACTCGTGAATAGTAAATAATATCATGCAGGTAATCGCAGGTATACACGTACTGCGATAATCTATCACATACAAACTGATAGTATAATATGGCAAAATGTATATACAACAGTCATGAAAGGTACTCTATCAGGTACTACAAATACATAAAACAATGCATATCAAATAAATGTTGAGTATGGGATAAAACATAACATCATCAATGAATCATCATCGTGGAAAATCCTGGTGTCTATCAATGACACCCCAAATCCCAATACCTCAGGCGCCGTCACCCTGATCGGCCCTAAATCTATAAATCTCATGGAACCTGAGTGTCCAATATCGACACTCGAAACATCATGAAATCTGTGTCCAACATCGACACATAAATCCTCATATCTCGACTCCATCTGCGGGATCGGCCCGCAGAATGGGTCGGTCCATATCCATCTCATAACTCTGATCGGTATCCTCCGGATAACCGCCAAATCCAAATACTATCATCGGTAGGTACTAATCCCTCTTCCAGGCTCATCGTCTACACCACGAAAATCACCTCTCATCCCGGGGAACCATACCGGGTCCACCATGTACCCGAAGACGGTGCCTCCCGCTCCTCGAATCGGGTTTCTAACACAAGTCTCAGAACCAAGAAAACTCATGGTGGACGCATCGAAATATCATATCAAGAGAAACCGGGTTTTCAAAACAATACATAAATTCTTGAAATACTCTCACGGTTCTCAAATCTATAAATCACATGAAATCCATATCTCAATGCGCAAATCCATAAAATCTGATGTATGCAACGTAAACCAACAATATGAGCATATTAAGAGAAAACCGCTCTTTTAAATGAATCCAGTTTTAAAATATATCATACGGTTCCCAATTCCTCCGAAATCAAGTGCAGCATCATATGAGGTGTACATGTAACTATAGCAAGATATGTGTATCCACATGTAAGCAGGTATGTATGATGCATTTCATAAACGCAATAGCACAATAATCAACGTCTCAATGTCAAATGACAATACAATACCACTTAGGGGTATATGTAACTATAGCAAAGTATGTGAATATACATGTAAGTATGTATGCATGATGTACATGTAGCTGTAGTAAGGTATGTGGGTGTACATTGTTCCCCTCCGAACGGAGGCCAAGACATGGACGTCTGGCCTGAGATTCGGGACAGATGCTATTTGGTTTTATCCTTCCACCTCTCCGAAGATGCCAAGTTGATTTATGGCACCGTGTATCGGAGGTTTAGACGGATGCGGCCGATGTAGCAAACTTCGTCAGATTCCCCCTCGCTTGAGGGGGTTTTGATTGTGGGGGACGCTCTTCCCTGCAGGCGCAAGCCCCTGCAGTTAATTACGCTACCGGAGCGCGGTAACGACTTTCTCCTTCTCCATAATTTCACTTCGTGTTGTGGGTGTTTGTTTTGTTTGTGGTTGCCCGTGGATTGTATACGGAGACTAATTTATGTCGTCGCCCGTAGGACGTGGATTAGTCCAAATCCGTATTTTCTTAGATTTGGGTTTGGGGTTTTAGTTTAAGGATACGTTAACCATATTGAGGCTAAGATCAACTTAAACGTTCGTTAAGGATACGTTAGTCCTATTTGAGATTAAGATCAATTTAACGGGATCGTTTAGATCCGACAAAAGAGCATTTGGAGGCTCTATTGTTCCAGTTTAGGGACATAGTGGTCCATTGCATGTATGGCCGTCGGGACCCATCACCTCTCTGACGACGTTGAAGGATTACAACGACAGGTGTCAGAGGAGTTCAGAGATGGACCCTTGAACCGAAGTTGATTGGGAGATCTGTAGTCCAATTTGGGACTAAAGTCTGTTTGAAGGTTTAAGGATACGTTAACCATATTTTAGACTAAGATCAACTTAAACGGGATCGTTTAGATCCGACAAAAGAGCATTTGGGGGCTCTATTGTTCCAGTTTAGGGACATGGTGATCCATTGCATTCCCATTTTGGGGACGGATATTAGTTTAAGGACACGTTAGCCATATTTGAGGCTAAGATCAACTTAAACGTTTGTTAAGGATACGTTAGCCTAATTGCCAGACTAAGATCAACTTAACAGGATCGTTTAGATCCTACAAGAGAGCATTTGGGCTCTATCGTTCCAGTTTAGGGACATAGTGGTCCATTGGTTTAAGGACGCTTAAGTCCGTGAGTTTAAGGACGCTTAAGTTCAGGAGTTGGTTTAAGGACGCTTAAGTCCATAGGTTGGTTTAAGGACGCTTAAGTCCATGAGTTAGTTTAAGGACGCTTAAGTCCGTAGCAATGTATGGTTGTCGGGACCCATCACCTCTCTGACGACGTTGAAGGATTACAACGACAGGTGTCAGAGGAGTTCAGAGATGTACCCTTGAACCGGATGTAAATTGATTTAAGGGAGCAGCCGTGCTCAGTCAATTTAATTTGAGGACTTACGGCCAAAATTGGGCTAAGTCCAGTTGAAGATGTTCAACATTTTTTATTTGTAGTTGGCCTGTTAGGCCTTGGCTTGGGCTTTGCCCTTTGAATAATGCACAACATCTGTTTTGGTCTGACTGACCTTAGTTTGGGCTCTGCCCTTTTTTAAAATAATGCATGGCATTTTATTAGGCCTGCTAGGCCTTTTTTAATTGGGCTCGGCCCTCTTTAAATAATGCAGAGCATTAATGATCTGACAGTGGCCACGTGGCCTGTCAGGCGCTCTGCGCCAATTAATGAACGCAAGCGCATGTGGAGGTGACATGTGTCATGCTCTGGTGAGCGCAAGCGCAGTGCGCTGCGTTGTTGCGCTGCTGACACGTGGCGCGCTCTGGTGCAGTGCGCCAATTTAAGAGAGCAATGCTCTGTTTTTATTGCTCAAGGCACAGTTTGTTCTGGGGCTGACACGTGGCGCTCTCTGGTGGCTTGCGCCAGCCCAAGAGCGCAACAGTGCAGATTTACAAGTGCAGGGCACTTTTAATTAAAGAATAGAATCTTTTAAGATTTTAGAACCAATGGTTCATCAAAAGGCAATGCCTTTATAGATCAAATGATCTGAAGAAGAAGTAAATTACTTCTTTTTATTTATCATTTTTTTATTGAAGATCTTTGATCTTGTTCTTAGATCATTGATCTTTTTTAGAAGAAAATTCTTCTTTTTCTAAAGGTTTTACCTTTTTCTTTCTTTCTTTCTGAATTCTTCTCAAACTTTCTTTTTAGGAGTTCTGTGTCTCTTTGTGTTTTTTTGTCTCCCTCCTCAATTTGGAGTCTAGGGGCCTTTATATAGTGCCAACAAATTTGTTAAATTAGTTAAAGAGATCTTTCTCTGAGTGATTTAGGAATTTTCCCCATCGTTGGATCTTTGATCCAAGGGCTTCTGTTTTACAGAAGAGAATCTTATTGTTTTAATAAGATCAGAAAGATCTTTCAGAATTTTTCTGTTTGGCGCAAGCGCACCTGCGCTTGACACGTGTCGAGCAGCGCAGACGCAGCGCAACTGCGCTGCCACGTGTCGCGCAGCGCAACTGCGCTAGCGCAACTGCGCTGCCACGTGTCGCGCAGCGCAACTGCGCTAGCGCAACTGCGCTGCCACGTGTCGCTGCGTCGCGCAGCGCAGAGCGCAAATCAGCTGAAGCGTTGCTTCTTTAATTAAAGTTTGAATTTTAAACAGAGCCTTACTCTGATTGGGTGCGCTGCCTTAGGCGCTGTGCTCCCTGCGCTAGCGTGTCTGATTTTGACATGTAGCGCTCTGCGCAGCGCAGGGGATCTGAACCGTTTCTTCATTTATTTTAATTTTAATTTTCACTTTAATTTCAAAACAGATGTTTGCTCTGATTGGGGAAAACATAAGCGTTGCTTCGTTTCCCGCCTTGGAATTTGAACAGAGCTTTACTCTGATTGGGGTAAACAAATGCCCCCCACCATTGCGCTTACGTGGCCCCAAACGTTAGCTCAGCAGTGGCAGAATCCCAACCGTTGCGGCAACTTTTGGAAGTTGAAAAGGTTCTCAATACCTATAAATAGGACCTTTGGTCCCTCAACAGATGATTATCATCTTCAAAATTTTACTTTCAGAACTCAGAGCCCTGCTCTTTATTTTCAAGAACTCCAAGAGTTAAACTCATAAAACTTTTAGGTGAAAATTTTAATTTTAATTAAATTAAATTAATTTTCATTGACAGAGCCTTACTCTCAATAGATCCCTGATCTAAAGAAAACCCATTTAGGGTTTTACTTAGCAGAGCTTTGCTCTAAAGGGATCTAGAAAGAACTAAAGAGAACTCTATTAGAGTTCCATTAATAGAGTTCTGATCTTCTGAAAGGATTTTATTTATAATTTCTTGATTCATTAATGGAGCTTTGTTCTTTTTAAATCATATAGCAGAACTCTTAAGAGTTGCTAATTTTGTTGATTTTCTTTTATAGGAGTGATGGACGCCCACATGTACGATCTCGACGAGATCATCTCTTACGGGGACATCCGCCGACTCGGCCGTTCTCAAAATCGAGAATTCACAAACGCGGAGTGTGCCGAAATCACGAGCCACTTCGACGCATATAACGGTCAACTACTTCCCCGGCGTTCCTCTCTCCTGAAGCTTATCGCGGGAGCCATCTGAGAAGCACTTCCCTTATTCTGTTCCGGTGTGCCGCTTAGGGCGTTGGATGCCGCTGAGGATAAGGTGCACTCGGTGTACCTGATGCACTTAATCTCGAAGAGACGGCGAGACAATCTTGTCGATCTCCTGCACCAGGCCTTCCAACAGTCCGCCATACTCGCTGCTTATTGGAGGGAGGAGGACATCAGTGGGGACCCCGACGCTTGTGCTCGCGAAAGAAAGCACACTAGGATGGTTCGCCAGGCTTGGAAAGTCTTAGATAAGGTTACTTTCGAGTTCCTCAATCCATGTCCTGGGTCCGAGGTTATACCATTGTAAACATTTCAATAATGTTGTTATTTATTTCTTCATGATTCTAAGAACCCTTTGCAATATGAATGGAAATTTTTTTATTTAGGCTTGTCTTATTTCTCGTTCTGAGTCTTTTGCACACGCATGAATGGATGTGTCCTGAACGCTTGATAAAATGAAAATTGGATGTTCTTTCTGTCGCTTTCCTCTTTCTTTTATTATCAGTATACTGCTTTAGTAAACATGGTTGACAGGTGATAGAGCGAGCATCTTGTCTTGGCTTCTTCAAGAGGTAGCGATGGCTTAGGCCGCAGGTTTAGATCTGCTACCTAAGACTTTTCAACTTTATGAGCCATGAGGGTCTCATAAAGACTTTTCTCCCTACGGATCGAGAGGATCTCATAGGTGTATTTTCTCCTTAGGAATCGTGAGGATTCCTAAGTGTGTTTTCTTTTATAAGTCGTAAGGATCTTATAAGAGAATTTTCCCTCTTATGAGTTGAGAGGACTCGTAAGCGGTCGTTTCCCTCCTTGTCGAGATTCGACTTTGGAGAGTGAGACCCGTGGATAGTATGCAAGAGACCGTTTTAGACCGACTTGCAGGGTCTCAGTGCTTAGGAAACAAGTTTTTTAATCCCTACTGCCTAAGGCTTCATCTCACGAGTCGAGACGAATCGAGAAGTTCTCGCAAAGACATCAATTTCCTCACGAGTCGAGACGAATCGAGCAGTTCTCGCAAGCATATCCTAACGTCACAGTTAACCTCTGCTCATTACGACAGAGGTCCGTTAAGGTCTGTGGTACTTAGGGTTTTGTCCGTCGTACCGTCGCATTGGCTGATATATCCCTCGATAGGCAATCGTGTTGTTCGAGTAGCCCTGCGACTGCCGTGTCTCTGATCCCTTCGAGGGCTGGACAAGACGTCTTCAAGCAATCCTCCTAGGCAGTTTAACCGTCAGAAGAGCAAGCGTTAGGAATTTTGCCATGCCGCTTTTTACTTGAGGTTAGGCTCATTTTGGAGAGCCCCGATGAGTCATAACCACTCCGCGCTGGTGTGGGATGATCTCCGATAGTCTTTCAGGCTTTATATGACTTGCCGTTAAGACCCTGAAGCTAGGAATTTGGCCTTCGCTTCGTTTGCTGGCATTGCGTCTGCTGTATCGAGACGAATGTCACGGTTGTCTCTAGGTTGCTGGTGAACCGTCGAGGTTTGGAACTAGGGATTTTGCCGTGGCTCCTTTTGGTGATGTTGCGTCTGCTGTATCGAGACGAACGTCGAGGTGGTGACCGCTCCGCACTGGTGCGAGATGATCTTTGGTGGTCTTTCCGGTTTTATATGAGTTGCCGTCAAGACTATGAAGCTAGGAATATGGCCTTCGCTTCGTTTGCTGGCATTGCGTCTGCTGTATCGAGACGAATGTCGCGGTTGTCTCTAGGTTGCTGGTGAACCGTCGAGGTTTGGAACCAGGGATTTTGTCGTGGCTCCGTTTGTTTGATTGTCGCGTCTGAATCCTGCTGGGGAAGAACGCTGTGGTGATATCTCGTCTGCTGTATCGAGACGAACGTCGAGGTGGTGATCACTCCATGCTAGTGTGAGATGATCTCCGATAGTCTTTCAGGTTTTATATGAGTTGTCGTCAAGACCCTGAAGCTAGGAATTTAGCCTTCGCTTCGTTTGTTTTATCATGTCCGAATCCTGTTGGAGGAAGGACACTGTTGTTGACATTGCGTCTGCTGTAACGAGACGAATGCTGAGGTAGAGCTGGGATTTCGCCGTCACTTCGCTTTACTGACCATGAGGTCTTTTGTTGACGTTGCATCTACATCCTGCTGGACTGCGAAGGAACGCCGTTGTTGACATTGCGTCTGCTGTAACGAGACGAATGCTGAGGTGGAGCTAGGATTTTGCTGTCACTCTGCATTGTTTCGACCACGGGGTCTTTCGTTGACGTTGCATCTGCATCCTGCTGGACTGCGAAGGAACGCCGTTACTGATTCTTAGGCTGTAGATATTGCCGTTAAGATTTGGAACTAGGGACTATGTCGTGGCTCCGTTTCGTTGCGACTCTGAGATCGGTTGTTGACGTCATGTCTGCATCTGGTTGGAGGGAGGAGAAACGCCGTTGGTGATCTCCAAGTTGTCGATATCGACGTCGAGACCCTGAAGCTAGGGATCTTCTTTTGCTTCATTTGTTGACATTGTGTCTGCAATATTGCGACAAATGTCGAGGTTGTCTCTAGGTTGTCTATGAACCATCGAGATTTGGCTTCGCTTTCTGGTGGAGCTTGTTTGGAAGGTATGGTTCCCTCTTTGTTTGTGCCCCTGGATCGTATATAGAGATTGCTGTGATATCGCCTGTAGGGCATAAATTTCATTATATATTTTTCATTTTATTTCTTTTCCGCGATGCTCTATCATTTCAGCTTTTATATCACGAAAGTCGCGATTGCCCAATCATTTCGGCTATTTTTCGCGGTGCCCAATCATTTCGGCTTTTTATTTTATTTTTACTCGCTGCTTTTTATTGCGAGTTGCCCAATCATTTCGGCTATTTTGCATGCATACATTTTTTTTACTTGCTGATTTTGTTGCAAGTTGCCCCATCATTTCGGTTATTTCGTATGCATGTGTGGCTTGCTGGCTTTTCGCTGTAAGTTTGGAATTGGACACCGATTTTGGCATCAGTATCGCTACAACTGGGATATTGCCAGGAGCGAATCATCATTTGCCTCTGTCGACGTCGAACAAAGGTGGCTTAGTAAACAGGGTTAAGATCCTGTCGACTAAGGCTTTTGACTTCATGAGCCGTAAGGGTCTCACGAAGGTATTTCTCCTTACAAGTCGTGAGGATCTTGTAGGTGTGTTTTCTCCTAGGAATTGTGAGGATTTCTAAGTGTATGTTCCCCTATAAGTCGTAAGGATTTTACAAAAGGGTTTTCTCCTTATAAGTCGAGAGGACTTACAAGGGTTGTTCACCATATGGACATATCCCCAGTCACGGGTGGGACTTTGTTAGGGAAATGTTTATTCGCGCCCGTGGATTGTATACAAGGGTCAGTATGAGCCGCTTGTAGGGCAATATCAAAGGTTGTGGGGGTTGCTTAAGAACAGGTTCAGGTCTCTGTAACTTAAGATTTTTAACTCTTATGCGCCGTGAGGGTCCCATAAGAGAGTTCCTTACGAGTCGTGAGGATCTCGCAAGTGTAATTTCTCCTTGGGAATCTTGGGGATCCCTAAGTGTGTTGCTCCCTTGTGAGTCGTAAGGATCTCACGCAGGTGGTTTCTCCTCACAAGGTTGAGAGGACCCCGTAAGTGTCTTTTAACGAGGCTGCGCTCTTTCGGTTTTTCACAAACACTCGCCGGTAGCCCTGCTGTTTTTACTCACGGAGCCCTTTCGGGTTTTCATCCGTGCCCATTTTGCTTATGGACATACCGTTTTCTTTCTTTTTATTCTTCTTTTCTTCTTTTTTTTTTATATATAACGAGGTTGCGCCCTTTCGGGTTTTCACAAACACTCGCCGGTAGCCCTGCTGTTTTTACTCACGGAGCCTTTTCGGGTTTTCATCCGTGCCCATTTTGCTTATGGATATACCGTTTTCTCTTTTTTTTTATTCTTCTTTTTTTGTATCGGCCTTGGGATGCCGCAATTCACCGTAGTTTATTGACATCTCGGTCAACAGCTAGTTTTGGGACATAGTGGTCCGTCGTTAGTTTAAGGACGTTTCGGTCCGCTGTTAGTTTAAGGACGTTTCGGTCCGTTGTTGCCGTATTTGAGGCGGATTTCTAGTTTACGGACTTTTCAGTCCATGGAGCTTTCTCTATGAATGAGCACGATGCCCCCGGTATATCCATCTTTCTCGGAGCATGTGGTTGTGGCGGGCTCACCTTCCAGTTTTCGGACAACGTAAAATTGCCCTGTTGGTATTGGTCTTCAACCCAGTTTTTGAAAACGTGGCAGTTTTCGATCGGATGGCCCAATACTTGGTGGTAAGGGCAGTAATTAGGATTGTTGACATCATTCAGTTGTAGCTGGTACTTCAGCTCCGGTAGAGTGATAAGCATGTTGCGCACTGCTAGTTCGAACAGCCTCCTTGTTTCATCTTGGGAAAATAAGTAAGGACGTTTCAACTTCTCATAGAGGGGTTGCCGCTTGTTGCTTTGGCGAACAACCGGTCTAGGGTCACTCGATTGTTGGTGAGTGCTGGCGACGAAGGCCGTTTCTTCCTTTCCTTTATCCTTTTTGCTCGATCCCTTGTTTGTGGGTCCGAGATTCTCTCCAGGTATCGTGCAATTGCATGGCTGAATGTTCTCGCAATTCCTCAATTCTTCAGAGATGGACTCCTTGAAGAGAGGGCTGAGGGCTACTTTTTCATCGGAGTCGCTCCCGAAGGTGAGAACTCACGATCCCCCGGGATCATCCCTATGACAATTGCCGGCAACTCTTTTATGCTCATCTGTCATATTTTTTCGCTATCTACGAGCTTCACGCTTTGTCCTGTTGAAGTGTTGCCTATGAGCGACATACCCTTACCACCAACACTTAAAGGAGTTGCAGTCTTCAGTAGGATGTGCGATCTCTGATGATATAAGCAGTAATTAGGATGCATCTCTACTCCACCGAGAGTGTTTTCTTCAGAGGGTGGTAGCTTCATTCCCATTGATATGGCTTTAGCAAACCTTTTCCTCGTCTTGAATTTGTTTTTATCCGCAGCAAATGTCTTTTGATTTGACGGAAGTGCCTCGACTCTTTCGTCTAGTCGCCGACGTTTGGCTCCTTCCAATATGGCCATCTCACGCTCCTGATTGGCTTTACTTTCCAGACGAATCCCATTCAGGAAAGCATCGATCATCTCGTCTGACGGCCACAGAAGTTCTGGTTCAGGACCCGCCCTCGGTTTCTCGATGCAAGGAGCCTCTTCATCATTTATCAATGAGTGAAAGATCACATTACAACTTGCTACGTAGTCCTCAGATTCATCTGATGAGTCTTCTCCATCGTTTTCGTCCTCAATAAAATGAGGCACAAGAAGATGCATACCTCAAAAAGAGGTTTAGGGTTTCTATTTATAGATCATTGAAACCCTAGGGTTATATTCGATTCACATCTGCATTTACAAATATACCCTAAAGAAGCCTAGTCAACGCACCGCCACGTCGTCAAAATTCCCACCAACACGTGTCTAGAACGGCGACGGATCCGCGGCCAAAAGCCAGGTTTGGCCGCGGATCCGCGGCCATGTTGTGGGGTCGTTGGTTCAATTTTTCTGGTCTTGGTCTGGTTGCATTTGGGTACTTGTTTCTTCACTTGGTTTCTCAGATTGTTTTCTAGTTTTCTTCCAGATTTCCACTGTGCATAATGTCGTGGACTTTTACCGTTTGCTTCGTGTCGAAGTCTTGAACCTTGCGCTGCCTTTTTGCTTTGTGAAATTGTCTATTGATCTTCGTTTATTCTTCAAACTGTAGGCGTGATCAAGATTCTTCCATTCGTTGGTCGTAGTCTCACTTTTGTATCATCTTTTCATCATTTTCACTGTTTTGTTCCGAGAACCTATAACCTGCAACTATGTAGCAGATATGGATCAAAAGCATCTGTTTATTTGAAAAATGAATAAGAATGGGGAATATAATAATGCAAAATTATGTTATGAACAGCCGTGTGTACTTCTTCCAGCTCGTCCTTTATCTTTTCTTCGGTAAGGAAAGCTTGGAATTGCTCGGGCTCTTGCAGTGCCTTGATCAAAGAATCTCTCGTCTCTTTAGATAGCAGAAGGGCGTCGAGAATGCTTAGCTGCGAAGGTAGCTTTCTCAAGTGTTCCAGAACGTTGTAGTCCACCTTACTTTTCTTTGGCGAGTCCTTGGCTGTCAGCTCTTCGACGGCTTGGTCATCAAGGATGATATCCTCAGGGACCTTTTTTTTCCCCTTATCTCTTCTATTTGACCCACTGTTGGAGGGCCCAAGATTTTTTTCTGGCAGCGTACGATTGCGCAGCCGAATATTTTCACAAGTCTTCGGTTCTTCCTCTTTTCCCGAGATGGACTCTTTAAAGAGAGGACCAAGAGTCATTTCTTCGTCAGAGTGGCTCCCGAAGGTGAGAACTTGCGGTCCCCCAGCATCGACCATGTGACAGCTGCCGGTAGTTCTTTTACGCTCCTCGGTCGTATTTCTTTGCTCCCGATGAGTTTTGCGTTTCATCCGCTTGAAATTTTGCCGGTGAGCAACATATCCCTGCCACCATTCTTTAAAAGCGTTGCACTCTTCGGTGGGGTGTGCAATCTTTCGATGATACAAGCAGTAGCTAGGATGCATTTCTGCTTCACCAAGAATGTTTCCTTCGGAGGGTGGCAGCTTCATTCCCATCGATATGGCTTTGGCGAACCTCTTCCTCATTTTGAACCTGCTTTTATTTGCGGCGGATGTACTTTGATTTGGCGGAAGCGTTTCAACCCTTTCGTCCAGTCGCCGGCGCTTGGCTTTTTCAAATATGGTCATCTCACGCTCTCGAGTAGCTTTGCTTTTAAGAAGAGCTTCATTCAGGAATGCATCAATCATTTCGTCTGATGGTCCTAGAAGTTCCGGCTCAGGATCTGCCCTTAGTTTCTCTTTGTAAGGAGCTTCTTCATCGTTTATCGACGAGTGAGAGACCACATGGCAACTTGCTGCGTAATCTTCAGATTCATCCGATGAGTCTTCTCCATCATCTCCATCCTCAAGGACGTGACTGAGAAATTCTTGGAGTGTGATTGGAGTCCGCGCCTTCTGGTTATACTCTTCCAGCGCGTCAATCTGTTTTTGCAGGTCCGTGCGCCTGTCACCAGGCTTTACGAGCTTCTTGGATTTCTTCTTCTTCTTCGAAAATTTTGACGACTGGGTGTGAGCACTTTGACTATCACCGCCAATTTTTGGAGTTGGGCGAGACTTCAGCATTCCCTTGATAATCTCGGATTCCAGCGGATTCTTCCACCTGATCGCCGTGCATGTTTGGAGATCGTTCAGCATTCTTTTAGTTTTGGCCGAAAGAGCGACCTCCCATGGAGCTTCTTCTACGAAAGAGCATGATGCCCCCGGTGTGTCTGTCTTCTTGGGAGCGTGTGGCTGTGGTGGGTTCACCTTCCAATTCTCGGACAGCGTAAACTTGCCTTGTTGGTATTGGTCATCGATCCATCCCTTAAAGACGAAGCAATTTTCAATTGGATGGCTACCGTTTGATGGTAAGGGCAATAATTGGGACTATTAGCCTCGCCGGGTTGCGATGGTCGTTTTGGATTCGGCAGATTGATGAGCCTGTTGCGCACCGCCAGTTCGAACAGTCTCTTCGTTTTCTCTCGAGGGAACGAATAAGGACGATTCATTTTCTCATTATAATATCGCCGTCTCTCTTCTAGTTGATCCGTTAGTTTCGGGGCGCTGGGCTGCTGTTGAGTATACGCAACGAATTTCGCCTTCCCTTTACCCTTTTCATTCCGTGGCTCCGGCTTTGGAGGATACGGTCTATGACCCATCTGGTCCATCTGGGCCAGTTTGTCGATCAAGGCCTGGAACGTGGTCGGCTTGAAGAACATCATAAATTGGAAAATAGTAGCATGAGGGTCCAGAGTGCCCACGAACATGCCTACTGCAGGCGCTTCCTCGATGCGCTGTTCACATTTTGACCATAAATTTCGCCACCGTATTGCGTATTGTACCCAAGTTTCGCCTGGCTTCACCCTGGCGTTAATTAATGCGGTAATCGGGGTACGCTCGCTAGCGCTCGCGAATCTCTGCGTAAACTGCAGTTCCATCTCCGCAAACGTCTTGACGGAGTCGTTTGGAAGTTTAGAATACCACTCGAACGCTGTCTCCGACAAGCTGCCAACAAACTGGCAGAGTAGGAGTTTATCATCACCTCCGGTATTGCCGCACAGGGCTCTGATTTGAGCGACGTGCTGATGCGGGTTTCCCGTCCCTTTAAATACATGAAATTTAGGGATCGTATATCCCGGCGGGTACTTTATTTGGTCATACCAGCCTGGATACGGTCGCCCAATTTTAACAATTTGGCCGGCCATTTCATTCGCCTGGTGAGCTCGTATTTTCTGAGCAATGTAGTCATCTAGAGCGGCCTTGGAGATGGTTTCCTCTTTGGCTGCTGAAAGAGCCGGAGGAGGATTCGATGTCTCCCCTCTGTCGTCTTCAATGATGATCGGGGGGTCTTCAGCTGGAGCTTCTGGCTGTAACATCATCCCAACCATGTCTTGGAACAAGAGAGCCATTCGTTTTATATTGGTTGCCTGTTCCGCAGCCTCTTTTTCTTTCCTCTCGAGCATTCTTCGGAGGAATTCGGTGTCAGTTTCTTGTTCCCGACGCTGCTCTGAGGTCTCTGGATTTTCTTTTGGCCCAGTAAGTACGGCCATTGCAGTCAGCATCTCCCGAAGCTTCTGCTGCTGTTGTTCCTGAGCCTTCGTTATTGACCGGGTAAGCGATCGATGTCCCGTAGAAACACGGCTTTCTTCTTTTCCGGAAGCCATATAAACAGTATATACCATCATGCCCCCAGACTTAGGGCGTTTAGGTTCGGTGTCTCTGCGGTTCGCCGCGGTCACAGGGGCTTTCTCTGGCCTCCTTCTCTTGTGAGCAGTTGAAGTCGGGGGCCGTTGCAGCGGGCATCCAGGTAGCTGTCGCCTTTTTGTGGCTTGACAAGATGGTTCTCTTCTCGCTGAACCTTTATCTTTTTCTGTCGGCGAGAGTAATCTTGATCGATCACCGACTCCTGGACTTGTCGCCAGACTCTGTAAATTTTGGAGGACAGCCGCTGAGGGGGCTGCTCCGGCTTCTTCTCTGGAGCATTCTCCACATGTGGAGGAGATCTCTTCAGCACTGCAGTAGGAGAGTTTCTGTGCACCTTGTTGAGCAGTTCAAAGATGTTCTCGGTTGGAACAGCAGCATTGATCTCTACCGTTGGAGCTAGTGGAGTAAATCCCGACAGAGAGCTGCCTCCAGCCTTCCGTACTCGGCGCCAGTAACGACGGCGAGCATGTCGCGCAGATGGTGTTGGTTCAGCTATGGGGATGGCTTTGTCATGCCCCCTGTTCTGGTGAGGCGCTGCTGGTACCAGCCTCTTGAAGACCGACGTCCGTTAAGCAGCAGTATCTAATCTGTCAAAGACAGACCTTTGAGCAGGAACGGAAGCCGGAGTGGCCAGCCTCATAAAGACTGATCCTTTGACGAGAGAAGCTTCTTTAGTGACCTCGAGAGAAGGAATGGCTATCCGTTTTGGGATGGCCGTTTCAGGTATCGTGGGCTTCTTGATGGGCCCATTGGAATTCAGGCTCAGCCTATCGAAGACTGATACTGTCGGCTTGGCATTGGATGACCCGTTGAGAGGAGTCGTGGTGGTAGTGAGCCCATCAAAGACCGACTTCTTCTGCGCTTCTTGCGGCAGCGGGATGTTAACGCTCACTGGTGGGAGCATGGTCCCAAAGAACAACCCGGTGGTAGCCTGCGTTACCTGCTCTACCGGCATTGTGAACAGGGAGGCCGCTTGGGGCCTGTAAGTTACACCTCCAGATGAGGCGGAACGGGATTTGCAGTTGCAGCTAGAGCATTTTGTGCAGGTAGACGCCATTGATTTTTCATTTTCTGCACAGAGCAAGACGCCAAATCTTAGTATCTCGAATCTAAAGGCAACCATATCAAACCGCGATTCGTTCACGAACACGACACACGAAGTGTGGAGTGGAAAGAGGAAAAGGTCCCACCGGGCGTGCCAGAATTTGTTCCCCTCCAAAACACGGAGACGCGACCGCGCAGGTCCGTCTTGCCTGAATTTCGGGGCAGATGCTAATTGGTGCTATCCATCCACCTCTCCGAAGATACCAAGTTGATTTATGGTATCTTGTATCGAAGGTTTAAACGGATGCGGCCGATGTAGCAGACTTCGTCAGATTCCCCCTTGTTTGAGGGATTTTTGATTGTGGGGACGCTCTTCCCTGCAGGCGCAAGCCCCTGCAGTTAATTACGCTACCGCATCGCGGTAGCAACTTTCTCCTTCTCCAGATGGTCACTTCGTGTCGTGAGTGTTTGTTTTGTTTTTGGTTTCCCGTGGATTGTATACGGAGACTAATTTATGTCGTCGCCCGGGCGTGGATTAGTCCAAATCCGTATTTTCTTAGATTTGGGTTTGGGGGTTGGGTTTAAGGATACGTTAGTCTAATTTGAGAATAAGATCAACTTAAACGTTTGTTAAGGATACGTTAGTCTAATTTGTAGGCTAAGATCAACTTAACGGGATCGTTTAGATCCAACAAGAGAGCATTTGGGCTCTGTTGTTTAGTTTAGGGACTTTACGGTCCATTGTTAGTTTAAGAACATTACGGTCCAAGGTTAAGGACATCATAGTCCGTGGGTTTAAAGGGACTCCACAGTCCGAGGTTAAGGACATCATAGTCCGTGGGTTTAAAGGGACTCCACAGTCCGAGGTTAAGGACATCATAGTCCATGAGTTTAAGGACTCCACAGTCCAGTTTAAAGACGTCATAGTCTGTGAAATGTGTGGTTGTCGGGACCCGTCACCTCTCTGAAGACGTTGAAGGATTACAACGACAAATATCAAAGGAGTGAAGAGATGTACCCTTGAACCAAAGTTGATTGGGAGATCTGTAGTCCAATTTTGGAACTAAGATCAATTCATTAGATTATGAGTACATTGGCTCGGTTAAATCTGAATTGAGGACTTATGGCCAATTTGGGCTAAGTCCAATTAAGTTTGAAATATTGACCCCTTGTTGGACCATTAAACATTTGTCTGGGTTCAACCCCCCATTATTTGGCACTGCTAAACAGGGGTTCTGACAACATTTTATCTTTGTTGAGTGCTGAGCACTCATATGCCATATAGAATGATCAATTTTGGAAGGTAAGGATGTACTTGAGACTCAGTAAAAAGAGAAGTCTTGCCTCAGAAGGACTTAGCCAATTTAGGCTAGGATTGATTTGAATATAGTGTTAAACACTAATATATATTTGATGCGCTGAAAATAGTGTTAAACACTAAGGACAAAACGCTCAAAAATAGCGTTAAACACTAAAATTGGATTGGTCACGTAGGGCCATGTGAGACTTCAAAAGGTGGGGACCAGTCTTCCTTTGTTTTGTTCTCAGAGTATTCAAAGGTGTCAAACACTTAAGCCTTCACAGCCATCACGTGTGGGCACGCGATAGGCACCCATGCACTGATTTATTAAAGTGTTTTATTAGGGGTCACGTGGGGACACGTGAGGGCCCCCGAAATCGATTTTGCCTTTGGCTTTATTCCCTTTATTATGAGAGTTACGTGGGAACACGTGAGGCATTGCCTCCAAGTTTTTCTTTCTCATTTTAAGTTATCTGTTTCAGGGGGTCACGTGGAGCACGTGACCTAGTTCTGTTCCTTCTTTTCTGATCATTGAGATAGGGGTCACGTGTCACCACATGACCAAGTTCTTTACGTGCATGGGGAGCTTTCAAATCCCTTTATTTTAAGAATTAAATTCTCTGTAGGGTTAAACCCTAATTATGTTTTATAGGGGAATTAAATTCCTGTTTATGTGGAATAATTAAATTCTTATATAGGGTTAAACCCTAGTTCTGTCTTGGAGGAATTAAATTCCTATGAAATCGGGGGAATTAAATTCTCATATAGGGTTAAACTCTAGTTTTATCTTGGAGGAATTAAATTCCTGTGAATTTGGGGAGAATTAAATTCTCATATAGGGTTAAACCCTAGTTTTATTTTGGAGGAATTAAATTCCTATGAATTTGGGAGAATTAAATTCTCTAAACTCAATTCTCCCTCTAAGTTTTGGATCTGTATGGCAGAATCTCCCCGATGAGAATTAAATTCTCAACTTGTGGGGAGATTTGCTTCTGCAGATCTTCAACCAGAGGAAGAACTAAGTTCTTTTGCAGAAGAGTTAAACTCTTAGATTGAGAATTAAATTCTCTTTTTTGTTTTATGGAGCTTTGATCCATTTCCCCTTTCTCACCTAGGGTTTCTTTTCTTGAGAATTAAATTCTCCTTCCTTTTCTCTCTGCTATTTTTCTTCAGAAAATTCCAAGATTCAAAAAAATTTCTTTTTCTTCTCCTCTTCTTGGCTCTAATTTATAGGAGAAGGAAAAGAATCAATTTGTTTAGCGAATCTTTCATTGAAAATTTTTGTTTGTTTTTATAACCAACATGATCTTTTAGATCACTCAGTGAATTTTATTCATCATTGGATTTTTAATCCAGAAGATATTTTGTTTGTTATTCTTGGTGAATTTTAGGGAAATCTTTCTTTGTATAAAATCTTTCCATAAATTGGTGATTTTTAATCACCATTGGATTTTTAATCCAACGGTGCTCCACTTTACAGAGCATAATCCTCTTTTGTTTGGAAAAATTTAAAGAAATACTTTCCTAGTTAGGGTCTTTGATTTACCTTAATTAGAATTTAATTCTATTAATTCAGAAGGCTTTTAAAGCCCATCACGTGTTGGCACGTGATCCCAATATTTGATCATTGAAATAGAATTTAATTCTATTAGTTAAAGAGCTAAGGGACCTGTCACGTGTTGGCACGCGACCTTCTTTTATTCAGAATTTAATTATGCCTTTTAACAGAGCTAAGGGATCTGTCACGTGTTGGCACGTGACCTTCTTTTATTCAGAATTTAATTCTGCCTTTTAACATAGGTAAGAGACCATCACATGTTGGCACGTGACCCTCTTTTATTCAGAATTTAATTCTGCCTTTTAACAGAGCTAAGGGACCATCACGTGTTGGCACGTGACCCTTGGTCACGTGTGAGCACGTGATGCCCCATTGGGGTCTTTCCTTAGCTGTTTTGTTACATTTTTGTTTGATTATAATTTAATTTTATAAAGTAGAGATCACAGGAATCTATCACGTGTCAACACGTGACCCTTGGTCACGTATGAGCACGTGATACCTCATTGAGGTATTTCCTGATTTTTATCAGGGAACAACCACTCCGTGCCTAGGAGAACGTCAAAATCCAACATATCTAGAAGGATCAAATCGATGGACGAATCTCTATCTCCTATCCGAATGGCACTCGACCGAAACACGTGTCGCGCAACAAAAGAATCGCCAACAGGAGTAATCACAACAAACGGCTGATCTAGCAAACACAACTCCCGGCCCAATCTCGACACGAAGTGTGTAGAAACAAATGAGTGCGTAGATTCCGGATTAAACAAAATGTGTGCATCAAAAAATCAAACGAAAAAGAATACCTGAAACCACTGCATTGGACGCCTATGCGTTCTGATGAGTCAAAGCAAATGCTCGTGCCTGTCCTCTACCTGCAACTGGCTGTCCTCCTCCTCTGCCATCCTGTTCTCTCTAAAAAAGCCTTCCGCGGCCACGACCTCTCTGAACATAAGTCTGACGCGGATCAACAACAGGCCAAAAAGTCACTCTCCCTAAGGTGAAGGTGGTAAGGTAACATATGGTACGGCTACCTTTCTCTGGCATACCATGGTATAATTCCTGACGAGGTGATGGAAACTCCCGCACCGGAAACATCTAGACGACGACTGCTGACCCTCCTGGGGATAAGAGCTAAACAACCGACCTCGTCCCAAGCCTCTGCTACTCCAGCGACCTGAACAAAATCTGCCGCGGCATCCAAACATCTGTCTCTGGGTCGATACACCTGTACGGGCCCTCTTCAGTCCTGGAACGACTGACGTCTCAGGAAGATGCTCCTCATTTAGTAGGGTTGCGTCCACTGCTGCTGTATACATGACACACTGCTGTACGCTAATAGCGAGGAATAACTGGGTAACAGGAGTGGCAACCTCCTGCCGCTGCGCTCGACTGGCCTCAACCAACGATCCCATCATCTGGCGCAAATCCTGCATATCTGCTTCTAGCCTAGCGATACGATCTATCGAAGGCGGATCAATCTGCTCCTGTACAACGAGCGTATCGTCCTGGTCAGTCCTCGTCTCAGACGAGCCAACTATGACCTCGGCTCTCGCTGCCTTTCTCTGTGCCCTCGTAGTCTTCGGCGGCATAATGGCTAGAAATGGAAACATGATCCGATAAGAACACGGAAATCGAATCACAAGGGTATATATAATCATGGAAGGAATTTCAAGCAATATGTCCTAAGGTCACTTAGGCGGAGTACCGTGCCGTAAGAATGCCGCGGACATACACACGTTACGTCACTCTGATTAAACTACCTACTCCATGATACCAAGGTCATCCTACACTCGAAAGGTAAAACTTAGCGCTCTGATACCAACTTTTTCACGGCCCGAAATTGGCACGTGACGGCACTTAAACCACGTAACGTCTACAGACATAACGCAATTCAAGTAAGCAGAAAACCCAGAAATCTAAAGCATCAAAAGTAGTAAGTGATAAGAACATTATTATAAACTTTTGGGAATCTCAATGTAAAAATCTTTAACTTAAGTTTCTTTCATAAAAATTTCGGCAGCACCTCCTTTGTAAAAACTAGCCCCGAAACGGGAACAACATAGAAAATAAATAAAGCATCCTCAAACGGGAGCAAATCTCGCCCAAAGGCGGAAACAACCACCACAAGAAGATATACGACACCGTAGCGAAGAAATATAAATGAAAACAGGATAAGGAGGTAAAACTACATAACAAGACCGGCTCCCACGAGCACGGCATCCAGCAGTCACAAAATAATACAACATCGATCCTCACAACTCGTCTTTAAGTCAAATACATGAAGGTGGTAGATGGAGAGTACTAGATACAATAAAAGATATACGATGTACATAAACGGATAACCGCGAAACCCACCTATGGCAAAGGCTCAAGCCAACCGTAGCGGTATCCGTAAAAGTGGAGATAATATGAAACTCTGCCGCGACTACTCTGAGGGTCTAACCTGCAAAACACTATGGTACAACGGGGGTGGGTTGCCAACTCGTGAATAGTAAATAATATCATGCAGGTAATCGCAGGTATACACGTACTGCGATAATCTATCACATACAAACTGATAGTATAATATGGCAAAATGTATATACAACAGTCATGAAAGGTACTCTATCAGGTACTACAAATACATAAAACAATGCATATCAAATAAATGTTGAGTATGGGATAAAACATAACATCATCAATGAATCATCATCGTGGAAAATCCTGGTGTCTATCAATGACACCCCAAATCCCAATACCTCAGGCGCCGTCACCCTGATCGGCCCTAAATCTATAAATCTCATGGAACCTGAGTGTCCAATATCGACACTCGAAACATCATGAAATCTGTGTCCAACATCGACACATAAATCCTCATATCTCGACTCCATCTGCGGGATCGGCCCGCAGAATGGGTCGGTCCATATCCATCTCATAACTCTGATCGGTATCCTCCGGATAACCGCCAAATCCAAATACTATCATCGGTAGGTACTAATCCCTCTTCCAGGCTCATCGTCTACACCACGAAAATCACCTCTCATCCCGGGGAACCATACCGGGTCCACCATGTACCCGAAGACGGTGCCTCCCGCTCCTCGAATCGGGTTTCTAACACAAGTCTCAGAACCAAGAAAACTCATGGTGGACGCATCGAAATATCATATCAAGAGAAACCGGGTTTTCAAAACAATACATAAATTCTTGAAATACTCTCACGGTTCTCAAATCTATAAATCACATGAAATCCATATCTCAATGCGCAAATCCATAAAATCTGATGTATGCAACGTAAACCAACAATATGAGCATATTAAGAGAAAACCGCTCTTTTAAATGAATCCAGTTTTAAAATATATCATACGGTTCCCAATTCCTCCGAAATCAAGTGCAGCATCATATGAGGTGTACATGTAACTATAGCAAGATATGTGTATCCACATGTAAGCAGGTATGTATGATGCATTTCATAAACGCAATAGCACAATAATCAACGTCTCAATGTCAAATGACAATACAATACCACTTAGGGGTATATGTAACTATAGCAAAGTATGTGAATATACATGTAAGTATGTATGCATGATGTACATGTAGCTGTAGTAAGGTATGTGGGTGTACATTGTTCCCCTCCGAACGGAGGCCAAGACATGGACGTCTGGCCTGAGATTCGGGACAGATGCTATTTGGTTTTATCCTTCCACCTCTCCGAAGATGCCAAGTTGATTTATGGCACCGTGTATCGGAGGTTTAGACGGATGCGGCCGATGTAGCAAACTTCGTCAGATTCCCCCTCGCTTGAGGGGGTTTTGATTGTGGGGGACGCTCTTCCCTGCAGGCGCAAGCCCCTGCAGTTAATTACGCTACCGGAGCGCGGTAACGACTTTCTCCTTCTCCATAATTTCACTTCGTGTTGTGGGTGTTTGTTTTGTTTGTGGTTGCCCGTGGATTGTATACGGAGACTAATTTATGTCGTCGCCCGTAGGACGTGGATTAGTCCAAATCCGTATTTTCTTAGATTTGGGTTTGGGGTTTTAGTTTAAGGATACGTTAACCATATTGAGGCTAAGATCAACTTAAACGTTCGTTAAGGATACGTTAGTCCTATTTGAGATTAAGATCAATTTAACGGGATCGTTTAGATCCGACAAAAGAGCATTTGGAGGCTCTATTGTTCCAGTTTAGGGACATAGTGGTCCATTGCATGTATGGCCGTCGGGACCCATCACCTCTCTGACGACGTTGAAGGATTACAACGACAGGTGTCAGAGGAGTTCAGAGATGGACCCTTGAACCGAAGTTGATTGGGAGATCTGTAGTCCAATTTGGGACTAAAGTCTGTTTGAAGGTTTAAGGATACGTTAACCATATTTTAGACTAAGATCAACTTAAACGGGATCGTTTAGATCCGACAAAAGAGCATTTGGGGGCTCTATTGTTCCAGTTTAGGGACATGGTGATCCATTGCATTCCCATTTTGGGGACGGATATTAGTTTAAGGACACGTTAGCCATATTTGAGGCTAAGATCAACTTAAACGTTTGTTAAGGATACGTTAGCCTAATTGCCAGACTAAGATCAACTTAACAGGATCGTTTAGATCCTACAAGAGAGCATTTGGGCTCTATCGTTCCAGTTTAGGGACATAGTGGTCCATTGGTTTAAGGACGCTTAAGTCCGTGAGTTTAAGGACGCTTAAGTTCAGGAGTTGGTTTAAGGACGCTTAAGTCCATAGGTTGGTTTAAGGACGCTTAAGTCCATGAGTTAGTTTAAGGACGCTTAAGTCCGTAGCAATGTATGGTTGTCGGGACCCATCACCTCTCTGACGACGTTGAAGGATTACAACGACAGGTGTCAGAGGAGTTCAGAGATGTACCCTTGAACCGGATGTAAATTGATTTAAGGGAGCAGCCGTGCTCAGTCAATTTAATTTGAGGACTTACGGCCAAAATTGGGCTAAGTCCAGTTGAAGATGTTCAACATTTTTTATTTGTAGTTGGCCTGTTAGGCCTTGGCTTGGGCTTTGCCCTTTGAATAATGCACAACATCTGTTTTGGTCTGACTGACCTTAGTTTGGGCTCTGCCCTTTTTTAAAATAATGCATGGCATTTTATTAGGCCTGCTAGGCCTTTTTTAATTGGGCTCGGCCCTCTTTAAATAATGCAGAGCATTAATGATCTGACAGTGGCCACGTGGCCTGTCAGGCGCTCTGCGCCAATTAATGAACGCAAGCGCATGTGGAGGTGACATGTGTCATGCTCTGGTGAGCGCAAGCGCAGTGCGCTGCGTTGTTGCGCTGCTGACACGTGGCGCGCTCTGGTGCAGTGCGCCAATTTAAGAGAGCAATGCTCTGTTTTTATTGCTCAAGGCACAGTTTGTTCTGGGGCTGACACGTGGCGCTCTCTGGTGGCTTGCGCCAGCCCAAGAGCGCAACAGTGCAGATTTACAAGTGCAGGGCACTTTTAATTAAAGAATAGAATCTTTTAAGATTTTAGAACCAATGGTTCATCAAAAGGCAATGCCTTTATAGATCAAATGATCTGAAGAAGAAGTAAATTACTTCTTTTTATTTATCATTTTTTTATTGAAGATCTTTGATCTTGTTCTTAGATCATTGATCTTTTTTAGAAGAAAATTCTTCTTTTTCTAAAGGTTTTACCTTTTTCTTTCTTTCTTTCTGAATTCTTCTCAAACTTTCTTTTTAGGAGTTCTGTGTCTCTTTGTGTTTTTTTGTCTCCCTCCTCAATTTGGAGTCTAGGGGCCTTTATATAGTGCCAACAAATTTGTTAAATTAGTTAAAGAGATCTTTCTCTGAGTGATTTAGGAATTTTCCCCATCGTTGGATCTTTGATCCAAGGGCTTCTGTTTTACAGAAGAGAATCTTATTGTTTTAATAAGATCAGAAAGATCTTTCAGAATTTTTCTGTTTGGCGCAAGCGCACCTGCGCTTGACACGTGTCGAGCAGCGCAGACGCAGCGCAACTGCGCTGCCACGTGTCGCGCAGCGCAACTGCGCTAGCGCAACTGCGCTGCCACGTGTCGCGCAGCGCAACTGCGCTAGCGCAACTGCGCTGCCACGTGTCGCTGCGTCGCGCAGCGCAGAGCGCAAATCAGCTGAAGCGTTGCTTCTTTAATTAAAGTTTGAATTTTAAACAGAGCCTTACTCTGATTGGGTGCGCTGCCTTAGGCGCTGTGCTCCCTGCGCTAGCGTGTCTGATTTTGACATGTAGCGCTCTGCGCAGCGCAGGGGATCTGAACCGTTTCTTCATTTATTTTAATTTTAATTTTCACTTTAATTTCAAAACAGATGTTTGCTCTGATTGGGGAAAACATAAGCGTTGCTTCGTTTCCCGCCTTGGAATTTGAACAGAGCTTTACTCTGATTGGGGTAAACAAATGCCCCCCACCATTGCGCTTACGTGGCCCCAAACGTTAGCTCAGCAGTGGCAGAATCCCAACCGTTGCGGCAACTTTTGGAAGTTGAAAAGGTTCTCAATACCTATAAATAGGACCTTTGGTCCCTCAACAGATGATTATCATCTTCAAAATTTTACTTTCAGAACTCAGAGCCCTGCTCTTTATTTTCAAGAACTCCAAGAGTTAAACTCATAAAACTTTTAGGTGAAAATTTTAATTTTAATTAAATTAAATTAATTTTCATTGACAGAGCCTTACTCTCAATAGATCCCTGATCTAAAGAAAACCCATTTAGGGTTTTACTTAGCAGAGCTTTGCTCTAAAGGGATCTAGAAAGAACTAAAGAGAACTCTATTAGAGTTCCATTAATAGAGTTCTGATCTTCTGAAAGGATTTTATTTATAATTTCTTGATTCATTAATGGAGCTTTGTTCTTTTTAAATCATATAGCAGAACTCTTAAGAGTTGCTAATTTTGTTGATTTTCTTTTATAGGAGTGATGGACGCCCACATGTACGATCTCGACGAGATCATCTCTTACGGGGACATCCGCCGACTCGGCCGTTCTCAAAATCGAGAATTCACAAACGCGGAGTGTGCCGAAATCACGAGCCACTTCGACGCATATAACGGTCAACTACTTCCCCGGCGTTCCTCTCTCCTGAAGCTTATCGCGGGAGCCATCTGAGAAGCACTTCCCTTATTCTGTTCCGGTGTGCCGCTTAGGGCGTTGGATGCCGCTGAGGATAAGGTGCACTCGGTGTACCTGATGCACTTAATCTCGAAGAGACGGCGAGACAATCTTGTCGATCTCCTGCACCAGGCCTTCCAACAGTCCGCCATACTCGCTGCTTATTGGAGGGAGGAGGACATCAGTGGGGACCCCGACGCTTGTGCTCGCGAAAGAAAGCACACTAGGATGGTTCGCCAGGCTTGGAAAGTCTTAGATAAGGTTACTTTCGAGTTCCTCAATCCATGTCCTGGGTCCGAGGTTATACCATTGTAAACATTTCAATAATGTTGTTATTTATTTCTTCATGATTCTAAGAACCCTTTGCAATATGAATGGAAATTTTTTTATTTAGGCTTGTCTTATTTCTCGTTCTGAGTCTTTTGCACACGCATGAATGGATGTGTCCTGAACGCTTGATAAAATGAAAATTGGATGTTCTTTCTGTCGCTTTCCTCTTTCTTTTATTATCAGTATACTGCTTTAGTAAACATGGTTGACAGGTGATAGAGCGAGCATCTTGTCTTGGCTTCTTCAAGAGGTAGCGATGGCTTAGGCCGCAGGTTTAGATCTGCTACCTAAGACTTTTCAACTTTATGAGCCATGAGGGTCTCATAAAGACTTTTCTCCCTACGGATCGAGAGGATCTCATAGGTGTATTTTCTCCTTAGGAATCATGAGGATTCCTAAGTGTGTTTTCTTTTATAAGTCGTAAGGATCTTATAAGAGAATTTTCCCTCTTATGAGTTGAGAGGACTCGTAAGCGGTCGTTTCCCTCCTTGTCGAGATTCGACTTTGGAGAGTGAGACCCGTGGATAGTATGCAAGAGACCGTTTTAGACCGACTTGCAGGGTCTCAGTGCTTAGGAAACAAGTTTTTTAATCCCTACTGCCTAAGGCTTCATCTCACGAGTCGAGACGAATCGAGAAGTTCTCGCAAAGACATCAATTTCCTCACGAGTCGAGACGAATCGAGCAGTTCTCGCAAGCATATCCTAACGTCACAGTTAACCTCTGCTCATTACGACAGAGGTCCGTTAAGGTCTGTGGTACTTAGGGTTTTGTCCGTCGTACCGTCGCATTGGCTGATATATCCCTCGATAGGCAATCGTGTTGTTCGAGTAGCCCTGCGACTGCCGTGTCTCTGATCCCTTCGAGGGCTGGACAAGACGTCTTCAAGCAATCCTCCTAGGCAGTTTAACCGTCAGAAGAGCAAGCGTTAGGAATTTTGCCATGCCGCTTTTTACTTGAGGTTAGGCTCATTTTGGAGAGCCCCGATGAGTCATAACCACTCCGCGCTGGTGTGGGATGATCTCCGATAGTCTTTCAGGCTTTATATGACTTGCCGTTAAGACCCTGAAGCTAGGAATTTGGCCTTCGCTTCGTTTGCTGGCATTGCGTCTGCTGTATCGAGACGAATGTCACGGTTGTCTCTAGGTTGCTGGTGAACCGTCGAGGTTTGGAACTAGGGATTTTGCCGTGGCTCCTTTTGGTGATGTTGCGTCTGCTGTATCGAGACGAACGTCGAGGTGGTGACCGCTCCGCACTGGTGCGAGATGATCTTTGGTGGTCTTTCCGGTTTTATATGAGTTGCCGTCAAGACTATGAAGCTAGGAATATGGCCTTCGCTTCGTTTGCTGGCATTGCGTCTGCTGTATCGAGACGAATGTCGCGGTTGTCTCTAGGTTGCTGGTGAACCGTCGAGGTTTGGAACCAGGGATTTTATCGTGGCTCCGTTTGTTTGATTGTCGCGTCTGAATCCTGCTGGGGAAGAACGCTGTGGTGATATCTCGTCTGCTGTATCGAGACGAACGTCGAGGTGGTGATCACTCCATGCTAGTGTGAGATGATCTCCGATAGTCTTTCAGGTTTTATATGAGTTGTCGTCAAGACCCTGAAGCTAGGAATTTAGCCTTCGCTTCGTTTGTTTTATCATGTCCGAATCCTGTTGGAGGAAGGACACTGTTGTTGACATTGCGTCTGCTGTAACGAGACGAATGCTGAGGTAGAGCTGGGATTTCGCCGTCACTTCGCTTTACTGACCATGAGGTCTTTTGTTGACGTTGCATCTACATCCTGCTGGACTGCGAAGGAACGCCGTTGTTGACATTGCGTCTGCTGTAACGAGACGAATGCTGAGGTGGAGCTAGGATTTTGCTGTCACTCTGCATTGTTTCGACCACGGGGTCTTTCGTTGACGTTGCATCTGCATCCTGCTGGACTGCGAAGGAACGCCGTTACTGATTCTTAGGCTGTAGATATTGCCGTTAAGATTTGGAACTAGGGACTATGTCGTGGCTCCGTTTCGTTGCGACTCTGAGATCGGTTGTTGACGTCATGTCTGCATCTGGTTGGAGGGAGGAGAAACGCCGTTGGTGATCTCCAAGTTGTCGATATCGACGTCGAGACCCTGAAGCTAGGGATCTTCTTTTGCTTCATTTGTTGACATTGTGTCTGCAATATTGCGACAAATGTCGAGGTTGTCTCTAGGTTGTCTATGAACCATCGAGATTTGGCTTCGCTTTCTGGTGGAGCTTGTTTGGAAGGTATGGTTCCCTCTTTGTTTGTGCCCCTGGATCGTATATAGAGATTGCTGTGATATCGCCTGTAGGGCATAAATTTCATTATATATTTTTCATTTTATTTCTTTTCCGCGATGCTCTATCATTTCAGCTTTTATATCACGAAAGTCGCGATTGCCCAATCATTTCGGCTATTTTTCGCGGTGCCCAATCATTTCGGCTTTTTATTTTATTTTTACTCGCTGCTTTTTATTGCGAGTTGCCCAATCATTTCGGCTATTTTGCATGCATACATTTTTTTTACTTGCTGATTTTGTTGCAAGTTGCCCCATCATTTCGGTTATTTCGTATGCATGTGTGGCTTGCTGGCTTTTCGCTGTAAGTTTGGAATTGGACACCGATTTTGGCATCAGTATCGCTACAACTGGGATATTGCCAGGAGCGAATCATCATTTGCCTCTGTCGACGTCGAACAAAGGTGGCTTAGTAAACAGGGTTAAGATCCTGTCGACTAAGGCTTTTGACTTCATGAGCCGTAAGGGTCTCACGAAGGTATTTCTCCTTACAAGTCGTGAGGATCTTGTAGGTGTGTTTTCTCCTAGGAATTGTGAGGATTTCTAAGTGTATGTTCCCCTATAAGTCGTAAGGATTTTACAAAAGGGTTTTCTCCTTATAAGTCGAGAGGACTTACAAGGGTTGTTCACCATATGGACATATCCCCAGTCACGGGTGGGACTTTGTTAGGGAAATGTTTATTCGCGCCCGTGGATTGTATACAAGGGTCAGTATGAGCCGCTTGTAGGGCAATATCAAAGGTTGTGGGGGTTGCTTAAGAACAGGTTCAGGTCTCTGTAACTTAAGATTTTTAACTCTTATGCGCCGTGAGGGTCCCATAAGAGAGTTCCTTACGAGTCGTGAGGATCTCGCAAGTGTAATTTCTCCTTGGGAATCTTGGGGATCCCTAAGTGTGTTGCTCCCTTGTGAGTCGTAAGGATCTCACGCAGGTGGTTTCTCCTCACAAGGTTGAGAGGACCCCGTAAGTGTCTTTTAACGAGGCTGCGCTCTTTCGGGTTTTCACAAACACTCGCCGGTAGCCCTGCTGTTTTTACTCACGGAGCCCTTTCGGGTTTTCATCCGTGCCCATTTTGCTTATGGACATACCGTTTTCTTTCTTTTTATTCTTCTTTTCTTCTTTTTTTTTTATATATAACGAGGTTGCGCCCTTTCGGGTTTTCACAAACACTCGCCGGTAGCCCTGCTGTTTTTACTCACGGAGCCTTTTCGGGTTTTCATCCGTGCCCATTTTGCTTATGGATATACCGTTTTCTCTTTTTTTTTATTCTTCTTTTTTTGTATCGGCCTTGGGATGCCGCAATTCACCGTAGTTTATTGACATCTCGGTCAACAGCTAGTTTTGGGACATAGTGGTCCGTCGTTAGTTTAAGGACGTTTCGGTCCGCTGTTAGTTTAAGGACGTTTCGGTCCGTTGTTGCCGTATTTGAGGCGGATTTCTAGTTTACGGACTTTTCAGTCCATGGAGCTTTCTCTATGAATGAGCACGATGCCCCCGGTATATCCATCTTTCTCGGAGCATGTGGTTGTGGCGGGCTCACCTTCCAGTTTTCGGACAACGTAAAATTGCCCTGTTGGTATTGGTCTTCAACCCAGTTTTTGAAAACGTGGCAGTTTTCGATCGGATGGCCCAATACTTGGTGGTAAGGGCAGTAATTAGGATTGTTGACATCATTCAGTTGTAGCTGGTACTTCAGCTCCGGTAGAGTGATAAGCATGTTGCGCACTGCTAGTTCGAACAGCCTCCTTGTTTCATCTTGGGAAAATAAGTAAGGACGTTTCAACTTCTCATAGAGGGGTTGCCGCTTGTTGCTTTGGCGAACAACCGGTCTAGGGTCACTCGATTGTTGGTGAGTGCTGGCGACGAAGGCCGTTTCTTCCTTTCCTTTATCCTTTTTGCTCGATCCCTTGTTTGTGGGTCCGAGATTCTCTCCAGGTATCGTGCAATTGCATGGCTGAATGTTCTCGCAATTCCTCAATTCTTCAGAGATGGACTCCTTGAAGAGAGGGCTGAGGGCTACTTTTTCATCGGAGTCGCTCCCGAAGGTGAGAACTCACGATCCCCCGGGATCATCCCTATGACAATTGCCGGCAACTCTTTTATGCTCATCTGTCATATTTTTTCGCTATCTACGAGCTTCACGCTTTGTCCTGTTGAAGTGTTGCCTATGAGCGACATACCCTTACCACCAACACTTAAAGGAGTTGCAGTCTTCAGTAGGATGTGCGATCTCTGATGATATAAGCAGTAATTAGGATGCATCTCTACTCCACCGAGAGTGTTTTCTTCAGAGGGTGGTAGCTTCATTCCCATTGATATGGCTTTAGCAAACCTTTTTCTCGTCTTGAATTTGTTTTTATCCGCAGCAAATGTCTTTTGATTTGACGGAAGTGCCTCGACTCTTTCGTCTAGTCGCCGACGTTTGGCTCCTTCCAATATGGCCATCTCACGCTCCTGATTGGCTTTACTTTCCAGACGAATCCCATTCAGGAAAGCATCGATCATCTCGTCTGACGGCCACAGAAGTTCTGGTTCAGGACCCGCCCTCGGTTTCTCGATGCAAGGAGCCTCTTCATCATTTATCAATGAGTGAAAGATCACATTACAACTTGCTACGTAGTCCTCAGATTCATCTGATGAGTCTTCTCCATCGTTTTCGTCCTCAACGAAAGAACAAGCTGCCCCCGGCTTGTCCGTCTTCTTTGGAGTGTGCGGCTGTGGTGGGTTTACTTTCCACTTTTCAGACAGCGCAAACTTGCCTTGTAGGTACTGATCCTCGATCCATCCCTTAAAGACGAAACAATCCTCGATCGGGTGACTTACCGTTTGGTGGTAAGGGCAATAATTGGGATTATTGAGATCCCCTGGCTGCAACAGACGTTTTGGACTCGGCAGATTGATGAGTCTGTTGCGCACTGCCAGTTCGAACAGTTTCCTTGTTTTATTCTGAGGAAACGAGTAAGGACGTCCCAGTCTCTCCTCGAGGGATGGGCGTGGTCGTACATTGTTTTGGCGAACAACTGGCTTTGAGTTGCTCGGCTGTTGTTGAGTATTGGTGACGACGATCGCTTTACCTTTCCCCTTTTCGCTTCGGAAGTCTGGCTTTGGAGGAGATGATCTGGGACCCATTTGATCCATCTGGGCTAGTTTATCAATCAAGGCCTAGAAAGTCGTCGGCTTAAAAAACATCATGAACTGGGAAATGGTCGCTTGCGGATCAAGAGTGCCCGCAAACATGCCTACCGCAGGTGCTTCTTCAATGCGTTGTTCGCACTTCGACCATAGATTTCGCCATCGTGTTGCGTATTGAACCCACGTCTCGCCTGGCCTTACCCTGGCATTAATCAGTGTTGTTATCGGGGTGCGTTCACCAGCACTCGTGAATTTTTGTGTAAACAGTAGCTCCATCTCTGCAAATGTTTTGACAGAGTCGTTAGGTAGCTCAGAATACCATTCAAAGGCCGTCTCCGATAGGCTGCCGACGAATTGGCGAAGCAGGAGCTTATCATCGCCGCCGGTGTTACCGCAAATAGCCCTGAATTGAGCGACATGCTGATGTGGATTCCCCGTTCCTTTATATATATGGAACTTAAGGATCGTATATCCCGGCGGGTAACTGATTTGGTCATACCAGCTCGGATAGGGCCGTCCTGTCTTAACAATCTGCCCAGCCGCTTCATTCGCCCGATGAGCTCGTATTTGCTGAGCTATATATTCATCCAGGTCAGCCTTGGAAATTGTCTCCTCCTTGGCTGCTGAAAGAGCTGGAGGAGGATTAGATGTCTCCCCTCTATCGTCTTCAACAATGATTGGAGGGTCATCAGCTGGAGGGTCCGGCTGTAACATCATCCCTACCATATCTTGGAAGAGGAGCGCCATTTGTTTTATGTCAGCCGCTTGCTCTGCGGCTTCTTTGTCCTTCTTTTCGAGGACTCTGCGTAAGAAGTCAGCATCAGTTTCTTGTTCGTGCCGCTGTTCTGATGATGCCTCCGAGCTTTCTTTTGGCCCGGTAAGTGCGGCCATCGCGGTCATCATCTCCTGAAGCTTCTGCTGCTGTTCTTGAGCTTTCGTCAAGGATCGGGTGAGCGGTCGGTGACCCGTCGAAGCACGGCCTTCCTCCTTTCCGGAAGCCATATAAACGGTGTGCACCACTATGCCCCCAGACTTGAGGCGTTCAGATTCGGTGTTTTTGCGATTTGACAAAGACACAGGGATCTTCTCCGACCTTCTTCTTTTTTGAGCGGTCGAAGTTGAGGGGGCCGTTGTAGTGGGCACCCAAGTAGCTGTTGCTTTTTGTGGCTTGACGGAGTAATCCTTCTCCTGCCGAACCTTCATCTTTTTCTGTCGGCGGAGATAGTTTTGATCAATAACCGAGTCTTGGACTTGACGCCAGACCTTGTAAATTTTAGAGGACAGCCGTTGAGGGGGCTGCTCCAGCTTCACCTTTGGGAATTTCTCCATAAGTGGAGGGGATCTTTTCAGCACAGCAGTTGGCGAATTCTTGCGCACTTTGTTAAGTAGTTCAAAGCTGTTCCCGGTTGGAACAGCAGCGTCAACTTCCATCGCTGGAGCCGGCGGAGTCAGTCCAGAAGGAGAATTACCCCCAGCTTTCCTCACTCGACGCCAGTGGCGACGTCGAGCGTGTCGTGCGAATGGAGTTGTTTCAGCTATAATAGTGACTTCATCTTGCCCCCTGCTTTGAGGAGAGACTGTTACTGGTGCTAGCCTGTCGAAGACTGACACCCGTTGAGAAGCAATGTCTAATCTGTCAAAAACAGACCTCTGGGCAGGGGAAGCAGCTTTGCGGACCTCGCCTCGAGCAGAAACCGGAATGGCCAGCCTTGTAAAAACTGACTTCTTGGAAGGAGGAGCCTTTCTAATGATTTCGTCCGCTTGAGCCGGGATGGCTATCCGCTTTGGGATGGCAGCTTCGGGTATCACGGGCTCGTAGACGTTCTGGCCCAGTCTGTTGGAAACTGAGGTATTGAAGTTGGGCGACCCGTTGAGAGGGGCCGCGGCAGTAGCAAACTGATCAAAGACCAACTTCTTTGGAGCTTCTTGCGATGTCATTGGGGCATTGAAGCTCATCGGTGGGAGCAGGGTCCCGAAGAATAGTCCAGCGGTGGCTTGAGTTGCCTGCTCCACTGGCATTTTGAAAAGGGAGGCTGCTTAGGGCCCATAAGCCACTCCTCCAGCAAGGACGGAGTGAGAGTTGCAGTTGCAGGCAGTGCAGTTTGAAACCATTGATCTTCTATTTTCTGCACGGAGTAAGACGCCAAATCTTAGTACCTCGAATCCACAGGCAACCACAGCAAACCGCGATTCGTTCGCGAACACGACACACGAAGTGTGGAGTGGAAAGAGGAAAAGGTCCCACCGGGCGTGCCAGAATCTGTTCCCCTCCGAACGGCGGCCAAGACATAGACGTCTGGCCTGAGATTCGGGGCAGATGCTATTTGGTTTTATCCGTCCACCTCTCCGAAGATGCCAAGTTGATTTATGGCACCGTGTATCGGAGGTTTAGACGGATGCGGCCGATGTAGCAAACTTCGTCAGATTCCCCCTCGCTTGAGGGGGTTTAGATTGTGGGGGACGCTCTTCCCTGCAGGCGCAAGCCCCTGCAGTTAATTACGCTACCGGAGCGCGGTAACGACTTTCTCCTTCTCCATAATTTCACTTCGTGTCGTGGGTGTTTGTTTTGTTTGTGGTTGCCCGTGGATTGTATACGGAGACTAATTTATGTCGTCGCCCGTAGGACGTGGATTAGTCCAAATCCGTATTTTCTTAGATTTGGGTTTGGGGTTTTAGTTTAAGGATACGTTAACCATATTGAGGCTAAGATCAACTTAAACGTTCGTTAAGGATACGTTAGTCCTAGTTGAGACTAAGATCAATTTAACGGGATCGTTTAGATCCGACAAAAGAGCATTTGGAGGCTCTATTGTTCCAGTTTAGGGACATAGTGGTCCATTGCATGTATGGCCGTCGGGACCCATCACCTCTCTGACGACGTTGAAGGATTACAACGACAGGTGTCAGAGGAGTTCAGAGATGGACCCTTGAACCGAAGTTGATTGGGAGATCTGTAGTCCAATTTGGGACTAAAGTCTATTTGAAGGTTTAAGGATACGTTAACCATATTTGAGGCTAAGATCAACTTAAACGGGATCGTTTAGATCCGACAAAAGAGCATTTGGGGGCTCTATTGTTCCAGTTTAGGGACATGGTGGTCCATTGCATTCCCATTTTGGGGACGGATATTAGTTTAAGGACACGTTAGCTATATTTGAGGCTAAGATCAACTTAAACGTTCGTTAAGGATACGTTAGCCTAATTGCCAGACTAAGATCAACTTAACAGGATCGTTTAGATGCTACAAGAGAGCATTTGGGCTCTATCATTCCAGTTTAGGGACATAGTGGTCCATTGGTTTAAGGATGCTTAAGTCCGTGAGTTTAAGGACGCTTAAGTCCATGAGTTGGTTTAAGGACGCTTAAGTCCATAGGTTGGTTTAAGGACGCTCAAGTCCATGAGTTGGTTTAAGGACGCTTAAGTCCGTAGCAATGTATGGTTGTCGGGACCCGTCACCTCTCTGACGACGTTGAAGGATTACAACGACAGGTGTCAGAGGAGTTCAGAGATGTACCCTTGAATCGGATGTAAATTGATTTAAGGGAGCAGCCGTGCTCAGTCAATTTAATTTGAGGACTTACGGCCAAAATTGGGCTAAGTCCAGTTGAAAATATTCAACATTTTTTATTTGTAGTTGGCCTGTTATGCCTTGGCTTGGGCTTTGCCCTTTGAATGATGCACATCATCTGTTTTGGTCTGACAGACCTTAGTTTGGGCTCTGCCCCTTTTTTAAAATAATGCATGGCATTTTATTAGGCCTGCTAGGCCTTTTTTAATTGGGCTCGGCCCTCTTTAAATAATGCAGAGCATTAATGATCTGACAGTGGCCACGTGACCTGTCAGGCGCTCTACGCCAATTAATGAACGCAAGCGCATGTGGAGGTGACACGTGTCACGCTCTGGTGAACGCAAGAGCAGTGCGCTGCGCAGTTGCGCTGCTGACACGTGGCGCGCTCTAGTGCAGTGCGCCAATTTAAGAGAGCAATGCTCTGTTTTTATAGCGCAAGGCGCAGTTTGTTCTGGGGCTGACACATGGCGCTCTCTGGTGGCTTGCGCCAGCCCAAGAGCGCAACAGTGCAGATTTACAAGTGCAGGACACTTTTAATTAAAGAATAGAATCTTTTAAGATTCCAGAACCAATGGTTCATCAAAAGGCAATGCCTTTATAGATCAAATGATCTGAAGAAGAAGTAAATTACTTCTTTTTATTTATCATTTTTTATTGAAGATCTTTGATCTTGTTCTTAGATCATTGATCTTTTTTAGAAGAAAATTCTTCTTTTTCTAAAGGTTTTACCTTTTTCTTTCTTTCTTTTTGAATTCTTCTCAAACTTTCTTTTTAGGAGTTCTGTGTCTCTTTGTGTTTTTTGTCTCCCTCCTCGATTTGGAGTCTAGGGGCCTTTATATAATGCCAATAAATTTGTTAAATTAGTTAAAGAGATCTTTCTCTGAGTGATTTAGGGATTTTTCCCCACCGTTGGATCTTTGATCCAAGGGCTTCTGTTTTACAGAAGAGAATCTTATTGTTTTAATAAGATCAGAAAAATCTTTCAGAATTTTTCTGTTTGGCGCAAGCGCACCTGCGCTTGACACGTGTCGAGCAGCGCAGAGCGCAGCGCAACTGCGCTGCCGCGTGTCGAGCAGCGCAGAGCGCAGCGCAACTGCGCTGCCGCGTGTCGCGCAGCGCAGAGCGCAAATCAGCTGAAGCCTTGCTTCTTTAATTAAAATTTGAATTTTAAAGAGAGCCTTGCTCTGATTGGGTGCGCTGCCTTGGGCGCTGCGCTCCCTGCGCTGGCGTGTCTGATTTTGACATGTGGCGCTCTGCGCAGCGCAGGGGATCTGAAGCGTTGCTTCATTTATTTTAACTTTAATTTTCACTTTAATTTCAAAACAGAGTTTTGCTCTGATTGGGGGAAACAGAAGCGTTGCTTCGTTTCCCGCCTTGGAATTTGAACAGAGCTTTGCTCTGATTGGGGTAAACATACATGTAAGTATGTATACATCATGTACATGTGGCTATAGCAAGGTATGTGGGTGTACATGTAGGTATAGCATGTATACTACCTTTCATATACGCAATGGAATAAGAATCAATATCTCAATGGCAATAACCGATACAATATCATATATGTATATATGTTGTGTGTGTCATGGTAATTACCGACGGTGTGGGTGTAGCATACAATTAGTGCTCGTGCAACATGAACCATCAGTAATGGTGTTGTGTCTCATTTATACTATGTCCATATGCAATAGGAACATAAGGTATGCAACAATGGTACACATGCATAATCAATGTCCATATATTTATAACTAATAATCATGTCATTGAATCTTGTCCAGATGCATAACGCCATACGGGCGATTCCCCTGTAGATGTTAAATCTATTCACCGATGATCTCGAGCTAAGTAAATCCGACCACCTGCTTCCCTTTCTTCGCAGCGTCCGAAGTCTCCGCTTGCAATCCTAAATTTCACAAACATAACACATAAGACTAAATATCCTGCGCCGACACAAAGACAACGAAACGCAAGGATAACGTCCACAAGATATACACACTGTGCACCTAGTGCACAAAACACGTACGACATCGACACAACCTTAGTTAGGAACGCAAAACGATACAACCACCTAGCCTAGACCCCGATCGTACCGATCGCGCATTCACAACACAATATATATCGTGGAAGATAATATATATATAGCATCGTAACGTCAATTGAAAGCCACGCCTAATTTAACCGAAAACCTAGTAAGCATATTTTAATCATTTTAGCTCAAATCTAGAAGTTTAACAAAATCTAGTGGCCACAATCATCACATAATAGCTTGATTAAGCCACACAAATTTTTACTACAATTTTAATCTCACCCATATAAGATTTAGTAAAACCTAGTTTGCAATCAAACTTAATTAGATAATTAGGAATAACAATTAATAATCTCACAATTAGGTTAAGTTTTTCAAGTCTAAACTACTCACTTAATCATTACAAACAATCAAAACCCTAACTTGATCTTCAAAATCTTTTCTTAAATTTCTAAACATGTAAATTAAAGCCATATTTAAATATCTAATAAGCTAGCTTAATGTATTAAAATAACAACTAAGTTTAGGGTTAGGATTTTATATCTCAAAACCTGATTCTAAACTTGCAAAAAGATTTCCAAAATAGCCTCCAAAATGCTAACTTTCATCAAGATCCAAGCAAGATTTAGGCTAAAGAAATAATGGGTATAGATTTGTTTTAGAGTTTGTGGGATTATTTGTTGATTTTTGATGCATTTTTGGAGCTTGAAGGAGTGAAAATGGGGTGGAGAAAAGAAGTGGGCAGCAAAGGTGGGGTCGACCACTAGAAGAAAGAAGAGGGTTGTGGAAAAGTGTGGAAAGATCTAGGTTTAAAAATACTTATTAAAGTTTAATAATAACCTTACTTTATGCCCCCTCAAATTCTCTTAATTAAAATTTCCTTTAAACCCTTCAAATATCTAGATATTTCCAAGATATTTTGTAAAGAAATCAAAGTGCTTAATCTTGTGATTAAGTTAGTATGGATTCACATTAGCATAATTAACCCAATCAAATTTGTAATTACCACTAATTAAGTGCATAATTAAAAACTTATAATAATATTTTAATTAAGGAAAAATATTTAAGTGAACTAAAATTTTCAAGTGACCAACTAAAAACCGCAAACTATCAATTTTCCTAGTTAAATTAGGTGCAGTTAATTCTATACTAAAAATGATCATTTCTAGATTTTTACGGAAAAACACAATTATTTTACCTAATATCGGAAAATTTGCCTAAACGATTTCTAAAATGTTACAGAAATGAACAGACTTAGCCAAAAAATCCTTGAAAGCAAATTGAGATTTTTTGGGTCCATCATATCTCAAGTAATTTGCTATCCTAATTAAAAATCCCCGTCCAACTAAAATCGCTCTTTGCTCTCTCTCTAAAATCCCTATTTAAAAATCCATTATTATCCTAACTAAAACCATCATTTAAAATCTCAACCCTATCCCACTATTTCTAACTAAATTTCCCATTAAAAACCCATTCTAGAATCTCCATTTATAAATCTATTATTAGCTTAACTAAAATCACTATTTAAAATCTCAATTCTATTCACCGTTCAAACTAAATTTTTCTGTCCCAACTAAAAATCTTAAATTTTTGATATGCCGGAAAATAAAAATATAAAACAAAGATTTGATAAATATAAAAATCTAAACAATTTTACAGGATCTAAAATCCAGAAATAAAAACTAAAAAGAGATAGATTTAAGAATATAATAATAAATTTATACTAAAATCGTTTGAAATTATTTACATTTAAATATAGTTAGTCAAAAAATCTATATCTATATCTCTACTATTATAACTAGAACACATAGGGGCAGACCAAAAAATTTCTCTCTTTTTTTAATAAAGCAATAGGAAAAAAAGAGAAAAATCATTCAACAAACTCTAAACCCACACAATGCCATTTCATGTCTTCAAATATATGTAATTATCTTTTTACCCTTTTCATTGAAATGCTAAAAGAGCGCAGTTATTACCATGGATCAACTTCCCCTCTCTCACACATTTATTACTATAGATAGAAAGATAAAAGAAAAAATCAACTACATTCATCATGAATTTAAACAATTTACGGATCACACAACCCTCCTTCCCCTCCCAACATTTCTTTCCATCTAATTTTTTTTCCATAGTTTTGTCCATGGCATCTGATGTATGCACACGTGCAACTTGCAAAATACTGCTAAACCATGACACAAGGTAGTGCATACACGTGCAGGTCACCAGCACATGTAAAACCCAGGAGTACTGCTCCCAATCTCCACCGTATATACGATTCTACCTATACTTCTTCCTCCACACAAAAACAAAGCCCAAGGCAACAATATCTAACTAATGACAAAAGTCCCACTAACCCTTCATTGAAGAGAGAGAGAGAGAGAGACAGAGAGCGCATCTATCTAATTCACAGCCAAACCTTTTTGCCTATCCTCCTCCTTCATTTTCGTGATTTGAACTTGAATCGATCTTAAAGAAACCATCTCCAAAGGCTCCAGAGGCCCAAAGCTGCAAGCTTTTTTCTAACAAAAATCCTATGAAGAGATCCAGTGTTGCAGACGTAGTCAAGGCTTCATCACCCCCTCCAAAAATGGAACAAAATGAGGAAAGGCGAAATTTTGAAGCCTTTCAATATCGAAAACCCTATTCTTTTTGCCTGATTTGCCATTAGATCCAAGCCCCCATTTTTTTCCCCTGAAAATGAAGTTTTTTCTCCTCAACTTCCAGATGCCAACACTAAGCATCAGCGAAAGGGAGCAAAAGATGATTTTCACCATGCCTTTTCAAGTGGAACAAGGCGAAACCTCCCTTTTCTTCAGTCTGATTCTCGGCAGGTGAGAAAGATCCAATTTTTCCAGTCTTTTAATTTCATCTTGTTATAGCTGCAGCTTAGCTTATCTTTCTGCTCTTTCGCTGCCATGAAGTTAGCCATAGCATATATTTTCTCTCTATATGTGTGCTTGAAGATAGCTTCAGTTTCAGTAGCAAGACAAGATAGAGGATGGCCTGGATTAGGTAGTGTAGATGCCATATATGTTTGCTCAATGATAACCTTGGAGTCTGATTCCACCACTAGGCCTTTAATTCTCATGAGTTTGCATTGCATGAGACCGTCTAGAATAGATTTGCATTCTGCTTCTAAAATCTCACCCTTGCCATAATAGAATTGTGAAGCAAAGATTATGTCATCTTCATCACTCCTCAAAACCGTTCCCCCCGTGGTTATCTTTTTTATAAGATTTCTGGCACCATCTGAGTTTAATCCGTGACATTTTGTAGGAGGCTTGTCCCATGAGGTCAAGATAATATTTTTATAAGCTTTTTCCACTTGTATTAAATCTGAAATCCCCAACTGTAGAAGAATGGAAGGGCTGGGATTACAATTTAGCTTCAACTTGAATACCTGCATCATGTTTCTTAAGTCTGCTGTAACTTGATGTAAGACAGTAGCTGTGTTTGAGTGATTGGGTTTGTAGATCAAAGTGCCGATAATCGTTGTGGGATGCAAGTTGGACTTGAGGGATGAGCAGCAGGTGAGCCTGGATCAGGTGATGTCGCCGATCATGCAGCAGTTTCGGGAGATTGAGACTTGTATCGAATGTTCTGCCCTTAGACAGATTCAGGTATTTCAAAAGATCCCGCCTTTTGCATTGTAATTACAGTATGTCATTAATCCAGAAGCATAAGTGGTCATGCTTAGCATTGGTCTGAAAATTCGAATCTTGCTTGTGAGACCTAGCATCATTCATTGCTGAAGATCATTGTATAGTAATCCCTTTTCTGTAAATTGGAAATAGAATGCCACCTTACTATCCAAAGATGCAACGTTTTGAGTCTTTGAGCAATTGAGCTGGGATCTCTAGGATTAAGGTCTTGTGTTCCCGGAACAAAGGTGCATGCCATTACATTATTCTTATTGATTGACAGAAGAGCTGAATTAGCATTGTATCAGAACAAACAAAACCATAAACTTAAACAATAACATAGCAGCAGAACAAAAAGTAGAAAAATAAATAAAGAACGAGACATACCTAAGGACATTCTCCTAAACGTAGTTAAGAACAGACTTTATATATCATAGGTCACATACATGGACAAATGT
Organism: Agapanthus africanus; assembly: GCA_030015575.1. Classification (NCBI taxonomy): domain Eukaryota; kingdom Viridiplantae; phylum Streptophyta; class Magnoliopsida; order Asparagales; family Amaryllidaceae; genus Agapanthus; species Agapanthus africanus. Next base: position 857,679,663 of record CM057339.1, read on the forward strand.
AGCGATTACGTGTTTTTTTTGGTCGGGAGGTTAGGGGTTGAGAACCGATCCAGGATTCTCCTCAAGTGGGGCCAAACGTTATGCTCATATGTTTTTGTGTTTATTATTCAGTGAAATTCTACCTCCCCCAAAAGAAAGTAGTTCAGCATTCAGTCTGAAATCTATATGCTTGCATCTCAGCTTCCAAATATTCCAGCTGATAATATATGGGAGCCATTTGGCAATTTCTTTGTATTTAGCCATGCTGTACCAGAACTCAAAAATGGCTAACAATTTGAGTAACCCAAAACAGCCACCGCAAAATACGATCGACACACTCAAGGGAAGAAGTTGAAAAATAAAATAAAATAACGTTAAAAACTAAATATATTAATTGCCCTAGCCTTTCATTTAAAAACAGCTTGCTAATAAACAATCCCCTCATATTGTCCCCCATTACCGGCCTCGGCTTCTTCCTAAGTCTAGTTTTTAGTGCATCCATTTTATGCTTCCTCCGTTTGAAAGTACCTGGTGGCTCATCACCCTCTAGTGGCTCCTCCAGCTTCTTGCCCGCAGAAGTCGGGCATGGCATCTTGTCGGAGCAATTAATATATTTAGAAATATGTTCAAGGCAATCTTATAATAAATTTTACCACTTAGAAAAATATATTCACGGGAGTTATATAAATGTGAAAAAACGAAATCTACATAAGAAAGAATTTTATCTGCAATCAAAATTATCAAACTTCTTTGTTTTTCTAAAATAATAAACCTTCATTATTATTGCAAGAAAGCCCAAAATATATATAATTGTCACCCAATTAAGAGTTTTCTCTCCCAAATCCCATTGCATTTTTTCCCAAAAATAATTGTTGCAAATTAAACAAAATAACGATGTGCACACCAATTATTCAAAAGGCACAAACTTAATCAAATAACATACGCATGCATTACAAAGCTTAAGCTTCTTCCAAATTAAAAAAAAACACAAACATAGACATGCATTTTAAAAGCCATCACCACATTAAAAAAACATAGAGACTTGTGTTTCAAAGGCAACCATTACATAAAAATGCATTTCAAAAGCAACCATTATATTAAAAAAACACAAACAGAGATTTGCATTTCAAAAGCAACCACTACATTAAAAAAAACACAAATAGAGACGTGCATTACAAAGCTTGGCGTCTAAACTACCACCACACAAACTTAAATTTCCCCTCAAACACTAACCAAATATTAACTTGAACAAATTGATCGCTTGTGGCCATTATATCATCCATCACCTTGTCGAAAAGATCATCCTCAATGTCTACTTTTTTCAACAAAGCCTTCACCTCATGATGGAAATCATCCGTGTCCGAGTCTCAAGCTGAAAGCTAAAATTTATAATTGCCGCAATTATAAATTTTAGCGTAATTTATTTTTCATTCTTTCAGCTTTATCTGTTGGATGGAGACCAGGACACCGATGATTTTCATCAGGAGATGAAGGCTCTGCAAAAAAAACAGGCATTTTGGATGAACTTTTGGACAAGCCGATGGATGATATTATGGCCATAGGCGGTTGGTTTGTTTCAAGTTAATGTTTGGTTAGTGTTTGAAGGGGGATTTAAGTTTGTGTGGCAGTAGTTTAAACGCTAAGCTTTGTAATGCATGCCTCTGTTTGTGTTTTTTTTATGTAGTGGTTGCTTTTGAATTGCAAATCTTTGTTTATGTGTTTTTTAATGTAGTGGTTGCTTTTGAAATCCATTTTTATGTAGTGATTGCTCTTGAAATGCATGTCTCTGTTTGTGTGTTTTTTTAATGCAGTGATAGTTTTTAAAATCCATGTCTCGGTTTGTGTGTTTTAAAAAAAAATTAGAAGCTAAGCTTTATAATGCATGCGTATGTTATTTGATTAAGTTTGTGTCTTTTGAATAATTGGTGTGCACATCGTTATTTTGTTTAGTTTGCAACAATTAATTTTGGGGAAAAAATGCAAGGGCCTTGGGGGAAGAAAACCCTTAATTGGGCGACAATTGTATATATTTTAAGCTTTCTTGCAACAATAATGAAGATTTATTATTTTAAAAAAATAATAATGAAGATTGACAATTTTGGTTGTAGACAAAGTTCTTATGCAGATTTCAGTTCCTCATATTTATATAACTCCCGTGAACATATTTTTCTAAGGGCATGTTTGAATGGTCCGGATTAAAATCCAACGGATTGAGTTTTGGATAATAATGTTCCGGAATGCACCAACATTCCTTGAAGTAAAAAATGGAAAAGTTTCATATTAAATGCATGTTTGGTTAATTTAGGATTTCCATTTTATAACCATGTTAAGAACATTGGGAGTTGAAATAAAAAAAAAATAGATTTTAATTAAAAGAAGATAAGAAAAATTAAAGAAAGAGAATGAATGTATCAAGAACAAAGCAACCATTCAAGCTTGGGATTAGAAAAATTAGCTTTGAGCCAATTTTTCTATTCCATTGGAAAGGACCATCTGGAGGCTTTTTTCCTTCCGGATTTACTTTTAGCAAACCTCATCCAAACAAACAATTCTGCCGGATTAGCCTAATTCAGAGTAAAACTGGAATCTAGACTTTTAATCCTATGTAAAGTGCATCTCCAAACGCGCCCTATCATAAGATTGCCTTGAACATATTGCCAAAATGGTAATTAAGTCTATATTTTGCAACTCTATGTTTAGATCCAACTCAAATGCTAACAAAGTATATTGAAAGTTTTTAAAGATTTAGATCATTTCAAATTTAAAGAGTGCTTTGTTTTGATTCTTTTGAAGAGTAGGATAACAAGTGAGGCAGCTAAATTTTCTATGGAATGGGACTCAGTTAAAGATGCTGCAACAAAATTGGAGAGGTGAAATTTATTGTCATTTTTCAATTGATGAACTGCTTTGATACAGTAAAAGTTGATGACTTTATTAACAAGTCTCCATTTACTACATTAATTACTGCAAAAACATATAGGAGCACTCTTCTGTTGATCATTGACCAAGAGTTCTGGTATTCAAACCTCGTTTGCATAAGGCCACGGTCTATTATTCAAACAAAAAAAAAGGGAAAAAACAAATATTCTGTTCTTTTATTTCTTACTCGTAAGAGTCCTGTAGCTCGATGTTTAGCGAGATATATGTATTTGTGTTGAATGCTTTCTGAAAAAATTGACATGCAGTAGAATAATGGTGGTTTGAATTGCGTATCATGTCGAGCCTCATTGTGTCAGCTTTGAATATGTATGCGAGTAAATAAAGTATTATTTATTAATCTATCATGGTCAAAGTCTTTAAGAGCCACTTCAATGTGCATATTTCATGAGATACATATACATGCCAATTACAAGCCTGGGACAGTTGCAAGATAATAGTTATAGATCTAAGCATTTGGACGAGAATAATGCTGAGAAGCCTGCAAGCCTTAGCCTTTAAAAAAAGCCCGGATTAGGGATGCTATTATAATTCCATGCTATTTTCAGGCTGTTTTGAGATCCTAACCTTACATCATAGATATTAAAAAAAACACTATATACTAGCTTGGATCCCAAATCCAAAATACCCTAGATCACTATAGTTGGCTTAATTATGTGATCGTGTCAATAGAAGAGGTGCAAGACATGTATGCATGTGGACAGAAAAGAGAAGTTTAAAATTAATCAAGCAAATGATGTTATCATGAGAAACTTTAGACGATGCAAGTAATACAAGAAAGATCATATATATATATATAGGGGAGTGATCTATTACAAACCTGGCCTCGTTTTTTAAAAACAGGAACACCTGATCCATGAAATATTTTAAGGATCTGATCTGTTCAAGTTGACCGCTGATGATGCTCGATATCGGTGATTTTCCGGATCATGACACGCGGCAGATGATGTGTCCCAGAGCATGCAAGAAAGGACCCGCAGTGGCCGATCATGCCGCTCCTAGGCCCGTTCTACAGACGACCTTTGGCTCGTCTCCAAGCCTCCTGCACATTTGGCCACCTTGGCCCCCTCAACTCGCTTCTGAGCTCTAGCAGAACAAAGATAGCTCGGCCTCCCGCTCGTTCCCGAGCTCTCCCGCCGAGCTCATCTTCCTCGGTCTCATCGACCGACCAACGGCACCACTCGCAGGCGCAACCGCCATTCCCCGAATCTCGCCACGCGCGAGATATCCGCCGGCCACGTCCCGCGTTCCACGCTATCACAATCCCCCGTTAACGAGCCTGTCTCGCCATTAATGGAAGATCCAGGCCATCGCGCTTGCGTGACGTCGGGAGCGTAATGGCCGGCGTGATTCTCGCGCCCGACTGCCTACTGCTATCACTATTTAAACCCCTCCTTCAGATGGTTCAAGTAAATCATTTTCCACTCACTAAGCCGTTACTCTGCTCGGATTTCCTCTCTAACTTGACCGTCGGAGGGTCCTTGGTGGTACAACCACTCCGGGACTTTCTTGCAGGTAGCTCGGCGACAATAGCCTCAAACCCATTGAGATCCACACGATTCAGGAGCCAGCCTTCAGACCCAATCTCAGCCGTCCATCGCCGCCACTAGCAGATCAACGGAAGGTAACATCTTGACGCGATCCAACCCGCGTCAGCGGCGCCGTCTGTGGGAAATCCTTGATTCCGCAAAAACAAAAGTTCATCTTCCGATCTCAACCCAATGGCGAGCGGTCACCACGACGATCGAAGCACTAGCCGCTGCCTCCCCTACAACGGAGGTGCAGACGAATCTCCTCCTCTGAACGCCATCCACGCCCTAGCCGCCCGGATAGATCGATTCGCGTCCGTCGCAGACGCGCTCGTCCGTGTCCAAACGGCGGGGCCAGCTCCCCAGGTCGCCGCTCCCCCATCTCGGGAACGGGACCCCTACAGAGGGAGAGAAGACTCTGCTCACGTCGGCACTGTCGACCACCGTCTCGCTACCTCCCGCGGCCGCCGATCTCCCGGGCCAACATATTGTATGACTCGATGGGCATCCGGCAGTTCAACACCGAGGTCTGTCGCCTGAGTGCCTCGCCTCGAGCCTCTGCATGCTCATGTCCCTCCCGAGGAGATGTCGGTCCGTTCGCCTGCTTCCAGGTATGACCAACACCTCCTCCCTCGACGGGGCCGCACCGATGGGACTCATCACGGCAGCTCGAAGACTACCTCTCCAGGGGACCTGAGGAACCTCATCGAGAGGAACCGGGGCCACGGCCCGACACAGGTCTCCAACGGCAGGGGCCAAAAATCGGAATGTGCCGAATCGTTGGGGTACCATGGCCGGCTCGACGCTCTCGAAAAGAAGATCGAGGGCATGCATCGAGAAGGTCGCCACTCGAGCGACGTGGCTAATACGCCGCCAACTCGCTCACAAAGCCCTCATCAAGAGGCAGCCGAGTGGCTACCCTACTCGGCTATCCCTGGCTGGTAAACTCCTTACCCGCAACGCCAGGGATCAAAGCCCTCACCAGGAGGCAGTCGAGCGGCTACCCAGCTCGGCTATCCCTAGCTGGTAACTCCTTACCCGCAATGCCAGGGATCAAAGCCCTCATCAAGAGGCGGCTGAGCGGCTGTCCTGCTCGGTCATCCCTGGATGGTGACTCCTTACTCGCAACGCCAGGGATCAAAAGCCATCATCAAGAAGCGACCGAGCAAGTACCCTGCTCGGGCATCCCTGGCTGGTTACTCCTTACCCGCAACGCCAGGGATCAAAACCCTCATCAAGAGGCGACCGAGCGGCTATCCCTAGCTGGTAACTCCTTACCCGCAAAAGCCCTCATCAAGAGGCGGCTGAGCGGCTACCCTGCTCGGTCATCCCTGGTTGGTGACTCCTTACCCGCAATGCCAGGGATCAAAAGCCCTCATCAAGAAGCGACCGAGCAGCTACCCTGCTCGGTCATCCCTGGCCGGTTACTCCTTACCCGCAACGCCAGGGATCAAAGCCCTCACCAGTAGGCAGTCGAGCGGCTACCCTGCTCGACTATCCTTGGTTGGTAACTCCTTACCCGCAACGCCATGGATCAAAGCCCTCATCAAGAGGTGGCCGAGCGGCTACCCTACTCGGTCATCCCTGGCAGATGACTCCTTACCCGCAACGCCAGGGATCAAAACCCTCATCAACAGGCGACCGAGCGGCTACTCTGCTCGGCCATCCCTGGCTGGTAACCCCTTACCCTCAACGCCAGGGATAAAAGCCCTCATCAAGAGGCGACCAAGCAGCTACACTGCTCGGCCATCCCTGGCCGGTTACTCCTTACCCGCAACGCAAGGGATCAAAGCCCTCATCAACAGGCGACCGAGCGGCTACCCTGCTCGGCAATCCCTGGCTGGTAACTCCTTACCCTCAACGCCAGGGATCAAAGTCCTCATCAAGAGTCGGCCGAGCAGCTACCCTGTTCGGTTGTCCCTGGCTGGTTACTCCTTACCCGTAATGCCAGGGATCAAAAGCCCTCATCAAGAGGCGACCGAGCAGCTACCATGCTCGGTCATCCCTGGCCGGTTACTCCTTACCCGCTACGTCAGGGATTAAAGCCCTCATCAAGAGGAGATCGAGCGGCTACCCTGCTCGACCATCCCTGGCTGGTAACTCCTTACCCTCAATGCCAGGGATCAAAGCTCTCACTAGGAGGCAGCCGAGCGGCTATCCTGCTCGGCTATCCCTGGCTGGTAGTTCCCTACCCCACGACGCCAAGGATCAAAAGTCCTCGCCAAGAGGCACCGGGCAGTAATCCTGCTCGGCCCCGTCCTTAAGGATCAAAGCCCTCGTCAAGCGGCATCGGGCAGTAACCATGCTCGGCCCGTCCTTAGTAGGCCTCTTACGGCTCCTCCTGCGCTAAGGATCAAAAGCCCTCGCAAGAGGCAACCGGGTCTGCCCTTGCTCGGTTATTCCTGGCTGGTAGTTTTCTACCCCACAACGCCAGAGATCAAACCCCTCGCCAAGAGGCACCGGGCAGTAACCCTGCTCGGCCCGTCCTTAAGGATCAAAGCCCTCGTCAAGAGGCACCGGGCAATAATCCTGCTCGGCCCGTCCATAGTAGGCCTCTTACGGCTCCTCCCGCGCTAAGGATCAAAAGCCCTCATCAAGAAGCAACCGGGCCCGCCCTTGCTTGGTTATCCCTGGCTGGTAGCTCCCTACCCCATGACGTCAGGGATCAAAGCCCTCACCAAGAGGCAGTTACTCGGCTATCCCTGGCTGGTAGTTCCCTATCCCACGACGCCAGGGATCAAAGCCCTCATCCAGAGGCAGTTGAGCGGCTACCCTGCTCGGCTATCCCTGGCTGGTAGATCCCTATCCCACGGCGCCAGGGATCAAAGCCCTCACCAAAAGGCAGCCGAGTGGCCACCATGCTCGGCTATCCCTGGCTGGTAGCTCCTTACCCGTAGCGCCAGGGATTAAAGCCCTCACCAAGAGGCAGCCGAGCGGCTATCCTGCTCGGCTATCCCTGGCTGGTCGCTTCCTACCCACAACGCCAGAGAGCAAAGCCCTCGCCAAGAGGCACCGCGCAGCTACCTTGCTTGGCCCTTGACTAAGGAACAAAGCCCCTACCGAGAGATATCCAGTCTATTTGCGTTCGAGCGATCTCCGCCTCGACTTCGGAGCCATGGAGATACTGTCTCCCCACCGGTCACCGGTCTTTGCACACTTGGCAAGTGAACAGATTCAACTCGATGTGTGATCGCTAGACAAAAAACAGGCCCAACACGAAGGCAGTACGGTGCAAATACAAGTGTTTATTGACAAAGGAAAATATGCGCGCAAATACTACTGCAAAAAGTCTCTATTCAAAAAGCTAAACGTTTTTACAAGGGTATTGTGGGCTCCCCAGCCTTACAAAATGCCCGGAGGCTTACAAAATTCCCGATCCAACAAAAGAAAAGAAACAGGAAGACGAGGGGCTTCAGGCCTCAATGCCAGGTGCAACCTCGGGAAGCTCAATATCTACCACGGTTCGGGCTGCGCTTGGAGGATCAGCGCCCATCACAGGAGCCTCGGCGTTGCACTCGCCTTCGGGGTTGTCCCCCTGATGGTCATCCCCGTGAGGATATTCAGCTCGGAGCTCAGCATCAGCGAACTCCGACATTCGAGCCTTGACGACATCGAGGGCCTCGTGCCAGATGAGAGTAGTGGCCGCGGCTAGGTCGGTGTAATAATGTTCCGACTTCTTGTAGTTCTCTACCGCCTTCGCCGCTCTGAGATCGGCTCGCTTCGTCCCCTCTACCGCCGTCTCCAACCCCTTGCGGAGGGTGCTCGCCGACTTCTTCAGGGTGCTGACGAACACCTTGGAGTCCTGAACCTTGGCCTCGGCGGCCCGGGCGGCCTCGCGGTACCTAGCAACCTCCTGCTTCCCGGCCGCCACCTCGCCCTCTAGGGCGGCGACCCTCGCCATCGCCGCCTCCAGCTCCAACTTTGAGCTCTCCTCCAGCGAGGAAAGCTCGCCCGTGGCTCGCATCGCCGGGGCAATTTCCTCGTCCTCCATCTGGACGACGAGGGCGACGTGCTGGAGAACCCGAAGAAATCATAGGGGGGCCAGAAAGTAAAGCGAGGCACCAAATCTCACGAATGGTAAGACGTTGAGTGAAAAATCAAGGTGCGAACACCGACCTGCATGGCCTCTTGGGCGATTGCTGCCATCTGCGCCCTTAGGGTCCTCTGAGGGACCTTGCCTCCGGCCGACCTCTCCATGTCCGACAGCAAGCTGTCAGCAACGGAGAGCCCCGAGGGCACCTCAAAGCGGAGGTTCCCTTCTTCCACCAAGATCGGGGAGGCCGGGGTCCGCAGAACCGTCCGGGGGAACCGCTTGAGAGACGAAGCCGAGGAGCCGGTCTCCATCTTCGAAGCCTCGCCCTTTGGTTCCCGAACCCGCTTTCGGCTCGGCGCCTGGCTGAGCTCGGGGGCACGGCCCGCACTCGAACGCTGGGGTGGGATGGCTGCCGGGCGAGCCAGGACAGGCATCAGACGAGAAGAGCTGGCGCCTCCAGCCTTCAATCCCTTCTTCGGCTTGCGCATGGTCGCTCGAAGTTGGCTCAAGTCCATGGGTTCTGCACAAGACAATGTACAATGGAGTCAGCAACACAAGTAGAAATGAAAATAAACACAAGTCTAACAGATCGCCTGCAAGCCTCTAACTTACCGACGAACTGGGCGGGGCTGAGCCCGGCCCAACTAAGGGCACACTCAGAAAGTAGCACGTCAGCCTGGGGAATGGGCTCCCACTCCGCCACTTTCACCGCGTCGGGATCGTTAGATTGACTTTCCCGCCAGCACCTATCCCTAGACCACTGGGTGGACACGTGCCATTCCTCATGCTCTGGCGGCCCAACAAAGAAAAACTTCTTCCAATCGTGAATGGAAGAAGGGAAGACGACGACTTCCGATCCGGCTGCATTCCCCCATTGTTTCCTAAAGGAGAGGTAAACCCACCTCGGGTCGCCCGCGCGAGTGCCGGGGTGACCTTTGTAAATGAGAGAGGAGGTAAGGATGGACAGACTGAAAGGGATCATCTGCAACTTCAAACGGACCAAGAACCCAAGGAGAATCCGCCAGGAGTTCGGCACTAGCTGGCCCGGGGCTAACCCAAAGTAATTTAGCATTCTAACAACCTCGGGAGAGAAAGGCAGGCGCATTCCGGCCCAGAAGGCTTCCAGATACAAGGCAATCTCTTTACCTCGTACCTGATCTGCCCCCTCTCCTTCCCGGCCAGGCGTGGCGTATAGCCGGGAGGGATATGGAAACGAGTCTGAACGGTGGCAAGCTCATCCTCGTACCTCACCGTGGATGAAACGCCAGGGGCTTCCGCGATATCCGCTTTGGGAACCGTCCCGATCTCGCGACCCCGAGAAGAGGATCTGACCCTGACTTCCCGGGAAGACTCCGACTCAGTGGAAGAAAAAGAAGAAGAAGAAGAATCTACATGGGGCTCTCTAGACCCTACCCGATCTATTTCTACAAACTCTTTAGAAGAAGACATCTAACCCGATTGAGAGGATGGGTTCTCGGAAGGGGAAACGCAGAGATCCGACCTAAAAAAGAGCGCCGAGCTAACAAGACAAAAGACGAGGAAATTGTGAAGAGGAATAGGCCTTCATGTGGACCCCATCTCTATTTATAGCAGCCGGCGTGACACATCCAACGACGACAGTAGTCTCCCGCCAAAACGACTCTTTGCACTCAAACGGACGCCATCGCTCCACCTGTCATGCGCACATTGGCCGCACCCATCGGGCGCAGGAAACCTGCGGCCCGTCGCATCAGCCAACCAGCACCCGACACGTAGACTGTCGCTTCGGTGATCGTACGCACGATCCGGCGCATCCTTTTTAATGCGAGATCTGGCCCCTGATCCGCTAACGCCACCAAGAGAATACGACAGATTGCCCGGGAACACGCCACGACATCCTCAAAAAGGAGCTCACCTCGGGTGACCCGGCAAACCACTCTCGACCCGACCCATCAGCTGGCCGGGACGAGAGTGGGGGCTAATGATGATGCTCGATATCGGTGATCTCTCGGATCATGACACATGGCAGATGACGTGTCCCAGAGCATGCAAGAAACGACCCGCAGTGGCCGACCAGGCCGCTCCCAGGCCCGTCCTACAAACGACGTTTAGCTCGTCTCCAAGCCTCCTGCACATTTGGCCGCCTCGGCCCCTCAGCTCGCTTTCGAGCTCTAGCAAAACAAAGATAGCTCGGCCTCCTGCTTGTTCCCGAGTTCTCCCGCCGAGCTCATCTTCCTCGATCTCATCGACCGACCAACGGCACCACTCGCAGGCGCAACCGCCATCCCGAGAATCTCGCCACGCGCGAGATATTCGCCGGCCACGTCCCGCGTTCCACGCCATCACGATCCCCCATTAACGAGCCTGTCTCGCCATTAATGGGAGATCCCGCCTATCGTGCGGGCGTGACGTCGGGAGCGTAACGGCCGGCGTGATTCTCGTGCCTGACTGTCTACTGCTACCACTATTTAAACTCCTCCTTCAGACGGTTCAAGTAAGTCATTTTCCACTCACTAAGCTGTTGCTCTGCTCGGATTCTCTCTAATTTGACCGTCGGAGGGTTCTCGGTAGTATAACCACCCCGGGACTTCCTTGCAGGTAGCTCGGCGACAACAGTCTCAAACCCATTGAGATCCACACGATTCAGGAGCCAGCTTTCAGGTCCAATCTCAGCCGTCCATCGCCGCCACCAGCAGATCAACAGAAGGTAACATATTCATATGTATCGGATGAAGCTTATGTTGCATTATCGAAAGACATTTATTTTTGCATCCATCGATGCATAGACTTGAGGTCTTTAAATCCTTTGATTTTTCTCACGCATATATTTGAGGGTAGGGTGATCAACTTGAACAGATAAGATCCTTAAAATATTTCATTGATTGGGAGTTCTCATTTTAAAAATATTTCATGGATCAGATCATTAAAATATTTCATGGATCACTCCCCTATATCCGATATTTATAGTTGATATTAAGAAATAATATAAAGCTATGAGAATAGCATTCATAATTAAACATCTAATAATTTAAATATTTGAATTTTTGTGTTGATATTGGATTATTCATGGAGTGTAAATTGATTGAACAATCAAGCAAAATCCAAATATTATATTTTCAGAAAATCGACTCAAATAAAGCCTAAAGCAGAATCATATAGAAAAGTGAAAAAATTAGATTATACATCAATCCATTACATGTAGCCAATAAATATTCTGATTTGTCAACCAAATTCCATGAGTAGAGGAGGGAAGTGGTTCCTTAAGGAGGATCTCTGTCTGACCAAGGCGTGCGAAATAAATAAATAGCTAGCTTGTTATTGGTCTTCACTAGGAAATAAAATTTTTTTTTTTGAGGAAAAAAGCTGGGTGGACAACACTACTCATTCCCGGATTAGGAAATAAATATCTATCTTCAAACAATATTCTCTACTAATATAACAAAATTTGTCAAATTTATATTCAATTTTGAATTGATATAAAGATTTAGATTTCTCAAAATAATAAGAAGAATTCCACCTCATCGTAGAAAAAAAACCGCATTGAAAGAATGAAGATTGGAGAGGATTGATGAATCAATGGAATTAACATTGTATCGTATGCCATTTAACTTTGGGTAAATTGTATACTACCGAACATGGTACCTGCAATCGGAATAACTTCACTTTACAACTGCATTTTGACATGTAAACGAATTTGGGGGGTTGTGTTCTGATTTTCCATGCTTGGATAATCTTGACCCTTGACCTTCCATCATCCATCTAAACATCCTCACACCCATGGGATTCTGGACTTTCAGCCTAGCAACCACCGTTGGATTGATAGAATAACACCGGCTATTATTTGGTAATAGCAGGCATTTGAGGCTATCCATGGGTAAATTCCACAAATGTGAACATCAAAGGCTTCTAAGATGTGCCTATTGTACTTTTCCTCATTTGGAATCATATTACAAGTGCCAAAAATTGTTTTGGTGAAATTTTGGCACTCTTCATGCAAATAGCTGTCCTCTTTGTCTTTAGACCAACCTTTCAACACAAGTGTCAGTTAAATGTAACAAACTCATTTAGCTTCATTTTGAGAAAAAACTCTATTTAATCCCCTCCCTTCTTCTCACCCAAAAACCAACCATACCACACTTCTCTCCTCCTCCATGGCTTATCTAGGGTTTTACTTTGTGTGTTTTCTTCCATTAATATTTCTCACTTGTGCTTTAGCCAATGGAGAAGGACCATGGAGCAATGCTCATGCCACCTTCTACGGAGGCGGCGATGCTTCTGGCACTATGGGTACGTACATCTCAAACTCTGTATATCTGTATGTGAAAAGCATCAACAATGACAAACAGATCCAATTACTGCACTTGAAACAGCATACAATAGTTTGGTTGACATAACAGCTTGGCATCTGCATACACACAGTACGTACGTACATGTAGTTGTAAATGCATTGCATCTCCAGCCGCAGGCGGAAAACACAAACTAAGCTGTGTATTGCTGCTATGATGATGATGGTCTAAAATTTTGGTGTAGGTGGGGCATGTGGGTATGGGAACTTGTACAGTCAAGGGTATGGGACCAACACAGCAGCTCTAAGCACTCCTCTATTCAACAATGGGTTGAGTTGTGGGTCTTGCTATGAGCTGAGGTGTGTTGATGACCCAAGGTGGTGCCTCCAAGGCTCCTCAGTTGTGATCACTGCCACCAACTTCTGCCCACCAAATAGTAATGGAGGTTGGTGTGATCCACCGCTGGAGCATTTTGATCTCTCTCAACCTGTCTTTGAGCAGATTGCTAAGTACTCTGCTGGACATGTTCCTGTTTCTTATAGAAGGTAAACTTTTTTTTTGGTGTTTCATTTTTATTGCTGTCTTTTTTCCTTTTTAGGGGTTTACACAGTTACTTTGTATGGGGTCCCCCCCCCCCCCCCCCCTCTGTTTCATATTGGATTTTAATTTTTTTACTTGCTTTGAAAGAATGCTCTGCTTTGAAGCTTTAGCTTGTTTACTACTATGAGTTTAATGTTTTAATGTTTTGTCTTTGTCTTTAATGCAAATAGCTGTCCTCTTTGTCTTTAATGCAAATAGCTGTCCTCTTTGTCTTTAATGTTTTAATTTTGTTATTATTATTTTCTGGATGTAGGGTTCCATGCAGAAAGAAAGGTGGAATAAGATTCACCATCAACGGACACTCCTTCTTCAACCTGGTACTCATCACCAACGTCGGCGGTGCAGGAGACGTGCACGCCGTCTCCATCAGAGGTTCAAGCACCGGATGGGAATCAATGTCCAGAAATTGGGGTCAGAACTGGCAGAGCAACCGCTATCACGACGGCCAAGCTCTCTCCTTCAAGGTCACCACCAGTGACGGATGCAGCGTTGTTTGCTATGATGTGGCACCTTCTTATTGGTCCTTTGGCCAAACTTTTACTGGGGCCCAATTCCTCTAGAATTTTACCAACTCATCAATTATAAGCCTATGTTTAGTTGGCTGAGGTTTTGGTTGAAATTAACCATGCACCCGCCAATTATTTACTAAAATATTAAAGTGTTAAATATATGTAGTTTTTTCTCTCTCCGTCAAATACTTATAAAGAAGTGTATTATAAAGTGGTTGCTTTTAATATGCAACTGTTATGCATGTGTCTGTGCCTCAGCTTGTAACTTTTGAGCCCTGATAATTAGAAAGAGCTAAGCTTAATTTCCTGGTATTTTTCTTAAGAAATTATTCCTTGTGCCGGTCATATTTCCGGTCTTGAAAGAAAAAGTACAAAAAACACCCATCAAGCTGCCGGCGAACGTTTTCTGAAATTCTATCTCTTTCTCTCTTTTATTTTAGATATATTATATCGGATATATCAAATAATTTCCCATTTTTTCTTATAAGATAGATTGCGACGATGTCCCCAGTTCATCATATGTATTGTGCACGTTCGTTTGTCTTTATTTTGGTTGGTTTGCAACAATAAAGCATTCGAGTAAAGAATCTTAAATCCGTAAAATTCATTGTTGGGTGTGAATTTGCTTGGTGGATTTTCAATTTCAAACCGTTTATGTGTTTTGGTTGTTAGAAAAAGCAAAATTTAATACCAGTAATGAGAATTTCATATTGTGCATTAAACGTTGATTAGAAACATGTTTTATTGTATCGTCCGCGCAACTTCATTTTCAAAACTTTCCTGTAAAGATCAATAGAATTTTAACTTGAAATAGAAACTTTATTACCAAACACATTAAATATAGAGAAAACGGGCCTACGGATCCTTGCAGTGGCCTAACTTCAAATCAGCCACCGGGCCCTATTGGCCCATGTTAGAGGTCACAGCACTTTAGGCCTACTGAGACCCTGCACTTAATTTGCTTGTGTAATAAATTGGAGGCGTTAAAATATCTTTTTGGCTTTAATAAATCGTGTAATATACTTGCTATTGGTGAACGTTTTTTCCGTTGTATCAAAATTTTGAAGTTGTACTGAAGGTTGAGAGTATTTAGCTCCTAGCGCATTCTCACAGACTCTGAGAGCTCTTTGTGCCAAGATGATGATGCTCAATAACGGTAATTCCTTAGATCATTACACGTGGCGGATGACGTGTCACATGCGTAAATCAGTTAGGCCCCTGAGGGCCACGGAGAGGGAACCAATGTGCTACAGTAGGGGCTTCTCTTGAACCCCGTCTTCGAGGTTGCACCCCATTCCTCGCCCCCAAGCACTTCAGCAGCCACGCCAACTGTCCCTTTGCTCTACTCCGAGCTATCACAGGCCCGAGCTTCCTCAGCCACCCGGCCCGCCTCCGAGCCTTCCTTCGGGCTGAGCTTCCTCGCCCTCCCGGCTCGCCTCCGAGCCATCCTCCAGCCCGAGGAGTCTCCCGACCTTCGGTGGCCTTCTAGACCATCCACAGCTCACCTCCGAGCTGTCACAGAATTGGCCTCCTCAGCC
This sequence comes from Agapanthus africanus, assembly GCA_030015575.1. Taxonomy (NCBI): domain Eukaryota; kingdom Viridiplantae; phylum Streptophyta; class Magnoliopsida; order Asparagales; family Amaryllidaceae; genus Agapanthus; species Agapanthus africanus. Next base: position 857,695,053 of record CM057339.1, read on the forward strand.
CCCTCAGCTCGTCTCCGGGCTACCGCAGACCTAGATACCTCGGCCTCCCGCTCGTCCCCGAGCCTCCCGCCGAGCTCATATTCCTCGGTCACATCGACCGACCCGCAGCGCTGATCACAGGCTCCCACGCCACGGCTCCGCGAATCTTGCCATGCGCGAGATATCCGCCGCGCACGATCCCACGTTCCATGCCATCACGATCCCTCATTAACGAGCCTGTCTCGCCATTAATGCGGGATCCCACTTATCACGCGGGCGTGACGTCGGGAGCGTAACGGCCGGCATGATTCTCGCGCCTGCCTGCCCCTCGCTGCCGCTATATAAACCCATCCCTCAGACGATCAAGGTACGCAATTTTTCTCCCCACTAGGCCGTTACTCTGCTCAAATATCCGATTTAACTTGATCGTCGGAGGGTCCTCGGTGGTACAACCACCTCGGGACTTCTTTGCAGGTAGCTCGGCCAAGACTGCCTCAAACCCATTGAGATCCACACGCTTCAGGAGGCAACCTCCAACTCAATCTCAGCTGTCCATCGTCGTTCGGCAGTAGATCTATGGAATGTAACATCTTGACGTGATACGATGCACGTCAGCTGGCGTCGTCTGTGGGAAATTCTTGATTCCACTGAACAAAGTTCATCTTCCAATCTCAACTCAATGGCGAACGACCACCGCGACGATCCAAGCACTAGCCGCCGCCTCCCTCACAACGAAGACGCGGACGAATCGTCTCCCCCACGCGTTCATGACACGTGTCACCCGCGACTGTCCCTCTTCCCCATACTTACACCGGGAAGGTCGGACAGAACCTCACGAATCGACCGAGCAGCTTCACTGCTCGGTCTATCCTTAGCAGGCCTCTTATGACCTCTCTAGCGCTAAGGATCAAAACCCTCACCAAGAGGCAACCGGGCTCGCCCTTGCTCGGTTATCCCTGGCTGGTAGTTCCCTACCCCGCAACGCCGGAAATCAAAGCCCTCACCAAGAGGCAGCCGAATGGCTACCCTGCTCGGCTATCCCTGACTGGTAGTTCCCTACCCCACGATGCCAGGGATCAAACCCCTCACTAAGAAGCAGCTGAGCGGCTACCCTACTCGGCTATCCCTGGCTAGTAGTTCCTTACCCCACGACACCAGGAATCAAAGCCCTCACCAAGAGGCAGCCGAGCTGCTTCCCTGCTCGGCTATCCCTGGCTGGTAGTTCCCTACCCCGCTGGCTGGTAGTTCCCTGGCTGGTAGTTTCCTACCCCGCGACGCCAAGGATCAAAGCCCTCACCAAGAGGCAGCCGAGCGGCTACCCTGCTCGGCTATCCCTGGCTGGTAGTTCCCTACCCTGCGACGCCAGGGATCAAAGCTTTCACCAAGAGGCAGCCGAATGGCTACCCTGCTCGGCTATCCCTGGCTGGTAGTTCCCTACCCCGCAACACCAGGGATCAAAGCCCTCACTAAGAGGCAGCCGAGCGGCTACCCTGCTCGGCTATCCCTGGCTGGTAGTTTCCTACCTCATGATACCAGGGATCAAAGCCCTCACCAAGAGGTAGCCGACTGGCTACCCTGCTCGGCTATCCCTGGCTGGTAGTTCCCTACTCCACGACGCCAGGGATCAAAGCCCTCACCAAGAGGCAGCCGAGCGGTTACTCTGCTCGGCTATCCCTGGCTGGTAGTTCCCTACCCTACGACGTCAGGGATCAAAGCCCTCACCAAGAGGCAGTCGAGCGGCTACCCTGCTCGGCTATCCCTAGCTGGTAGTTTCCTACCCCACGACGCCAGGGATCAAAGCCCTCACCAAGAGGCAGCCGAGCGGCTACCCTTCTCATACCCTGCTCGGTTATCCCTGGCTGGTAGTTCCCTACCCCACGACGCCAGGGATCAAAGCCCTCACCAAGAGGCAGCCAAGCGGCTATCCTGCTCGGCTATCCCTGGCTGGTAGTTCCCTGCCCCGCAACGCCAGGGATCAAAGCCCCCACCAAGAGGCAGCCGAGCGGCTACCATGCTCGGCTATCCCTGGCTGGTAGTTCCCTACCCCAAGACGTCAGGGATCAAAGCCCGCACCAAAAGGCAGCTGAGCGGCTACCCTGCTCGGTTATCCCTAGCTGGTAGTTCCCTACCCCCACGACGCCGGGGATCAAAGCCCTCACCAAGAGGCAGCCGAGCGGCTACCATACTCGGCTATCCCTGGCTGGTAGTTCCCTACCCCACGACGCCAGGGATCAAAGCCCTCACCAAGAGGCAACCGAGTGGCTACCCTGCTCGGCTATCCCTGGCTGGTAGTTCCCTACCCCACGACGCCAGAGATCAGAGCCCTCACCAAGAGGCAGCCGAGCGGCTACCCTACTCGGCTATCCCTGGCTGGTAGTTCCCTACCCCACGATGCCAGGGATCAAAGTCCTCACCAAGAGGCAGCTGAGCGGCTACCCTGCTCGGCTATCCCTAGCTGGTAGTTTCCTACCCCACGATGCCAGGGATCAAAGCCCTCACCAAGAGGCAGCCGAGCGACTACCCTGCTCGGCTATCCCTGACTGGTAGTTCCCTACCTCACGACGCCAGGGATCAAAGCCCTCACTAAGAGGCAGCCGAGCGGTTACCCTGCTTGGCTATCCTTGGCTGGTAGTTTCTTACCCCACGATGCCAGGGATCCCTCTCCAAGAGGCACCGGGCAGTAACCCTGCTCGGCCCGTTCTTAAGGATCAAAGCCCTCGCCAAGAGGCACCGGGCAGTAACCCTGCTCGGCCCATCCTCAGTAGGCCTCTTACGACCCTTCCCGTGCTAAGGATCAAAAGCCTTCATCAAGAGACAACCGGGCCTGCCCTTGCTCGGTTATCCCTGGCTGGTAGTTTTCTACCCCACAGTGCCAGAGATCAAAGCCCTCGCCAAGAGGCACCGGGCGGTAACCCTGCTCGGCCCGTCCTTAAGGATCAAAGCCCTCACCAAGAGGCACCGTACAGTAACCCTGCTCGGCCCGTACTTAGTAGGCCTCTGACGGCCCCTCGTTCGCTAAGGATCAAAGCCCTCACCAAGAGGCAACCGGGCCCGTCCTTGTTTGGTTATCCCTGGCTGGTAGCTCCATACCTCGCAATGCCAGGGATCTAAGCCCTCACTAAGAGGCAGCCCAGCGGCTACCCTGCTCGGCTATTCCCTGCTGGTAATTCACTACCCCACGACGCCAGGGATCAAAGCCTTTGCCAAGAAGCAACTGAGCAGCTTCACTGCTCGGTCCATCCTTAGCAGGCCTCTTATGGCTCCTCTAGCGCTAAGGATCGAAGCCCTCACCAAGGGGCAATCGAGCAGCTACCCTGCTCGGTCATCCATGGCTGGTAGTTCACTATCCACCAATGCCAAGGATCAAAGCCCTCGCCAAGGAGCAATCGAGCAGCTACCTTGCTCAGTCATCCATGGCTGGTATTTCACTACCCACCAACGCCAAGGATCAAAGCCGTCACGAAGAGGCCACCGAGCAGCTACCCTGCTCGGCGCATCCCCAGCGGGCAGCGTCCTGCCCATCGGACGCTGAGAATCCGAAGCCCTCTTCGCGAGGCCGCCGAGTTTCTTCCTGCTCGGCGCATCCCCAGCGGGAAGCCTCCTGCCCATCAGACGCTAAGGATCCAAAACCCTCTTCGCGAGGCCGCCGAGTTTCTTCCTGCTCGGCGCATCCCCAACGGGCAGCCTCCTGCCCATCAGACGCTGAGGATCCGAAGCCCTCATCGCGAGGCTGCCGAGTTTCTTCCTGTTCGGCGCATCCCCAGCGAGCAGCCTCCTGCCCATTAGACGCTGAGGATCTGAAGCCCTCATCGCGAGGCCGCCGAGTTTCTTCCTGCTCGGCGCATCCCCAGCGGCAGCCTCCTGCCCATCAGACGCTGAGGATCCGAAGCCCTCTTTGCGAGGCCGTCGAGTTTCTTCCTGCTCGGTGCATCCCCAGCGGGTAGCTTCCTACCCTATAAAGACACGCCAAGACCCGCCGAATAAACTCACACTCAATGCGCGATCAGCGTCTCAACTCCGACAAAAGGAAGATACCGACCTTCCCACACTCGTCCTTCGTTCGACTCATACTCGATACGCGACAACAAGAATGCCGTGTCATCCCCGAACAATCCACCACGAGAAATTACCAGCGCCAAGACGCACAGAAAGAACCAAGCAGTCCACTCTCGACCCGACCCACAAATAGATCGGAACGAGAGTGGGGTGCTAATGATGATGCTCAATAACGGTAATTCCTTAGATCATGACACGTGACGGATGACGTGTCACATGTGTAAACCAGTTAGGCCCCTGAGGGCCACGGAGGGGGAACCAGTGTGCTAAAGTGGGGCTTCCCTCGAACCCCGTCTCCGAGGTTGCACCCCACTCCTTGCCTCCGAGCACTTTAGCAGCCACGCCAACTGTCCCTTCGCTCTACTCCGAGTTATCACAGGTCCGAGCTTTCTCGGCCATCCGGCTCGCCTCCGAGCCTTCCTTCGGGCTGAGCTTTCTCGCCCTCCAAGCTCGCCTCCGAGCCATCCTCCGGCCCAAGGAGTCTCCTAATCTTCGGTGGCCTTCCAGACCACCCACAGCTCACCTCCGAGCTGTTACAGAATTGGCCTCCTCGGCCCCCTCAGCTAGTCTCTAGGCTACCGCAGAACCTAGATACCTCGGCCTCCCGCTCGTCCTCGAGCCTCCTGCCGAGCTCATATTCCTCGGTCACATCGACCGGCCCGCAGCGCTGATCACAGGCTCCCATGCCACGGCTCCGCGAATCTCGTCATGCGCGAGATATCCGCCGCTCACGATCCCACGTTCCACGCTATCACGATCTCCCATTAACGAGCCTGTCTCGCCATTAATGCGGGATCCCGCTTATCACGCGGGCGTGACGTCGGGAGCGTAACGGCCGGTGTGATTCATGCAATTTTTCTCCCCACTAGGCCGTTACTCTGCTCAAATATCCGGTCTAACTTGATCGTCGGAGGGTCCTCGGTGGTACAACCAACCCGGGACTTTCTTGCAGGTAGCTCGGCCACAACCGCCTCAAACCCATTGAGATCCACACGCTTCAGGAGGCAATCTCCAACTCAATCTCAGCGGTCCATCGTCCAGATTTACGGAAGGTAACATCTTGACGTGATACGACGCACGTCACAAGACTAGATCTCTTTTGCACAATGATATTTTTCTTTTCCTAAACCGCAGTTAAATAACGCGTCCTGTACGAATGGAACTTGGGTTGCTTTGATAGTATATGGATATTCTTTCTATTACACCAAAACTCTGAAATGTTGAAAAGGTTGAGTGAATAATTAAATATCCCTAACCCACTCAACTTTTCCTTTTCACACTCGGCAACAACATATGTAGTCCTATCAATATATCGAGTCTGTATCCATAAAATTTAGGTCTATTGTAGGTTTGTTTGGATCTAGACCCGACTAGACCCAGACCTCTTTTATGACTTTATAAAATTTGGGTCTGTCTAGGTTTCTTCAGTTTGACCCATTAGACCCGATACATTTATTTTTTATATGTATAAGAACTTTAAAAGTTGTGGATTATGGTATAAGTTTTTTTCTTCAAGCTATAGCTATGTTGCAAATTTGAGAATAAGGTTACTATCCATTATGTGCTAGCTTTTGAACTTTATTCATAAGATTCTAAATTAAAATAGATGCATTTATAAAGCTGAAAATTAGATAAATGGGTCTGGATAAACCGGTGTTGAGTTTGGGTCCATTCTATATAGGCATGCACATAGGGGAATAACATGTCTGAGTTTCGAAACATGCTAGAACCGACCCAACCGGATCATTTACAGGTGAACCGCGGTGCCATAAAACACAGTTTTGGACCAAACCATTTAGGCCTAAAACCTAGACCTAAGAACCTCCTCCATTCTTCCCGCCAATTCTTCGGGATCTCTAACAGTCCATACACTAGAAACGGGCTCGGATCTGTATCCTATAAACCCGATCCAAAAAACTATATAGCTGCCCAAGAGAAAGCAATTCAAGAATTTTCACCCCCCCACCCCCAAAAAAATAAAAATAAAAAAAACAGCTCCTTTCTACAGGTGACTATAATTATTAAAAAATCTTAATCAAGTTTACATCCTTTATCTAATTTCAACTGATTTAGCTTAATTTGCTCATGCCCATTTAGCGAATTTTTTTTTAAACACGATAGAATTTTGTATGCATGTTAGTATAAGAGTGGAATTTGTTAGCACATAATGTCAGGTTCTTTCGATTGATTAATGAATATTTGATTCGATATAAATTGGATGCTTGTAAAGTGTTGGATAATTCGATCGCATTGCTAATGCATCATATAGTTCATTACTTTCAGTAGAGAATTCATCTCTGCTTTGTTTTCCCCATAAAATGCTACATTGTTGTTTGTTATCATACGTAGATACGAGTGAAGAAACTGAAGCCGCTGATGCTGGCAAAGGGCAATCTCCGAAGCTGAATCAAAGGATCCTTTCAGATTTGTCGAGGAGATCGGCAGCCGCTCATCCTTGGCATGATCTTGAGATAGGTAAATGCCGCCTTAAAAAATGTTAAAACGGCTTCGTATTATTAATTTGGGTATCATCTTTGATAATCTTATGGAAGTGTATTTACGTAAAACATCTTCTGCAGGTCCTGAAGCTCCTGCTTTTTTCAATGTTGTAAGTTTTCTTTGGCTTAAAAAAAATATTACTGAATTTAATTATAGGAAAATGGTGACCACATTTTGATCTCTTGTACATATTTAACTATTTTCTTCATCTATGACCCTAGCCGGATACAATATTTCATCTGAGATTATGAAATAAGAAAGGTTACAGAGGACACTCTTGCACGGCGTGCATATTCATAGTAATTCGCTATGATTATCCTTCTACGACATTTTTTCTGTTTGTACTTGCTATATGTTTTTTTCCCCTCATGGTTATAGGTTGTTGAAAAAAACCAAAGGGAGTAAGGTTAAGTATGAACTCGACAAGAAAACGGGATTGATAAAGGTATGTATTAGGTTAATCCTATTACAATAAAAAGCATTTTTACTTTTATTAATTAAGAGAGAAATGCTTCAGGCAATGTATTTATTTAAGGATTTGACAATTGTTGGTAGGTTGATCGAGTTCTATATTCATCTGTCATGTATCCGCATAACTATGGCTTCATTCTCCGTAAGACGATGACCCCATAGATGTTTTGGTCCTCATGCAGGTAAAATCATCTTGATATTTCAATAATTTCTCTGAATGACTACTTCAGAATTTTGGTGCATTGTTGATGTAATGCTTGAGACAATGTTATTATCCAGTTAGATGGATTAATTTGAAAACCGATATTGGAGCAGGAACCGGTTCTTCCTGGTTGCTTCCTTCGTGCCCGGGCCATCGGGCTTATGCCTATGATCGATCAGGTGCTTCCCTTCTTAAATCTATCTATCAATATTATAGTAATATAGGTACATGTATTACGAAATAAACGCCTATTACTTGATGAAGAGTAGAATATTATGGTAGATATTAATATATAAGGGGCTAAATTGCAGGAAACCTCTACTTTTATCTGCATACCAGGATACCATCCTCCTTTTTTCTTCAAAAGAAATTAAACTTGCACTTTGCACTCTAATTTAGCACCCAACTTTTCTCTTTTTTGTAACATGTTGTTCTCAATGTGACCCTTGTCGAAAGCATTATTGACGACTCGTAGCGAAACAACGCCTTAAAAATGAGAAAAGATCAGGGGTATTTCAGGAATATAAGAACTTGACAGAAATAGAAAAGAGCTAATCGTCAGTAAGATAGAGCGTAAATGAGGGAGGTTTCTTGCAATTTAGCCTACATATTAATATCCTCATTTTCTTTCTCTTTCTTTTGGGATCAATTTAAATGGAGAGTTGTATTCATCTGTTTTGGTAATTGACAGTGGGGGGGAGATGATAAGATTATCGCTGTGTGTGCTGATGACCGAGTATTGCCACTACAACGACATAAAAGAGCTATCTCCTCATCGTCTTGCAGAGATCAAACGTTTTTTTGAAGATTGTATCATGTTCCTATTTATATTTATAGATCATTTTAAATTTATTAAATGTAATGCATATTAATAGACCAGCTGATTTTTATTTATTTATTTATTTAGAGTCCTTGACCCAGCAATTCAGACAAAAAGAATGAGCACAAAGAAGTGGTATGCAATGACTTCTTGGATGCTCCCAAAACCGTCGGCGCCATCCAGTACTCCATGTAAGGCTTCTATTTTCTTAAAGAAAAATAAATAATCATCGTACAGTTTTTTTGTTTCAATTATCCTTTAACTCTCGAATGATTCAGAAAAACTGTAATAATTTGAATACACTTGTGCTTGCAGGGATCTTTATGCCGAGTACATCATGCACACCTTGAGGCGTTAAACGATCTTTTTCCTTCCCCCCCCCCCCCCCCCCCCCTTTTTTGAAGTGATTTATCCATCGATATGTATTTTTGTTTTGTTAAACTAGTTTATTATGTAAACCTGCAATATCAGAACACACAGCTGAATCTTTGGATGCATTTTCTTATTAATTTCAATATATTGCAAATTGTATGGCTATGTTTTGTTTTTCCTCTGTTTACTACCTTTTTCTCCTAGCTCCATCTTTCCATTTCTTTACCTCATTTTCATTCCTCTTCCAATTTGCACAATAAAATGTAATTTTCAAAGGCCCCAAGGTATTTGGTAGTTTTTTGAAATCAAGTCTAAAATTTTTCCACTTGAGGATTAATAGTACCAATCTTAAAGTATGTGTGCAAAGCTCAAGTAACTTAACACTTAATAGAGTTTTGAAAAAACATAAGGTGAAAATAAAAGAAATTTGGCACCTGTCTCTTCACATTAGATTAAACAAAATATAATTCAAGTTTTAGCTTAGTCTACAGGCAGACAAAGTTAGGATACAAATGTACATTAGAGTACAAATAGCAGCAGCTGATGTAACAAATTATTACTGAATCACATTGAATAAATCATATGAAAATTTAGCAGTACAAAAAACAAAACATCTGGGCGCTTGCGGCTGCTATCTCAAAGTCGTGCACTGAAATGAGTATGACTCTTCCAGCTCCTGCTCCGGTAACAGCTTGGTTGAAGGAGAAAAGGATGATGTATCATCAGACGGATCAAAGATTTTTTCCATCCAAATCTCTCTCACTGAGAAGCGGTTTTCAAGAGAAGCAATGGATCGAAAGTTGATCTTGAGGGGAGATATTCCTTCATCCGACACAAGAACTCTGCATGGTCCCTTGCCTGATATAGATAGCAGCATTATGCAAATTATCAATATTGTATTCTCAACTTCGACTTTCCGTGCAATGATAGATCAAAGGCAAGAGCTTTAAAAAGAATTTGTATGCAATAGCTATTATGTTACTCCTATCATATAACAACAAATAAAGTTTTATGGAAAGATGATATTGACTATTGTTATCAGGACATATGACAAGTTTCGGATTCTAGATTTAACAGACGAATATTTAAATTAATCCTCTTTCCATTTATTTTCTCTGTTTTAATTTTAGTTATAGATTCTCATGGCTTATTTTCTATGGTTTGAGTTGAAACAAGGTTAGATGCAGCCAAGATTTGGTTGATGCAAGGATTAGTCCCTTTTTCTCTCGATATAAGCACCGAAACCCAATTCTCTTTTTTTTTTCCATGTGTTTTCCAAGTGTAACACATGTTTACTTCCATATTCTTGGTATCATACTCATAAAATGCAATATATTTAGGTGTCCTATCATCTCATAATAACAAATAAAAAGCGATTTGGGCGTTACTAAATTCAAATAGTGTAGAGATCTTTCTCCTAATTCATGTTGAACATGCTGCCAAACTGATGGTTTATGGTAGAAATTGTCTACCTATGATTTCAAGAGAGAGAAAAACCCTTCAATTTGACTGCTAATGAATTAATTCTTTATTCAGAACCTAGCCTTCTAGGATTTAGGCAAGCTCCTTTGTTCCACGGTCTTGTTGGACAGAATGAACACCTAAAGCTTTGGTTGGGAGAGAGATCGTTAACGCAGCAAACATCGAGGCCGTGCAGTTTGGACAGAATAACAGTAACTGGTGACAGTATTTTCATCCAAAAGATATATATAAGAACAACTGTATATACATAATGTGATGATCTTGTGTGTCCAATCCATTATCCTGTGTAGTTAAAGCATGCACTTAAGATGAAGAGCAAGCACTGTTCAGGAGATTCAAGTATAATCTTAAACAACTTATAATAAAGAAGAACAAAAATCATACCGATCTAGATTCTGGTGCTTGAATGGGTAACTTCAGATAACTCATATTCTTGACATCACAATCCCATAAAAATGATGTGTGATGGATCCATCGATTCTTCGTATCCGCCAGATTTGCGTGTATTAAATGCATAATCTAAAAATGAACGGAAGGAAATCATTTAATTAGCACATGAAATAATTGTTGATTAAGCAATAAAGTTTACCAAGCTCAGATAATAAATACCCACAAGAGAAAAAGCAAAATATCCAATGCCTGTTAAGTTGAGACATACAAAAAGAAAATTTAAGCTTGCTAATTGTTTTCCTTACCGAGTACCAAGGGGAAAAGTAGTAGAAGGTTGTGTTATGCTGCATAAAATGCAACACCAGTGAGATGGCAACTTAAACTCAGGCCAAAGTATCGGAAGAAAAGGATCTAACATAGCTAAAGTAGCCGAAAGAAGGAATCCGCATTACAGTCTTTAGATTGGGGGTTTGGCATTAGATCTTCAATGCTAAGATAAAATAGATTTTCCAATTCCTAATCGATGGGATAAATTTTACTAATTGATAACTATGTGCTATAAGTAATAAACGTTTTAATATCTAAATCATCATTTCTCCAAATGCATGGAAGAAGAGGTTCGATGTCTCAACGTTTCTGACTCGACTCAATAATTAAGTATAAAATAAGCTATATACACATATACAACCACTTGTTGTGGCACTAGCTATCAAAATTGATGTTGTCCCATAGGGTTTCAGGTGTTCCACATGCTCACTTCATTTCACAAATTTTACCAGCACAGGAAGATCATGCTATATAAGCCTATAACCCAAAACTACGCTTAAGCCCTTCTAAGGAAATTTGACATCTAAAACTTGAAATGTATCCATGAAGTGCACCGATGCACACGGTAAAATAAAACCTGCACATGAGGCTACATAAGAAAAATGATACAGAAACACGGCACATTCCATACAGAAAACCGCTCCACTCCACAATAGTTCAAAAGTAATTTTCACTTATAGTCAAGCAAGAGATGAAATGTGCAGCAACTATAAACTGTGATTATAACATAACAAAGAAACGAGAATATGCACTGTATACCATTTTCACGGAGATGGAAATCACCAAACCCACGAAAAACTTCGCCATACAACTCTCCTGCCCACGACATAATAGGACGAGGATAAGGTTGTATCCCAGGAATATCATCCTTATTGCATATAAGCCCAGTAAAAATCGTCTCTTTATCAACAATCACAGTTCCTCCTCCAGTAAACCTTCTAATCACAGGAACGCCATCGTGAAGCACATTCTTAAGTTCAACCAATTCCGAAAGTCTCCTGATATTACATATACCTGCTGCCTATCAATATCATCTTACTATTTCCGGCTACAGCTTAAAAACAATAATTAAAATGAATGATGGAATATGAGGCACGGAATTTTCCCAGATACGCCCATGACTATGACTATCGTAGGACGAACCGTTCCGTAGTTAACGATGAACCAATTATCTGAAGACGTTCAGAGCAGCCTTTCTTCCAAATGAAGAAGTTGTAGAATAGGAACTGTTTTCATGCGTACCACATTTATCACTTTGCCCGCATCTTTAACCCGAGACAATAATCATCATAATCATCGCCCACGCAAGAATTTGATTGGCAATACATGCAAATGATGGATGGACTAACAGCTAATGGTATATCCTATTTTAATGGAGTGATACCGACAGATGTCGGATTTCGTCAAGATGTTACCTTCTGTAGATTTGCTGCAAGCGACGATAGACGGCCGAGATTGAGTTGGAGGTTGCCTTCTGAATCGTGTGGATCTCAATAGGTTTGAGACGGTTGAGGCCGAGGTACCTGCAAGGAAGTCCCGGGGTGGTTGTACCACCGAGGACCCTTCGACGATCAAGTTAGACCGAATATTTGAGCAGAGTAACGGCTTAATCAGGAGAGAATTGCGTACCTCGATCGTCTGAGAGGGGTTTATGTAGCGGTAGTGATGAGCAGGCAGGCGCGAGAATCACGCCGGCCGTTACGCTCCCGACGTCACTCCCGCGTGATAAGCGGGATCCCGCATTAATGGCGAGACAGGCTCGTTAATGGGGGATCGTGAAGGCGTGGAACGTGGGATCGTGGGCGACGGATATCTCGCGCATGGCGAGATTCGCGGAGCCGTAGCGTGGGAGCCTGTGATCAGTGATGTGGGTCGATCAGGATCATAGTCACATAATTCGTGAATTATTCGCCGAATTCGCGAATTTTTGATCAGCCGACTTAATCGCCGAATTAATCGGCGGGCCGAATAATCCGCGAATTATTCATGAATAATTCGCGAATTATTCATGAAAAAACAGCGAATAATTCAAAAAACAGCAAATAATTCACAAAATCAAAACCTAGCGTCTCATATATTAATTTCTTGCTCGAAATCCTTCCTGAACATTTCCCGAACACTTACCGAATTTTTTCCGAATACCTGCCGATTTTTTCCGAATAATTCTCCGAATCCGAATTTTCGACCTCACCGAATTATACCCGAACGACGAATTTGTGACTATGGTCAGGATGCGACCGAGGAGGATGAGCTCGGTGGGAAGCTCGGGGACAAGCGGGAGGCCAAGGTATCCTGGTTCTGCTAAAGCCCGGAGACGAGCTGAGAGGGTCGAAGAGACCAGTTGTGCAGAGGGCTTGGAGATGAGCCAGTGATTGTTTGTAAGGCGGGCACAGGAGATGTGTGGTCGGTCGCAGAAGGTCGGCCCGTCCATGGGTCGCAGACCCGGGTTATTCTACCGACGTAGCATTCCTGGCCCTTTCTTGCTAACTTCAGGACACGTCATCTGCCATGTGTCATGATGACGATATCGAGCATCATTAGCCCCCCACTCTCGTCCCGACCTGTTCACAGGTTGGGTCGAGAGTGGTCTGTCGGGTCACCCGAGACGAGCTTCTTTTCGTAGATATCGTAAGCGTGCATTTCCGGGCAATCAACAGTATTTTCTTGATGACGTCAGCGGATCAGGGGCCAGATCTTGCATTAAAGAGGATGTGCCGGATCGTGCGTACACTCACCGAAGTGACAGCCCACGTGTCTGGCGCTGGTTGGCTTACGCGACGGGCCGCAGATTTCCGGCGTCCGATGGAATGCGATCAATGTGTGTGCGACAGGTGGAGCGATGGAGGCCGTCAAATGCGATGAGTCGGTTTGGCGGGAGATGACTGTCGCCGTTGGATGTGTACGCCGGCAGCTATAAATAGAGGTAGGGTCCTCATCAGGGCCCATACCTCTTCATAATTTCCTCGTCTAGAGTCTTGTTAGCTCGGCACTCTCTTTTTTAGGTCTAATCTCCGCGTTTTCTCTTTCGAGGACTCCTTATCTTCATCAGGTTAGATGTTTTTTTGTGAAGAGTCTGTAGAAATTGTTCGGGTTGAGTCTATGAAGCCCCCTGTAGATTCTTCCTCTTCATCTTCCGTTTCTTCTTCTTCTGAGTCGAGCATGTTTCCTCCCTTGGCAGAACAAATGGACCGATCCAGAATTCTTGCTGCCCTTGGTGCCCTGTCCAAGAAGAGAGCCGGCGGCATGGCCATGCCTCAGGCTGGCCCGAGTTCCGCACCAAGGGAGTCGCTGGTAACGAGGCCATTCGCCTCGATCCAAGCCCCCGATGATTGCCGTGGCGGCGGCCAGAGGCGTCCGCGGGTTCCCGAACCCCGGACGAGGGAAGCGGAAGAAGACGAAGACGAGGTTCCTCTTAAGAGCAAGAATACGGTCTCTCGCGCGCCACCGACTGAGATTCCTGAGGGGATTCCTGTGCTGGAGGGGGGACGCCTGCTTCGTAGTCCTGTCCGGGCTTTCCGTTGCTGCCAGCCTGCTCGCTGATATGGAAGAGTCGGCCAGAGGCAAGATTCCACGAGGGTCTTGAGAGCCTAAGTGGTGGCTATAGCTCAGGAGGCGGTGCAGGTACATACTCCCTTATATGCTATTTTGAGCGCCCTTTTCTCAGTTCGAGCGTCTCTAAGTCTCTTGGCTATTTTTGGTCAGGTCCTTCAGCACTGCGCTCTCGTTGCTCGCATGGAGGCCGAGGAGACTGCCTATGCTATGAGGTTGGCGGGGGAGTCTTCTTCAGAGGCCGAGGAGCTGTGACTCGAGCTGCGTCTGGAGAGGGAAAGGAGGGCCGTCCTCGAAGCCCAATTAGTCATCAGGGAGCTCACCATCTCAAAGTGCCGGGGGTCCTACCACCGGCTAAGCAAGTCTCACCGAGCCATCGAAGCTAAGTTGGCGGAGCTGGCCGATCGCTATGCAGCAGTGAAGGGGGCGAGGGATGCCAGCAGACGGGATGCCGAGGCTGCGCTTCAGGCGGCGAAGGTTGCCGAGGTTCGAGCTCGAAAGGCGGTGGCCGATTATAAGGGGTCGGACCAGTTTTATGCCGACCTCAGCGAAGCCTCTGCCATTGTATGGCACGAAGCTCTTGATGCCATCAAGATGCAATTTCCGGATTTTGCCGACGGTGAGCTCCGCGCTCGGGTCCCGCTTTCGGTGGTCATGCCTCCGACAGATAGTGACACGGGAGGGGCTGCTGCTGAAGCGGAAGCCCCGGCTCTTGGGGATGGTACCGAGGAAGGTGAGGTCTAGACGAGGCTTGCGGCTTAAACTTTTTGGCTTTTCCTTGTTCTCTCTTTTTGTAAGCCTACGGGCAATTTGGTAAGGCTGGGGATCCCATAATACCTTTGTAGAGACTTTTGATTTTTGTGAATAAAAAATCTTTTTGCAGTTTCTTTGCGTGCACATTATCCTTTTGTTTGCGGAGAACGTTCATATTTGCAGGGTTCGGCTTTCCTGTCAGGTCGGTTCTTCGTCTGGCGATCGCACGTCGAGTTGAATTCGACCATTTGCCAAGTGTGCGAAGACCGGTGAAGAGTCGGTATCTTCATGGCCCCGAAGTCGACGTGGGGTCGCGTAGTGAACATTCGTCGAGGTTCTCCTCTAAGTATGGGCCGAGCAATGAAGATGTTCGATTGTCTTTTGGCGAGGGCTTAGATCTCTGGCGTTGTGGGGGCAGGGAACTACCAGTTATCTCTTGATGAGTAAGGGCGAGCCCGGTTATCTCTTGATGATGGCTTTGATCCTTAGGGACAAACAGAATCGCTGCCCGGTGTCTCTTGGCGAGGGTTTTGATCCTTAAGGACAAGCCGAGCAGGGTTACTGCCCGGTGCCTCTTGGTGAGGGCTTTGATCTCTGGCGTTGTTGGGTAGGGAACTACAAGCCAGGGATAACCGAGTAAGGGCGAGCCCGGTTGCCTCTTGATGAGGGCTTTGATCCTTAGCGCGAGAGGGTCGTAAAAGGCCTGCTAAGGACGGGCCGAACAGGGTTGCTGCCCGATACCTCTTGGCGAAGGCTTTGATCCTTAAAGACGGGCCGAGCAGGCTTACTTCCCGGTGCCTCTTGGCGAGGGCTTTGATCTCTGGCGTTGTTGGGTAGGAAACTACCAGCCAGGGATAACCGAGTAAGGGCGGGCCCGGTTGCCTCTTGATGAGGGCCTTGATCCTTAGCGCGGGAGGGGCCGTAAAGGGCCTGCTAAGGATGGGCCGAATAGGGTTGCTTCCCGGTTCTTCTTGGCCTGGGTTTTGATTCTTAAGAACGGGCCGAGCAGGGTTACTGCCCGGTGCCTCTTGGCGAGGGCTTTGATCTCTGGCGTTGTTGGGTAGGGAACTACCAGCCAGGGATAACCGAGCAAGGGCGAGCCCGGTTGCCTCTTAATAAGGGCTTTGATCCTTAGCATGGGAGGGGCCGTAAAGGGCCTGGTAAGGATAGGCCGAACACGGTTGCTGCCCGGTGCTTCTTGGGGAGGGCTTTGATCCTTAAGGACGGGCCGAGCAGGGTTACTGCCCGGTGCCTCTTGGTGAGGGCTTCGATCTCTGGTGTTGTGGGGTAGCGAACTACCAGCCAGGGATAGCCAAGCAGGGTAGCTGCTCGACTGCCTCTTGATGAGGGCTTCGATCCTTAGCGCGGGAGGGGCCATAGGAGGCCTGCTAAGGATGGACTGAGTAGGGTTGTTGCCTGGTCACGCAAGGATCCGCCCGACCCTCCCGATGTGTGAGCATCGGGAGGGGTAATAGTTACGGACGACACGTGTTAGGAACGTACGGGGGAAGGCAGAACATTTCGGGAAGCCACATCAGTTTCGCCACGCGGTGGCGTAGCATTGGAGTAGTTGCTGCGATTCCCAAGATTCGCGCCGGTACGTGCGAAAATCCTGGTCCTTGAAGATTCTGTCTGAAGTTATAAATAGGGAAGGAGATGGCAGCTCCTTCGGCACCGCTTACTTTCGAGATGACTGGACGCGTGTATTTGATCGAAGAGATCATCATCCTTGGTGATGTCTCCTTGTACGACCAATCTCTTCCCGAGGAGGGGTACTGGAGAGTGGTTCAGCGCCTTGAGGATCACTCCGGCCGGCTTCTCCCTCGGCGGTCGTCCCTGCTTCAGATGTTGATGCACGCGATCTGGAGGAGGTCTCCGGGGTTGGACAACCCCTTCACTGAGGAGCTTCTGGACGAGGCGCTCGACAAGGTGCATTCGATCTTCCTGTTCGGCCTCATCTCGAAAGCCAGACACAACCGATCCTTGGCTCTGATTCTAGAGTGTTTCAAGATGAAGTACATCGTGGGCCAAGGCTCAGAGGGCGGAGGGTCGGGTGCTTCTGTGGCGTCCCGGGTCCGCGTGCAGCGTCGGCAGGAGCGGGCTGCAGCGGCTAGGGCCCGGCTAACGGAAATCTACTCTGAGTATCACCAGGAGCACTTCATTGATCTCGTTCCACCTCTGTTGTAGCCTTTTCTTTTTCTGTAAGGCTGAGGAGCCCATAATACCTTTTTGAATGAATAAAATTCTTCTTTTCGCAATGTTCTAGCGTTCCCTTCTTATTATTTAAATAGAAAGGACTTTAGGAAAGTTTACATTGTCGTTGTGAAAGAAGAGATACACACTCGTAGATATTCCTCTCACTGGTATAGCTTGAGTTTCTCAGCATTGTAAGGCCGTGGAAACTTGCGTCCGTCTGCGTCTTGCAAGTGGTAGGATCCGTCGGGAAGGACCTCGGAGACGAGGAAGAGACCGTCCCATTTAGGAGAAAACTTATGCAGTCTGCCTTGATCGACGAACTTGTTTCGCCTCAGGACCAGGTCTCCGGTCTTGAAGAAGCGACGCTTGACTCGCGCGTTGTAGTATCGGGCGGTTCGCTGTTGATAGGCGGCAGCTCTGATCTGAGCCCGATCTCGTTTCTCCAACTAGACGCCTTGGTTGGTCCGGAAGGCCGTAGTGTTTGCTTCGTCGTCGAAGTAATCGACCCGGTAACTGGGTAGCCCTATCTCCGCTGGGACCATTGCCTCGGTCCCGTAGCAGAGACTGAAAGGGGTTTCCCCGGTAGGGGTCTTCTTTGATGTGCGCAGGGCCCAAAGGACCCGGGGTAATTCCTTGACCCAACTGCTTTGGCGTCCTTCTAGGTAGGTCTGGAGACCTTGGAGGACGTCCCGATTGGCGACCTCGGTTTGCCCGTTGCATTGGGGATACGCGACCGCGGCAAACTTCACGAGGATATGATACTCATTGCAGAATTCCTTCACTTTCTCGTTTTCAAAGTTCGTCCCATGGTTGATGATACGCCTCAGGATGCCGAACCGGAATATCATGTTGTTCTGCAAGAACTTGATAGACGTGGTAGCATCCGGTTTCCTGATGGGGATGGCCTCGTTCCACTTCGTGAAGTAATCCACCGCGACAAGGACATACTTGTGCATGTCTGTACCGGTAGGGAACTGGCCTATCATGTCCATTCCCAACTGGGAGAACAACCATGGGGAGGTTAGGGCAGTCAGCTCGGTAGCCGGAAGACGAGATATGCTTTCGTAGAGTTGGCAACTTTTGCATCTCCTGACGAGCTTCTGGGCGTCCTGGTGAATAGTTGGCCAGTAGTACCCCTGGAGCAATGCCTTCTGGATTAAGGTGCGGGCCCCTTGTTGTGCGCCGCCGACCCCTTCGTAGATTTCACGGAGGACGTAGTCGGCTTCATGGGGGTCGACGCACAGGAGCAGGGGCTGAGTGAAGGACTTCTTATAAAGGTTCCCATTGCTCCAGACGAAGTGACGGGCTTTGACCCGGAGACGGCAGGCTGCTCCCCGATCTTTTGGGAGCGCACCTTCCTTTAGGAATTCCATGAGGGGCTTCCTCCAGTCTCGGTCTTCTTCCTGGGTTGTGTACACATGAAGTATTTCCGCCCCATCTTCCACGCTGGGCCGTGGCAAGATCTCAAAGAGGATAGATCACTTGTTGTTGGCCGAGTAGGATGAAGCCAGTTTACTCAGGGCGTCGGCTTGGGCATTGAGCTGTCTGGGTATTTGCTCTACCTGGACTTCGTCGAAGTTCTTTCGAAGTCTTCTTACCTCGGCCAGATACTTCACCATTAGAGGTTCCCGAGCTTCGAAATGGCTGGTCACTTGGCCAATGACTAGGGCTGAGTCACTGCGGATCCGAATTGTTTTCAGCCCCAGCCCGGAGGGCCTCGTATTCTGCCGCGTTGTTTGAGGCCTTGAACCCGAGCTTCAGAGAATACTCCATTTCTGCCTTGTTCGGGCCTCGAATAATGAGGCCGGCACCACAGCCTTTCTCGGTCGAGCACCCGTCGACATAAATAATCCACTCAGGGACTGAGTCGGGCCTCCCCTCGATCGAGGGTTGAGCCACGAGGTCGGCATGGACTCCGGTTCTTTACCGGGGATGGTGCACTCGACGATAAAATCGACCAGGGACTGTGCTTTGATGGCCTGCCTCGGGCGTTATCTTATGTCAAATTGGGACAGCTCCCACCTCTACTTCTCTAAGCGGCCCGAGGATTCGGATGAGACGAGGATACCCCCCAACGGGCACTCGGTAAGAACGAGAATGGTGTGCACCTGGAAGTAGTGCCGTAACTTCCTTGAGGCCTCAATGAGTGCCAAAACGATCTTCTCTATGGATGGATACCTCGTTTCTGCTTCTTTGAAGACGTGGCTCACGTAGTACACCGGCTTGTGTACTCCGTCGACCTTTCGGACGATCACTGAGCCCGCTACTTGGTCGGATACCGCCAGATACAGGGATAGCTCGTCTCCTTCAACTGGTCGGGTGAGCAGCGGGGGTGTCGCAAGGTGCCTCTTTAATTGGTGAAAGGCGATCTGGCACTCCTCTGACCACTCGAACCTCGGGATCTTTCTTTGAGCTTTAAAGAATGGGATGCACTTTTCCCCAGACCTCGACATGAAACGGCTCAAGAGCGGCTATCCGTCCTGTTAGTCGCATGATCTCGACGTTGGTCTTGGGCACGGACATGTTAAGGATAGCGTCGATTTTTTCTGGGTTAGCTTCGATTCCACGGTGGGTGACCATGAAACCAAGGAGCTTTCCCCCGGTGACCCCGAATGCGCACTTGGCGGGGTTCAGTTTCATCTTGAATTTGCGGAGTACTTTGAAGGCCTCATCCAGATCCTTGGCGTGGTCGGCCGACAAGACTGATTTGACGAGCATATCGTCTACGTAAACTTGTATGTTCCTGTCGATCTGTGGCTTAAACATTCGGTTGATCAATCGTTGGTACGTAACTCCGGCGTTCTTGAGACCGAAGAGCATCACCTTGTAGCAGTATACCCCCGGTCCGTGTGAATGCGGTAAGATCTTTATCTGGGATTCATACAATCTAATTGTAGCCGGAAAAGGCATCCATGAAGCTCAATAGCTCGTGGCCTGCCAAGCTGTTGACGAGCTGATCTATCCGATGAAGGGGATAGTTGTCTTTGGGGCTGTCACGCCCCGCTTCCCAGAGTGCGCTAAGATCGGCACGTGATAGAGCCAACCATGCTACCTGTGGCTAGGAAACATCCCTCCACAGTCACATTACAACTGTCTAGAAGATATCAAGAATAGGAAAATAAAAATAAACTATCTAGTACATGTCTATATGCCAGAATAAACGAGTCAAGAAATAATATGCGGAAGCAATAAATCCAATAAACAATAACATCTAGAAAATACGTCCCAAATACGGGCTCACATCAGGAATGAAAGTACGAAAAATAAAACTAAACTAACTAGATACTAACAGGATCCTCACTGCTCGGCCTGTCGGCTAAAATACTCCTGATCGGCCCGCGACAGAGATAGAGGATCTGGGCCATACAAAACCCAGACGTCAGTGCGTCGTAATATCAAACAATAAAATATAATTAGGAGGTAACAAGATATGCAGGCATGAGTATGAACAGTAATGAGTGTATAACAATAACATGAATATGGAACAGTGAAGTGTATCAGTGTATGTGACGTGCGGTGAATAATCTATACTACTGGGTTAGTTACTCTCAAGTCTTTGAAATCAATTTAATGAATCGTCAATGTAACTCAATAGTATCCCATGCATACCCGGGACCACGGTTCAGACTCTCGGGGCTGAATCCGAGACGTGCCGCTAAGCACAAACAGGAAACATATACAGACGAATGATGTCAGTAACATCATCCCGGGACTGACCTAGCCCCCAAAACTGATCAGTATAAGCGTCGAACTGTTGAGTTACAAGTCAGGTTTCATTATTGATTTCCCCTTACCCCCATGGTTATGTGTTCAAGTCAGGTATTGATAAATCTGGAGCTAATACCAACACAAGATCAAGCAGGTACAGATTTGTCTATGCAGACAACAGGATACGTCCGTCAGGACAACATGTCAGGATTGTCAGCATTAGAAACAGGATCAAGTAATGTATCAAGTAGTGGTATTTCAGGTCATGACAGGTAGTGCACATGCATCAAATGGATGCCCAACAGTAAAATATAGCAAGTATCGAATCAGGGTAAAAGTACGGATGTGCGGTAAAAGTATGGATGCACAAATATCTATCAGGGGTTACATCATGACTATGTAGGATGCACATTATCAAGCATGGGGTACTAATGTAACAGTAATATGAATTAATATGACATGGCATATAACTAGATATGTAGAATTAATGGTATGGATACACAATAAAACATGGGTGCACAAATATTTATCAGAGATTACATCATGACTATGTAGGATACACATTATCAAGTATGGGGTACTAATGTAACAGTAATATGAATTAATGTGATCTGTAGATGCAGCTACATATATATATTAAATGATATGGATGCATACGATATTCGAAAACAGTAAAACATTAGTATGGATGTACAATGCGATCAACATGTGATATTTTTATTCATATGGATGCAAAATATATATCATAGCATGTAGCAAGATAAACTTGCATGCGATGTACGGATGCGAACGGATATTGTAAAACTGTAAAACTGTAATATTGGATGCATAACTAAACAATATGTAATATTATTATTCGCATGAATGCAAAATATAGTAGTATAGCATGTAGCAAGATAAACTTGCCTGAACGGATCACACGACGGGGTGCGTACGTTGCGTCCAACGTCGGGTAAACGTCGCAATGCACACACGGTGTACAAAACTGAACTAAGCAAAGCAAGAACACGACCACGCTGGCTGGTAACGTCCACTGGGTCTCCCGGATCGTCGGTGACGGTCACGGCTCCGGCGATGACCGGAAACACGAGAAACCAAGAAATCAAGAGAAGAAAGAAGAAGGAGAAGGTCTAGGTTTAGGCTTTGGTTTGGAGTTCTGGGTGAGAAGAGGCGAGGGGAGGTGACGACGAGTCAAGGGTTTTCCGGCGATGGGGTTTGCCGGCGAAGAGCAGTGGGCTGCGGGTTGCAGGGGAGGCTCGGGTGGGGGTTAAGTGTAGGGTTTGGCCTCGGGATCTGGGGAGTAGGGAAGAGGTGAGGAGAGAGGAAGACGACGAAAGTAGAGGTGACGAGGGCGGTCGCCGGCCGTGGAAGCAACGAGGCATGTGCAGGGGCTCGGATTGGTTTCAGGGGTCGGGAAAGAGAGGGAGAAGATATAGGTGAGGTGGTCGAGGAGGAGAGGAGGGGAGGCCGTGGGTGGTGGCGAGGTGAGGCGGCGACGAGCACGAGCGATGGGCACGGGCGTGGGTTCGAGCGCGGGAATGAAAGAAGAAGATGAGGGAGGAGAGAGAGGGAGGTGTACGATGGGATTGAGTTAAAGAAAATTGTATATAATATATATGTGTGGAGGAGAGAGAGAGAGGCACAGATTTTGGTGAGGGAAAATATTAAAAATATATACAATATGCAGGGAGAGGGGGAGACAGAGATTTAAGTGTGGGTTGTAGGATTTTAATTTGAAAAATATATTTTTATATTAAAAAATTATAAACGTATAATATATATATATATATATAACAGTTAAAAGGTATAGATTTTACTGTTAGAATAGTAAGAATATAATATTAATAAAATTTGAGTTTTAGGCTAAATACAAAATAGTCCAAAAGATGCCCGGGTCGGGTCTAAAATTATGGTTTGAAAATACAATTAATATACGTGTCAACCAAAATCAAAATAGTATATCCGGATAACGAAAATGCATACCCCCAAGAACAGATGCACGCAGTGTGCACGCAGCTATCCAAACGAGTCTGTTTCACTGAACGGAACGAGAACATGATGTACGGATGCTACAACAGGATTAGGGGTAAGATGCAGGTCATACAAGATATTTTTAAAATATTTTATTTGACTTTATATGTTATATTGAAAAATGCAAATGCCAGATATAATACAGGTATATAGGATATAGAACATGAAAGTGCACGGATTCTCATAACTAGCCGGGATCAATCATAAATAGGAATCAAGACGGGTTCCAGCAAGTGGGTCGGGTCGGATGCAAATACAGATACCAATTACATTATTTGCACCAAAAACACAATAAATCAAAGAGATAGTCATAAATAAAGAAATACCCAAAATAGAACTGGTATAAATGAACTAGGGTGTTACAGGGGTAGGCTTTGTTTAGGTCGGTGAAGTCGATGCACATGCGCCACTTCCCGCTCGAATTTTTGACCAGAACTACGTTCGCCAGCCACTATGAATAGGGTACATTCCGAATGAAGTTGGCGGCGAGGAGCCGATCTACTTCATTCTCGATAGCCTTCTGTTTGACCGGGGCGAAGCTTCGCTTTTTCTGTCTGATGGGTCGGGCCGTAGGATCTACCCGAGCTTGTGAGATATGATTTTGGGGTCGATCCCAGGCATGTCAGCAGGCGTCCAGACGAACACGTCGGAGTTGTTTCTGAGGAAATGGACCAGGTCATCTCGATGAGTTCCTGTCAGAAGCGATCCGATCTGAACTATTTTCTCGTCGTCCCCTTCTACAAGGGGGACCTCTGTTAGTGGCTCCACCGGGGTCCCTCGGACCTCTTTTTGCTCATCTTGAGTGTCCAGGGAACCCATGATGTCACCTTCGCCCTTGACATCGTCGATCGGCCGCTCAGACGAAAATGTTGCGGTGAAGCAAACCTTCGCAATTCGCTGGTCTCCATAGACCCGACCTATCTTGCCCTGGTTGAGGGGGAACTTCATCGCCAGGTGGTAGGTCGATATCTGGGACCGGAAGGAGTTCAGCGTTATGCGGCCGAAGAGGATGTTGTAGGCCGACGTGATTCTTGCTACGATGAATTCCACAAGCACTGTTCGTGTACGGCTGGCCTTCCCAACGTTAAACTGCAGAGTGATTACCCCCTCTGCCGAGATGAAATGGTTGGTGAATCCTGAAAGGACGTGGGAGGTCGGCCTTAGGTCTGCTGGGGTGAGCCCCATGCGCAGAAAGCAGCCGTAGAAGAGAATGTCCGCCGAGCTTCCCGAATCGACCAGTATCTTAGGCACCTCGTATTGGTGGACCCGAGCCATAATCACCAAAGGGTCGTTGTGGGGCAGGGATATGCCGTGGAGGTCCCCGTCGTAAAAAATGATCGGTTCGATGTTCCTGGCCTTCTTCCTCGGACGACTGTTGGCCTCCACGGCCGACGTGGGGTGCTGAGCCTCGTGGGTACTCGACGTACCCCCACCGACGTGACCATGATTTTTGATGGGCTCCGGTTCCTCCCGATGAGGTTCCTTAGGTCCCCTGGTGGGGCAGTCTTCGAGCTGCCGTGACGAGTCCCGTCCGCGCGACCCCGTCGAGGGTAGGGTGTCGGTCATGCTTGGGAGCAGGCGGGCTGACCGACATCTCCTCGGAAGGGACATGGGCATGAAAGGGCTCGGGGCGAGGTGCTCTGGCGACGAACCTCGATGTTGAACTGTGGGGCGCCCAGCGGGTCGTAGAATATGTTGGCCCGGGAGATCTGCGGCCGTGGGAAGCAGCGAGGCGGTGGTCGGCCGTGCTGACGCGAGCAGAGTCTTCCCTCCCTCTGTATGGGTTCCGGTCCCGAGGTGGGGGAGCGGCGATCTGGGGAGCCTGCCCTGTCGTTTGGACACGGACGAGCGAATCCACGACAGACGCGAGTCGATCTATCCAGACGGCTAGGGCGTTGATGGCGTTCGGGGGAGGAGATTCGTCTGTGCCTCCATTGTGGGGGAGGCGGCGGCTAGCGCTTGGATCGTCGTGGTGATCGCTCGTCATTGAGTTGAGATCAAAAGGTGAACTTTGTTCAGTGGAATGAAGATTTTCCCACAGACGGCGCTGGCTGACGGATGTCGAATCTCGTCAAGATGTTACCTTCCGTAGATCTGCTGCAAGCGACGATGGCCGTCTGAGATTGAGTTGGAGGTTGGCTCCTAAAGCGTGTGGATCCCAATGGGTTTGAGGCGGTTGAGGCCGAGGTACCTGCAAGGAAGTCCCAGGGTGGTTGTACCATCGAGGACCCTCCGACGATCAAGTTAGACCGGATATTTGAGCAGAGTAACGGCCTAGTCAGGAGAGAATTACGTACCTCGATCGTCTGAGAGAAGGGTTTATGTAGCGGCAACGATGGGCAGGCAGGCACGAGAATCTCGCTCGCCGTTACGCTCCCGACGTCATGCCCGCGTGATAAGAGGGATCCCGCATTAATGGCGAGACAGGCTCGTTAATAGGGGATCCTGATGGCATGGAACGCGGGATCGTGGACGGCGGATATCTTGCGCATGGTGAGATTCGCGGAGCCGTAGTGTGGGAGCCTATGATCAGTGCTGCGGGTCGGTAAGGATGGGACCGAGAAGGATGAGCTCAGCGGGAAGCTCAGGGACAAGCGGGAGGCCGAGGTATCCTGGTTCTGCTAAAGCCCGGAGACGAGCTGAGAGGGCTGAGGAGGCCAGTTGTGCAGGGGGCTCGGAGATGAGCCAGTGGTTGTTTGTAAGACGGGCACAGGAGGTGTGTGGTCGGTCGTAGTAGGTCAGCCATGTCCACGGGCCGCAGACCCGGGGTATTCTACCGACGTAGCGTTCCTGGCCCTTTCTTGCTAACTTCGGGACACGTCATCGGCCATGTGTCACGATGACGATATCGAGCATCATCAGATACCAATTCCTAGAAGAAATTTTTTAAAATCTACATCAATTTATTACTTTTTTTTTTGTAATGCTGCCCTTAGAATGGGTTAAATTTTCCCATATCCAATGTTCAAAAAAATCGAGAGTATAATGACCAATTGATGAATTGTATGGCAAACAAACAATCATAGCAAAGATTTGAACTTTCAAGGTGATACTATCCTTTGATTCCAAAATTTACAACAAACTTAGCAAAGATTTGAACTTTCAAGTTAATGCTATCCTATAATTCCAAATTTTACTTGGCTATCGGTAAAAGGATTGAAATCTCCATCCAATACGACGGCCTGAAATAGGAAAATTAGGGTTTGGGGGGAGGAGGGGGGAGGGATTTTGAAAGGGAGAAAAAAATAATAAAAATTCATACGAATTTTACCTGGATTCGCACAAAGGAGGACGAAGGTGAGTTTCCTATTTAGGCTGAAAATGAATATATTATTCAACTGGGTCTTTTTCATAGCACACCCTAGTTTCCTCTTCCGTTTGAATGAACACCCTGTAACCTTAGTACTTTTATGCAGGCCCTGTTTGGGAATGTGGTTTAGTTTTGTGAACTGGAGGTTCATGAAGTTTAGAGACTAAACTTGATGAGGCTCTATATCGGTGACTCTCCATATGCTGACACGTTGCAGATGACGTGTCTCAGAACCAACGAGTCAGTAACTTTGATTGGGATCGCACCCCGGGCCTCCGGCCTGAGGAGTCTCCCGACCTACAGTGGCCTCCTAGACCACCCTTCGGCTCGCCTCCGAGCTATCACAGAACCAAGAAACCTCAGCCTCCCGCTCGTGCCCGAGTTTCCCGCCGAGCTCATCTTCCTCGGTCTCAATTAGACCGAACCGCGGCACTGATCACTGGCGCCTCCGCCACGGCACCGCGAATCTCGCCATGCGCGAGATATCCGCCGCCCACGACCCCGCGTTCCACGCCACCACGATCCCTCATTAATGAGCCTGTCTCGTCATTAATGCGGGATCCCGCCTATCACGCGGGCGTGACACCAGAGGCTTAACGGCCGGCGTGATTCTCGCGCCTGCCTATCCATTCCTACCGCTATATAAACCCCTCTCTCAGACGATCGAGGTACGCAATTCTTTTCACTAAGCCGCTACTCTACCCAACTTGCACCACTAACTTGATCATCGGAGGGTCCTCGGTGGAACAACCACCCTGGGACTTCCTTGCAGATAGCTCGGCTCAACCTCAAATTCAAGCCCATTGAGATCCATATGCTAAAGGAGTCAACCCCCAGATCAAATCTCAGCTGTCCGCCATTACGCGAAGAGATCAACGAAAGATAACATCTAAAGAAGATTCAGGCCTCCATCAGTTAGCGTCGTCTGTGGGAAAGTCTAGTTCCACTCAACGAAAGTTCATCTTCCGATCCCAACTTCATGGCGAGCGATTACCGCGATGATCCAAGCGCTAGCCGCTGCCTCCCCCACAACGGAGGCGCGGACGAATCTCCTCCCCCGAACGCCATCAATCCCCTAGCCGCTCGGATAGATCAACTCGCATCCATCGTGGATGCGCTCGTCTGTGTCTAAACGGTAGGGTGAGCTCCCCAGGTCGCCGCTCCCCCACCTCGGGATTAGGACCCCTATAGAGGGAGAGAAGACTCTGCTTGCATCGGAACTACCGACCAATGTCTCGCAACCTTCGACGGCCGCAGATCCCCCTGGCCAACATATTCTATGACCCGCTGGGGGCCTCACTGTTCAACATCAAGGTCCGTCGCTAGAGCGCCTCGCCCCTAGCCCCATCATGCCCCTGTCCCTCCCGAGGAGGTGTCGGTCAGCTCACTTACGCCCAGGCATGACCGACACCCCCTCCCTCGACGGGGTCCCGCAGACGGGACTCGTCACGACAGCTCAAAGACTACCTCGCCAGGGGGCTTAAGGAACCTCATCGAAAGGAACCGGGGCCGTGGTCCGGCATAGGTCTCCAACAACAGAGGCCAAAGATCAGAATGTACCGAATCATCGGGATACCACGGGCGACTCAATGCCCTCGAAAAAAAAATTGAGAGTATGCATCGGGAAAGTCGTCATTCGAGCGATGGGGCTAAATACGCCGCCGACTCACTCACGAAGCCCTTCACCGAAGAGCTTCTCGCCATTCACGTCTCTTCCCGAAACAAACCTCCGAAGGGCTCGCTCTTCGACGGTAAGTCCTACCCAAAGGACCATTTGGACGCATTCACGACCGGGATGAGTTTCTAAGACTGTTCTGACGCCGCTCAATGCCGTGCTTTCCCGGCCACTCTCATCTGCTCCGGATGAGACTGGTTCCGAGGACCCGTGCCACGCTCAATCTCAACCTTCGATGAGCTGGACACCCAATTCCTCAGCCACTTCATCGGGAACAGGCGGCAGAAGCGGACCGTCGACCACCTCTTCACAATAAAAAGTGGGGCCAAGGAAACCTTCAAAGGGTGCATAACCCACTTCTACAACGCCCTCCTCGATATCCCAGAACACCGGGACGAGACGGTCATTATGGCCCTCAGGTCAGGTCTTAGGCATAAGGAGTGGTTACGCTCCTTTGTATTAGTGTAACCTAAGACCATGGCCGAGATAAAGGCCTGGACCGAGTGAGAGATCCAACTCGAGTCCGAGGTGAACGCAAATCTCTCCCAGGCAGAGCAAACTGACCATAGGAAAAAGGCGAGGAAAGAGAAAAAAGGCTTGAGCGGCCAAAGCCCTACTCCCCGAAGTTTCAGGAGTACACCCCGCTCAACGTCTCCTAGATGGTACTGCAAGAGGAGGCTAAGGGCGAGAGGTTCTTCAAACTCCCCCTGGTCTCGCGCATGGCGGCAAAGCGCACCCGGGGCCCCTACTGCGGCTTCCACAGGTCACAAGACCACTCCACGGAGAACTGTAAGCAGCTCCGAGACTACATCGAGGAGCTTATCCGTTCAGGGCACCTGGCAACATACTTGCGAGATAAGCGGCAGATTGACCGTGAGCAAGAGCAACGTCCCCCTCCCGGCGAGTTGACAATCAACCAAATAATGGCCATGTCAGCGGGGGGTACGTCGAGTACCTATGAGGCTCAGCACCCCACGCCGGTCGTGGAGGCTAACAGCCATCCGAGGAAGAAGGACAGGGAGACCGAGCTGATCATTTTTGACGATGAGGACCTCCACGGTATATACCTGCTCCACAACGACCCGCTGGTGATCACAGCTCGGGTCCACCATTACGAAGTGCAGAGGATACTGGTCGACTCGGGAAGCTCGGCGGATATACTCTTTTACGACTACTTTCTGTGCATGGGGCTCACCCCGGCAGACCTAAGGCCGACCTTCCATGTCCTGTCAAGATTCACCAACCACTCCATCCCGGCAGAAAGGGCAATCACTCTGCAGTTTAACGTCGGGGGGCGGGGCGGCAGTACACGAACAGTGCCTGTGGAATTCATCGTAGCGAGAATCCCATCGGCCTACAACATCCTCCTCGGTCGCTTAACGCCGAACTCCCTCAGGGCCCAGATATCGACCTACCACCTGGCGATGAAGTTCCCGCTTGACCAAGACAGGATAGGTCGGGCCTACAGAGACTAGCGGACTGCAAAGGTTTGCTTCACCGCAGCATCTTCGTCTGAGCGGGCGAACAATGATGTTGAGGCCAAGAGTGAAATCAGGGGTTCTCTGGATGCTCAAGACAAGCAAAAGGAGGTCCGAGGGACCCCGGTGGAGCCATTGACAGAGGTCCCCTTCGTAGAAGGGAACGTAGAACGAACCGTTCAGATCGGGTCGCTTTTGACGGGGACTCAGCAAGACGACCTAGTTGGCTTCGTCAGAAAAAATACCGACGTCTTCGCCTGGGCTCCTACTGACATGCCTGGGATCGACCCTAAAATAATATCTCATAAGCTCGGGGTAGATCCTACGGCCCGACCCGTCAGGCAGAAGAAGCGAAGCTTCGCCCCGATCAAGCAAAAGGCAATCGAGGACGAGGTAAACAGGCTCCTTGCTGCCAACTTCATTCAGAATGTGCCTTACTACGAATGGTTGGCAAACGTGGTTATGGTGAAAAAGTCAAGCGGGAAGTGGCGCATGTGCGTCAACTTCACCGACCTCAACAAAGCCTGCCCAAAAGACAACTATCCCCTCCCTCGGATAGATCAACTCGTCGACAGCTCGGCGGGCCACGAGCTACTTAGCTTCATGGATGCCTTCTCTGGTTATAATCAGATCCGTATGAATCTGGCAGACGAAGATCTCACCGCATTCACAACGGACCGGGGGGTATACTGTTATAAGGTAATGCCTTTTGGCCTCAAAAACGCCGGAGGTACGTACCAATGCTTGGTCAATCGCATATTCAAGCCGCAGATCGGTAGGAACATGGAAGTATAGGTCGACGATATGCTCGTCAAATTGGTCTTGTCGGTCGACCACGACAAGGATCTGGGTGAGCCTTCGAAGTACTCTATAAGTTCAAGATGAAACTGAACCCCGCCAAGTGCACATTCAGGGTCACCGGGAGAAAGTTCCTCGGTTTCATGGTCACTCACCGCGGGATCGAAGCTAACCCGGAGAAAATCAATGCCATCCTCAATATGGTCGTGCCCAAGACTAACGTCGAGATCATGTGGTTGACAGGACGAGTATTCGCTCTGTCGGGTTTCATGTCGAGGTCTGGTGAGAAGTGCCTCCCGTTCTTCAAGGCTCTAAGGAAAATTCCGAGGTTCGAGTGGTCGGAGGAGTGCCAGACCGCCTTTGACCAATTGAAGAGGCACCTTGCGACTCCACCTCTGCTCACCCGACCAGTGGAAGGGGACGAGCTATCGCTATATCTGGCTGTATCCGACCAAGAAGCGGGCGCGGTGCTCGTCCGTGAGGTCGACGGAGTCCTGAGGCCGGTATACTATGTGAGCCACGTCTTCAAAGACACAGAAACGAGGTACCCAACGATAGAGAAAATCTTCTTAGCACTCATCGTGGCCTCAAGGAAACCGCGGCACTATTTTCAGGCTCACACCATCCTTGTTCTTACCGAGCGCCCCTTGGGGGCTATCCTCGCCTTACTCGAGTCCTCTGGCCGCTTGAAGAAGTGGAGGTGGGAGTTGTCCCAGTTCGACATAAAATACCGCCCGAGGCAGGCCATCAAAGCACAAGCCCTGGTCGATTTTGTCGTCGAGTGAACCATCCCCAACAAGGAGCCGAAATCAACGCCGGGCCCCGCAGCTCAACCCTCGGTTGATGGGAAGCCAGACTCAGTCCCTGATTGGATCCTTTACGCTAATGGGTTCTCGACCGAGGAAGGCTGTGGTGCCGGTCTCATCATTCGGGGCCCGAACGAGGCAGAAATGGAGTATTCTTTGAAGTTCGGGTTCAAGGCCTCAAATAACACGGCGGAATACGAGGCCCTGCTGGCCAGACTGCGCATAGCCTCCAGACTGGGGCTGAAAACAATTCGGATCCGCAGCGACTCAGCCCCAGTCGTTGGCCAAGTGACCAGCCATTTCGAGGCTTGGGAACCTCTGATGGTGAAGTATCTGGCCGAGGTAAGAAGACTTCGAAAGAACTTCAACGAAGTCCAGGTAGAGCAAATCCCCAAACAACTCAATGCCCAAGCCGACGCCTTTAGTAAGCTGGCTTCATCCTACTCGGCTAACAACAAGCGGTCTATCCTCTTCGAGATATTGCCACGGCCCAGCATAGAAGACGGGGCAACAACACTTCATTTGTACATAGCCCAGGAAGAAGACCGGGACTGGAGGAAGCCCCTCGTAGAATTCCTAAGGGAAGGTACACTCCCAGAAGATCGGGGAGAAGCCTGCCGTCTCCGAGCTAAAGCCCATCACTTCGTCTGGAGCAATGGAAACCTCTACAAGAAGTCCTTCACTCAGCCCTTACTCCGGTGCGTCGACCCCCACGAAGCCAACTACGTCCTTCGTGAGACCAACGAAAGGGTCGGCGGCGCACACCAAGGGGCCCGCACCTTAATCCAGAAGGCATTGATCCAGGGGTACTACTGACCAACTATTCACCAAGATGCCCAGAAGCTCGTTAGGAGATGCAAAAGTTGCTAACTCCACGGAAGCGTACCTCGCCTTCTGGCTACCGAGCTGACCGCCCTAACCTCATCGTTCCCGTTTTCCCAGTGGGGAATGGACATGATAGGCCAGTTCCCTACAGGTACGGGCGGACAAAGTACATCCTCGTCGTAGTGGATTACTTCACGAAGTGGATCGAGGATATCCCTATCAGGAAACCGGATGCCACCACAACCATCAAGTTCCTGCAGAACAACGTGATACTCCAGTTCGGCATCCCGAGGTGTATTGTCACCGACCACGGGACGAACTTCGAAAACAAAAAAGTGAAGGAATTCTGCAATGAATATCATATCCTCATGAAGTTTTCCATGGTCGCACATCCCTAATGCAACGGGCAAGCCGAAGTCGCTAATCGGGACGTCCTCCAAGGTCTCTAGACATGCCTAGAAGGACGCCAAGGCAGTTGGGTCGAGGAATTGCCCTGGGTCCTATGGGCCCTACGCACGTCAAAGAAGACCTCCACTGGGGAAACCCTTTTCAGTCTCTGCTACGGGACCGAGGCAAAGGTCCCAGCGGAGATCGGGCTACCCATTCACCGGGTCGAACACTTCGACGATGAAGCAAATACCTCGGCACTACGAACCAATATAGATATCTTGTTAGAGAAACGAGACCGGGCTCAGATCAGAGCTGCCGCCTATCAACAACAAACCGCCCGCTACTACAATGCGTGAGTCAAGCGTCGCCTCTTCAAGGCCGGAGATTTAGTCCTAAGGCGGAATGAGTTCGTCGACCAAGGCAGGCTGCATAAGTTTTCCCCGACCCCAAAATGGGACAGTCCTTTCCTCGTCTTCGAGGTGCTGCCCGGCGGAGCCTACTGTTTGCAAGAAGCGGAAGGACGCAAGTTTCCACGACCACGACGGCCACTCTTCCCGATGTTCGAACACCGTGGAAGATCGGACAAAACCTCACGACTCAACAGGGCAGCAACCCTGCTCGACCCGTCCTTAAGGATCTAAGCCCTCATCTAGAGGCAACCGGGCACGCCCTTGCTCAATTATCCTTGGCTGGTAGTTCCTTACCCCATGACACCAGGGATTTAAGCCCTCGCCAAGAGGCAACTGAGCAGCTTCACTGCTCGATCCATCCTTAGCAGGCCTCTTACGGCCCCTCCCGCGCTAAGTATCAAAACCCTCCTAAATAGGCGATAGAGCAACTACCCTGCTCGGTCATCCCTGGCTGGTAGTTCCTTACCCTACGACACCATGGATTAAAGCCCTCACCAAGAGGCACCGGGCAGCAACCCTGCTCGGCCCGTTTTTAGCAGGCCTCTTACGGCCCCTCCCGCGCTAAGGATTAAATCCCTCGCTAAGAGACACCGGGCAGCAACCCTGCTCGGCCCGTCCTTAGCAGGCCTCTTACGGCCCCTCCCGCGCTAAGGATCAAAGCCCTCGCCAAGAGGCACCGGGAAGCAACCCTACTCAGCCCATCCTTAAGGATCCAAGCCCTCGCTAAGAGGCACCGGGCAGCAACCCTGCTCGGCCCGTCCTTAGCAGGACTCTTACGGCCCCTCCCGTGCTAAGGATCAAAGCTCTCGCCAAGAGGCACCGGGCAGTAACCCTGCTCGGCCCGTCCTTCAGGATCTAATCCCTCTCCAAAAGGCAACCGATATCGCCCCTACTCGGTTATCCCTGGCCGGTAATTCTCTACCCCACGACGCCAGAGATCTAAGCCCTCGCCAAGAGGCAACCGGGCCCGCCCTTGCTCGGTTATCCCTCGCTGGTAGTTCCCTACCCCACGACGCCAGGGATTTAAGCCCTCGCCAAGAAGCAATTGAGCAGCTTCACTGCTCGGCCCATCCTTAGCAGGCCTCTTACGACCCCTCCCGTGCTAAGGATCAAAGCCCTCCCAAAGAGGCGACCGAGCAGCTACCCTGCTCGGTCATCCCTGGCTGGTAGTTCCCAACCCCATAATGCCAGGGATCAAAGCCCTCGCCAAGAGGCATCGGACAGCGACCCTGCTCGGTCCGTCCTCATCTAAGCGATCCCCACCTCGACTTTGGAGCCATGGAGAGACCTTCCTTTCACCGGTCTTTGAATTCAACTCGACATGCAATTGCTAGACGGAATACCGACCTAAAGATGAAAGCAGTACTGTGCAAGTACAAATGTTTACCACAAACAAAAGGAAAATGCGCACGTAAAGAAACTGCAAAATGGATTTTCTATTCACAAAAATCAGAAGTATTTACAAAGGTATTAGGGGTTCCCCAACCTTACAAAAACGCCCGGAAGCCTACAAAATTTTAGCGCAAAAAAAATGAAGAGGCGGGGATGTTCAGGCCTCGGGGATGGGGTGAACCCCGATGAGCCGAGTGTCCACTACGACCACTGGGGAAGCATCTTCGGGGTCGACGTCCACGGCGGGAACCCTGGTGCTGGGGGCCGTGTCGACCGACTGATCCCCAGCGGGCCCACCAGGGACCCCTTCCCTTGCAGCACCGCCGGGATCATCCCCCTGCACCTCTTCTCCGCGGGTGTAGGCATCCCGGAGCTCGCCGTCAGGAAACTCCGGCATCTGGGCCTTGACAGCGTCGAGGGCGTCGTTCTAAATAATGCCGGCAGCTTCAGCAAGGTCGGTATAAAACTGGTCCGACTTCTGACAGCTCTCCACCGCTTTAGACGTAAGAAGCTCAGCCTTCGACGCCCGAAGCTCGGCATGGTTCGTCCCCTCCTTCGCCGCTTCATTTTCCTTCCGGAGGGTGCTCGCCGTCTTCTTCATGGTGGTGACGAGCACCTTGGAATCCTCCAACTGAGACTCGGCGGCTCGGGCGGCCTCTCGGGGCGGTCTCCCAATTCGCGGCCGCCGCCCGGTCTTTGAGGGCGACAATCCTCTCCCTCACCGCCTCCAACTCCTTCCTTGAGCTCTTCTCATGGCCTGTGGCCTGCATCGTCGGGGCTATCTCCTCATTCTCCATGTTGACGACGAGGGCGACGTGCTGGAGGACCTTAAGAAAAGGAAGAAGGTTAAAAAGGAAAAGGAGGCACCCGATCACGCGAACGAAAATGCTGAATAAAGAACCAGGTGGAGTGCAAACACTAACTTGCACGGCCTCTTGAGCTATGGCCGCCATTTGGGTTGGAGAGTCCCTCGAGGGATTCTGCCCTCGGACGATCTCTCCATCTCAGAGAGCAGGCTGTCAGCGACGGAAATCCCCGAGGGCACCTCGAAGCAAATCTCCCTATCGTCCACGAGGATGGGGGAAGCCGGGGAGCGGGGCTCCATCCTGTGGAATCTCTTGATAAGTGACGCGGGGGAACCAGTTTCGGCTCCCACCTCGGGAGCCCGGGGCTCCTGCTCCCGAGCACGCTTACGGATCGGCGCACGGCTGGACTCGGGGGCCCGAGGAGCGTTTAGGCGCCTGGGTGGAGTTGCCGCCGGCGAGGACGAAACCGGCGGGGCCGAAGCCGACGTCGGGCGGGAAGGGCCGGCACCTCCGGCCTTCTTCCCCTTCTTCACATCAACCACTGCCACCCGGAACTTGTTTAGGTCCATGGGTTTTGCGAAAGACAAAATACAGAGGAGCCAGCAACGTCAGAAAAGTAAAAGAGTGCTCAAGTCTAAAACAAGCCGACCGAAAATTCCTAACTTACTCGTGAACTGGGTGGGGCTGAGCCCAGGCTAACCGAGGGCCCGCTCAGACAGCAACACATCGGCCCGGGAGAGGGGCTCCCACTCCGACACCGCCAACGCGTCGGATCCATCGACCGCCTCACCCGCAGGAAGCTGGCCCCTTGCCATTGGGTGGGCACCGGCCAATCTTCACTCTCGGGCAGCTCAACAAACAAAAACTTTTTCTTCCAGTCATGAATGGAAGAAGGTACTATGACAACCCCCGACCCGACAACACTCCCTCTGTGCTTCCTGAAGGAGAGGTATACCCAGCTCGGCTCACCCCTATGAGTGTCGGGGTGGTTTTTGTAGCAAAGGGAAGACACGAGAAGGCTCCAACGGAAAGGGATCAGATGCATCTTCAACCGGACCAGGAACCCAAGGAGAATCCTCCAAGAGTTCGGCACTAGCTGGCCCGGGGCTAACTCAAAACAATTCGGCGCCGCACTCACCACGGGGAGAAAGGCAGGCGCATCCCGGCCCAAAAGGCTTCCAGGTACAAGGCAATCTCCTTGCCCCATATCTGGTCTGCCCTCTCCCCCTCCTTGGCCAGACAAAGCGAATAGCCGGGAGGAATGTGGAAACGAGTCCGGATGGTAGCGAGCTCATCTGCGTGCCTCAGCGTGGATGACACACCAAGAGCATCCATGACCTACGCAGTGGGGACCGCCCCTATCGCGCGACCCCGAGGAGCATGACTAACCCTAACTGTTGGAGGTAGTGCCCTCAGAGTCAATTATTGGATCACAGGTACGTGATTGCAATGATTGAGGGAGGACCTATCCCGGTAGGACAGTCTTACTCGAGATGATAGTATGCTATCTGGTTTACCTTTATCATCGTGTACTGCTTTAAGTGACCTGACATGTCGCTATTACACGTTGATAGAGCCCCTAGGATTCTTGCTTGACCACCAGCAGTATGAGGGCGATCATATAAGTGGGAGCTGGGGGTCTACAAGCATATCCTTAAAAGGTCCCTAGTCGTGGGAGTTTCGAGACCGGGCATCGATACTCCATTAGTAGACTAGTGTATACAGTCGAGACCCCGACGAGGGGCGGTGGCCGGTCTCACAAGCCACTGGTGTCAGTTGGATCACCTAAGATGTATACAGGTGCTCATTGGGTTATGAGTACACCGGACAGGACTCGCCGGGAACATGATAGTTGGTCATATACCAGACGTCAGATGGCAGTTCCCTGGTGACATGTGTGCAGGTTAGTTCATCGACCTGGGGATCGTCATTTGTCTCGTGTGAGTTCCCACTGTACTTTGATTACTACCCTACCACGGCTCAAAGGAGTCGTGCAAATAGGTTTTAGTTGGGTACAGTCCCGAGCCACATGGAGGCAGTGAGCGTATCTTCAGGGGTTCGTCTCTCCCGGTATTGGGGGTGAGGTCGTGCTGTGTCTAGGAGAGCCATTACACAAAGTCCTTGGCCAAGGCAAGGAGATTTACTGGTAGGTATTCCAGTAGTATCTCAGGGTGTTCTGGGCTACACTCCGACACGACTTGTACCGCTTTTGGGGGTCTGACTTTTACCAACCCCCTAGGCCCGCCATGCGATGCTCATAGACGAACGGACCGGACTGCACGGATATTGTCACTGACAGGCTCAGTAGGGTGTCTGGATGAGTTCGCTCATCGACGTCCCTTTTAGTCAATAGCTGGTGGCCCGTTACGTATTGGCTTATACCTCTGACGGGCTAGTGGTTAAATCCACAGCCATTGTATTGACGAGTCTTTAGAGTCCGCCACACTTTCAGTTACTCAAGTTTCGGGCGAAACGCTGTAGAGGCCGTATGGAGATATGGCAGGGTCCGATCAGATACGTGCGGTATTGCACGGATCAGGATCGGACGGTTTGTACTAGTAGCCGTATAGGTATATGGCAGGGTTCGATCAGATACGTGCGGTATTGCACGGATCAGGATCGAACGGATAATACTAGCCGGCTTTGGTTTAAGCCGGTCCTAGTTTAGTACAGTGTAGATTTTGTCTTTTTGCATTTGTATCCGGACGGAATACAGATGCGGGTGTGTATGCACAGTATCGGGGTTTTTCCTGTAATTTATTACGGGACCAGTTTTCTGGAGTTGCCAGTTTGCATTTCGTTCCGGCCGGTTTTCCTTTGTTCTTTCCCGGCCGGACTTTTCCGATGGAGGGGGTTATTTGCAATTGTGCAAATAACATTTGTGGAGGGGGTTTCTTGTAAAAGATTGATTATGATAGCTTTCATTTCTTTTCAACCATGCTTTTGCTTTATGAGATTTGATTGTGATAAAGTGAGGGTATGGGTTTAATAGTAACAAGCATGGTTGTATGTTTTCTTTGTCCCTTGGATGTGGTCACCTCTTCTTCACTCCTACACTCACCTCCCTTAATGCTTCATATTCTTTCCTTCTACATTTCTAAGTTCATAAGTTTTTTCCATGGTTGAGTGAGAAGAAAAAAAGAGAAGGAGAGAGCTTCATCCTTGAGTGTGTTTTTCATTCTTGATCTCTTTTCATGCCAAGAAAAATGCAAGCACCATTTTTCTTATCTTGACTCCTCATCAAAGGCAACTCCAATACCCCATTGAGACAAAGCGAACTCTACACTACACTTCCTACAGCAAATCTTGGACGCGTCGATTCGCCAGCTTCGCGCCCGAGTTGCCTCGGTATTGAGGTGGGAGCCCGTAAAAGCTACAGGCGATGTGGTGCCCCTTTCCGACGAGGAGGAGACGGACGGAGATCCCGCGAGGAGATCGGAGTGGAGATGAAGACCGGAGGACTCGGATCAGTCGGTATATCTCTAACCCATCTTCTAGTTAGCTTAGACTAGTTTATGGTTACGATCCGGAGTTTAGTGCGCGGTGGTGCCGGTTTGCAAAGTCCGCAAAATTTAAGTTTATCACCGTTTCCGCATTCCGGCGTCGGATTGACGGCCGGGGCGCCGCCGTGCACTTACACTAACTCCCTTGGGGGGGCTCCAACTCAGACGAGGAAGAAGCAGAAGAAGTAGAAGAGGAAGCTCCAGAAGACTCCCTAGACTCTACCTGGACTACATCTACAGACTCCTCAGAAGAAGACATCTAACCTGATCAAAGGGGGTGTCCTCGGGAAATCAAACGCAAGGAATTCGACTTGTAAAGAAGAGAGTCGAGTTAACACGACTAGGGATGAGGAAATTATGAGGAGGTATGGGCTCTGATAGGGATCCCACTTCTATTTATAGCTGCCGGCGTATGCATCCTACGGCTCCGATCGCCTTCCACCAAAACAACGTTTCGCAACCAACGAAAGACAGCGTTCCACCCGTCGCACATGCATTGGGCGCGTCCCATCGGGCGTGGGAACTCTTGCGGCGTGTCTCTCCAGCCAACCAACGCCAGACACATGGGCTGTAGCTTTGACGAATGTACGCATGATCCGGCGCTTCCTTTTGATGCGAGATCTCTCCCCTGATCCGCTGACGCCATCAAGAAAATACTGCTCTCTGCCCGGGAATGCACGCCGACGATATCTCGAACGAGAGCTCACCTCGAATGATCGGTCAGACCACTCTTGACCCGACCCAGGAGAGGGTCGAGATGAGAGTGGGGGGCTAATGATGAGGCTCGATATCGGTGACTCTCCAGATGCTGACACGTTGCAGATGACGTGTCCCAGAACCAACGAGAGAGGATTAGTAAGCTCGGTTGGGATTGCATCCCGGGCCTCCGGCCCGAGGAGTCTTCCGACCTCTGGTGGCCTCCCAGACCACCCTTCGGCTCGCCTTCGAGCTATCACAAAACCAAGAAACCTCGGCCTCCCGTTCGTGCTCGAGCTTCCCACCGAGCTCATCTTCCTCGGTCTCAATCAGACCGACTCGCGGCACTGATCACTGGCGCCTCTGCCACGGCATCGCGAATCTCTCCATGCGCGAGATATCCGCCGCCCACGACCCCACGTTCCACGCCACCATGATCCCCTATTAACGAGCCTGTCTCGTCATTAATGCGGGATCCCGCCTATCACGAGGGCGTGACGCCAGGGGCGTAACGGCCGACGTGATTCTCGCGCCTGCCATCCCATTGCTGCCGCTATATAAACCCTTCCCTCAGATGATCGAGGTACGCAATTCTTTCCACTAAGCCGCTACTCTATTCAACTTACACCACTAACTTGATCGTTGGAGGGTCCTCGGTGGCGCAACCACACCGGGACTCCCTTGCAGGTAGCTCGGCTCAACCTCAAATCCAAGCCCATTGAGATCCACACGCTAAAGGAGTCAACCCCCAGATCAAATCTCAGTCGTCCGCCATTACGCGAAGAGATCAACGGAAGATAATATCTGAAGGAGATTCAGGCTTCCATCAAAACTCCAAAATGCAAACTGAACCGTGTTTGGGGACAATTTTAGAGTTTAGAGTCCGCAGTTATCAAAACTCCAGTCTTACTAGAGTTTTGATAACCTTATTTTCTTCATCTCTGGATTCTACAAGTCCTAGCCCAACCCCAGATCGAAATCTTCTGCCCTAATCAATCCAGCCCTTAGTCGGGATCACCCTTTGCATCCACGATCCTCATGTGTGCGGAATCCGGCAAGGTTTTGTCGCAGGCATCGGCATCAGCGGCAACTACGGTTTGTTGCGGAAGAGGTGGAGAGTGCAAGAGGAAGAGGGAGGTGGAGACGGGTGATAGAAGAGGAGGGGATGCGAGGGGTGGTAGAAGAGGAGGAGGCTAGAGGCGGACCTCTGGCGGAGGAGACGGGGGCAATTAAGACGGCGTTGCTACCATCTTTCCTTTTCTTTTTATTTCGTTGGATTTGGAGATGGAGAAAAGAGTTGGAAATAAAAATAGAGTTAACAAAACCCCATTTTGAGCCAACCACATCTTTTTTTGACTTAACTATGGTTTATTTTTAAGTGGAGTTTGAGACTTGCAAATTAAAGTTTTGCAACCCCTAAACTCCACTTAAATATAAACGACGGTCATCCTAATTGTGCTTCCAAACAGGGCCGTCATTATTTATTTTGTTTCATTAGCCATTTAGCAAAATATTCTTAATGAGGTTTGTTGCCGAATAAAAATTTGGTCTTACTAAAGAAACTTAACTATCTTTATTTTTATAATGGCAACTTTAAAGTTCGGTATGTCCAGCACTCTGAAGTCAGCATAGAATTCTCTGCAGCAGACGAATACTGGACACAAGTTGTATCCCATTGTTGCCTTTAGAATGCCATTTCCTGAGCTGACATTCCAGCCGGATACAAGCAGTGTGACTGGAATCGCATGAGTTCGAACGAACCGTTGTGACATAAAGCAGTGAGATGCTCCAGTATCTAAGAATGCTAGTGCAGGAAGTGAGGCTACTAAGATTGTACCTAAAGTATGTGGGATATGTTTTAGGTATAGGAAAAATATGTAGATAGGTAGCAAGACCGAAAGAAAAGTTTGAGAAGAAAAGGGTTACCAGTGATAACTTGGCTAGTGGCCTTAGCTTCTTCCACGGTCATCGTGAAAGCCTGTTGCCGTGGTACAT
Source organism: Agapanthus africanus (assembly GCA_030015575.1). Classification (NCBI taxonomy): domain Eukaryota; kingdom Viridiplantae; phylum Streptophyta; class Magnoliopsida; order Asparagales; family Amaryllidaceae; genus Agapanthus; species Agapanthus africanus. The sequence continues at coordinate 857,735,972 of CM057339.1, forward strand.
TCCTCCTGGCCTGAGGAGCATTCCTCGGAATATTCCTTTGAGCTTGATGGAATTGACGAGGAGAAGGTGCAGTTGGTGGTCCTCTAGGTGGTGGAGCAGGTAGTGCAAGTCTCGGAGCAGGTGCTTTGATAGCCGGACGTTGAGGGTAAGTGATTGCTGGCCTGGGTGCAGCATATGGGTTTTGTCTTTGGGGATAAGACTCAATACCATGAGTAGCTGAGCCGCAGACTAAGCAAAGACTGTTGGCTCGCCGGCAGTCTTTCATCATATGTCCATCTCTCTTGTAGTAGTTACAAAAGGCTGGGCTAGGACGGTTGTTCGGTACTCCCGGTCTCCTTGGCACAAAAGGTGGCCTTGACGAGACTCCTCCTGTCATCTGGTTAACAGGGCGCTTAACTCCTGCCGATTGAGGTATGCTCCTCGCTTTTACCACTGCCTTATAACGGTGGGCAGCTTTCAGGGCCGATTCATGAGTTGGAAAATCTCCTGTGGGTAGTGTTGCCTGGATCTCCGAATCCAAACCTTGTTGAAATCGACGGGCTCTGATCTCATCCGTCGGTATTAGGTGTGCCACAAATCTGGTAAGGTATTGTGTTAGCTGTGTAGTATGTGATATATATATACATACATACATATATATATATATATATATATATATTTAAAATTCGAATTATTGAGACATATCTTACCGACTGAGCATGGTGAACTCAGCATCATATTCATCTACCGACTTGGTCCACATTGAACCTTATTGCAGATGGATGAGATGCTGTTCCATGTCAAACCTGGTAGTCTCAGGAAAGTACTTTGCATCGAACATGTCTTAGAAAGTCTTCCATTCAATGGGTTGTTCAAGACGACTTTCTTCTTCCTTTCACCAATTCCGTGCATTGTCCGTGAGCTATAATTTTGCAACACGAACCCAAGCTATTTCTGGCACTTCTGCCACTGCCGGATCATCTTCTATGCTCTGAGCCCATTCCTCAGCTTCCAGTGGGCTCTCTTTTCCTGAGAACTGTTTGGGGGTGCAAAGCTCTGAATTGCTTCACCCCAGGTTCTTCTACCTGTGGACGGTTCATTAAAAGGGCAGTCTGCTGCTTCTGTCCTTCTAGGAGGCTGCGGATCGCCTCAAGCAGAACTGTCTGCTCATTGAGCGGAGCAGGGACGACAGGTGTGAGTGGTAGTGGTGGAGGTGTGTTGTTGACATTGGTGCTGGTGTTGTTTGGGGAATCCATAACCTTGAATGAAAATTTTGGGTTATGACAGATTCAAAGTATATGCAATGATAAGATTCAAGAAATATGAATTGTAAAGAATGTTTTAGTTGCTAGTTCTTGTGTTATATTTGTTAGTTGTATGTATGCCCTAGAGGCCAGTATTGTACAGATTATGTATATTATATTGGATGCTTGGACATATATAGAGATGACTTTCTTGCTCGACATGATAGTATGCTATCTGGTTGCCATTTATCTTAACATGTACACTAGTCTCTTTATACTGTCTTATAGTTACATGTTGGTAAAGCCCTTAGGATGTGTACTTGACTACCTGGATTATGATGCAGATCATACTAGTGGGGACATGGTAGTCCATAAGTACCTCCTTCAAGGTCCCTAGTCGTGTGTGTATCGAGACGGGGCATCGATATACCAGAGTAGACTAGCGTATACGCTTCTCGACCCATGTGATGGGCGATGGATGATCCCATATCCATTGGTGTTTGACATCAGAGATGGTATACGGGTGCTCAGTGGAGACTGGGTACACTGGACGGACTCGCCGAGAACTCCCAGATGGTATTATACCTCACGTCAGATGGCAGTTCTCAGGTGACACTTGTACAGGTTAGTCTGTAGACCCGAGATCGTCATGGAGTCTTGTGTGGTTCCCACTGTGCTTTGATCTCCATCTTACCACGCCCATGAGGGCGTGCAAAACGGTGGTCTTTGGGTACAGTCCCGAGTCACATGGAGGCAATGAGCGATAGGAGGGGTTTCGTCTCTCCCGGTATTGGGAGTTGATGTTGTGCAGTGCTCGATTGGCCGTAACAGGGAAGTCCCTGGCCAGGGCTGATCAGAGATTTGCTGGTAAGTGTTACCAGTAGTTTCTCGACCCGTTACGAGCCTCACATCAGCACGACTTATCGGGTTATTGGGGTCTGACGTATACCACCCCTAGACTTGATATGCGACGTATCAGACGAAGAGACTTGACTGTATGGTAAGTGTTACTGGTCGGATTCGCAGGAGTGTGAGCGGGCTAGCTCGTCGATCTTCTGATCGCTCAATACCTGGGTGGCCGTTACGTTTAGCAGACCGCTTGCGGCTTGTGAGTGCTTGATATGATCATCACCTGCTACCGGCGTATTGACGAGTCTTTAGAGTCCTACACAGAGGTTTCCTGGCTCAAGCGAAACGAAATAGGAGCGCATATGAGATATGTGCAGGACCGAGAATAATGCGTGTATGTGATACCGCATTACATTCTCGCGATATATGTTTCGAATGGTTATATTCGATATGACCTAGTTATCGAATCATTGATTCGATAAATCGATACATTGGATTCTAGTCGGTTATGTGCGACATGACCGGATCATTGAATCAAATGTTGATTTAATGATTTAATGCATAATTATATATTTGATATATTGCATTGCATTAACTAGTATTGGTTCACTTTAATCGGATTTTTCTCACTTGATGCACATTGTATATATGATATGCTTTAGTGCACTACTTTGTATCATGTTTGATGATACTTGATAAAGTGGTTAAGTGTAAAGGGTTAAACCATGGTTAAGTGGTGATTAGGGTTTTGGTTTATCATTTATTTATTTGTTTATTTATTTAAAAGGATTAAGTTAAGAATGGTGGCTAATTTTGGAGCTATGTTGAAGCTTCATGAAGCTTTGACAAAGTCCACCATCCTTATCTCATCCTTAACCCTAACCACACTTATTAACCTTGGTTTAATCTCTACACTTGACCATGGTCAAGATATGATAAGTATTCATATTAGTTTTATTTTTAAGAGAGAACACTTATCATATTTTTTCTTGAGCTCATCTTCTTCTTCTTCTTCAAGCTTGCTACTCCAATGGCAAGATGAGATCTAGTGAGTTAAATCCAAATCTAAAGTGAACCCACCTCCTATTTCTTCACCCTCTACCTCTTGCCAAGTTGTTTTGGGTGTTTACTTCACAAGTTTCACAAGTTTGTGAAGTCGGAGCTTGAGTTTGTGCAACCTCGACGTAGATCGTCCTTGACACAAAGCCGACGAGCTATTCCGCTCTCTTTCCCGATGAAGCCGATGATCGAGTCAAGGATTCATGATGGACAGCGAGGACATGACGTTGCGGAGCCGTGGAGGTGGATATCCGGATCTACAAAGGTTGTAGTTTCCGACTTTTAGTTAACTAGTTAACTAGCTTTCTTTTCGCCTAAACATCTAGTTAAAGATCCGTAGTCTAGGGTTTCTCGGCACTAAAAATTTTAATTTGGCATGTCCGATGCCTTGTGAGAACCCACTAGGGTGCCTAGGAACCTTTCACTGGTATCAGAGCCTAGCTAGAGCCTTAGGCGAAGTCCCGACGACGTTTGAAGTCCGAACGAACTCGAAACCCTAGAATTTTAGAGCTCTCTGGACATTTTCATAAATCTGGGAATTTTTAATATTAAAAATGTCTAAAAAATTCAGCATAGAATTCTAAGCATTACTGTGCAAAACGATCCCATCAACTGTTCATTATGCCGCGGAAGCGCGGCATAAGCATGCTTTATGCCGCCCTTCCGCGGTCAAATGGTGACATCATCCCAATTTTTTTTGCACAGTAATACCTGATAAATTCTTGTGAGTTTTCTGGACATTTTTAAATTAATTTAAGGGTTGAGTGCTCTGGAGTTATATTGGGAATCGATGAATTCGATCGGAATATCAAACTTTGTCTAAGTGTTTTTCCAGATAACTGTAGAATATGTTAAAGAGTTCGACCGGATATAAATACCCAGGTTTTCCCCTGCCAAAATATCCAAGTGTTGGATTATTGTGTGGTTAAAAGACGTTCTGAGTAGTGCAAGTAACGCGATGGTCCCTCTAGAAGACACAAACCTTAACTCGATTATGTGACCGTCTTGAACTGCCCTTTGAACCTTCGGGTTTGGGGCAGTACGGCGTGCCACATGTGAGGCGTTGGCTTGACCCTTCTACGGCTGGACCGTTGGTACTGAGGTATGAAGTGAATGTCTTTGAACCTATTTCATGTGTTGATCGGTGTCGGGAAAACTTGGGTGTTCGAATGTTCGATCGGAAAGTTTGATATATTCTATTTATCCGGAATTGGATACAATAATTGGAATTCACAAAAGGTTATGAGATAACTGGATGAATGTTATAGATCTAGCAGTTTAGTTTCACAAGATATCGAAAAGAGTTTTCGATGATGGGACTAAAATGCGGGATTTATAACTGTTAGGCATGTGATGTCTAAAGTAGTTGCGGATTCCAATTGTTGTAGTTTTACACTTTCTTTTCTGTGACCGTAAGTGTAGTATGTTCATATCGCCGGTTTCGTTGCTATACGTCAACGACAATTGGGGTATGCATACTTACTTACGTTGATGACATGTGATGTTATGTGTTGCTGTATATGTTATATTGGATCGTCGTATTTGAATAGCCGGGGGTTTTTATGTGAGATGAGTGTTTTTCATTTTCATTCATGTAAAAACTTGTATGTAATATTCTTTTATTCGGGGCACTTCCAGGATGCGGGAGTTGTCACCCTTTGTATATTATTTACTTTTCTGCACTAGGATAGACCCAAGGAGGGGAGCACAAGTAACCGGGTTCTGGGGTCCAGTGGGAGACCAACTCGAGGAGTCGAGTCCGGGTCTCCTAACCCTAGAATTGGCAGGGTTGCTTGCCGCTCTCGTAGGGGTCTAGGGGTGTGGGATTGGCTATTCATCACGACCGTGGAATCCGTGTTTTATACTGGCTCGTATTGAAAACACGGACGTCCTAGTATATCCAATATTTCATATGGTTATTCTGCTGCGATATCTGTGTTGTGATTCTGTGATAGATATAGTATATAGTATATATGATATATTATATAGACGTTACTTATGTTTTACACCCGCGCTAGCCCTGCCCTGCTCTGTCGTTAGTTACCTAACCTAACGGTGCACGAGGGGACATCGAGGCGAATGCGGATGGCATAAGTGTACGCCATATCTATCTGTGATGTTTAGGTATTAAATGATGGGACTTCATTAATGTGATTAATGAAAGATAAGAAACCTAAGATGTTGTGGAATCGAATTTTAAAATAAAAACAGGTAGCTACAGTTTTTTGCTTTGCACAGCGGTATATATGATATACCCCGCACCTCATTCGACGAGGAAAGGACCGAGATCCCTTCACCGGGAGTGACTCCTTTAGCAATAACTGGCAGATGCTACACACTCGGTTTGCTTTTGACTGCTTTTGGGTTTTTGCTTTGCACAGCGATATATATGATATATCCCGCACCTCATTCGACGAGGAAAGGACCGAGATCCCTTCACCGGGAGTGACTCCTTTAGCAAAACTAGAAAAGCCTCAAAATCACTCCATTTCAAAACTTTATTTGATTCTACAACGATATAAAGTTCATTACGCAAAGGGTTTTCTTAAAAACCTGACGTAGCCCTCCGTCATTTCAGATAAGTAATAGTTAGTATTCGTGCTACGTTTGTTGACTCAGTCAAGGCGTAGTGTGCGGTAGCTAATTACTATTTATCTGTTTATGCATATGATGCAGATTGGATTAGGGTAGTCGTGCGGCCTTGTTGACTTAGTCAAGGGTCATGCGGGTGGGTTTAATTCAATCAGGAAATGACGGGTTGAACTTTACTTGCGGTCTATGGTTTGTTGACTCAGTCAAGGTCATAGATCGCCTGGGGCAAAATATTATCGGGAATTTCAAGTGTTGAAATTTGCAATGAGATTGCATACCTTCTATGAGATAGTTGGATCCCGATACCCGCTGCGAGTAAGAGTTACTCCTGGGAGAGTTTTACACATTGCAATTAGCCGATCAAGTAGGTGTCTAGAAAGGTGTTAACGAGGTTACGCCTCTGGGAAAATGAGGTTTACAGTAATTAGGTTCGTGCGAAAGCACGGGGGACCTCCCTCAAAGTACCGACACTGGCCTGGCTGAAAGATTGGCGAACTTGTAGTGTGTAATTAATCCCGGCTAGTCTTTCCTTTTAGGGTTTGAAGGAAGATTTGATAAAAAGCAGTGGGAGCCATCCTGATTAGATAAGAAAATAACCAATCTGATCTTGCACGAGCTTACGCTAAAGTGTTTTCTTCTCTCTCTCTCCAGGTAGCGACCATTTCATGCCTTAATAAAGATAATAATATGGATGTATTGACCGAACCCGCATGTTATACTGTGCAGGGGAACGTTGAACCCGTTCTATCTTATAAGTGTTATAAGACTGAACAGGAAACAGGAGAATATCTGGATTCTCACACCGCCCAAACGGAGAACATGCATGTTGATGCATCATCTTCGGGTGTGTTTGTCATTGAGAACTGTTTCTCAGTTCACCCTACGTCCTGGGTATTAGATACCGGGTCAGGATCCCACATATGTAAGATGTTACATGGGCTGCGAAAAGGTAGAGAACTGAGAAAAGGTGAACATTCCGTTCATGTAGGGAATGGGGCAAATGTTGCAGCCAAAGCAGTTGGCACATATCACCTTGTATTACCAAATGGTGATACACTAGTCCTGAATGAGTGCTATTATATACCGAACATGATGTGCAACATTATATCAGTTTCTTTATTGAGTAAAGAAGGTTATAATTTTGTAGTAAAGGATAATGTTATGAACATATTCCTCGATCAAAGGTTGATTGCATCAGGCTCGCTACATAATGGCATATTCATTCTCAATCAAAATACAGTCTTCAATATACAAAACACACACAAAAGGAAAAGCTCAGAAATGAACGAATCCCTCTTGTGGCACTGTAGACTTGGCCATATCAATGAGACACGACTAGCTAAGTTGCATAAGAATGGATATTTGAATTCATTCGAGTTATCATCTTATGACACTTGCCATTCATGTCTCAAAGGAAAAATGACCAAAACTCCGTTTAAAGGACACGGAGAAAGAGTTACCGAACTCTTGGGACTGGTGCATAGTGATGTATGCGGTCCAATGTCTACACATGCCAGAAATGGTTCTTCCTACTTCATTACATTCACTGACGATCTCTCTAGATACGGGCATGTGTTCCTGTTGAAACACAAGTCTGAAGCTTTTGAGAAATTCAAAGAATATAAGCACGAGGTAGAGAACCAAACGGGCAAAAGTATTAAAATTCTTCGATCTGATCGAGGAGGTGAATACTTAAGCAGTGAATTCCTGGATTATCTAAAAGAGAATGGGATTCTCTCTCAGCTTACTCCTCCTTATACACCACAGCACAATGGTGTATCGGAACGAAGGAATCGCACCCTATTAGATATGGTGCGTTCAATGATGAGTAATGCTGAGTTACCTATTTCCTTTTGGGGGTATGCGCTTGAGACAGCCATATACCTATTGAATCTGGTTCCGTCTAAATCTGTACCTACCACACCATATGAGATATGGAGTGGGAAGAGACCATATTTTAAGCGAATTAAGATATGGGGTTGTCCGGCCTATGTCAAAAAGCAAAATCCGGACAAACTCGAGTCACGATCAGTCCTTTGCAAGTTTGTGGGATATCCTAAGAATTCTCAAGGATATTTTTTCTACCAAGCTGAGGAACAAAGAGTGTTTGTTGCTCAACATGCCACCTTTTTGGAAAGGGAATTTCTTGCAAAAGAAATTATTGACAAAGAGGTAGAACTGGAAGAGGTTCCAGCACCACAAACTGCAACTGACAATTTAGTAGAACCAGAGGATTCAGTGGTACCCGACGTACCCCAGCCTCTCCGCCGATCTAGTAGGGCTTCTCGTCCACCTGAGAGATACTATGGTTTTCTCATTGATGGTGGAAGTGAGGATTGCATCATGGAGGATGATGACCCAACTAGCTTCGAGCAGGCCATCACGAGTGGGGACTCAGTGAAATGGCTGGATGCTATGCGGTCCGAGATGGATTCCATGTACACCAACAAAGTATGGACTTTGGAAGTTGCTCCTGAAGGGGTAAAACCCATTGGGAGCAAGTGGATCTTTAAGAAGAAACTTGGTGTAGATGGGAAAGTGGAGACTTTCAAAGCTAGACTTGTAGCAAAGGGTTTTCGTCAAAGACCAGGTGTGGACTATGACGAGACCTTTTCTCCAGTGGCTATGCTTAAATCCATCCGAATCATGCTTGCCATTGCTGCTTTTCATGACTACGAAATCTGGCAAATGGATGTTAAGACCGCCTTTCTAAATGGTGATTTAGAAGAGTGCGTGTACATGACTCAGCCAGAGGGCTTCATAGACAGTGGGAGCAGCGGGAAGGTGTGCAAGCTGCTTAAATCCATTTATGGATTAAAGCAAGCATCGCGGAGTTGGAACATCTGCTTTGACGTCGTTATCAAAGAGTTTGATTTCGTCAAAAATCCAGATGAACCTTGTATCTACAAGAAGGTGGCAGAGAGTAAGGTTGTCTTCCTCGTATTGTACGTGGACGACATACTCTTGATAGGAAATGATATTCCTATGCTGCAATCGGTCAAGCTCTTCTTATCACAAAGATTCTCAATGAAAGATCTTGGTGATGCCTCCTGCATATTGGGGATTAGGATCTATAGAGATAGATCCAAACGGATTTTGGGATTGTCCCAATCCAGGTACATTGACACCATACTAAAGAGGTTTAGTATGGAAGAGTCCAAGCGTGGGAACATGCCCACGATCTCTGGAGTCACTCTCTCCAAAGAGATGTCTCCCAAGACTGATTTGGAGAGAGCTCGCATGCAAGGGATACCCTATGCTTCGGCGGTAGGCTCTATCATGTATGCGATGCTATGTACCAGACCCGATGTAGCATACTCACTTAGTGTAGTGAGCAGGTATCAAGCTGATCCTGGAGAGAGTCACTGGACAGCTGTGAAGAGCATTCTCAAATACTTGCGAAGGACTAGAGATATGTTCTTGGTGTATGGTAACGGAGAACTCCAAGTGGAGTCCTTTACCGATTCCAGCTTCCAGAGTGATAAGGACGACTCTAAGTCGCAGTCGGGCTTTGTCTTTACCCTTTACGGAGGGGCGGTTAGCTGGAAGAGTTCCAAGCAGGAAACCGTGGCAGACTCGACAATGGAGGCTGAATACATCGCTGCCAACGATGCTGCTAAAGAAGCTGTCTGGGTCAAGAAGTTCATTACTGAACTTGGAGTGGTTCCATCCATTGAGCATCCAATACCTTTGTATTGCGATAACAATGGAGCGGTGGCTTTGGCTAAGGAACCCAGGTCCCATCAGCGATCCAGGCATATTCTGAGGCGGTATCACCTGATCCGGGAGATAGTTGATCGCCGGGAGATCGAGGTCAGGAGAGTTGACACGAAGAACAACACGGCGGATCCACTCACGAAGGCCATTCCCCAGATACAGTTTGAGAGACTCTTCGGGATGCTCGGTATGAGATACTACAGCAGCTGGCCCTAGTGCAAGTGGGAGATTGTTAGTTGTATGTATGCCCTAGAGGCCAGTATTGTACAGATTATGTATATTATATTGGATGCTTGGACATATATAGAGATGACTTTCTTGCTCGACATGATAGTATGCTATCTGGTTGCCATTTATCTTAACATGTACACTAGTCTCTTTATACTGTCTTATAGTTACATGTTGGTAAAGCCCTTAGGATGTGTACTTGACTACCTGGATTATGATGCAGATCATACTAGTGGGGACATGGTAGTCCATAAGTACCTCCTTCAAGGTCCCTAGTCGTGTGTGTATCGAGACGGGGCATCGATATACCAGAGTAGACTAGCGTATACGCTTCTCGACCCATGTGATGGGCGATGGATGATCCCATATCCATTGGTGTTTGACATCAGAGATGGTATACGGGTGCTCAGTGGAGACTGGGTACACTGGACGGACTCGCCGAGAACTCCCAGATGGTATTATACCTCACGTCAGATGGCAGTTCTCAGGTGACACTTGTACAGGTTAGTCTGTAGACCCGAGATCGTCATGGAGTCTTGTGTGGTTCCCACTGTGCTTTGATCTCCACCTTACCACGCCCATGAGGGCGTGCAAAACGGTGGTCTTTGGGTACAGTCTCGAGTCACATGGAGGCAATGAGCGATAGGAGGGGTTTCGTCTCTCCCGGTATTGGGAGTTGATGTTGCGCAGTGCTCGATTGGCCGTAACAGGGAAGTCCCTGGCCAGGGCTGATCAGAGATTTGCTGGTAAGTGTTACCAGTAGTTTCTCGACCCGTTACGAGCCTCACATCAGCACGACTTATCGGGTTATTGGGGTCTGACGTATACCACCCCTAGAATTGATATGCGACGTATCAGACGAAGAGACTTGACTGTATGGTAAGTGTTACTGGTCGGATTCGCAGGAGTGTGAGCGGGCTAGCTCGTCGATCTTCTGATCGCTCAATACCCGGGTGGCCGTTACGTTTAGCAGACCGCTTGCGGCTTGTGAGTGCTTGATATGATCATCACCTGCTACCGGCGTATTGACGAGTCTTTAGAGTCCTACACAGAGGTTTCCTGGCTCAAGCGAAACGAAATAGGAGCGCATATGAGATATGTGCAGGACCGAGAATAATGCGTGTATGTGATACCGCATTACATTCTCGCGATATATGTTTCGAATGGTTATATTCGATATGACCTAGTTATCGAATCATTGATTCGATAAATCGATACATTGGATTCTAGTCGGTTATGTGCGACATGACCGGATCATTGAATCAAATGTTGATTTAATGATTTAATGCATAATTATATATTTGATATATTGCATTGCATTAACTAGTATTGGTTCACTTTAATCGGATTTTTCTCACTTGATGCACATTGTATATATGATATGCTTTAGTGCACTACTTTGTATCATGTTTGATGATACTTGATAAAGTGGTTAAGTGTAAAGGGTTAAACCATGGTTAAGTGGTGATTAGGGTTTTGGTTTATCATTTATTTATTTGTTTATTTATTTAAAAGGATTAAGTTAAGAATGGTGGCTAATTTTGGAGCTATGTTGAAGCTTCATGAAGCTTTGACAAAGTCCACCATCCTTATCTCATCCTTAACCCTAACCACACTTATTAACCTTGGTTTAATCTCTACACTTGACCATGGTCAAGATATGATAAGTATTCATATTAGTTTTATTTTTAAGAGAGAACACTTATCATATTTTTTCTTGAGCTCATCTTCTTCTTCTTCTTCAAGCTTGCTACTCCAATGGCAAGATGAGATCTAGTGAGTTAAATCCAAATCTAAAGTGAACCCACCTCCTATTTCTTCACCCTCTACCTCTTGCCAAGTTGTTTTGGGTGTTTACTTCACAAGTTTCACAAGTTTGTGAAGTCGGAGCTTGAGTTTGTGCAACCTCGACGTAGATCGTCCTTGACACAAAGCCGACGAGCTATTCCGCTCTCTTTCCCGATGAAGCCGATGATCGAGTCAAGGATTCATGATGGACAGCGAGGACATGACGTTGCGGAGCCGTGGAGGTGGATATCCGGATCTACAAAGGTTGTAGTTTCCGACTTTTAGTTAACTAGTTAACTAGCTTTCTTTTCGCCTAAACATCTAGTTAAAGATCCGTAGTCTAGGGTTTCTCGGCACTAAAAATTTTAATTTGGCATGTCCGATGCCTTGTGAGAACCCACTAGGGTGCCTAGGAACCTTTCAATATTGCTTAAGTTGTTCATGCAGAACAAAACTGCATGGTAGGGTTCCATACAGCTCTGACCTGCATGGGCCACCAACAAAACCTGTCACGTCCCGCTTCCCAGTATACGGGCAGAGGACGCGACTGGCCGCTACATATTTACTCTGAAGTAAATACGCTAAGCGTATCTAAGCAATATAAAAATGCACAAGAGACAAAAGATATAACTGAACAACAAGTTTATTTATTCACATTCTTTTTACAATACATGGAAAAGTAAATACATGGGATAAAGCGATGCCTAAACAATGGTATAACATAAATGAAAAGTACTGAAATGAAATGTGTACAATGAATCTAAAGCTCTGGGTCGTAGGCTAGCTGATCCAAGTCCTCGCTGGTGAGCTCGATCTCCTGAGTGTCCAGATCACCTGACAACATTTCAAAGAAGAAAGAGAAGGAATGTCGTCAGCGAACAATCGCTCGGTAAGTCCTAAAGATAAGGGAGAAATAGAATAGACAAAGAGAGAAAGTAGCTTTTAAATTTGTATTATATGGTTAACGCTGTTGTTTGTAGCTTGGTACAGAAGGATGCCAGTGTATACGAGACGAGTCTCTATATGCCAGAGATTAAGGGCAACAGGAGTATAAGGAACCGTTTATGTCACGGTACAACTGTCACGCCCGCTTCCCAGAGTGCTCTAAGATCGGCACGTGACAGAGCCAACCATGCTATCTGTGGATAGGAAACATCCCTCCACAGTCATATTACGACTGTCTAGAGATATCAAGAACAGTAAAAATAAAATAAACTATCTAGTACATGTCCATGAGCCAGAATAAACGAGTTAAGAAATAATATGCGGGAGAAATAAATCCAATGAGCAATAACATCTGGAAAGTAAACATAACTAAACTGGATACTAATTGGATACTAATAGGATCCTTACTGCTCGGCCTGACGGCGGAAATACTCCTGATCAGCCTGCGACAAGGGTAGAGGATTTAGGCCATGCAAAACCCAGACGTCAGCGCATCATAATATCAACAATAATATAATCAGGGGTAGCAAACATGCAGGCACGAGTATGAATAATAACAAGTCAACAGGAATATATAACAGTGAGGTATATCAGTATAAGTGACGTGCAGTGATCAATCTAAACTGTGCTACTGTAACAACTCCATTTTTAGTGTTCATAAATTTGATTTAAATTTAAAGTATACTTAGAGTATTTAATATTGTTGTTATCACTTTAAGTATTTATCTCACACCATAATTACAAGAAGGAGCTTGTAGCTCATTGGTAATACCTTGCACTGCTGAACCAAGCCACCAGAGTTCAAATCCCATACCCCACATTATTTTTAATATTGATTTTTTAAAAACCTTTAGAATACCAAGGGTTTACACGTGCATATCTCACAAAAACCCCACTACACCCAAAAATGTAACATTGCCAGAGGTTAGATGAACCGTCGGGGGGGATCCCGGCCGCCTGACTCAGCCGGGAATCGGCCAAATCGGCCTCGACTCGGCCGACTCAGTCCTCCGACCGAGTCACTGCCGAGTCACCCCCGAGTCGGCCGATTCCGGCGACGACCTCAACATGAAAATTGTGTCTTTTCACATTCCCTATGCACCTGGAAAATTTTAGCCTCAGACCATTTCCAGAGCTCTTTTAAAACCCCAATTACTCCACTTTTAATACATTTTTAATACATTTTATCACATTTTTCATTTTAACCTTTCATCTACCCTAACCCTAGCCTAATCCTATAAATACCAACCCTACACACTACCCCCTCACCCTAAACTCTGAGCCAACTCTCTAAAAATTCCAAGAAACCTAGTGTACTTTGAAATCGAGCATGAGGCGAAGCTACGACGAATTTCCCGGCGAACTTCCGACAATCATTCTAGGAGCTCCCGGTGACGAAGCGACGCACCGACGACTCCTTCCGATCAATCCCCCTCTTCTTGTTTTCCTAAACCCGTAAGTCCCCAAATTCTACCTCTCTTTTCTTTTCTAAAATACGGATTTACAAAACCCGACGGAATCGGAACAAATCCGATTTCCGATCCAGTTTTCTTATAAAACTTCACTTCTCGTTAATACAATTATGCTTAAACTCCCTCATGTTGACTATTAAACACTAATCAACCAAATTGATCAAGTTTCATTTCATAAAATGATGGCTATTTCACTTTATCTTATTTTTCATTTAAATACCACATTGTTGCAATTATACATTTAACTTCATTAAACTTGTTATACCTTTAAGTAGACCACGAGGTAATGACCTACCTCCTCACACACTCATATGCAACATAACACGATACCCTCGAGAACTTAGAATACGGGAAAACAAACATTTTCATTTAAATACCCTTTACTTAATAAAACCATTTCTAAAAGATTTAATATTGATACATCTTTACAAATAAATAACCTTTGAGCTAATAAAAAATATCTAGACTCAGCCAATTAAGGATTGTCGCACTCATTAGGACAAAGGAAGGTTGTGGGCATTCAGTCATTTATCTAAACCTGACTTTGTGGTGCCTAGGCTAGACAAGTGAGAAAGGTAAATTTAAAAGGCCCGTCTCACGGTGATTCATGAGCGGATCCCTCCTTTCTTCACTTGTACTTAACTGGCCACAATTGGCGGTGAAGAGGCGATTTGAGATATCTCACAACTTGTCGCTTTGGACCAGTTAGGAGCAGTCTAGTTGACTTAGGAGACCCTAGAACATAGAATACGGGAAATAGACATCTTTACAAATAAATACCATAATTAATAAAACCGTTTTTCCTTAATGATTAGTATTTATATAAATCTTTGCAAAGCGCCGCTACAACCCAATTTGGGAACCCATTCGGGATGGTGCGGATTATCGCATATCCTCGGGCTTAGTAGTGCGGGATTCAGACCTCCGCAAGGAGCATTCGGTCTCGAAAGATTTAAAATACGACATCTTAAGAAAACGAGATTTCTAGAATATTATAGATATATACAAAAAATTATTTTCATATAAATATATGTATATGTAACATAAACATATCTATTTTTGAAGTATTATAAATATTCCACCTTTTCTACAATATCACAAGAATCAATTTTACACTAAAATACTATGAATTCCATGCAAAACCAATATTACAAATAAATGCCTTTAATTATGAAATTAGGATATTTTCACTAGAAATATCACAATATAAAATCCGCATTCATTACAACTCTAAAGACGAATAATAAATGCTTGGGGTGTATTTTGAAAAGTATATAAAAGTATTTTTAAATAAAACCCCCTCAAGTTCTATAAATTACCCTAAGGACCCTAGTAAACATAGGTTTAAGCGGGACCAATCTCTTGAGCCTCAGAGGGCCAGAGAAGTGGTGCTTGCCTATTTAAGGTAGACAACTTAATAGTGGTGTTATCAATACTGTAATCGTGTTTGAAAAAGACACAAATCCTGCCGTCTATGTACAGCAGTTACGGATAACATCAAAAACAATCAGGACATCAATTTACTTTTCTGACTCAGAGTGAGTCTCATTATAATCTGACTTGAATATGATTTAAGTACAATCTACAATCTACAAATCTTCAATATTACAATTCAACATGAATCCATGAATCCATTATTCCGTATATTCAATCTATCAATCTAAACAACTTGACTGAACCGAACCATGGATATATATTCCATTTACATGATCATCCAGTTTACATGATTCTCCAGTTACATACATGATTTTATGGTTACATCCGTTTACTGATATCATGGTTTCGGTCAGTCATCCAATTATACAATCTATATAGTGTACAATACAATACAACAATACAAGCAAGACATCGCGGGGTTTAAGGGGTAGATTGGTACGGAAGGTGTTAACAGTGGCACGAGACTGCAAGATTAAAACACCTAACATGAATCCAATTGCCGTTGTTCCGGGTTGTATAACGGAGCCTTGTACTTCCATTTGCCTCTAGTCTCTGGCATATAGAGACTCGTCTCGTATACACTGGCATCCTTCTGTACCAAGCTACAAACAACAACGTTAATACTAAATACAACATTATAATAATATAATACAACTTTAAAAGCTACCTTCTTATTCTGTCTATTCTAGTTCTCCCTTATCTTTGGGACTTACCGAGCGATCTGTTCGTTGACGATATTCTCTTTCTTTCTTCTTTGAATGTCGTCAGGTGATCTGGACCCGTCAGAGATCGAGCCCACTGCTGAAGAGTTGGACCAGTTCAGTGAAGACCCTGAGCTCTAGTTCATTATACACTTTTCCATTTCGGTATTTTTCATTTTGTTATGCCATTGTTTAGGCATCGCTTTTTATTTCAGTTGTATTTACTTTCCATGCATTGTACAGAAAAAACGTGAATAAATAAAGTTGCGGTTTATTATATCCTGTCCCTTATGCTTTACTTTTATATTGCTTAGATACGCTTAGCGTATTTACTTCATAGTAAATACGTAGCGGCCTCGTCGCGTCCCCTTCGCCGTATACCGGGAAGCGGGACGTGACATCTACTGGGTTATCTATTCTAAAGTCTTCGAAATCAGTTAATGTAATTCTCATCGTAATCCATCGGTGATTATTCTGTAACCCCCGGAAAAACGGCAAACAATAGGTATTCCGTAACGTCCGGAAAAACGACAAACAATAGGTATTCCGTAACGCCCGGAAAAACGGCAAACAATATGACAGCCCTTTGAGTTACGTTCGGTTACATTCTTGATTTTCCCATACCCCCAAGTTATGTGTTCAAGTCAGGTATTGCCAATTGATATCTAATGCCAACACAGGATCAAGCCGGTACAGGTTTTGTCTTTGCAGACAACAATAACGTCCATCAGGACAACATGTCAGGATTGTCGGCATTAGAAACATGATCAGGTAATATGTCAAGTAGTGATATATCAGGTCATGTCAAGTAGTGCACATGTATCAAGCGGGTGCTCATAATCAAACTGTAGCAAGTATTGAATCAGGGTGAAAGTACGAATGTACAATAAAAGTATGGATGCACAAATATCGATCAGGGGTTACATCATGACTAAGTAGGATGCACAATATCAAGCATGGGGTACTAATGTATTAATAATATGAGTTAAGGTAATATGGGGTGCAACTAGTTATGCAGAATTAATGGTATGGATACACAAATAAACATGGATGCATAAATAACTATCAGGGGTTACAACTATAGCTTCATGACTAAGTAGGATGCACAATATCAAACATGGGGTGTTAATGTAGCAGTAATATGAAATAACGTGTTATGGTATTCAACTAGATGTGTAATTAATAGTATGGATGCACAAATATCGATTGGGGTTACATTTACAACTTCAAGACTAAGTGGGATGCACATTATTAAACATGGGATGTTAATATGATAATAATATGTAATAATGTGATCTGTAGATGCAGCTACATGTATATTAAATGATATGGATGCAGATGGGTGTCCGAAAACGGTAAACTTTAATATGGATATACAATGCATTCAACATGTGATATTTTTA
Organism: Agapanthus africanus; assembly: GCA_030015575.1. Taxonomy (NCBI): domain Eukaryota; kingdom Viridiplantae; phylum Streptophyta; class Magnoliopsida; order Asparagales; family Amaryllidaceae; genus Agapanthus; species Agapanthus africanus. Next base: position 857,753,386 of record CM057339.1, read on the forward strand.
TTCACATGGATGCATAATAATATACCTAACATGTAGAAAGATGAATTAGCATTCGGCTAGATATGTAAATAGTGATATAGATGCACACGGATGTCCGAAGATCGTAAAATAGTAAAATGGTAATGTTGGATGCATAATTAAACAATAACCAATGTTATTATTCACATGTGTGCAATATATTGTAGTATAGCATGTAGCAAGATTAACTTGCCTTGATGGATAGCGCGATGGATGCGTATGGCACGTCCGGCATTGGTAAATAGTCGCAACGCACACACGGCACGCGGGACGGCTCTAGGCAAGGCAAGAGGGTAATTACGCAGGCAAGGGACGTCCACTGGGTCGCTTGGATCAGCAGCAACGAGCATGGCTCCGGTGGGTGATCACCGGAAAAGAAACGAGAATTCAAGAAAAGAAAGAAGATGGGAGAAGAAGAAGAAGAAGAAGAAGAAGAAAGGAGGAGAGGGGCTGCACTGGGGTCTTTGGTATGGCTCTGGTTCAGGGACAGAGGAGGCGAGGAGGCGTCGACGGGGGTTTTCCGGCGATGGGCAGTGAGGTGTTAGGGTTCTTGATGTCGGGGATCAAAGGTTGCAGGGGAATGCTTGGGATCTGGAGTAGTAGAGAGGGGAGAGAGAGAGCGAGAGGAGAGATAGTTTTGTTTTTAGTTAGGATTTTAAATTTTAAAAATATATATTTTAGTTAATTAAATTTTAAACTGTTAAAATATTTAAAATATAATATTAATAAAATTTGATATTTTGGCAAATACAAACTTACTCCAAAATGCACCCAGGTCGGGTCTAAAAATCCAGTTTTAAAATACGGAAAATATACGTGTCGACCAAAACTAAAATTGGATATCCGGGTAAAGAAAATGCACATCCCCAAGAACGGATGCGCGTAGCCATCCAAACAAGTCCGTTTCACTGAACGGGACGAGAACAAGATGCGCAGATACTACCACAGGGTCAGGGGTATCATGCAGGCCATGCAATGTATTTATTAAAGTATTTTATATGACTTTAAATGTTATATTAAAATATGCAGATACCAGATATAATGCCAGTATGCAGTATGTATAATATTAAAGTGCACGGATACATATAACAAGCCAGGATAAACCATAAACAGGAATCAAGACGGTTTCAAGCAAGCGGGTCGGGTCGGATGCAAATACAGATGTCAAATACACTATTCGCACCCAAAACACAGTAAATCGGGAAAATACCATAAATAAAGAAATACTTGAACTAGAACTGGTATAAATGAACTAGGGTGTTACATTATACCCAACTACAAAAAGAATTTCGTCCTCGAAATTCCAAGAACAAGAAAAGATAAACAATCAAGAATCTACAAGAATAGGTGTGGAAACTTCTGTCGAATCTCGTCTTCACGTTCCAAAGTTGATTCTCCATGCGAGCGATTTCCCCAAGAAACAAGTACGAGAGGGATAACCTTGTTCTTAAGGACCTTTTTCTCTTCGATCAACAACCGACATCGGTCGTTTCTCAAAGGTCAAATCCTCCCTTACAGTCAGCTCCGAATAATCTAGCACGTGTGTTTCATCTCGAATATATTTACGGAGTTGAGATACATGAAACACGTCATAAACACTCGCCAAAGATGGTGGTAACACCAATCGATAAGCCACTTCTCCAACACGCTCCATAATCTCGAAAGGCCTTACGAATCGAGGACTAAGCTTGCCTCGACTCCCAAAACGAATCACTCCTCTAGTCGGTGATATCTTCAAGAATACTAGATCACCAACAGTGAACTCTAGAGGTCTTCTCGATGTGTCGGCCCAACTCTTCTGCCGATCTTGTGCTGGCTTTATATGATTCCGGATAGTATTAACCTTCTCTACGGTTTGCACGATCAAATCCGGTCCCAACAATTTTCGTTCTCCAACATCGTCCTAACAAACAGGTGAATGACACTTGCGACCATACAATGTTTCAAATGGAGCCATCTGAATAGTCGCATGAAAACTGTTGTTGTAAGAAAACTCCACCAAGTGTAGATGATCCTCCCATGAACCCTTAAAGTCCAACATGCATGCTCTCAACATATCTTCAAGAGTTTGGATCGTTCTCTCCGACTGGCCATCTGTTTGAGGATGATAAGCTGTGCTAAACTTTAATCGCGTCCCCAAACTTTCCTGTAAACTCCTCCAGAAGTGCGATAAGAATCGGGTATCACAATCAGAAACAATGCTCACAGGTACTCCATGCAATCTCACAATCTCCTGCACGCTTCCGTTGACTGACCAACTCGAAACAGTATGAAATGAGCTGCTGATTGATACGTAAGAGTGTGTTTGTAGTTAACCGCAATCAAAACGGTGTCGCATGTAGCTAGACCGAGGTGAGTACGGGTCGTCCTCAGGGAAACGTGGAACCTTTTACTCTTACTTTAGATGTGTTGAAAGAGAGGAGGAAATAAGAATTTTGTGAAAAGTTTTTAGATCTACGTTAAGCAAGAATGCAAAAATATAGATCTAGATTATTTTAGAGATGTAGATAATATAATAGAAGGGCTTGTAGGGTTCGTTAGGATTTAGTAGTTATGGACGATTAAATTAAAAGTTACCCTTTTATCTTTTAATAGATTTAAAACTAGAACGACGGTGATGCGTGTAGATTAGGGTTTCTGGAGGGAAAAGGAATCCCACTCTTAACCCTTATCTCGACACGGAACTCCATTCAAATCTAGCCTTTACCAAAACAATCATTAATTTAATCTCTAATCGCGGTCAGAACTAGCAAAGAATTGCTAGCGCGCCCGATTAGGATGTTAATGATTCTTTTGATAAAGTTCATAAACTTTATAGGACTTAAAAAGGGTTTAGGGATGTTCATCATCCATTAGCCTACCCTAATCCTACGAACCCTAACAAGCAGAAAATTACTCGCGCATGTTGGGAAAAGAAGATGAAAAGAAATTGAGGGAAAACATAATGTAAAATGCAAAAGAATTAAATAAAATAACTACCTTTATTAATCAACTTGAACAATCTACACTTTATTCCTTAGAAAATGATTACAAAACTAGTTGCTTCTCGATCTTTCCTAAGGAGGTAGACGAACAGTTGATGATCAGCCTGGATGCGTGAGCGTCTGGGGCTTCGTGATCGCGTTGGCTTGATAAATTTTCCAGGAGGCTCTCGGTCCCTTTTTATAGTCCAAAGTCATAACCTTTTGCTTCCAAATTTGGTAAAATATAGCAGAGATTCATCGCCCAAAATTTAAGCAAGTAATCTTTTAATATTGCCGCGGATCCGCGGCCTAAGGTAAATGTCACAATAACAGAAGCCCTAAAGTTTGATGAAGGGATATGATGTAATGGCCGCGGATCCGCTGCCATTACATCATATCCCTTCATCAAACTTTAGGGCTTCTGTTATTGTGACATTTGTCTTTCTCTGGAACCTTCATAATTTGGAAATCTTTTCGTGATTGCTGCCAGACTTGGTCTCCAAGTTTTGCTTCTTAATTAGGCAAGTTTTCTTCAACAACTTGATTTCCTTGATTCTAGTCTTGAAAAATTCTGTACAACTTGGAAAAATTCTGCACAACAACTCAAATAATATTTAGTAGACTTTGTTCTACTAGGATTTGGTCAATGAAATTATTTGCATACATTTTCCTACCAAATGCTAACTATAATATATCAACACATGGAAAATAGTATTTTTACACATAAACCCTTATATGTATAATATATTATAATAAAACCCTTTTTTAATATGAAAATGGTAGGAAAAATGTAATAACAAATATGCAGTTTAATCAACTGAACAGCTGCCTTGGTCAATCGATCAACAATCACCCAAACGGCATTGTTGCCTTTTGGACTCCGCGGTAAAGCTGTCACGAAATCCATACTTATATGTTTCCACTTCCACTGAGGAATCGGAAGTGGTTGCAATAAACCAGCTACCCTTTTATGTTCAGCCTTAACTTGCTGACACACCAAGCACTTCGCTACAAAATGGGCGATCTCCCTTTTCATGCATTCCCACCAGAAATGCTGTCGTAGATCACGGTATATCTTCGTGCTTCCTGGATATACGGAATATGCGGAACTGTGCGCCTCCTTCATAATTTCTTCACGAATGTCTCTTTTTGGCACACACAAACGGCTACCATATCGCAACGCACCATCTTCATGAATCAACAAGTCCGTTCGAAGTCCCGCTTCTACCTGTTCTCGAAACTTTTGCAACCTTGGATCGTACGACTGCTCTTCTTTAATATTATCGATACATGACGACTGTACTTGCAGCTGTATCAACTGTCCTGAAGAATGCGGTAACACAACTTCCAACTCGAATCTCTGGAAGTCTTCGATAAGCTCCTTCTGTGCAGGCAACATCCGAATTGCTGGCAACCGACTAAGCGCATCCGGCACTACATTAACTTTCCCCGGATGGTACTTAAGATCAAGATCGTAGTCCGCTATCAGCTCCAACCATCTACGCTGCCTCATGTTAAGCTCTTTCTGCTTGAACATATATTTTAGGCTTTTGTGATCGGTGAATACTTCTACCTTTTCGCCCAATAAGTAGTGTCTCCAAATCTTCAAGCGAAAATCACTGCTGCAAGCTCCAAATCATGAGTTGGGTAATTCTTCTCATGGGTCTTCAACTGTCTCGATGTGTAAACTATAACCTTTCCATGCTTCATCAGAACACATCCCAAACCTTTCCCAGATGCGTCGCTGTGAATCACCAATCCTCCGGAACTGTCTGGTATGGTCAAAATATGAGCGGTTATCAATTTTTGCTTCAACGCCTCAAAAGCCGACGCACAACTATCCGTCCATACAAACAGTACCTCCTTCCGTGTAAGCTTGGTCAAAGGCTCAGCCAAACGAGCAAATTTCTCCACGAATCTTCTATAATATCCGGCAAGTCCATGAAAATTTCTGATCTCTGCTACGTTCTTCAGAATCTGTTAGTGTATATGCCCTAGAGGCCATTACTGTATCATACTAGTTTGTATATTACTTAATGGAAGCTTGGGATATTCACCTTGTATAGACAATCTTGCTCAAAATGGTAGTATGCTACTTGGTTTGTTTCTACTTTAATGTGTGCATGTGTTTCTTATGGCATATCGCCTTTACACATTAGTGGAGCCCTTAGGATCTTTGCTTGATTACCAGAGTTGTGATGGCAGTCACACTCGTGGGGGCTGGGTAATCCACAAGCACATCCTTATGCAGGTCCCTAGTCGTAGGACTATCGAGACAGGGCATCGATACTCCGGAGTAGACTAGCGTATGCGCTTCTCATCCCAGCTTGGGAGACGGTCTGACCCACAGCTGTCAGTACGTCGTACTTGAGATAATATGCTGGTGCTCGTTAGGTTACGAGTACACTGGACAGGACTCGTTGGGAACTGTTGGTTGGTATTATACCTATCGTCAGTTATCAGTTCCCAGGTGACATGAGTACAGCTTAGTCCGTTGACTTGACACTGTCACTTCGCCTCGAGTGTGTTCCCACTGTTCTTAGATTGCTACCCTACCATGGCTCAAAGGAGTCGTGCAAACAGGTAGCAGTTGGGTGCAGTCCCGAAGCACTTGGAGGCAGTGGCGGTTAGACATGATTCGTCTCTCCCGGTATTGGGGGTTGATATCGCGCCGTGTCTAGGAGAGCCATTACACAAAGTCCCCGGCCAAGGCAAACGAGATATACTGGTAGGTTTCCAGTGTTATCTCAGGGTGTTCTGGGCTACACTCTGACACGACTTGTACCGCTATTAGAGGACTGACGTTTACCGCCCCCTAGGCCCGCCATGCGATATTCTTAGACGAACAGACCGGACTGTACGGAGATTGTCACATTCAGGCTCAGTAGGAGTTCAGATGGGTTTACCTCATCGGTCTTCTTATCGGCATCTACCTGGGGACCGTTGCGTACAGCTAGTGCCGCTTGCGGTCTATGGTTAAACCCACTGCCAGCGTAGTATCGAGTCTTTAGAGTCCCACACAGAGGGTTATTCGCCTTTAGGCAAAACGAGTAGAGGTCGCATGGTTTTGCGACGGGGTTCGTTCACATCCGTGCACATGTGCACGTTTGGTGTCCGGACAGCTTATACTAGCGGGCTTTAGTTTAAGCCAGATTCTAGTATATGTTTTGGGATTGGTTTTATCTCATTATATTCGTGTTCCTCGGAACACGGATACGGGTGTGTATGCACAGTTGACTGAGGCAGAGGCAGAGGACTTTCATTAGGGTTGATGACCGTTGTCTTTTTCTTAACCCTAATGTTTATATGTGAAATATGATTATTAATATTAATTAATTATAATTGTGTTATGGTTAGGGTTGTTGACCATTTGACTATGATGGACTTGTTGACCTATGTTGACAAATTGACCATCATCATTTCATATGAAAGATGCTCTTTGATTCTTGCAAAATTCATTAATGTGAAATGATAATGGTCATTTCAAGTTAACCATCACAATTATCTTTAATTAATTATTTAATTATCATAATTCACATATATGTGAGAAGGTTGGCATTATCTTCTCATTTTATTCTATCATTCTCATTCTCTCTCATCCTCTTCCTCTCTCTCAAAGCTCTCCGTCTCATGAGTTGAGAACCATTAAGTTTTGAGATAAAACCTTCAAAATTACTCTCTACTCTTTCTAAGGTTCTAGGTTTAGCATACCAAGCACCTTAGTTACTTCTAGTTTGAGGTAGGAGCCAAAGGTAGAGGCCCTCGGGTGGATCTTTCTTCGGCAAGAGAAGGCGACGAGGACAACCCGTTCATCCTACTCCAAGGAGCAAGAAGAGAAGGACTTCAAGAATTAGGTATAACCCTTTAACCAAGTAGCTAACTCTTTTAGCTTGGTTGTTAGTTTATGTTTAGCAAAGATTCTCCTTTAGTTAGTCCATGTTGCCTAGAGTTGTAAAAATCGAATTTTTATACCGTTTCCGCCTCCCCGTAAGCACCGGGATGGGCAACGTGGACTTACAGTGGTATCAGAGCCTAGCTAAACACAAACTAGCAAGTTAGCAAAGTATCTAGAACTTCGATCGGAAAAAAATCACAAAACATTTTTCAAAAATTCAAGTTTCTGCCGATTTTTATTTATGCTCAAAAAGTAATAAATCATGTACTAAAAATCGGCTCAGGCTTTAAAGAACAGGCAAGAAAAACGATCCAATGAGTCGACCAACTCACCGCGGATTCGCGGCCGAGTTGACTCGGCCGTGGATCGTTTCTCCTTCAGTTTTCTTCTGTTGGTGTTTTGTGATTTTTGAGATGGTTTGTTTCTGCCCAGAATTTCCAGAGAACAAGTTTGTTTTTGGGGTGGTTATAAATCCTTATTTTGATCGATTTTCTGTAGACTTTGGCTAATGGGTTGTATCTGTAATGTTATATATGTAGTGAACGTTTGCTAATCGCTATACGTCAATTAGTGGGGGTTATACATATCTGTGATCTGTAATGTTGATGGTTTGTGTATATGAATTCGTTGGATTGTCACGGATGAATAGCCGGGGGGGTTGTGAGATGAGAGTTTTCTTTATCTTTCAATTCATGTAATATGTAAATTGATGTAATATTATTTGTATGGCCGCACATCCGGGATGAGGTTGTAGCCGCCATTGTATAATTTCTTTTTACTGTTTTTGCTCCTAGAATAGATCCAAGGTGGGGTGCACAAACTACCGGGTATCTCGAAGTGCCGAGTGGCCTACTCACGTCGTTGAGGGAGGCTGCTTCGCTTCGGGTACTTGGCGGGTAGTTTGCCGCACCCGTAGGGGTCTAGGGTGGGGTTTGGCTATTCATCGCGACTGTGTAATCCGCTCTTCGTTACAGGCTCGTACGAAATGCGGATTCTTAGTATATCCAATGTGTTCATCTGTGATCTGGAATGGCTATCATTGCATGTGACGAATGTATATATCTATATATGATATCTATTTAGGCGTTGCTTATGTTTTGCATCCGCGCTAGTCCAGCCCCCGCTCTGTCGTTAGTTAAGTAACCTAACGGGTGATGACGGGACCCCGTGGCGAATGCGGATGGCATAAGCGTACGTCATATTTTCGTTGTTTTCTGCAATGGTAGGATTAATTGATAGGACGCATTAAAATTAATGCAAGAAAAATAAACCAAGTAAAAGTCGTTGGAACACTTTCAAAACCACTCGGTTCTTTTCAAAAACCAACTTTTAAATGTGGAGCTTGAACCACTCCTTTTGAAAGCTATCTCGTTCCTTCGATTATATCAAGTTCACTACGTTCACGATTCGCCAAAACCATTCGTAGCCCTCCGTCGTTTCACATGGATAGTCAATAAGTATTCAAGCTATGTTTGTTAGCCAAAGTCAAGGCATAGTGATTGGTAGTTATTGGGTATTCATGTGCAGCATAGATAGATGTGTTGGTTTGGGACAGTCGTACTGCCTTATTGGCCAAAGTCAAGGGTAGGTACGGGTGGGTTCAAATTAACCTGGAGAATGACGGGTAGAACTTGACATGTGACTTATGATTTGTTGGCCAAAGTCAAGGTCATAAGAGCATGGGGTAAAAATCCACATCGGGAGTTTCTAAAGAAACTAAAACTTGCTAGCGCTGCATACTATTTGGAGTGTGATGATTCTGGTAGGATTCCTTCAGTTTTGTCACGCGATGATATTTGGATCCCGGTCCTACTGTGAGTATATGCTACTCCTCTGGAACTTTCTCACTTAACGATCAATGCTATAAACCAAGTAGGTGTGTAGAAAGGTGTTAGCGGGGCTACGCCCACAGGGAAAAGAGGTTACTTAATTAAGGAACTTCGCGAAAGCGTTGGAAAACCTCCCTCGAAGTACCGACACTGGCCTGGCTGAACGGTTAAGCAAGAATTGTACGGTGAGATTGATCCCGACTAATTCGTTCTTTATGGTTTGAGGAGGGATTCGAGAGACAGTGGGAGCCATCATGTTTAGACAAATTAAAAACCACTCTAAACTTGCAAGAGCATCATGCTAAAGTGTTTCTTCTCTCTCTCCTAATTGCAGCGACCAAACAACATGACTGGACTTAAGTTACTACTAGATAAAAACATACTGACAGGGCCAAATTACAAAGATTGGCTCAGGAATGTCAAAATGGCAATCACTTATGACAAGTTGGGGTATCTCCTTACCACCAAAGCTCCCCCTGTCCCAGGTCCCAAAACCAGCGTCGTGGATAGGGAAATCCGTAAGACTTGGGAAATCGATTGCGCGAAGGCCAAGTGCCTCGTGCTTGCCTCTATGGACAATGAACATCAGAGGAGGCACGAGAATATGGACCTTGAATCCATATTTCTCCATACAAAAGAACTGTATGGAGAGCAATCCCGTATCGCCAGATACAAAGTCTCGAAAAAGCTGTTTTCGGCGAGATTGGCCGTCGGATCATCGGTAGCGGAACACATGCTTAAGATGATTGGCTACATAGAGGAGCTCGCGGACCTTGGGACCACGTTGGAGAACGAGCTCTATACGTACTTGATTCTCCAGTCCCTTCCTTCCACTTACGCCCAGTTTATCCTGAACTTCAACTTGCAAGAAAAAGAGGTTGAACTTTCAGAGCTCCTCAACATGCTGAGGAGTGCAGAGGGCACCCTACAGAAAGGTAGGAAAACATCCACTTTGTTTGTAGTAGGATCTTCCTCTTCTAGGTCCAAGGCGAAAGCCAAGGGAAAGGAGAAGAAAACCCCCACCAAACCAAGGGGCGGTGTTAGTAAAGTGGATACGAAGGGAAAGGCAAAGGCAACAAAGGTAGCGGGAAAGCTTGTGGGGAAGGAAGAGTGCTTTTACTGTCACAAGAGTGGACACTGGAAGAAAAATTGCAGGGCTTGGAAGGCCAGAAACCAAAATCTGAAGCAAGTTGCGGCTTCAGCTTCAGGTGTGTATGTTATTGAAAACTGTCTATCAATAAACTCTACTTCCTGGATATTGGATACCGGGTCAGGATCTCATATCTGTAATTCTTTGTAGGCATTGAGAAAGCGTAGGTTTTTGAAGGCAGGTGATATGACCCTCAAAGTTGCAAACGGAGCTAGCATGGATGCTGAGGCCGTGGGGGACTATCACCTGGGAATGTCAGATGGACATGTTTTGGTTTTACGTAATTGTTATTTTGTACCCAATGCAACTTGTAATATCATTTCTGTATCTTTAATATCTAAAGAAGGTTATGAATTTGCATTTGTAAGCAATGTTGTAAACATTCACCTTAATCAAGTTCTGATTGGGTCAGGTACATTAAGCAATGGTATATACGTATTAAACCAACCACAGATTTTCAATGTACAGAATACACATAAAAGAAAGTCTCCGGAAACAAATTAGGCTTTCTTATGGCATTGTAGACTGGGTCACATCAATGAGAGAAGGTTGACAAAGTTACATACAGAAGGATATTTGGATCCGTTCGAATATCAATCATATGCAACTTGTCAATCCTGTCTCAAAAGAAAGATGATAAAGACTCCGTTCACTGGACACGGAGTAAGAGCGAGCGAGCTCTTAGGACTCGTACACAGCGATGTGTGCGGTCCAATGTCTACGCATGCACGAAGCGGTTATTCTTACTTCATTACTTTTACGGATGACTTTTCAAGGTACGGATATGTCTTCTTAATGAAACATAAATCCGAAGCCTTTGGAAAATTCCAGGAATATAAGAATGAAGTAGAAAAACAAACAGGAAAAAGTATCAAGACACTGAGATCTGATCGAGGAGGTGAATACTTAAGTGCCGAGTTCCTGGATTATTTAAAAGAGAATGGAATTCTCTCTCAGCTTACTCCTCCATACACTCCGCAACATAACGGTGTATCGGAGAGACGGAACCGCACCCTATTGGATATGGTACGTTCCATGATGAGTTACCGTGATCATTCTGGGGATATGCATTAGAATCAGCTGCATACCTTTTGAACCGAGTTCCAACTAAGACTGTGCCTACTACACCATATCAGATGTGGTGTGGGAAGAAACCCTATCTTAATCATATTAAGACATGGGGATGTCCAGCTTTTGTTAAAAAGCAGCATGCGGACAAACTCGAGGCACGCTCAGTACAGTGCAAGTTTGTGGGATATCCAAAGAACTCCAAGGGATATTTCTTCTATTGCGAAGAGGAACAAAAGCTTTTTGTTTCTCGTCATGCCCACTTCTTGGAAACTGAGTTTTTGGAAAATCAAATAAGTGGGAGCGCAATAGAACTGGAAAACCACAGACTATTACTGAAAGCTTAGTAGAACCAGAGGGTTCGAAAGATCAGGACATTCCTGCGCCGCTCCGCAGAAGTAGTAGGCAGTCTCATCCGCCCGAGAGATACTACGGTTTTCTCATAGACGGGGATAGAGAGGATTGCATCATTAATAGTGATGAGCCGACTAGCTTCCAGCAGTCCATTCAGAGCGTCGACTCGGTAAAATGGCTGGATGCAATGCGGACCGAAATGGAGTCCATGTACACTAACAAAGTATGGACGTTGGACGTTGCTCCAGATGGGGTAAAACCCGTAGGATGCAAGTGGATCTTCAAAAGGAAGATTGGTGTAGATGGACAGGTTGAGACCTATAAGGCTAGACTTGTTGCAAAGGGTTTTCATCAAAGACCTGGTTTGGACTATGACGAAACCTTTTCTCCAGTGGCTATGCTGAAATCCATTCGGATCCTTCTTTCCATTGCTGCCTTCCACGATTATGAGATCTGGCAGATGGACGTAAAGACCGCTTTTCTAAATGGAAATTTAGAGGAGTGTGTCTATATGGACCAGCCAGAGGGTTTCATTCAGAGTGGGAGCAGCGGAAAGGTGTGCAAGTTGCGTAAATCCATCTATGCACTAAAGCAGGCATCGCGGAGTTGGAACATCTGTTTTGATGAGACGGTCAAAGAATTTGATTTTATCAAAAATCCAGATGAACCATGCATCTATAGTCGATTTGTAGAAAGAACTGTGGTATTCCTCGTTTTATACGTGGATGACATTCTTTTGATAGGAAATGACATTCCTATGCTACAATCTGTCAAAGGGTTCTTGTCACACAGGTTCTCCATGAAAGACCTGGGTGACGCCTCTTACATTCTGGGGATCCGGATCTATCGTGACAGATCCAAGAGGATATTAGGACTTTCACAGTCCAGGTACATCGACACCATACTGAAAAGATTCATTATGGAAGATTCCAAGCACGGTAATCTACCGGCTTGTCACGGGATCACCCTCTCCAAAGAGATGTCTCCCAAGACTGATTTGGAAAGGGATCGCATGTCTATTATACCCTACGCTTCTGCGGTAGACTCTATAATGTATGCGATGTTGTGTACCAGACCAGATGTAGCTTATGCACTGAGTGTGGTAAGCCGGTATCAGTCAAACCCTGGGGAGAAACACTGGATAGCGGTAAAGAACATTCTCAAGTACCTGAGAAGGACTAAGGAGATGTTCTTGGTGTATGGCGGAAAAGACCTCCAGATCGAGGCCTTTGCTGACTCTAGCTTCCAGAGTGACAAGGATGATTCCAAGTCCATGTCGGGTTATGTCTTTACCCTCAATGGAGGGGCGGTGTGTTGGAAGAGTTCCAAACAGGAAACCGTTGCTGACTCGACGATGGAAGCGGAATATATCGCTACTGCAGATGCCGCAAAAGAAGCCATCTGGATAAGGAAGTTCCTGACAGAACTTCAGGTGGTTCCATCCATTGTTGATCCAGTACCTCTGTATTGCGACAACAACGGGGCTATAGCTTTAGTGAAGGAACCCAGGTCCCATCAGAAGTCCAGACACATCTTGAGGCGGTATCACTTGATCAGGGAGATCGTGGGTCGCCAGGAGATCGAGGTTCGGAGAGTTGCTACGGAAGATAACATTGCTGATCCATTCACGAAGGCCTTACTCCAGACTCAGTTCGAGCGGCTGATCGAGATGATAGGTCTTCGATATGCCAGTACATGGCCTTAGTGCAAGTGGGAGATTGTTAGTGTATATGCCCTAGAGGCCATTACTGTATCATACTAGTTTGTATATTACTTAATGGAAGCTTGGGATATTCACCTTGTATAGACAATCTTGCTCAAAATGGTAGTATGCTACTTGGTTTGTTTCTACTTTAATGTGTGCATGTGTTTCTTATAGCATATCGCCTTTACACATTAGTGGAGCCCTTAGGATCTTTGCTTGATTACTAGCGTTGTGATGGCAGTCACACTCGTGGGGGCTGGGTAATCCACAAGCACATCCTTATGCATGTCCCTAGTCGTAGGACTATCGAGACAGGGCATCGATACTCCGGAGTAGACTAGCGTATGCGCTTCTCATCCCAGCTTGGGAGACGGTCTGTCCCACAGCCGTCAGTACGTCGTACTTGAGATAGTATGCCGGTGCTCGTTAGGTTACGAGTACACTGGACAGGACTCGTTGTGAACTGTTAGTTGGTATTATACCTATCGTCAGTTATCAGTTCCCAGGTGACATGAGTACAGCTTAGTCCGTTGACTTGACACTGTCACTTCGCCTCGAGTGTGTTCCCACTGTTCTTAGATTGCTACCCTACCACGGCTCAAAGGAGTCGTGTAAACAAGTAGCAGTTGGGTGCAGTCCCGAAGTACTTGGAGGCAGTGACGGTTAGACAAGATTCGTCTCTCCCAGTATTGGGGGTTGATATCGCGCTGTGTCTAGGAGAGCCATTACACAAAGTCCCTGGCCAAGGCAAGCGAGATATAGTGGTAGGTTTCCAGTGTTATCTTAGGGTGTTCTGGGCTACACTCCGACACGACTTGTACCGCTATTAGGGAACTGACGTTTACCGCCCCCTAGGCCCGCCATGCGATATTCTTAGACGAACAGACCGGACTGTACGGAGATTGTCACATTCAGGCTCAGTAGGAGTTCAGATGGGTTTACCTCATCGGTCTTCTTATCGGTATCTACCTGGGGACCGTTACGTACAGCTAGTGCCGCTTGCGGTCTGTGGTTAAACCCACTGCCAGCGTAGTGTCGAGTCTTTAGAGTCCCACACAGAGGGTTATTCGCCTTTAGGCAAAACGAGTAGAGGTCGCATGGTTTTGCGACGGGGTTCGTTCACATCCGCGCACTTGTGCACGTTTGGTGTCCGGACAGCTTATACTAGCGGGCTTTGGTTTAAACCTAGTATATATTTTGGGATTGGTTTTATCTCATTGTATTCGTGTTCCTCGGAACACGGATACGGGTGTGTATGCACAGTTGACTGAGGCAGAGGCAGAGGACTTTCATTAGGGTTGATGACCGTTGTTTTTTTCTTAACCCTAATGTTTATATATGAAATATGATTAGTAATATTAATTAATTATAATTGTGTTATGGTTAGGATTGTTGACCATTTGACTATGGTAGACTTGTTGACCTATGTTGACAAATTGACCATCATCACTTCATATGAAAGATGCTCTTTGATTCTTGCAAACTTCATTAATGTGAAATGATAATGGTCATTTCAAGTTAACCATCACAATTATCTTTAATTAATTATTTAATTGTCATAATTCACATATATGTGAGAAGGTTGGCATTATCTTCTCATTTTATTCTATCATTCTCATTCTCTCTCATCCTCTTCCTCTCTCTCAAAGCTCTCCCTCTCATGAGTTGAGAACCATTAAGCTTTGAGATAAAACCTTCAAAATTACTCTCTACTCTTTCTAAGGTTCTAGGTTTACCACACCAAGCACCTTAGTTACTTCTAGTTTGAGGTAGGAGCCAAAAGTAGAGGCCCTCGGGTGGATCTTTCTTCGGCAAAAGAAGGCGACGAGGACAACCCGTTCATCCCACTCCAAGGAGCAAGAAGAGAAGGACTTCAAGACTTAGGTATAACCCTTTAACCAAGTAGCTAGCTCTTTTAGCTTGGTTGTTAGTTTATGTTTAGCAAAGATTCTCCTTTAGTTAGTCCATGTTGCCTAGAGTTGTAAAAATCGAATTTTTATACCGTTTCCGTCTTCCCATAAGCACCGGGGTGGGCAACGTGGACTTACAGAATCGGCCAATCCTAAACTGCTGTAATCTTCTCGGAATCAACAGCGATTCCATCTTCAGATACGACATGCCCTAAAAACTTCACTTCTTCCAGCCAAAACTCGCACTTGCTCATCTTTGCATATAATCATTCTTGACTCAATGTCTGCAGTGCGATTTTCAAGTGTTCTGCATGCTCTTCAAGGCTTCTTGAATAGACCAGAATATCATCGATGAACACCACTATAAACTGGTCAAAGAACGGCGAAAAGATTCGGTTCATCAAGTCCATAAATATCGCCGGTGCATTCGTGACTCCGAATGGCATTACTAAATACTCGTAATGTCCATATCGAGTTCGGAACGCAGTCTTGTAAATATCCTCTGATTTAACTCGAACTTGATGATATCCGGATGGCAAATCTAGCTTCGAGAATACCCTCGCGCCACTAAGTCGCTCAAACAATTAGCCAATGCGAGGGATCAGGTACTTGTTCTTAATAGTCACCCGGTTTAATTCTCGATAATCGATGCACATCCTTCTTGTGCCATCTTTCTTCTTTACTAGAAGAACTAGAGCTCTCCAAGGTGAATTTTTCATGTGAATCCAACCCTTCTCAAGCAATTCGGTAACCTGCTTCTTTACTTCTTCCAACTCCACTGGTGCCATCGGATAGTACGCCTTTGAGATTGGCGCTGCACCAGGAACAAGATCGATTGCGAACTCCACATCTTGTTTTGGCGGTAAACCCGAGATGTCCTCGAACACGTCCATAAACTCTCGAATTACAGCTGGCGCTTCTTCCTTATCACCTTCCATCGTCGAAAGAACATTGTTTGCTGGCCTAGCCCTAAACTCGACTGGCCCGATAGAACTGCTTCCTCCAGCAAAAACAAACTCCGGATGTCCGGGAATCTGGAAAATCACTTTCTTTGCCCTACAATCAATGTGAGCATGGAAAGTGCCGAGAAAGTCCATTCCCAAGACAACATCATAACTGCCAGTATCGATCACCAAGAAATCTGCAAAACATGAACTGGTAAGCAATGAAACTGAGAGAACCAAGATAATAAAACGACCATGGAACAAGGAAATGAATCAAGACCAGGACTCCAAGTTACTTAAATAGAGTACCACATTGTAACCAAGTTGCAGTTCATAGTTACAATCATATAACTCCGTTCAAGTCTCCCAAATCCTAGTATCAGAATCAATGGAATAGGACGGAAGAAACAATAGGGAACCAAAAGAATTTCAACTCGAGATGCAAAGTTGTTTGCATATCGTCAGGACAGGGGTCAAGAGAAAGATATGATTCAAGAATCATGATAACAATATGGCAGGATATGTTCCTAATTACAGGTTTTCTGATTCGTGTATTTGGTCCAATACCCAACTACAAAAAGAATCAAACCCGATTAACCTAGATCCTATAGCTCTGATACCAAACAAACCCTGTCCACCTTATTTTTCTTTGGCGGGTCCTTGGTTGTCAGCTCTTTGATGGCTTGGTCATCAAGGATGATATTCTCAGGGACTTTTTCTTTTCCCTTATCTTTTCTATTTGACCCACTGTTCGAGGGCCCAAGATTCTTTCCGGTGCGATTACGCAGCTGAATGTTCTTGCAGTTCTTCGGTTCTTCCTCTTTTCCCAACATGGATTCTTTGAAGAGAGGGCCAAGAGTTATTTCTTCGTCAGAGTCGCTCTCGAAGGTGAGAACTTGCGGTCCCCCAGCGTCGACCATGTGACAGCTGCCGGTAGTTCCTTTACGCTCCTCGGTCATATTTCTTTGCTCTCGATGAGTTTTGCGTTTCATCCGCTTGAAATGTTGCCGGTGAACAACATATCCCCACCACCATCTTTTAAAAGCGTTGCACTCTTCAGAGAGGTGCGCAATCTTTCGATGATATAAGCAGTAGTTAGGATGCGTTTCCGCTTCACCAAGGGTGTTCCCTTCGGAGGGTGGCAGCTTCATTTCTATCGATATGGCTTTGGCAAACCTCTTTCTCGTTTTGAACCTGCTTTTATTTGCGACGGATGTACTTTGATCTGGCGGAGGTGTTTCAACCCTTTCGTCCAGTCGCCGGCGTTTGGGTTTTTCAAATATGGCCATCTCACGCTCTCGAGCAGCTTTGCTTTTAAGAAGAGTTTCGTTCCGGAATGCATCAATCATTTCGTCTGATGGCCTTAGAAGTTCCGGTTCAGGATCCGCCCCCAGTTTCTCAGTGTAAGGAGCTCCTTCATCGTCTGTCGACGAGTGAGAGATCACATGGCAATTTGCCACATAATCTTCAGATTCATCCGACGAGTCCTCTCCATTGTCATCATCCCCGTCCTCAAGGACATGGCTGAGAAATTCTTGGAGTGTGACTGGAGTCCGCGTTTTTTGATTATATTCTTCTAGCGCGTCAATCTGCTTCTGCAGGTCCGTGCGTTTGTCACCAGGCTTCACGGGCTTTTTGGTCTTCTTCTTCTTCTTCGAAAACTTTGACGGCTGGGTGTGAGCGCTTTAGCTATCACCACCAATCTTTGGAGTTGGGCGCGGTTTCAGCATTCCCTCGATGATCTCGGTTCCAGTGGATTTTTCCACCTGATCGCCGGGCATGTTTGGAGATCCTTCAGCATTCTTTTCGTCTTGGCCGAAAGAGCGACCTCCCATGGAGCTTCTTCTATGAAGGAGCATGATGCCCCCGGTGTATCCGTCTTCTTGGGAGCGTATGGCTGTGGTGGGTTCACCTTCCAATTCTCGGACAGGGCAAATTTGCCTTGTTGGTATTGATCTTCAATCCAGCCTTTAAAGACGAAGCAATCCTTAATTTGATGGCTTACCGTTTGATGGTAGGGGCAATAATTGGGACTATTAGTCTTGCCGGGTTGCAACGGTCATTTTGGATTCGGCAGATTGATGAGCCTGTTGCGCACCGCTAGCTCAAACAATCTCTTCGTTTTGTCCCGGGGGAACGAATAAGGATGCTTCATCTTCTCATTATAGAATTGCCGTCTCTCGTCTAGGCGATCAGTTAGTTCTGGACCACTGGGCTGCTGTTGAGTATTAGCAATGAATGTCGCTTTCCCTTTGCCCTTTTCGTTCCGTGGCTCCGGCTTTGAAGGAGACGGTCTATGACCCATCCGGTCCATTTAGGCCAGTTTGTCAATCAAGGCCTGGAACGTGGTCGGCTTGAAGAACATCATGAATTGGGAAAGAGTTGCCTGAGGGTCCAGAGTGCCCACGAACATGCCCACTGCCGGCGCTTCCTCGATGCGCTGCTCACATTTTGACCATAAATTTCGCCACCGTATTGCGTATTATACCCAAGTTTCGCCTGGCTTCACCCTGGCGTTAATTAATGCGGTAATCGGGGTAAGCTCGCTAGCGCTCGCGAATCTCTGCGTAAACAGCAGTTCCATCTCCGCAAATGTCTTGACAGAGTCGTTTGGAAGTTCAGAATACCACTCGAATGCCGTCTCCGACATGGAACCAACAAACTGGCGGAGCAGAAGTTTATCATTACCCACGGTGTTGCCGCACAAGGATTTGAATTGAGCGACGTGCTGATGCGGATTTCCCGTCCCTTTATATACATGGAATTTAGGGATCGTAAATCCCGGAGGGTACCTTATTTGGTCATACCAGCCTGGATTGGGTCGCCCAGTCTTAACGACCTGTCCAGCCGCTTCGTTCGCCTGGTGAGATCGTATTTACTGAGCGATGTAGTCGTCCAAAGAGGCCTTAGAGATTGTTTCTTCTTTGGCTGCTGAAAGAGCTGGAGGGGGGTTCGATGTCTCCCCTCTGTCGTCTTCAATGATGATCGTGGGGTCTTCAGCTGGAGGTTCCGGCTGTAACATCATCCCAGCCATGTCTTGGAACAAAAGAGCCATTCATTTTATATTGGCTGCCTGCTCCGCAGCCTCTTTCTCTTTCCTCTCAAGCATTCTTCGGAGGAACTCGGTATCAGTCTCTTGTTCCCGACGCTGCTCCGAGGTTTCTGGATTTTCTTTTGGCCCAGTGAGTGCGTCCATTGCAGTTAGCATCTCCTGAAATTTCTGCTGCTGTTGTTCCTGAGCTTTCGTTATCGATCGGGTAAGCGGTCGATGACCCGTAGAAGCACGGCTTTCCTCTTTTCCGGAAGCCATATAAACGGTATGCACTACCATGCCCCCAGACTTGGGGCGTTTAGGCTCGGTGTCTCTGCGGTTCGTCGCAGACACAGGGGTTTTCTTTGGCCTCCTTCTTTTTTGAGCGGTTAACATTGAGGGAGCCGTTGCGGCGGGCACCCAGACGGATGATGTCTTTTATGGTACCAAGAGACGGCTCTTTTCTTGCTGAGCTTTGAGCTTCTTTGGTCGGCGAGAGTAGTCCTGGTCAATCACCGATTCCTAGACCCGTCGCCAGACTTTGTAAATTTTGGAAGAAATCCGCTGAGGGGGCTGCTCCGGCTTCGCCTTCGGTGCATTCTCCACGGGTGGAGGAGATCTCTTCAGCACTGCAGTAGGAGAGTTCCTACGCACCTTGTTAAGTAGTTCAAAGCTGTTCCCGGTCGGAACAGCAGCATCGATCTCCACCGTTGGAGCTGGTGGAGTAAATCCAGACGGAGAGCTGCCCACAGCCTTCCTTACTCGGCGCCAGTGATGACGGCGAGCATGTCGCGCAGATGGTGTTGGTTCAGCTATGGGGATGGCTTTGTCATGCCTTCTGTTCTGGTCAGGCTCTGCCGGTACAGCTTCTTGAAGACCGATGTCCGTTGAGCAGTAGTATCCAATCTGTCAAAGACAAACCTTTGAGCAGGAACGGGAGCCGGAGTGGCCAGCCTTGTAAAGACTGATCCTTTGACGGGAGAAGTTTCTTTAGTGACCTTGAGAGAAGGAATGGCTATCCGTTTTGGGATGGCCGCTTCAGGTATCGTGGGCTTCTTGATGGGCCCATTGGAGTTCAGGCTCAGCCTATCGAAGACTGATGCTGTCGGCTTGGCATTGGATGACCCGTTGAGATAGGTCGTGGTGGTAGTGAGCCGATCAAAGACCGACTTCTTCTGCGCTTCTTGCGGCAGCGGGATGTTAACGTTCATTGGTGGGAGCATGGTCCAGAAGAACAACCCGGTGGTAGCCTGCATTACCTGCTCTACCGGCATCGTGAAAAGGGAGGCCGCCTGGGGCTCGTGAGTTACACCCCCAGATGGGGGGAACAGGAGTTGCAGTTGCAGCTGGAACATTTTGTGCAGGTAGACACCATTGATCTTTCATTTTTTTCACCGAGCAAGACACCAAATCTTAGTACCTCGAACCCAAGGGCAACCATAGCAAACCGCGATTCGTTCGTGAACACGACACAAGAAGTGTGGAGTGGAAAGAGGAAAAGGTCCCACCGGGCGTGCCAGAATCTGTTCCCCGCCGAAAACGCGGAGATGCGACCGCGCGGGTCCGTCTCACCTGAATTTCGGGGCAGATGCTAATTGGTGCTATCTGTCCACCTCTCTGAAGATACCAAGTTGATTTATGGCACCATGTATCGAAGGTTTAAACGGATGCGGCCGATATAGCAGACTTCATCAGATTCCCCTCGTTGATGAGGGGTTTTTGATTGTGGGGACGCTCTTCCCTGCAGGCGCAAGCCCCTGCAGTTAATTATACTACCGCATCACGGTAACCACTTTCTCCTTCTCCAGATGGTCACTTCGTGTCGTGGGTATTTGTTTTGTTTTTGGTTGCCCGTGGATTGTATATGGAGACTAATTTGTGTTGTCGCCTGTAGGGCGTAGATTAGTCCAAATCCGTATCTTTTTAGATTTGGGTTTGGGGGTTGGGTTTAAGGATACGTTAGTTTCACTTGAGACTAAGATCAACTAAAACGTTTGTTAAGGATACGTTAGTCCAATTTTTAGACTAAGATCAACTTAACAGGATCGTTTAGATCCGACAAGAGAGCAATTGGGCTCTATTATTTAGTTTAGGGACATTGCGGTCGATTAGTTTAAGGACATCACGATCCAGCGTTAGTTTAAGGACATCTCGGTCCAAGGTTAAGGACATCATAGTCCGTGAGTTTAAAGACCTCACAGTCAAGGTTAAGGACATCATAGTCCGTGAGTTTAAAGACCTCACAGACAAGGTTAAGGACATCATAGTCCGTGAGTTTAAAGACCTCACAGTCAAGGTTAAGAACATCATAGTCCGTGAGTTTTAAAGGACCCCACAGTCCATAGAATGTTTGGTTGTCGGGACCCGTCACCTCTCTGAAGACGTTGAAGGATTATAACAATAAATATCAAAGGAGTAAAGAGATGTACCCTCGAACTGACGTGAGTTGGTTGAAAGATCTGTAGTCCAATTTGGGGCTAAGATCTGTTAACATATTTATGAGCAGATGAGCTCAATTAATATGAGTTGAGGACTTATGGCCAATCTTGGGCTAAGTCCAATCAAGTTAAAATGTTTAACATTTTATTTTGGGATGTTAAGCATTTATTTGAGCTCGGCCCTTTTAACAATGCTGAGCATTGATTTAGCTTCTGACAATCTTTGTCTTTTACTGAATGCTGAGCATTCATCATAGCTCTGGGGGTTATTCAAAGAACAATTTAAATTCTACCCAAGATCGCATAAAAGCATGTAGTGCGCTTGGCACCAGCGCCAGTCAATGAGCGCAGGACGCTATGGTTAAAGCGCTAGTACGCTTGGCGCTTTGCGCCAGATGTGAAGTGCTAATGCGCTTAGCTCTTTGCGCTAAATGAAGAGCACAGATGCGCTATAGTTGAAGCCTTGAGTCGTTTGGCGCCGGTGCCATTATAATTAACTGCAGAGCACTTTTAATAATGCAGCGCACACGTGAGGAGTACGTGGCGCGCTTAGCGCTGAGCGCTAGATGAAGAGCACTAAGGCACTTTTTAATTAGGAGCGCTAAGGCTCTTATTAGATTAAGAGCGCTAAGGCTCTTCTTAGGTTAACTTCGCGCTCTGCAGATTATCTGTTCTTTGATAGGAGGTTTTGTCTCAAAATTCTAAGAATAAAGTTCTTAGTTCATAGAAGATGTTTCAATCTCTTTTTGATGAAAGGCTTTGCCTTTATGGATCTGTGATCCTAAGAGAATTGAATAATTCTCCCCCCTTTATAATGAGATGTTCATAATCTCTTTTGTGAAAGACAACTTTGTCTTATAGATCTATGATCTGTGAAAGAAGTAAGCACTTCTGTTTATATTGAGACGATTTCGTCTATATATTCTTTTTACCTTAAAAAAGAATTGTCTTCTTTTTGCCGAGAGCTTCTTCTTCTTCTCGAGATTTTCTCAAAGTTTATGGGGAGGGGGGTTCCTCTCTACAAGACTTGAAATCTCGGGTCCTTTATATAGGGCAGGCTGATTTGTTGAATCAGTTAAAGAGATTTATTCTCTAATTGATTTGGGGAATTTCCCCACCGTCGGATCTTTGATCCAAGAGCTTCTGATTTACAGAAGGCAATCTTCTTGTTTTTAACAAGATTGGGAAATCTTTCCATGCAGAATTTATTCTGTCTTTGGTAATTTTTATTTACCATTGGATCATTGATCCAACGGTGCTCTGATTTACAGAGCACAGTTTTGTTGTTTGGAAAGATTTTGAGAAATCTTTCTTTAACCGAATTTAATTTTGGTTAATTAATTATTTATCATTATTATTAGATCTTTGATCTAACGGTGGGGAGCTTTTAGTTCCAGCGCTAGCGCTTATGCGCTCTGCCCATGGTGCGCTAGTTGTAGCGCAGCGCTCTTAGCGCTAATGCACATGTGCTTTGCACGTGGTGCGCTATTTGGAGCGTAGCGCACTTGGCGCTACATCTAAAGCACTGCTTTATTGGAGGTGTCCTTTCACCCTCCTTTTAAGTCAAACTTATATTCCCCAGAACTTTCATCTCCCAGGTCTTGGAAATAGCTCCACTATGCACAAAATTTTCTGTGCCTAGTCTTCATAATCTGAAGCAAAGTTTCTTTCTTTTCTCGTCTCCAAAAGAACCCTCTCAACTATGGCTTGTAACCGCCCACATGCTCGTCGACAACCATGGGAAGTGCCCATCCAGGACATTGTTCCTCGCTTTGCTGCGCGCTTGGTGGATCCTGCTCTTAATGATGACCAATGTGACGCAGCGCTGTACGAGCTCTTGACTCGTGTAGGGTCTCTTCTCCCCCCACACTCTATTTGGGTTTGGATGATCCTTACGTCTGTGCTCGCTGATATCCCCCCTCCTCCAGCAGAGATGACTTCGGCAATACTTGATGCTGCTGAAGACAAGATCGAGTGCTTCTTCGAGACGCATTTGATCACTAAAGCCCTGAGGGATTGCTTTGTCCATTTGCTGAGCCAGATACGGGCTCGTCGGGTCGTTATCTCCACTTTCTCTGGTGAGTGTGGCGCTGATCGATGGGTGGCTACTCCCCGAGAAGATCTCCGTTTTGACATGGTGGAGAAGACAGAGAGGGAGCTAGATAATCTCATTCTTAGCTTTGCAAACCCTTGTCCTTTTGATCCCATGTTTGGCGATCTGTTTATATTGTAAAAAAATGTCTAATTAAGTATTTTATTATCTGCCAAGTGCTCCTCTTATTTTTAATTCTTTGTTATTCCTTTGTCAGGTGCTTATGCGCTGCATAACATAACTTGTTATAGCGCTCTTGGCGCTTAACGCTCTCGTGCTTTGCACGTGAGCACTGTTTCAAAGTCTTTGACTCTTAGTGCTAGCGCGTTCACTGTTAGCGCTCTTCATGAAGCGTCACTTCATTTCAAACCTTGGAATTTGAACAGAGGTTTGCTCTGATTGGGGAAACAAATGCCTCCCCACCGTTGCGCTTACGTGGCCACACGTGAGTGCAGCGGTGGTAGCATCTCAGTCGTTGGATCAACTTTTGGAAGTTGAAATGGCTCTCAATGCCTATAAATAAGGCCTTTGGCCCTCGGAGATGACCATTGTTCATCTTCTTTCTGAGAATTATTTCTCCTTCAGAGCATTGCTCTCTTTTTAAGAAGTCTCTTAAAAACTTTGTCAGATATTTTCTCTTTTTTTTTTGGTAAGATTTGAACTTGTTATCAGAGGTTTGCTCTATTTGGATCATGGATCTGAAAAAGAAAACCTTTTTAGGGTTTCTTTCGACCCTTTGATGAAGAATTCTTGGAATTCACTTTATAGCTCTTAAAGCTCTCGAATTTTTTACTTCTGCAGAAAGCTTTACTTTCAGGGTTTCTTGAAGGATCATTTCATCTTCTCTACAGAGCAATGCTCTTTAGCATCTTCGGGGAATTTTATTCCCCTATTAATTATGGCAGTTTTCATTTCTGCTGGAAAGCATTGCTCTCAAGGGAGATTTACTCCTTGGTTTGAGGGACTTAAATGGGAGTCTTTTGAGGGTTTTCCTCCTTAATCGCCCAAATTTGGATTTGTTTGTCACTTGACAGATCTTGTCTTCCCGAGAACTTGTCTAAATCCCAATGTCTGATTTTCCTCATTACCAATCTTTTAATGATGTTTCTTTTCAGGCACTATGGCTATTAATTTATATAGTCTGAACGAGTTTATCTCTTATGAGGATATTCGCGTACAGGGCCGTTGCCAAAACCAAGAGTTTACAGATGCTCAATGTGCGGAGATTATGGCTCTTCTGTATGCATACAACGGTCGACTGCTTCCTCGTCGCTCCGCTCTCTTGAAAATCGTAGTGGGAGCAATTTGGGGAACACTTCCTGGGTTTTACGAAGCCATGCCGGTGGATGCGTTGGATGATGCTGAAGACAAGGTGCACTCGGTGTACCAGTCTGGCCTGATCTCAAAGAAGCGTCAAGATAACCTCATTGATATTTTGCATCAAACTTTCCAACAGACGACGATAAACGCTTCTTATCAAAGGGAGGAGGGCATTGGCGAGGATCTCGACACCCGTGATCGCGAGAGGATGCACACGAGAATGGTCAGAAAGGCCAGAAAGATTCTAGATGGTCTTACTTTCGAATTCCTCAATCCATGCCCTGGATCTGAGGTTTTACCATTGTAATCATTTTGATGATGTTTTCGTTTACTGCTTTCATTATTGTAAGAACTTTTCGAAGTATGAATAACAAATTCCTCGTTTCCATGTGTCTACCTTACGCACTAACTCTTTTGCACATCCATGAATGGGTATGCTTTAAACGTTTAACCGAATGCAAATTAACTGTTCTCCTTGTCGCTTTCTTCACTTTTCTCTGTTGCCGGCGCGTTACCTTAGTAAGCGTAGCCTGTAGAGTACTCCGTTGATAGTTTATTTAAATCTCTTTGCAAGACTGTGCCCTTCTTTTTCAAGTCAAGATATTTGTGATTTGATTTATCCCCGAAATGGAGCATTGCTCTATGATGGATAAGTTATGAATTAATGCATATATTTATTTATTTATTTATTTTTAGACGGAGCATTGCTCTGATTGAGAAGGTTATGAGTTGATATTTTTCCGTGTCGGAGTTTTGCTTGACGACAAGGAAACGTCGGAGCATTGCTCGACGACAGGGGGTGATATGTGTCTAAGTCGAAGCTTTGCTTAACGACGAGGAGGTGTCGGAGCATTGCTTGATGACAAGGGTTGACATAAGGTCCAAGTCGAAGCTTTGCTTAACGACGAGGAAGTGTCGGAGCATTGCTCTACGACAAAGGTTGACATAAGCCATACGGGGTCAAGATTGTCATTGGCCATATGGTGTCAGGGGTTGACTTTATCCGCATTTCACGGAGTCAAGGGTTGCTCTGGATGCTTCCCACGGGGTCGGTTTGACATAGCCGTGTTCTGCGAGGACCAGGCTCCGCTCTGGACGTTTCCCACAGGGTCATGATTGACATAAGCCGCGTTCCACGTGACCAGGAATTTGCTCTGGATGCTTCCTACGGGGTCATAGCCGTGTTCTGCGAGGACCAGGCTCCGCACTGGACGTTTCCCACGGGGTCAGGATTGACATAAGCCGCGTTCCATGTGACCAAGAATTTGCTCTGGATGCTTCCCACGGGTCATAGCCGTGTTCTGTGAGGACCAGGATCCGCTCTGGACGTTTCCCACGGGGTCAGGATTGATATAAGCCGTGTTCCACGTGACCAGGAATTTGCTATGGATGCTTCCTACAGGGTCATAGCCGTGTTCTGCGAGGACCAGGATCCGCTCTGGACGTTTCTCACGGGGTCAGGATTGACATAAGCCGCGTTCCACGTGACCAGGAATTTGCTCTGGATGCTTCCCACGGGATCATAGCCGTGTTCTGCGAGGAGCAGGCTCCACTCTGGACGTTTCCCACGGGGTCAGGATTGACATAAGCCGCGTTCCGCGTGACCAGAAATTTGCTCTGGATGCTTCCCACGGGGTCATAGCCGTGTTTTGCGAGGACCAGGCTCCGCTCTGGACATTTCCTACGGGGTCAGGATTGACATAAACCGCGTTCCACGTGATCAGGAAAGGTTGACTCTTGGTTGTTTGTCATCGTTGAGTCATGGAACTGGGAATTTTGCCGCAGCTCTGATTTGTTGATATCGTGTCTGTTGAGATGATCTCCAGGCTGCCTATGAACTATTGAGATTTGGCTTCTTCTTCTGATGGAGCCTGGAAAAGGGAAGGTGTGATTCCTTCTTTGTTTGCGCCCCTGGATTGTATACAGGGATTGATGTGATATCACCTGTAGGGCAAAAATTTCATTTTTTTCCCGCGATGCTCTATCATTTCAGCTTTTCTATCGCGAAGGTCGCGATTGCCTAATCATTTCGGCTATTTTTCGTGGAGCCCAATCATTTCGGCTATTTGTTTTATTTTTACTCGAGGCTTTTTATTGCGAGTTGCCCAATCATTTCGACTATTTTTGTATGCATACATTTTTACTTGCTGATTTTGTTGCAAGTTACCCCATCATTTCGGCTATTTCGTATGCATGTGTGGCTCGTTGGCTTTTCGCTGCAAGCTTAGAATTAGACACCGATTTCAGCATCAGCACCACTACAACTGGGATATTGCCAGGAGCGAATCATCATTTGCCTTTGTCGATGCCGAACAAAGGTGGCTTAGTAAACAGGGTTAGGATCCTGTCAACTAAGGCTTTTGACTTCATGAGCCGTAAGGGTCACATAAAGGTATTTCTCCCTGCGAGTCGTGAGGATCTCGTAGGTGCGTTTTCTCCTTAGGAATCGTGAGAATTCCTAAGTGTGTGGTCTCTTATAAGTCGTAAGAATCTTACAAGAGTGTTTTCTCCTTATAAGTCGAGAGGACTTACAAGGGCTGTTCACTGTGCAAACACATCCCTAGTCACGGATGGGACTTTGTTAGGGAAACGTTTATTTGCGCCCGTGGATTGTATACAAGGGTCAGTATTGAGCCACTTGTAGGGCAGCATTGGAGGTTGTGGTGGCCGCTTAAGAACAGGTTCAGATCCCTGTAACTTAAGACTTTTGAATCTCATGAGCCGTGAGGGTCTCATAAGAGGGTTCTCTTTACGAGTCGTGAGGATCTCGTAAGTGTAATTTCTCCTTAGGAATCATGGGGATCCCTAAGTGTGTTGCTCCGTTGTGAGTCGTAAGGATCTCATGCAGATGGTTTCTCCTCACAAGGTCGAGAGGACCTTGCAAGTGTCTTTTAACGAGGTTGCCCCTTTTGGGTTTTCACAAAAACTCGCTGGTAGCCCTGCTATTTTTATTCACGGAGCCCTTCTGGGTTTTCATCCGTGCCCATTTTGCTTATGGACATACCAATTTTTTTTGTCAGCCTTGAAATGCTGCAGTCTACAGTAGTTTTTCGACGTCTCAGTCAACAGCTATTTTTAAGACATAGTGGTCCATCATTAGTTTTAGGACGTTTCGGCCCGACGCTAGTTTTAGGACATAATGGTCCATTGTTAGTTTAAGGACATTTCGGTTCATTGCTAATTTTAAGACATTTCGGTCCGTTGTTAGTTTTAGGACATTTCGGTCCGTTGCTAGTTTTAGGACATTTCGGTCCGAAAGCCGGCTACTACTTATAGAGTTTAGGCGTAGGAAGATAGCGAGCGGACATAAGCGTCGTCATCTATCATTGACCTAGGCAATGACTCGTCAGGGGTAGTATTTCTTAAGAAAGCGACCGTTTATTGGCCTGAAAGGTCTTTCACCATGCATGTCCATGAGTAGGTAAGCTCCACCATGGTAGACTTTGTCTATTTTATACGGGCCTTCATAGTTCGGCTCGAACTTCCCTCGCTTGGTTCGATTAGGGATCATGGGTCTCTTGACCACTAGCATGAGTTCACCTTGACGGAATGTTCTTGGCCTAGTCAATCTTTCATATGAGCGCGTCATCTTTGCTTTATAAGCCTCCGGATTTTGTTGCGCCATGAGCCGGGTTTCATCAAGGGCGTCGAGCTCCTCAAGCCGAAGATGAGCATTTTCTTCGTCTGGTAGCTCGTAGTGAACCGCCACTCGTAGAGAGGGTAACTCTATCTCGAGAGGGAGTACCGCTTCTGCGCCAAATACCAACGCGTACGGCGTTGTGTTCGTGGCTGTTTTGAACGTAGTTCGATACGCCCAGAGAGCTTCATGCAGTCTCTCGTGCCAGTCCTTCTTATTTCGAGACACCATCTTTTTCACGATTTTCGTCAAGGTCTTGTTGAAAGCCTCAGCTAGACCGTTAGCTCGGGGATTATAGACCGAAGAGTATCTCTAGTCTATGTTATGCTGTTGTGCGAAGCGGCTGATCTTGTAGCTTCTGTAGGCTGGACCGTTATCGGAGATGATCCGTCGCGGAGTTCCAAACCGATAAATGACGTGCGTCTTGAAGAAATGGAGAATATTCTCCGTCTTCACTTCCCTCAGCGGTACTGCTTCTGCCCATTTGGAGAACTAATCAGTTGTCGCCAAAATGAAACGATGTCCTTTGGACGATGCCGGTTCGATGGGGCCGATTATGTCAGTTCCCCACATTTCAAACGGCCAGCTAGCCACTGTTGGATGCAGTGGATTTGGATGCTGATGGATAAAGTCTCTGTGAATCTGGCACGAGGGGCATTGCTTCGCGTATTCGAGGCAGTCCTAGATCATCGCGGGCCAATAGTAGCCCATCCTTTTGATCTTCAGCTTCATCTTCGGGCCGGCTTGGTGAGAACCGCAGAATTCATCGTGAGTTTCTTGGATGACTCTCTTTGCCTCTTCAGGTCCCAGGAATCTTAGCCATAAAGAGTCAAATGATCTCTTATACAGGGTTTCATTGACAAAAGCAAAAGACAGAGCTCATTTCAAAAGCTGATGTCTTGAGGACGCATCTTTAGGTGTCCGACGGGATTTGAAGTAATCTATAAAGACTTCCCTCCAATCCTCAGCCTTTTCCTTGTCTTTTATTTGCAGAGCCATTTGCTCGGTCGCTTCCTTTTCTTCGGACGACTCCAGAGATATTTCTTCCAGTGCAAGAACCCGACGGCTCTGCACACTGATCCTCACGTCATCGAGGCTCTCATCAGCCAGTTCTTTAGCAAGCTTGGCCAATGCATCCGCCTTGCTATTTTCCTCATGCGGTATGCTCTCCAGGTCGTAGAAAGGAATTTAAGTCAGCAGTTGCTGCACTCTCTCACCGTATTTCACTAACTCTGGTTTGCACGTTTGATAGTCGCCGTTTACTTGACTAACGACCAGCTGGGAGTCTTCGTATATGAGGAGGTTTTCAATTCCCATGTCGACGGAGATCTCAAGACCTGCTATCAAAGCTTCATATTCAGCTTCGTTGTTCGTCCTCGGCTTTGTTAAGGAGAAAGCAAAGCGCATTATCCCTCCTTGTGGAGTCACGAAGACGAGGCCTACCCCTGATTTGATTATAGGGGTGCTTTGTTTGCGCTTCTTCATGGAAGACGCTCCATCAAAATAGAGTTCCCACCGGGTATCATCCCCGTCGATCGTGTCAAACGCATGTCCATCTGGCAATTCGCAGTTCAAAAGAGAATCGGCGGGTATCGGGTGCTCAGCGAGAAAGTCAGCGATGGCCTGGCCTTTCACTGTCTTGAAAGGCCGATAAGTTATCGAGAACTCCATCAAGAGCAGGGCCCATTTAGCGAGCCGCCCCGTTAATATGGCCTTTGACATCAAATACTTGAGAGGATCTACCTTTGATACGAGATGGACCTCATGTGCCAATGCATAGTGTCTGAGCTTCATTATCGTGAAGATCAATGCCAGGCAGTGTTTTTCAATGGGAGAGTAATTGCTTTCTCCCCCCAGGAGAACTCGACTCAGATAATAAAAGGCTCTCTCTTTCCCTTGGTCATTCTCTTGTGCCCATAATGCGCCTAGAGAACCTTTGAGGGCTGTCGTATACAAGACTGTTCCCCTCCGAACACGGAGACGCGACCGCGTAGGTTCGTCTTGCCTGAAATTCAGGGCAGATGCTAATTGGTGCTATCCGTCCACCTCTCCAAAGATACCAAGTTGATTTATGGGTTTTTGATTGTGGGGACGCTCTTCCCTGCAAGCGCAAGCCCATGCAGTTAATTACGCTACCGCATCGCGGTAACAACTTTCTCCTTCTCCAGATGGTCACTTCGTATCGTGTGTGTTTGTTTTGTTTTTGGTTGCCCATGGATTGTATACGGAGACTAATTTATGTTGTCTCCCGTAGGATGTGGATTAGTTCAAATCCATATTTTCTTAGATTTGGGTTTGGGGGTTTGGGTTTAAGGATACGTTAGTCTCATTTGAGACTAAGATCAACCTAAACGTTCGTTAAGGATACGTTATTCTAATTTTAGACTAAAATCAACTCAACGTTTGTTAAGGACACGTTAGTCTAAATTTAGACTAAGATTAACTTAACAGGATCATTTAGATCCAACAAAAGAGCATTTGAACTCTATTGTTTAGTTTAGGGACATTGCGGTCGATTACCAGTTTAAGGACATGGTGGTCCAATACCAGTTTAAGGACATAGTGGTCCAGGTTAGGGACATCATAGTCCATGAGTTTAAAGACCTCACAATCAAGGTTAAGGACATCATAGTCCGTGAGTTTAAAGACCTCACAGTCAAGGTTAAGGACATCATAGTCCGTGAGTTTAAAGACCTCACAGTCAAGGTTAAGGACATCATAGTCCATGAGTTTAAAGACCTCACAGTCAAGGTTAAGAACATCATAGTCCGTAGATTTAAGGACTCCACAGTCCGATGTTAGTTTTAAGACATCACGGTCAAGGTTAAGGACATCATAGTCCGTGAGTTTAAAGACCTCACAGTCAAGGTTAAGGACATCATAGTCCGTGAAACGTGTGGTTGTCGGGACCCGTCACCTCTTTGAAGATGTTGAAGGATTACAACGACAAATATCAAAGAAGTGAAGAGATGTACCCTCGAACCAAAGTGGATTTGGGGATCTGTAGTCCAATTTGGAACTAAGATCAATTTATTAGATTATGAGCACATTGGCTCAGTTAAATCTGAATTGAGGACTTATGGCCAGTTTGGGCTAAGTCCAATTAAGTTTGAAATATTGGCCCTTTGGACCATTAGACATTTGTCTGGGTTCAAGCCCACATTATTTAGCAATGCTAAATAAAAGTTTGAGGGCTCTGATATCGTTTTTGTCTTTGATTTCCTCAATTTTGAGATTCATTTGGAGGAGGGACTTTTGCCTCTGGAAAATTAGCAGTGTTAAACACTAAGAAGAACAGTGTTAAACACTGGGAACAAAATTGTCAGATTAGTGTTAAACACTAGAAGAGGGAGAGGTCACGTAGGAGCACGTGATACCATCAAAAAGTGGGGCCAGATCCATTTTATTTTGTTCTGCAAGCAAGTGTTAAACACTTTTTATATTTTTGTTTTGAGCATCACGTGTTGGCACGTGATGGTCATCTGTGCGCCGATCACTAAAGCGTTTGCTAAGTGGTCTCGTGGTAACACGTGAGAGCGCCCAAAACTTGGATTTCCTTTGCTTTTATTCTTTTTGTTTAGAAGGTCACGTGGGAGCACATGATGCGTTGCCTCAGAGCTAATTCCCTCTCATTTTTGAGGATCTTTTCAGGAGTCACATGGGGACACGTGACCTTAGTCTTCTGCGTGCATGGAGATCTTTTAAGTCCCTTTATTTCTTTAAGAATTAAATTCTCTTGTAGGGTTAAACCCTAATTATGTTTTAGAGGAATTAAATTCCCATGTATGTGAAAAAATTAAATTCTTGTACAGGGTGAAACCCTAATTTCATTTTAAGAGAAATTAAATTCTTGTAATTTTGAGAGAATTAAATTCTCAATTAGGGTTAAACCCTAGTTCTGTCCATCTTGAAGGAATTAAATTCCTATAGTTTTTGGAGGATTGAATTCGCAGATAGGGTTAAACCCTAGTTTCATCATGAAGGAATTAAATTCCTGTGAGTTTGGGAGAATTAAATTCTCAAAACTCAATTCCCCCTTTAAGTTTTGGATCTGCATGGCAGAATTTCAACCCGATGAGAATTAAATTCTCAACTTATGGGGAGATGTGCTCTTTGCAGATCTTCAACGAGGGGAAGAACTAAGTTCTTTTGTGCAGAAGAGTTAAACTCTTAGATTTTGAGAATTAAATTCTCTGTTTGAAGTTTTGATTCCCTTTCTTTTCTCACCTATGGTTTTCTTTCTTGAGAATTAAATTCTCCTTTTTTTTCTCTCTGCTATTTTCCTTTAGAAAATTTCAAGATCCCAAAATTCTATATCTTTCTTCTCTTCTTGACTCCTATTTATACGAGAAGGAAAAGAATCAATTTGTTTAGTAAATCACTCATTGAAAGATTTTGTTTGTTTTTCGTAACTAATGTGATCTTTTAGATCACTCAGTGAATTTTTATTCACCATTGGATTTTTAATCCAAAAGATCTTTTATCTGTTATTTAAATTTCAGGGAAATCTTTCCTTGTATAGAATCTTTCTATAAATTGGTGATTTTTAATCACCATTGGATTTTTAATCCAACGGTGCTCCACTTTACAGAGTACAATCTTTTTGTTTGGAAAGATTTAAAGAAATATTTTTCCTGTTAGGATTTTTGATTTCACTTAATTAGAATTTAATTCTATTATTTTAGAGATTTTAGGATCCCATCGCGTGTTGACACGTGACTCCCTCGATTAAGCATTTAATTCTGTTGTTTTAAAAAACTCAGGAATTATCACGTGTCAGCACGTGACCCTTTGTCACGTGTGAGCACGTGATGCCCCATTGGGGTTTTTCCTTGTTATTTTATTATACTTTTAATTCTTTTCAGTGAGTTTAAAGGCCTATCACGTGTTAACACGTGACCCCATTGTTGGAATTTAATTCTTATTATTTCAGAGGGTTTAAGAGCCCATCACGTGTTAGCACGTGACCCCACTGATTAATTATTTAATTAGAATTTAATTATATTAATTCAGAGAGCTTAGGAACCCATCATGTGTATGCACGTGACCTTTGGTCATGTGTGGGCACGTGATGCCCCATTGGCGTATTCCTTGCTGTTTTATAATATTTTTTAATTCCTTTCAGTGGGTTTAAAGGCCCATCACGTGTGGTCACGTGACCCCCTTTTAATTATTTATTTTATTAAGTGCCTACAGGCTTTGCCTGTAAATGGTCACGTGATGCCTCGTAAATTTTGATCCCGGATGAATTATGAGGCCCATAATATATCAAATTGAAGGAATTTTCGAGACGCTTTCGATTCCATCAAAATTTAGCTATTCTTCATTCGGGAGTTTGTCAAAATACAGCTCGGAAAATACTGGTTCGCATTTTCTTAAGCGTATCGCTGCTATTTGATACCTTAGGCTCTTTGCGCAGAAATTTTTTGGCGGGAATAAACGCCCCCCACTACTTTGCCCACGTAAGTATGTACGTGGGTGAAGTAGTGCAGAGTTACGCATGACAATAGAATTGATGGCTTAGGAGACAAGTTTAGGGTTCTTGTAACCTAAGACTTTTTTCATCTTCATGAGCCGTAAGGGTTTCAAGAAGGTTTTTTTTCTCCCTACAGGTCGAGAAGATCCCGTAGGTGTATTTTCTCCTTAGAGGTCGTGGGGACTCCTAAGTGCGTTTTCCCTTGAGAGTCGTAAGGATCTCACAAGAGAATTTTCTCCCTTACAAGTCGAGAGGACTTATAAGCGATTGTTTCCCTCCTTGTCGATGTTTGATTTCGGGGGGTGTGGCCCGTAGATAGTCCATCTTGACCTCTTTGTAGGGCAGTGATGGCTTAGGAGACAGGGTTAGGATCTACCACCTAAGACTTTTCAACTTTATGAGCCGTGAGGGTCTCATAAAGACTTTTCTCCCTACGAGTCGAGAGGATCCCGTAGGTGTATTTTCTCCGTAGGAGTCGTGAGGACTCCCAAGTGTGTGTTTTCTCTTGAGAGTCGTAAGGATCTCACAAGAGAATTTTTCCCGCTTATAAGTCGAGAGGACTTGTAAGTGGTTGTTTCCCTCTTTGTCGACGTTCGACTTCGGAGAGTGTGACCCGTGAATAGTATGCAAGAGTCCATCTCGGACTGACTTGCAGGGCCCCAGTGGTTAGGAAACAGTTTTTTTTAATCCATATTGCCTATGGCTTTGCCTTACGAGTAGAGACGAATCGAGAAGTTCTCGCAAGGATGTCCTAACGTCACAGTTAACCCCTGCTCTTTACGACAAAAGTCCGTTAGGGTCTGTGGTACTAGGATTTTGTCCGTCGTACCGTCGCGTTGGCTGATATATTCCTCGATAGGCAATCTTGCTGTTCGAGCAGCCTTGCGACTGTCGTGTCTCTGATCCCTTCGGGGGCTAGACAAGACGTCTTCAAGCAATCTTCCTAGGCAGTTTGACCGTCAGAAGAGCAAGCGTTAGGAATTTTGCCATGCCGCATTTTACTTGAGGTTAGGCTCATTTTAGAGAGCCCCGATAAGTCATAACCACTCCGCGCTGGTGTGGGATGATCTCCGATAGTCTTTTAGGTTTTATATGAGTTGTCGTCAAGACCCTGAAGGTAGGAATTTGGCCTTTGCTTCGTTTGCTGGCACTGCGTCTGCTGCATCGAGAAGAATGTCATGATTGTCTCTAGGTTGTTGGTGAACCGCCGAGGCTTGGAACTGGGAATTTTGCCGTGGCTCTGTTGTTTGATTGTTGTGTCTGAACCCTGTTGGAGGAAGAACGCTGGGGTGATATCTCGTCTGCTATATCGAGGCGAACGTTGAGGTGGTGACCACTTCGCGCTAGTGTGGGGATGATCTCCGATAGTCTTTCAGGTTTTATATGAGTTACCGTCAAGACCCTGAAGCTAGGAATTTGGCCTTTGCTTCGTTTGCTTTGGCGCGTCCGAATCCTGTTGGAGGAAGGGCGCTGTAGTGATATCTCGTCTGCTGTATCGAGACGAACGTCGAGGTGGTGACCACTCCACGCTGATGTGGGATGATCTCCGATAGTCTTTCAGGTTTTATATGAGTTACCGTCAAGACCCTGAAACTAGGAATTTGGCCCTCGCTTCATTTGCTTTGGCGTGTCCGAATCCTGTTAGAGGAAGGACGCCGTAGTGACATCTCATCTGCTGTATCGAGACGAACGTCGAGGTAGTGACCACTCCGCGCTGATATGGGATGATCTCCGATAGTCATTCAGGTTTTATATGAGTTACCGTCAAGACCATGAAGCTAGGAATTTGGCCTTCGCTTCATTTGCTTTGGCATGTCCGAATCCTGTTAGAGGAAGGACGCCGTAGTGACATCTCGTCTGCTGTATTGAGACGAACGTCGAGGTGGTGACCACTCCACGCTGATGTGGGATGATCTCTGATTGTCTTTCAGGTTTTATATGAGTTACCGTCAAGACCCTGAAGCTAGGAATTTGGTATTTGCTTTGTTTGCTTTGGCGCGTCCGAATCCTGTTGGAGGAAGGGCGCTGTAGTGACATCTCATCTGCTGTATCGAGACGAACGTTGAGTTGGTGACCACTCCGCGCTGATGTAGGATGATCTCCGATAGTCTTTCAAGTTTTATATGAGTTATCGTCAAGACCCTGAAGCTAGGAATTTGGCCCTCGCTTCATTTTCTTTGGCGTGTCCGAATCCTGTTGGAGGAAAGACGCCATAGTGACATCTCATCTGCTGTATCGAGACTAACGTCGAGGTGGTTGTTTCGCCCAATCAGAGCAAAGCTCTGTTTGAATTCAAAAATTCAAATTTTAAAGCAACGCTTCAAGTCTCGGGCGCAACGCGCCATGCGTCAGGCGCTAATACGTCAGCGCAGCGCCCAAGAAGGCGCGCCCAATCAGAGCAAAGCTCTATTAAAGGAAGAAACGCTTCAGTTGCGCGGGTGCTGCGCTGCACGACACGTGTCAGCGCAGATGCGCTAGCGCAGTTGCGCTGCGCTGTGCGCTGCGCGACACGTGTCAGCGCAGGTGCGCTAGCGCAGTTGCGCTGCGCTGTGCGCTGCGCGACACGTGTCAGCGCAGGTGCGCTAGTGCGCTAGTATGCGCTGCGCGACACGTGTTAGCGCAGGTGCGCTAGTGCGCTAGCGCAGTTGCGCTGCGTTGTACGCTGCGCGACATGTGTCAGTGCAGGTGCGCTAGTGCGCTAGTATGCGCTGCGCGACACGTGTCACGCGCTGGGGTATCTGCGCCAAACTAAATTAAGATTTTAAGAAATCTTTTCTGTTCTTGTTAAAACAAGAAGATTTTCTTCTGCAAAGCAGAAGCCCTTTGATCAAAGATCCAACGGTGGGGAAAATTCCCCAAATCACTCAGAGAATAATTTCTTTAACAAATTTAACTAATTTGTGAGCACTATAAAAAGGACCCTAAGCCTCAATTCAAAGGCATGAACATTTTTCTTTAAAAAAAAATCAAGAGTTTCAAACAGAGAGAACTCTGAGAAAAATTTCAAGAAGAGGTAAAAAACCTTTATAAGGAAAAAGAAATTTCCTCTAATAGATCATTGATCTAAAAACAAGATCAATGATCTTCATATAATAAATAGTGCTTTGCACTTCTTATGAACCACTGGTTCTTTAAAACAAAAAAAAATATATAAATAAAAAAATAGTGCTTTGCACTCTTGTGAACCTCCGGTTCTGTAAATGAAAAGAAATGAAAGAAATTTCTTTTTTAATCTAAAATAGTGCTTTGCACTCTTGTGAACCTCTGGTTCTGTAAATGAAAAGAAAAGAAAGAAATTTATTTCTTTAATCTAAAATAGTGCTCTGCACTTCTGTTTTGAATCTAAAAGATTCTTAGTGCTTTGCACTTCCAAACTGCGCCGCTGTGCTCTTAAGAGAGCGCCACGTGTCAGCTATAGAACCACTTGCGCTAAGCGCTCTTAAGATAGAGCTTTGCTCTCTGGAATTGGCGCAACTTGCTGAAAACGCGCCACGTGTCAGCAGCGCAACAGCGCAGCGCGCTAGTGCAGCGCACTGCGCTAGTGCGCTTGCGCTCACTAGAGCATGACACGTGTCATCACCATATGAGCTTGCGCTCATTACTCGGCGCAAAGTGCCAGACAAATGCACTGCCTTGCTTACAACAGGGGCCAAGCCCAATTAAAAGGCTTAACAGGCCTAATAAACAAAATGCTGTGCATTGTTTGAAAGGGCAGAGCCCATTTGAAAGGTCCAATGGACCAAACCAGATGCTCTGCATCATAAATAAAGGGACATAGCCCAAATCAAAAGCCTAGCAGGCCAGAATAGAATGCAGTGCATTATTAAATTTGGGCAAAGCCCTAGCACAGGCCTAATAGGCCAAAAATCAAGAAAAATGTTGAATATTCTCAACTGGACTTAACCCAATTTTGGCCGTAAGTCCTCAAATTAAATTGAATGAGCAAAATTGCTCTCCTAAATCAATTTATCTCCGGTTCGAGGGTACATCTCCGAACTCCTCTGACATCTATCGTTGTAATCCTTCAACGACGTCAGAGAGGTGACGGGTCCCAACGATCACACATGAATATGGACTGCGGGGTCCTTAAACTCGTGGACCGGAACGTCCTTAAACTAATATTGGACCGGAACGTCCTTAAACTAATATCGGACCGAAATGTCCCTAAACTAATGACGGACCATCCCGTCTCTAAACTGGAATAATAGAGCCAATTGCTCTTCTTTCGGATCTAAACGATCCCGTTCAAGTCGATCTTAGTCCAAAATAGGACTAACGTATCCTTGGCGAACGTTTAAGTTGATCTTAGCCGCAATGCGACTAACGCATCCTTAAACTAAAAAACACCAAATCCAAATCTAAATTAAATACGGATTTGGACTAATCCACGTCCTACGGGCGACGGCATTACTCAATCTCCGTATACAATCCACGGGCAACCACAAACAAAACAAACACACACGACACGAAGTGAAATTCTGGAGAAGGAGAAAGTTGTTACCGCGATGCGGTAGCGTCATTAACTGCAGGGGCTTGCGCCTGCAGGGAAGAGCGTCCCCACAATCAAAAACCCCTCAAGCGAGGGGGAATCTGACGAAGTCTGCTATATCGGCCGCATCCGTCTAAACCTTCGATATACGGTGCCATAAATCAACTTGGCATCTTCGGAGAGGTGGACGGATAAAACCAAATAGCATCTGCCCCGAATCTCAGTGCCAGGACATCGCAGTCTTGTGCGCCGCCTTTCGGAGGGGAACAGATTCTGGCACGCCCGGTGGGACCTCTTTCTCTTTCCACTCCACACTTCGTGTGTCGTCTTCGCGAACCAATCGCGGTTTGTTAATGGTTGCCTTCGGATTTCAAGTTACTAAGATTTGGTCTTTTTCCTGGCGCAGAACTCAAGATTCAATGGCCTCTAATTGCACCAACTGCTCGAGGTGCCACTGCAACAGACGCTCCACTTCACCAGGAGGTGTGACGTATGGGCCCCAAGCGGCTTCCTTTCTTACTCTGCCGGTAGACCAGGTGACCCAAGCCACCACCAGCTTGTTCTTCGGGACCATGATCCCACCTGCAAGCTTCTCTGCACCAATACCTGCACCGGAAGTAAGTAAAAAGTCGGTCTTCAACCGGCTCACTGTTTCGACAGCCCCTGTCAACGGGTCGCCCGTTACTAAACCGACAGCCTCCGTTTTCACCAGGCTAGGTCAGAACCATAAAGTGGCCGTCCCAAAGAGAGCAACGGCCGCTGCTCAGGAAGTCGTTAAAGCGGCTTCCCCTGTCAAAGAGTCAACCTTTTCAAGACTGACGATTCCTGCTCCTTCCCCTGCTCAAGGATCCGTCTTCGGCAGGTTGAATATCACCCCTCAAAAGACAACCTCAGTCTTTAAGAGGTTAACACCGGCGGCGCCTCACTCAGACAGGGGGCAAAAAGAAACTATCTCTGAGCCAATCCCAACGGCTCGCCGTGCTCGACGTCGCCATTGGCAACGAGTGAGGAAGACAGGGGGCAACACTCCCTCAGGGCTAACTCTACCGGCTCCAGTGGTGGAAGTCCATGCTGCTGTTCCAACTGGGAACAGCTTTGAGCTGTTGAGAAGGGTACGGAAGAACTCTCCAACCGCTACATTGAAAAGATCTCCTCCGCCTATAGACAAAGCTCTAGAGACAAAGCTGGAACAGCCCCCTCAACGGCTGTCGTCAAAAATATACAAGGTTTGGCGTAGGGTTCAAGACTCCGTGATTGACCCGGACCACTTTCGTCGCCAGAAAAAGGCAAAGGTGGAAAAAGGCAAGGATTGTCCCATTAGACAGCAATGGACAGCAGCTGCTAGGGTGCCCCCTACAATGGTTCCTTCAACCTCAACGGCCCACAAAAGGAGGAGGCCAGAGAAAACCCCTGCGTCAATGGCAAAGTCTAAAAGCGGTGAACCTAAACGCCCCAAGTCAGGGGGCATAACAGTTCATACGGTTTATATGGCTTCTGGAAAGGAAGAAAGCCGCACTTTCCTGGGTCACCGACCGCTTACCCGATCAGTGACCAAGGCTCAGGAGCAGCAACAAAAGCTCCAGGAGATGATGACTACAATGGCTGCACTCACGAAGCCAAAAGAGAACCCTGAGACGTCCTTAGATGAACGCCAGGAGGAAGAGACCGACGCTGAGTTCCTTCACCGAGTGCTGGAAAAGAGGGACAAAGAGGCTGCTGAACAAGCGGCCAACATATAGCGTATGGGCCTCCTCTTCCAGGACATGATAGGGATGATGATACAACAAGATCCTCCCGCTGAAGAACCCATAATCGTCCTTGGAGATAATAAGGGAGAGACGTTGAATCCGCAGCCCGCTCTATTAACAGCTAAAGAGGATACAATCTCTAAGACTGATCTGGATAAATACATAGCCCAGCAAATAAGGGTTCGTCATGCGGCCGAAGAAGCCGGCCACGTCGTAAAAATGGGACGGCCATATCCAGGCTGGTATGACCAAATCAAGTACCCGCCGGGTTACACAATTCCCAAATTTCATGTCTACAAAGGGACCGGCAATCCCCATCAGCATGTCGCCCAGTTCAGGGCGCTTTGCGGTAACACCGGTGGCGATGACAAGCTTTTGCTCCGCCAGTTTGTTGGAAGTCTATCAGATACGGCGTTCGAGTGGTACTCTGAACTCCCTAATGATTCTATCAAAACCTTCGCGGAAATGGAGCTGCTGTTTACCCAGCGTTTTGCAAGTGCCAGTGAACGTACCCCGATGACGGCACTGATTAACGCCAGGGTAAAACCCGGCGAGACATGGGTTCAGTACGCTATACGGTGGCGTAATCTATGGTCGAAATATGAGCAGCGCATAGAAGAAGCCCCTGCGGTGGGAATGTTTGTCGGAACCCTTGATCCACAAGCAACCATCTCACAGTTTATGATGTTTTTCAAGCCGACTTCCTTCCAGGCTTTAATTGACAAACTAGCGCAGATGGACCAGATGGGCCATAAACCCTCTCTCCCAAAGCCGGATTCCCGAAATGACAAAGGAAAGGGAAAAGCGATCGTTGTCGCTAATGCTCAACAACAACCGAACGACTCGAAGCCGGTTGCTCGTCCAAACAATACGCGCCCGTACGTACCCCTTGAGGATAGGATGGGACGTCCTTATTCCTTCCCCGCGATAAAATGAGGAGGTTATTCGAGCTGGCATTGCGCAACAGACTCATAAATCTGCCGGATCCAAAACGACCGTTGCAACCGAGTGACGTCAACGAGCCTAATTACTGCCCTTATCATCGAGTACTAGGCCATCCGATCGAAGATTGCTACGTTTTCAAGAATTGGCTTGAAAATCAGTATCGACAGGGCAAGTTCGCGTTATCTGACAAATGGAAGGTGAATCCCCCGCAGCCCCACACCTCTAAAGGGATGAATACGCCGGGGGCAACATGCTCTGTCATTGAAGAAACTCCGTGGGAGGTTGCATTATCATCGAAAACGAAAAGAATGCTAAATGATCTTCGGACATGTCCGGCGATCAAGTGGAAGAACCCATTGGAACCGCAGATCGTTGAGGGGATGTTGAAGCCACGTCCAACTCCAAAGACCAATGATGGGGGTTCGAGCACTAGTAGCCAATCGTCAAAGTCTTTGAAGAAAAAGAAGAAGGCCAAGAAGCCGGTGAAGCCTAGCGATAGGCGCACGGACTTGCAAAAGCAAATTGACGCGCTGGAAGAGTACAACCAGAAGGCGCGGACTCCCATTACATTGCAAGAGTTCCTCAACCATGTCTTCCAAGAAGAAGATGAGGGGGGTAGTTCGTCAAATGAATCTGAAAAACATGTGGCAAGTTGCCATGTGATTTCCTATTCGATCACGAACGATGAGGAGACTCCTTACACCGAAAAGCTGGGGGCAGATCCTGAACCAAAAGTTCTGGGACCACCAGATGAAGTAATTGACGCACTCCTTAATGAAGCTCGGTTGAAAAGTAAAGCTGATCGGGAGCGCGAGACGGCTATATTTGAAAGGGCCAAGCGCCAGCAACTTGATGAAGGAGCTGAGACGATCCCGCTGGAGCAAAACACCTCCACTACCGACAAAAGCCAACTCAGGATGAGGAAAAAGTTCGCTAAGGCCATATCAATGGGCATGAAGCTACCATCCTCTGAAGGAAACATCGCCGGTGAAGTGGAAACGCACCCCTCGTATTGCTTATATCATCAGAGGATTTCGCACCCCACTCAAGAGTGCAAAGCTTTCGATAGATGGTGGCAAGGATACGTTGCTCATCGACAACGATTTAAGCGGAAAAACGTAAAACTCGTCGGGAGCAGAGAAATACGACCGAAGGGCTTAAAAGAACTGCTGGCAATTGTCGCGTGGCTAACACCGGTGGATCATAAGTGCCTACATTCGGGAGTGATTCTGATGAAGAGCTAGAACTTGCCCCTCTCTTTAAAGAGTCCGCTTCAGGAAAAGAAGAAGAACCGAAGATCTGCGAAAATATCCGGCTGCGAAATCGGACGCTGCCTGAAAAGAACCTCGGACCCTTGAACAGAAAAGATAAAGGGAAAGAAAAGGTCTCTGAGGATATTACTCTCGATGACCAAGTTGCGGAAGAGTTAACCGCTAAGAACCCACTAAAGAAGAATAAGGTGGATTACAACGTTTTAGCACATCTGAGGAAACTGCCCTCGCAGCTCAGCATTCTTGACGCCCTTTTGCTATCAAAAGAGGCGAGAGATTCATTGATTAAGGCACTCCAAGACCCGGAACAATTCCAAGCATGCCTGGCCGAGGAAAAGATGAAGGATGAGTTAGAGGAAGTACACACGGCTGATGTTACTTTTGGCGATGAGGACCTTCTACTTGGGACTTGCGAACACAATCGCCCTCTCTATGTTTCGGGATACTGCCATGATATAAAGATAGGCAAAATTCTGATCGATAACGGGTCGTCTGTTAACCTACTCAACGTGCGGGTGTTGAAGGAAATCTGCATGAGCGTCCAGCACCTTGCTCGGGACAAGATCACCATATCCGGGTTCGACTCCCAATCGTCAAAGACTCTTGGATCTGTGATACTGACGCTACGCTTCGGACTACTCGTCACGGACATTAAGTTCCACGTCATAGATGCCAAGACATGCTACAACGCTTTGCTCGGCCGACCATGGTTACACGAGTACAACATCATCCCTTTTACACAACATCAGTGTATGAAGTATTTTAAGGATGGTTTCGAGTATACCGTGACGGGAGAACTGAACCCGTTCTCTGTGAACGAGGTCCGCAAATACGAAGATGCCAAATACTTCTTGCCGGATTTCGAAGACACGGAGAAGTGTCATAAGCCGAAAAATAAAACTAACGCCACCATCCCTATCTTCGGCAGTGATACCGAGGAAGAAGAGGAGATCGTTTATTCGGGTCCGCCCCAACATAACAAGCCAGGACCGTCCACTCCTACATTGGTCTTTGGTAGTGACTCAGAGGATGAGGTCCATGTCGTATTCTCTGCTCGACCTTCAATACAAGCTTCCGCTGACGAAGAGCAAAGTCTGCAAGTCGCCATGGTGCCGCCTAAACATCATAAAGAACTGGACGCACTTAATATCTACAGTATAGAAGAGCTGCGGACATTCTACATCCCTCCCATGCGAGAAAACGAGAAAGCAATTCTGTTTTACCGCTCTGAAGAAACCAAGATGAAAAAAGAAATCTGGTATGGCGCAGAGCCTGCGCTCGACAGGCTTCAGCCTATCCGTCTTCCCAGATATTATACAGAGGGTTTGAAGAAGCTGCTGAAACGCCAG
Source organism: Agapanthus africanus (assembly GCA_030015575.1). NCBI lineage: Eukaryota > Viridiplantae > Streptophyta > Magnoliopsida > Asparagales > Amaryllidaceae > Agapanthus > Agapanthus africanus. The sequence continues at coordinate 857,797,018 of CM057339.1, forward strand.
GGGATATCCTTCAAACAGACCGTTAGAGAGGCCAAATTCTATGACAGGGTCTGGAATGTTCCCGGGACTCAACGCAAACTGCCTAATGGGAGAATGGAAACGAGAGGGCTTGGATACATCCGGTCAAAGAAACGAGAGTTACTACCTGGCTGCTACGTCATATATGACCTTGATGAAGAAGCGGATGCTCAATGGGAGGACGCTAATCCTAAGCCAGTGAAGGTTCCAGATGCAAGAGAGCCCAGTCCGTCGTTCCAGGAACAAATGGACAGACTTATAAAGAAAGCTGGTCAAAAAGTCCGAGATGATCACAACCGTGAGACGGCCATTACGAGAAAGCCAAGACGCAACGCCTTCTCCAACAGGCTGTAAAGGATGAAAATGCCGCTCCTTGTCAACCTGTTATAAAGAAGGCTTAGCTCAAAAGCAGAAATAAGTCGAGAGGCCAAAAAGGCACTCAACAACAACAAAGCAGGGCTAAGAAGCCACGCAAACGGGAGTCGAGCGTTATTGATCTATCCCTCATGAAGAAAATGAGTCGAGCATACTCTTTTCCTCGGGATAAGACAAGGAGGATATTTGAGCTTGCTCTAAAACATCAGATGCTCGCGCTGCCGGAGTCTAAACACCCTGAACAAGCAGGCGAAGTCTCACACCCGGACTATTGCTCTTACCATCGAGTAGTAGGACATCCTCTTGAAGATTGCTTCACCTTCAAGAGATGGGTCGAAGATCAATATCAGCTTGGTAAATTCGCTCTGTCCAACAACTGGAGGGTAGCACCACCACAAAAGCACAAGCCTAAGGCCACGAAAGAAAGATCAGTTCCACATTGTGATTGGAAGCGAATTCGTACCTGTCACATGATAACGATGCTACAAGAAGAATCCGAGAACATGGGCAGCCTTCCCTGGTGCCTCGAAAACAGCAATGATGAGGTGATCTCAGAATTTCCCCCAGCTCCGAAAGAACTGGAGGACGGCATACATACCACTGCAGATAACCTCAAGAAAATTGAGTTGGGGACGATAAACGATCCGCGACCGACATTCGTCAGCGAGCTGCTGTCTGAAGAAAAGGTGGCTGCGTTAAAGGACGCCCTTGTACAGCATAAAGATTGCTTCGCATGGAACTATTCCGAGATGCCGGGACTTGATCCAGAAGTTGCTGTACATAGACTGGCAATATCCCCGAGTGTCAAGCCGGTCAAACAAGCGCCGAGAAGAATGCGGCTTGAGCTCGAGATGAGCATCAACGCGGAAGTCAAAAAGCTGATAGACTCCGGCTTTATCCAAGAGGTTCAATACCCTGAATGGATTGCTAATATCGTCCCAGTGATGAAGAAAAATGGTACGGTGCGCATATGCGTGGACTTTCGGGATCTCAACAAAGCCTGCCCGAAGGATGATTTCCCAGTACCAGTCACCGAACTGATGATAGACAATACGTCCACGCATGAGATTTTCTCATTCATGGACGGCTCATCAGGATATAATCAAATAAAAATGCACCCTGAAGACCAGAAACATACGGCTTTCCGGACTCCTTTGGGAATATTCTGTTACAAGGTGATGCCCTTCGGTTTAAAGAACACCGGTGCAACCTACCAAAGGGCCATGACGAAGATTTTCGATAACCTTATACACGAAATCGTTGAATGCTATATCGACGACCTCGTTGTTAAAAGCAAATCATATGAGGAACATCTCGAGCATCTGAAGACCGTATTTCAACGTCTTCGACAATACAACTTGAAGATGAACCCTCTGAAGTGTGCATTCGGGGTTTCCTCGGGCAAATTCCTGGGATTCATCGTTCGGCACCGAGGTATCGAGATAGATCCGTCCAAGATCAAGGCAATCATGGGAATGCCTCCGCCGAGAACTCTCAAACAGCTGCGGTCTCTTCAAGGGAAGCTCGCGTACATACGGCGATTTATAGCCAACCTCTCAGGAAAGTGCCATCCTTACAGCCACCTGATGAAGAAGGGAACCCCGTTCGTCTGGGATCACAAGTGCCAAAGCGCACTAGACGAGATCAAACAGTACCTGCAAAACCCTCCAGTGTTGGCTGCTCCAGTGAAGGGAAAGCCTCTCATTCTTTACACGGCCGCCCTTGAAGGTTCTTTGGGCACATTATGGGCATAAGAGAATGACCAGGGGAAAGAAAGAGCACTTTACTACTTAAGTCGAGTGCTGCTGGGGGCAGAAAGCAATTACTCCCCCATTGAAAAACACTGCCTGGCGTTGATCTTCGCAATAACAAAGCTTAGACATTACGCATTAGCGCATGAAGTCCATCTCATTTCAAAGGTGGACCCTCTCAAATATCTAATGTCAAAGGCCATATTGACAGGACGACTCGCTAAATGGGCCCTGCTCTTAATGGAGTTCTCGATAGCATATCGACCACTCAAAGCAGTAAAAGGCCAGGCCATCGCCGACTTCCTTGCTGAGCACCCGATACCGGCCGACTCTCCTTTAAACTGCGATCTTCCAGACGAACATGCGTTTGATGCGATCGATGGTCATAATACCCGATGGGAGCTTTATTTTGACGGAGCATCTTCCGTGAAGAAGCGCAAACAAAGTACCCCTATAATCAAATCGGGGGTAGGACTCATCTTTATAACTCCACAAGGAGGGATAATGCGCTACGCGTTCTCCCTGACGGAACCGAGGACAAACAACGAAGCCGAATACGAAGCTCTGATAGCAGGCCTCGAGATCGCCATTGACATGGGAATTGAAAACCTCCTCATATACGGAGATTCGCAACTGGTCGTTAGTCAAGTAAACGGCGATTACCAAACATGCAAACCGGAATTGGTAAAATACGGTGAAAAGGTGCAACAACTGCTAACCCAAATTCCCTCCTATACTTTGGAGAGCATACCACGCGCGGATAACAGCAAAGCGGACGCGTTGGCCAAACTTGCTAAAGAAATGGCTGACAAGAACCTCGATGACGTTAGAATCATGGTACAAAGTCGTCGGGTGCTCGCCCCCGCAGAAATACCTTCGGAATCACCCGAAGAGAAGGGAGTGACTGAACAAGCGACCTTGCAAATAAAAGAACATGAGAAGGTTGAGGATTGGAGGGAAGTCTTTATAGACTACTTCAAGTCCCACCAAATGCCCGAAGATGCGTCCGCAAGACATCAACTCATAAAACGAGCTCTGTCTTTCGCCTTCGTCAATGATACTCTATACAAGAGGTCATTCGATTCTCTGTGGCTGAGATGCTTAGGACCGGACGAATCGGAAAGAGTCGTTCAGGAAGTTCATGACGGAATCTGCGGTTCTCACCAAGCAGGTCCAAAGATGAAGTTGAAGATCAAACGGATGGGCTATTACTGGCCCACGATGATTCAAGACTGCATCGAATATGCGAAGCAATGTCACTCATGCCAGATTCATGGGGACTTCATCCACCAGCACCCAAATCCGTTGCATCCAACGGTAGCTAGCTGGCCATTCGAAATGTGGGGGACTGATATAGTCGGCCCCATCGAACCAGCATCGTCTAAAGGACATCGTTTCATCCTAGCGACGACTGACTACTTCTCTAAGTGGGCAGAAGCAGTATCATTGAGAGAAGTGAAGACGGAGAATATCCTCCATTTCATCAAAACGCACGTCATATATCGGTTTGGAACTCCGAGGCGGATCATCTCCGATAACGGGCCAGCCTACCGAAGTCATAAAATCAGCCGCTTCGCACAGCAACATAACATAGACTGGAGATATTCCTCAGTCTATAATCCATGAGCTAACGGTCTCGCCGAGGCCTTCAACAAGATCTTGATGAAAATTATAAAGAAAACAGTGTCCCGAAATAAGAAAGACTGGCATGAGAGACTGCAAGAAGCTCTTTGGGCGTATCGAACCACGTTCAAGACAGCCACAAACACAACGCCATACGCGTTGGTGTTCGGTACGGAAGCAGTACTCCCTCTCGAGATAGAGTTACCCTCTCTACGAGTGGCAGTTCACCACGAGCTAACGGACGAAGAAAATGCTCACCTTCGGCATGAGGAGCTTGATGCCCTTGATGAAACTAGGCTCATAGCGCAACAAAATCTGGAAGCTTATAAAGCAAAGATGATGCGCTCATACGAAAGATTGACCCAACCGAGGACATTCCACCAAGGCGAACTCGTGCTATTGGTCAAAAGGCCTATGATCCCCAATCACGCCAAGCGGGGAAAATTCGAGCCGAACTATGAAGGCCCGTACATCATAGATAAAGTTTACCAGGGTGGGGCCTATCTACTCATGGACATGCACGGTGAAAGGCCTTTCAGACCAATAAACGGTCGCTTCCTAAAGAAATACTACGCTTAATGAGCCCCAGCCTAGGTCAACGATAGATGACGACGACTATGTCCGCTCGCTATCTTCCTAAGCTTAAACTTTATAAGCAGTAGCCAGCTTCTCAATAGCGGACCGAAATGTCCTTAAACTAACAGCGGACCGAAATGTCCTTAAACTAACAGCGGACCGAAATGTCCCTAAACTAACAGCGGACCGAAATGTCCCTAAACTAACAGCGGACCGAAATGTCCTTAAACTAATAGCAGACCGAAACGTCTTTAAACTACTACCTCAGCATCTTTAGACCGGCGAGATATAAAAAAAATATATAAAAATAAAATAAAATAAAAACGGTATGTCCATAAGCAAAAAGGGGCACGGATGAAAACCCGAAAGGGCTCCGTGAGTAAAAACAGCAGGGCTACCGGCGAGTATTCGTGAAAACCCGAAAGGGCGCGACCTCGTAAAAAAAAAAGAGAAAAAGGAAATAAAAAGAATAAAAAAAATGGTATGTCCATAAGCAAAATGGGCACGGATGAAAACCCGAAAGGGCTCCGTGAGTAAAAACAGCAGGACTACCGGCGAGTGTTTGTGAAAACCTGAAAGGGCGCAACCTCGTTAAAGGACACTTATAGGGTCCTCTCGACCTTGTAGGGAGAAACCACCCGCGTGAGATCCTTACGACTCACAAGGGAACAACACGCTTAGGGATCCCCACGATTCCTAAGGAGAAAATACACTTGCGAGATCCTCACGACTCGTAAGGAGAACTCTCTTATGGGACCCCCACGGCTCATAAGATTTGAAAGTCTTAAGTTACAGAGACCTAAACCTGTGCTTAAGCAACCCCCACAACTTTCGACATTGCCCTACAAGTGGTCCTATATTGGCCCTTGTATACAATCCACGGGCGCGAATAAACATTTCCCTAACCAAGTCCCATCTGTGACTGGGGATATGTCCACACGGTGAACAACCCTTGTGAGTCCTCTCGACTCATAAGGAGATAACACTCTTGTAAGATCCTTACGACTTATAAGAGAACATACACTTAGGAATCCTCACGATTCCTAAGGAGAAAACGCACCTGCGAGATCCTCACGACTCGTAGGGAGAAATACCTTTGTGAGACCCTTACGGCTCATGAAGTCAAAAGCCTTAGTCGACAGAATCCTCACCCTGTTTACTAAGCCACCCTTTGTTCGATATCGACAAAGGCAAATGATGATTCGCTCCTGACAATATTCCAGTTGTAGCGATACTGATGCCTAAATCGGTATCAAATTCCAAGTCCTTTCATGGCAGATGATGATTCGCTCCTGGCAATATCCCAGTTGTAGCGATGTTGATGCCTAAATCGGTATCAAATTCCAAGTCCTTTCACGGCAAATGATGATTCGCTCCTGGCAATATTCCGGTCGCAGCGATACTGATGCTAAGATTGGTATCAGATCCCAAAACCCACACTCGCGATAAAAAAAAATCAGCGAGCCAAAAATGCATATGAAATAGCCGAAACGATAGGGCAACTTGCAATAAAAAGAAGCAAGTAAAAATGTATGCATGCAAAATAGCCGAAATGATTGGGCAACTCGCAATAAAAAGAAGCGAGTAAAAATAAAATAAATAGCCGAAATGATTGGGCACCGCGAAAAATAGCCGAAATGATTGGGCAATCGCGACCTTCGCGATATAAAAGCTGAAATGATAGAGCATCGCGGAAAGAATAAAAAAAAATGAAAGAATGAAACTTTTTGCCCTACAGGTGAAATCACACCGATCCTTGTATACAATCCAGGGGCACAGATAAAGAGGGAACCATACCCTCCCAGCAAATTCCTCGACTCATGGATACAAACACTCCTTGACGAGAGCTTCCTGATCCGCGTCGACCCGCAGAGCCACCAGAGCCCCCGTGGGAACCCTCGACTCGTTTCAAACCCCAAGGAAACAAATAATCCTTGGCGCTTGGGAAACAAATAATCCCTAGCAAACTCCTCGACTCACGGATACAAACACTCCTTGACGAGAGCTTCCTGATCCGCGTCGACCCGCAGAGCCACCAGAGCCCCCGTGGGAACCCTCGACTCGTTTCAAGCCCCAAGGAAACAAATAATCCTTGGCGCTTGGGAAACAAATAATCCTTAGCAAACTCCTCGACTCACGGATACAAACACTCCTTGACGAGAGCTTCCTGATCTGCGTCGACCCGCAGAGCCACCAGAGCCCCCGTGGGAACCCTCGACTCGTTTCAAACCCCAAGGAAACAAATAATCCTTGGCGCTTGGGAAACAAATAATCCCTAGCAAACTCCTCGACTCACGGATACAAACACTCCTTGACGAGAGCTTCCTGATCCGCGTCGACCCGCAGAGCCACCAGAGCCCCCGTGGGAACCCTCGACTCGTTTCAAACCCCAAGGAAACAAATAATCCTTGGCGCTTGGGAAACAAATAATCCCTAGCAAATCCCTCGACTCACGGATACAAACACTCCTTGACGAGAGCTTCCTGATCCGCGTCGACCCGCAGAGCCACCAGAGCCCCCGTGGGAACCCTCGACTCGTTTCAAACCCCGAGGAAACAAATAATCCTTGGCGCTTGGGAAACAAATAATCCCTAGCAAACTCCTCGACTCACGGATACAAACACTCCTTGACGAGAGCTTCCTGATCCGCGTCGACCCGCAGAGCCACCAGAGCCCCCGTGGGAACCCTCGACTCGTTTCAAACCCCAAGGAAACAAATAATCCTTGGCGCTTGGGAAACAAATAATCCCTAGCAAATCCCTCGACTCACGGATACAAACACTCCTTGACGAGAGCTTCCTGATCCGCGTCGACCCGCAGAGCCACCAGAGCCCCCGTGGGAACCCTCGACTCGTTTCAAACCCCAAGGAAACAAATAATCCTTGGCGCTTGGGAAACAAATAATCCCTAGCAAACTCCTCGACTCACGGATACAAACACTCCTTGACCAGAGCTTCCTGATCCGCGTCGACCCGCAGAGCCACCAGAGCCCCCGTGGGAACCCTCGACTCGTTTCAAACCCCAAGGAAACAAATAATCCTTGGCGCTTGGGAAACAAATAATCCCTAGCAAATCCCTCGACTCACGGATACAAACACTCTTTGACGAGAGCCTTCTGATTCGCGTCGACCCGCCGAGCCACCAGTGCCTCCGTGGGAATCTTCGACTCGTTTCAAACCCCAAGGAAACAAATAATCCTTGGCGCTCGGGAAACAAATAATCCCTAGCAAATCCCTCAACTCACGGATACAAACACTCCTTGATGAGAGCCTCCTGATCCGCGTCGACCTGCAGAGCCGCCAGCGCCTCCGTGGGAATCCTCGACTCGTTTCAAACCCCAAGGAAACAAATAATCCTTGGTGCTCGGGAAACAAATAATCCCTAGCAAACTCCTCGACTCACGGATACAAACACTCCGTGATGAGAGCCTCTTAACTCATGTCAACTCGCAGAGCCATTGCCCTCTCCGCGAGCAAATTCCCGATTCGTCTCAATTTGTAAGAAAGAGTCTCAGGCAGTAAGGATTGAAAAGCTTGCTTCTTGAGCAATGGGGCCCTGCAAGTCAATCCAAAATGGTCTCTTGCATACTATTCACGGGTCTCACTCTCCGAAGTCGAATTTCGACGAGGAAGGAAACAACCGCTTACGAATCCTCTCGACTCGTAAGAGGGAAAATTCTCTTATAGGATCCCTCCGACTTATAGGGAAAAAAAACCACACTTAGGAATCCTCACGATTCCTAAGGAGAAAATCCGCCTATGAGATCCTCACGATCCGTAGGGAGAAAAGCCTCTATGAGACCCTCATGGCTCATAGAATTGAAAAGTCTTAGGCGGTAGACCTGAACCTGCGACCTAAGCCATCGCTATTTCCTGAGGAAGTCGGAATACTCGTTTTAGACATCCATCAACCATAGTTATTAAGACAGCCTGCTGACATTAAAAGAAAGAAGATGACAGAAAGAATATCCGGTTTACATTTGATCTGGCATGCGTGACGCATTCATTTATGCATGGACAGAAGACTCAGGACGAGAAATAAGACAAGCTGAAATAGAAAGGGGGAGGGTTTCCATTCATACCGCTAAAAGTTTTTACAAGCATAAGAATAATGAATAAGAAACATTATTCAAATTATTACAACGGTATAACCTCAGATCCGGGACACGGATTGAGGAAATCAAAAGTAAGGCCATCCAGAGTTCTTCTGGCCTTTCTAATTATTCTTATGCGCAATTTTTCACGCTCCTCTGTGTCGATATCATCGGCGAGCCCTCCTGGCCTTTGATAAGCAGCAACTATTGTCGTCTGCTGGAAGACTTGGTGTAAGATGTCAATAAGGCTGTTCCGCCGTTTCTTTGAAATCAGCCCTGTCAGGTACACTGAATGCACCTTGTCTTCGGCATCATCCAGCGCGTTGAGCGGTAAGGCCTCATGAAGACCCGGAAGTGCTCTCCATATGGCTCCCAACACGACTTTCAAAAGGGTCCGAACGACGAGGCAACAGCCAACCACCGCTTGCATTCAGACGACCCATGACTTCGGCACATTCAGCGTCTGTAAACTCCTGGTTTTGTTGACGACCCTGAGCACGGATATCGTCGTAGGTAATGAACTCGTGCAAACTGTATAGATGCACCGCCGCCATTATGCCTGGAGGAAATATTGCAGGAAGATCAGCAATAGAAAAGCAATAATATACATGGAGGACCAAATTCCTAGAGAGCAAAATTATGTTCAAGGATAAAGTCCCTTGGACGAAAGCTCTCCTAGTTAAGATTGATCCAAGAATCGATTTTAGCTAAAGTTTTCCTAAAAACTTTGAAAAAAAAGGGAGGAGCAAGGCACCGGAGTTCTTGAATGCAAGAACAAGGCTCTGAAGTCTTCAAAAATAGAAATCTGAAAGATGATAAGTATCTGGAGGGGACCAAAGGTCCTATTTATAGGCATCAAGTGCCTCTTCGACTTCCAAGAGTTGTCACGGCGGTTTACCCTAATCGGAGCGAACCTCTGTTCAGATTCCAAGGCAGGAGATGAAGTAACGCCTCGTCTTTCCCCAATCAGAGCAAAGCTCTGTCTTGAAAATTAATTTAATGAAGCGACGCTTCAGATTATTTGCGCTGCACAATACGCCACGTGTCTGATGCAGACGCATCAGCGCAACGCCCAAAACAGCGCACCCAATCAAAGCAAAGCTCTATCTCAAGCGGCACTAAAGGAAGCGACGCTTCAGATTATTTGCGCTGCACAATACGCCACGTGTCTGACGCAGACGCATCAGCGCAATGCCCAAAACAGCGCACCCAATCAAAGCAAAGCTCTATCTCAAGTGGCACTAAAGGAAGCGACGCTTCAGCGGCGTATGCGCCGTGCGCTGCGTGACACGTAGCGGCGCAGATATGCTAGCGCAGTTGCGCTGCACCATGCGCTGTGCGACACGTGTCATACCCTGGAGCATTTGCGCTAAACAAAAATTAAGGTTCTGAAGAAATCTTTTCTATTATTATCTTCTGTAAAACAGAAGCTCTCGGATCAAAGATCCGATGGTGGGGGAAATCCCGCCAAATCTTTCAGAAAAGGGATTTCTTCAACAAATTGAACTTGCTTCTTAATTTGCAAGATGAGGTCTCAGGCAGTAAGGATTGAAAAGCTTGCGTCTTGAGCAATGGGGCCCTGCAAGTCAATCCAAAATGGTCTCTTGCATACTATTCACGGGTCTCACTCTCCGAAGTCGATTTTCGAAAAGGAGGGAAACAACCGCTTACGAATCCTCTCGACTCGTAAGAGGGAAAATTCTCTTATAGGATCCTTACGACTTATAAGAGAAAACCACACTTAGGAATCCTCACGATTCCTAAGGAGAAAATCCACCTATGAGATCCTCTCGATCCGTAGGGAGAAAAATCTCTATGAGACCCTCATGGCTCATAGAATTGAAAAGTCTTAGGCGGTAGATCTGAACCTGCGGCCTAAGCCATCGCTATCTCTTGGAAAAATTAAGTTGTCTGCTAATCAGGTTCATCGACAACATCATGATGTAAAGGCAGAAAACAAAAGAGCATACAAGATATTGCAAAAGAAAGTGTGTATCTTTATTCATTGACCTCAATCAAATACATGGTGAATCATACAAAAGAGCAAAGAACGGATACATGTTACTCAGAAAAGAAAATTTTTACAAATACATTGATACAAAGGCAGCTATTGGGAAGGAAGCGTCTTAAGTAGCTCTATCAGTTGTTCGTACACTTCCTTCCATGCCTTTTCCCGATTGGATACCACTGCCAACTCCGCCTCCACCTGGGTCCGTTGCTGTGCGACAGATGCAAGCTGATCCCTGACGGCTTGATGAGCAGCTTCATGGCCTGGAGTGTCATGCTCGGCGACATCAAGTGCCCGCTTTAGTCTCAGCCCATTCGATATGCGCTCCAGAAGACCCTCGAAGACGGTCTTTACCTCAGCGGCGTTCGCCTCAACTTCGGCACGCAAGCGAGCAGTTCTGCTTGAAGAATCTTGGCACTCCTTCAGCCTCAAAGCCACTTCTTGTTCCAGATGACGGAAATGAGAAGCGCTTTGCTCGAGCCATGCTCCCCGTTGAGTGCTCAAGGCCAAAGTCTCGGGGGACAGGCGCATTGACTCCAACTGATGAAGGCGAGCCTCGATCTCCCGACAATAGTTAACCCAAGAGGCGACAATGCCCTCGTCATGGAAGGTGGCAAATATTGCCAACATCGGGTTAACCGTCGTGGCGAAGTCCTCAGCAGATACAGGAGCCTCGATGTCGAGTTCCTCGATGTAGTCGCTCAACATGCGCAAACTATTCGCGGCACCTTTTGAGGACGGACGTCGCTGGGAAGGGCCGCCCGGTATTGTAATGCGAGACTCGAAAGGCATCGAGACTGGAACGACAGCTGGAAAAAGACGAAATGCGATTAGATGATAATTCAATAGATATGAAGGAAGTCATTGATAAGATAGTTTACTATACCGGTGGAGACAGGTGGCAAGGCCGGAAGGGCTGGTGGCGCAGCCGATCTTTCTGCTCCCCCTTCGATTTGCAGCACTGCAGTCAGAACAAGAGAGAGTTAGAAATAATTCTACCACTGAAAAGACAAAGCTACCAATCGGGAACGGTACTCACCAGCGCCACCAGAGGGAGAGGCGAATTCAGATGGGAAAGAGAAGTGTGGGAGCAACACTTGATAGAGATGATCAAAAAGCACTCCTGGAAGATACAACAATGTGACTTTAGTATACGAATTATACATCTGGAAGATAAGATTAATAAATCGCAAACACATACCTTCCAACATCTTCGAGGGTATGAGAGAAGGCTGAGAGGTGACCACCGCCAAAGCAATCGTTGAAGGCGCTCCCTCGAGCGGTAGGGCATCGGCACTAGCTGCACCTGCATTACGAAAAGGTGAACTTGTCAGAAAAGGTTGTAAAGTAAAGAAAAGCAGCCACTTAGGGTTTACCTGAGGAGCTCCCGGCTGAAACGGAGGCGACTCCCTCCTCTACCGACATGAGACCACCGCCCGTGGCCTCGTCACCCGACTCGATGGGGACCGTCGTCGTGCTAGCAAGACCTGGGGACGGCGGAAGGCCATAGACGGGAAGGGCTATGATTGGAGTATTGCCAGATTCCAGAAAGGGAGCGGTTGGCTCGTCCTCGGGAATCATGGCCACCTCACCCACTACTCTCTCAGGTTCAGTAGCTGCGGTTGTATCGTCTACCGTCGCCAGGGGACCGCCGACCTCGAGCGCCTCAGCCGCCACCACCCTGGATTCATCATCTGCCACCGCTTCAGGTTCGGCATCAATGACCTTCTCGGCGGTAGGCCCCTCGACCTCCACTTCAGGCTCCATGGCCTCAACGATATTACCCACTGTCGGCTCGAGTTCGGCAGGCATCGCCTCCTCCGTTCCCCTAGGATCGACGGCTTCCGCCTCTCCCTCGATCGGACTTGGCCCTGCAAAGATAAGAGATATAAGGACCAATGACATTAAAATCCTTATAACAAAAACTCTGAGAGAAATATTACCTGAAGCGGATTTACCGTTTGCGCTCCGAACTGCTCGCGCCACCTCTCTGCGGGCAATGGATAGGGCGACAGGGGCCTCTTCGAAGGGAGTATCAGCTCGAGGGGCGGTGCCGGGGCCCGCTCCCATAGCCAAGGCAGCCCTGCGCTCCTTCGCCTCACGCCTCAACCGCTTCCTCTACTCCCGAGCGGTCATGAGGGACCTATGTGACGCCTCCTTCAAGGCATCATCGTCTTCATTCAGGGATGCCTCCAAAGCCTTTAAGGCATCTCTCATCGGCTCTTTAAGACGAACCTCCTGCGGTGGCCCAGAAGAAGCAGGAACGTCGGCAGCTGGTACAACATCTGCGTCGCTAGGAGGGAATGGCATTGAGGTTCCTGTAATTAAAAGGGAAGGGTTAGATCGACCATAACACAAGGAAAATGAAAAACTTGATGAGTTGAAACTTACTAAGGCCCATAGATGCCTTGAGACGTTCCTCCTCCTGAAAAGTCCTCAGAGAAGCAGCAATGGCTTCTTCATCAGTGATGCCTGTTGAAAGAAAAGAAAGAAAAGCGTTAGTCAAAAAAATAATGAAGAGGATATGTTGCAATAAAGAAAAGGCGACTAGTAGTTACCTGATTGCGCAAGCTTAGCCAGCCACGCGTCACGCTTCACCAACCATGCCGAAGCTCTGAGAGCAGCCTCCAAGTCTGTATCGTCCGGCGGCGGCATCACCAACCCTGCGTTAGTCCCATATTCGAGCAGACCTTCAGCATGAGGAGCATGGGGTTCCTGGCCGAACACGACATCCGCAGTGAAGAGCGACTTCTTTTTCTTTTGACCCCCGACCCTAGGCTCACGGGGGATCGACTTCCGCTTAGCAGCCACTTTGGGACGACGGGTCCCGATGTCCGCACCCACGCCAGACTCCGGCGAGGGTACAACCACTGTCTCCACTGGAGCACAGGGTGTGGGAGGTGCATCTGTGATATCAGGGAGCGGCAGCTCACGTGGAGGACTTTGTGCGCGTGATGGTCTTCCCCCGGCATCTTTTAGAGGAGGAGCCACCGGGATCCTTGGCGCTAAGGGAGCGTTACGGTTGGTACCGGGGGGTACTTCTTTACGGTCGATCAACACTCGCCTCTCTTCCTTTATAACAGCCCCCGTCGCATGATTATACCACTCTTTATATACATTAAGGAGTCGTGGAGCGCAGGCCGGCGCGCTAATAAAGAAACGAGAACCTGTGTTCAAGCGCATGAAGTGATGTAACGCGTTCTCCACCCCTTCTTCATTAGCAGCAGGCTCCAGTAAGAAAGCTTCCAAGGGTACTCCTTGATCGTAACCCAGTTGTTGGGCAAAACGATGCGGGTTATATCTCATAAAGACTGCTGCACCGTCCTGCCTGAAGACTAGGAAACCCGATCTAATAGAATACAAATGGAGGATCTCCCGGGCCGTCAACACTGAAGCTCCATCCCTGAAGGAGTCCTGTAATGGTCGCACCTCAGTGGTGGACGCTTTCCCAATGGTTAATACCTTATCAATAAAGGACATCCCGACTCCAACGGTGTGAGGGCGAAGCAGTAAACCCCTGGCGTCCCGTGGTGAAGGGGTCACGATTGATGAGCCAATCAGATGTAAAATGCGAGGAAAACCGCACTTGTCAAAGAATGAAGGCCTTTTATGCATACCGAAGACACCTGCCGTGTGTAGCTCGAGCCACGATGCAAAGTAGTGCATCGGGAAGACCACGTGCAGTACCCCGGGCTCGTTGGCATCCGCTGCTCGGCTGAGGCCATGATATAGGTGCGCCAGGCCGGCAATCCCCACGGCCACCTTTACCCCAATGACCATGCGGTGGGCTGGATAAAAGACAGAGGGCCGCATGCAATGAGAATGCATTGGGATCGCAAACCAACTCAGCCACAGCCCGAGAAATCCTAAGAAAAAGGCCTCCTCATCCATCCCAGGGACTGCAATTTCCGCGAAAGATATGGTAGGGAAGTCTGGGAGGAAGAAAGCCTTTTGGTCCATCTCCTTCGTCGGCAGGTTATCCAAACCTAGACCAAAAGGATCATCCAGGATAGCAGATTTGACGGCTCCTGGCGAAATGACGCTCGGACGGAGGAAGCGAGCAATGAAGTCCTCAAAATTAACTCCTCGGCTCCCGTGTTCGATGAAGAGGGACTCGTAGATGTTCAACACCTTGATCAGGCTCGGGAATTGGTGTTGAACGGCATTTTCCGGCGTAATCCCCCTTACCATCGGCTTAGCACCGAAGACGTACTCATCTGTCGGAAGCAGCTCTTCATAGTGTTCCCCCATGACCGGTAGGCCGGATACCTCCGCGAATTCCTCCAAAGAAATGGACACTTCTCGATCCATGGCAAGGAAAGTGTGGATGGGAATATTCCATTGCTCCAAGAAAGCCTTGAACCACCAAGTGGGGAGCGTAGGATATTGGAAGAGAGAGACGTAGACTGCGGTGTACAGTCCTAGTCTTATCAACTGCGACTTCCTCGTCGACAGGATGTACCGGGCCCACGGCAGATAGCCAATAGGGTGACGGGGAATCAAACCAAGGTTATATGATTGCCCCCAGGGTCGTGCTTCCCCCTGACAGATACGGCGTCCTAGGATATCCAGAACCATAGGACGCTGAACCGGAACCGCATCCATAGCGGGATGAAGAAAGCTGTTCGCGGTACAGTCTATCATCTCCACGGCATACTGCACTGGAGGTGGGTTAGCGTAGTGAATTGCCGTGATAGGTTCTGACGGCACCGCGCATGTGAAGCTGCGTCGACCCATAATAATCTGGTTATACCAAGACCCCCAAAGGTGGAGTTTCTTGTACTCAGGGTCATACTCTCTAATCATGGTTAGGGCTTCACGGTCCAAGGGCGCCTCGGGAAATCCCTCCTCCGAGCGGACGAAAGGGAATGAAGTGTCTTTAGACATGATCGCTGCAAAAGAACAATGTAGCCGTTAGTGTTGTAATCCCAACGTTTGGCATTGAAAGAAGAAAATGCATTAATTAAATTAAAATCAAAATTAATTAATTACACCGCACCACAGTGCAGTGAGTAGGAGACCAAAGAGGGACCCACAAAATCTAAATGACAATACGTCAGTTAATAAGACAAACTCATCATTGGATGAGATTGTCACTTGTTCCCCAGGAAAACATTCCCATTAATAAAGAATCCCCAGAGACAAGGAGAAAATCTACTCTTTCAGAGCAAAGCTCTGTCACAGAATGACACTTGTCAAATTCTGGTCTCAGAAGAATAAAATTCCTGAAAAAGAGCTTAGCTCTGTAATATTCCATCAAAAAGAAAATTTTTGAAAAGAAATTTAAAATTAAAATTTCTGGAATCCTGGAAAATCCATGAAAACTTATAAAAAAATTCTTCATTTTTCAGATCTAAAAAAAAAATCTACATTTGATTCAAGAGCAAAACTCTGTTCATGGGTTAGAACCCATGAACAAGATCTCTGTAGATCTATGGATTCGTGAGAGCAAAGCTCTGTTGATGAAACCTCAAAGGGAATTTCTTTAGATCAAAAGATCTATTAGAGCAAAGCTCTGTTGGTTAAAATTGATTTAAATTAATTTAACTTAATTTTAAATTAATTATTACCTAAAGTTTTGGAAATGAGAGCAAAGCTCTAGAGTTCTGAAAGCAAGAGCAAAGCTCTGAAATTCTTAAGCAAGAGCAGAGCTCTGAAAATCAAAATCTAGAAAATAGTGAAGAGTTTTCTAAGGGCCAGAGGCCCTATTTATAAAGGCACTTGCGCCTCTTGAGCTCACCCTTTAATCCAACGGTCAGGGGGTTGCCACCGCTGCACTCACGTGTGCGCCACGTGAGCGCAACGGTGGGGGGGCATTTGTTTCGTCCAATCAGAGCAAAGCTCTGTTTGAATTCAAAAATTCAAATTTTAAAGCAACGCTTCAAGTCTCGGGCGCAACGCGCCACGCGTCAGGCGCTAATACGTCAGCGCTGCGCCCAAGAAGGCGCGCCCAATCAGAGCAAAGCTCTATTAAAGGAAGCAACGCTTCAGTTGCACGGGTGCTGTGCTGCATGACACGTGTCAGCGCAGATGCGCTAGCGCAGCTGCGCTGCGCTGTACGCTGCGCGACACGTGTCAGCGCAGGTACGCTAGTGCGCTAGCGCAGTTGCGCTGCGCTGTGCGCTGCGCGACACGTGTCACGCGCTGGGGCATCTGCGCCAAACTAAATTAAGATTTTAAGAAATCTTTTCTGTTCTTGTTAAAACAAGAAGATTTTCTTCTGCAAAGAAGAAGCCCTTGGATCAAAGATCCAACGGTGGGGAAAATTCCCTAAATCACTCAGAGAATGATCTCTTTAACAAATTTAACTAATTTGTGAGCACTATAAAAAGGACCCTAAGCCTCAATTCAAAGGCATGAACATTTTTCTTTAAAAAAAAATCAAGAGCTTCAAACAGAGAGAACTCTGAGAAAAATTTCAAGAAGAGGTAAAAAACCTTTATAAGGAAAAAGAAATTTCCTCTAATAGATCATTGATCTAAAAACAAGATCAATGATCTTCATATAATAAATAGTGCTTTGCACTTCTTATGAACCACTGGTTCTTTAAAACAAAAAAAAATATATAAATAAAAAAATAGTGCTTTGCACTCTTGTGAACCTCCGGTTCTGTAAATGAAAAGAAAAGAAAGAAATTTCTTTTTTAATCTAAAATAGTGCTTTGCACTCTTGTGAACCTCTGGTTCTGTAAATGAAAAGAAAAGAAAGAAATTTATTTCTTTAATCTAAAATAGTGCTCTGCACTTCTGTTTTGAATCTAAAAGATTCTTAGTGCTTTGCACTTCCAAACTGCGCCGTTGCGCTCTTAAGAGAGCGCCACGTGTCAGCTATAGAACCACTTGCGCTAAGCGCTCTTAAGATAGAGGTTTGCTCTCTGGAATTGGCGCAACTCGCTGAAAACGCGCCACGTGTCAGCAGCGCAACAGCGCAGCGCGCTAGTGCAGCGCACTGCGCTAGTGCGCTTGCGCTCACCAGAGCATGACACGTGTCATCACCATATGAGCTTGCGCTCATTACTCGGCGCAAAGTGCCAGACAAATGCACTGCCTTGCTTACAACAGGGGCCAAGCCCAATTAAAAGGCTTAACAGGCCTAATAAACAAAATGCTGTGCATTGTTTGAAAGGGCAGAGCCCAATTGAAAGGTCCAATGGACCAAAACAGATGCTCTGCATCATAAATAAAGGGACAGAGCCCAAATCAAAAGCCTAGCAGGCCAGAATAGAATGCAGTGCATTATTAAATTTGGGCAAAGCCCTAGCACAGGCCTAATAGGCCAAAAATCAAGAAAAATGTTGAATATTCTCAACTGGACTTAACCCAATTTTGGCCGTAAGTCCTCAAATTAAATTGACTGAGCAAAATTGCTCTCCTAAATCAATTTATCTCCGGTTCGAGGGTACATCTCCGAACTCCTCTGACATCTATCGTTGTAATCCTTCAACGACGTCAGAGAGGCGACGGGTCCCAACGATCACACATGAATATGGACTGCGGGGTCCTTAAACTCGTGGACCGGAACGTCCTTAAACTAATATTGGACCGAAACGTCCTTAAACTAATATCGGACCGAAATGTCCCTAAACTAATGACGGACCATCCCGTCTCTAAACTGGAATAATAGAGCCAATTGCTCTTCTTTCGGATCTAAACGATCCCGTTCAAGTCGATCTTAGTCCAAAATAGGACTAACGTATCCTTGGCGAACGTTTAAGTTGATCTTAGCCGCAACGCGACTAACGCATCCTTAAACTAAAAAACACCAAATCCAAATCTAAATTAAATACGGATTTGGACTAATCCACGTCCTACGGGCGACGGCATTACTCAGTCTCCGTATACAATCCACGGGCAACCACAAACAAAACAAACACACACGACACGAAGTGAAATTCTGGAGAAGGAGAAAGTTGTTACCGCGATGCGGTAGCGTCATTAACTGCAGGGGCTTGCGCCTGCAGGGAAGAGCGTCCCCACAATCAAAAACCCCTCAAGCGAGGGGGAATCTGACGAAGTCTGCTATATCGGCCGCATCCGTCTAAACCTTCGATATACGGTGCCATAAATCAACTTGGCATCTTCGGAGAGGTGGACGGATAAAACCAAATAGCATCTGCCCCGAATCTCAGTGCCAGGACATCGCAGTCTTGTACGCCGCCTTTCGGAGGGGAACAGTGGTGACCACTCCGCGCTGATGTGGGATGATCTATATGAGTTACCGTCAAGACCCTGAAGCTAGGAATTTGGCCTTCGCTTCGTTTGCTTTGGCGTGTCCGGATCCTATTGGAGGAAGGATGCCGTAGTGACATCTCGTCTGCTATATTGAGACGAATGTCGAGGTGGTGACCACTCCGCGCTGATGTGGGATGATCTCCGATAATCTTTCAGGTTTTATATGAGTTACCGTCAAGACCCTGAAGCTAGGAATTTGGCCTTCGCTTCGTTTGCTTTGGCGTGTCCGAATCCTATTGGAGGAAGGATGCCGTAGTGACATCTCGTCTGCTATATTGAGACGAACGTCGAGATGGTGACCACTCCGCGCTGATGTGGGATGATCTCCGATAATCTTTCAGGTTTTATATGAGTTACCGTCAAGACCCTGAAGCTAGGAATTTGGCCTTCGCTTCATTTTTTTTACCGTGAGGTGTTTTTTTGACGTTGCGTCTGCATCCTGCTGGACTGCGATGGAACACCGTTGTTGACATTGCATCTGCTGTAACGAGACGAATGCTAAGGTGGAACTGGGATTTTGCCATCACTCCGCATTGTTTCGACCATGGGGTCTTTCGTTGACGTTGCATCTACATCCTGCTGGACTACGAAGGAACGTCGTTGTTGACATTGCGTCTGCTGTAACGAGACGAACGCTGAGGCGGAGTTAGGATTTTGCCATCACTCCGCTTTGTTGACTATGGGGTTTTTCGTTGACGTTGCATCTACATCCTGCTGGACTGCGAAGGAGCGCCGTTGTTGACATTGCGTCTGCTGTAACGAGACGAGTGCTGAGGTGGAGCCGGGATTTTGCCGTCACTCCGCTTTGCTGACCATGGGGTCTTTCGTTGACGTTACATCTGCATCCTGCTGGGCTGCAAAGGAACGCTGTTGTTGGCATTGCGTCTGGTGTAACGAGACGAATGCTGAGGTGGAGCTGGAATTTTGCCGTCACTCCGCTTTGTTTTGACTAAGAGGTCTTTTGTTGACGTTGTATCTGCATCTTGCTGGACTGCGGAGGAACACCGTCGTTGACATCTCGTGTGTTGTAACAAGACGAATGTTGAGATGGTCTCTAGGTTGTCTGTGAACCGTCGAGATTTGGAACTAAGGACTATGTCGTGGCTCCGTTTGATGGTGTAGCATCTATGTCCTGCTGGAATGAGGAGGCACACCGTTGTTGGTCTCCAGACTGTAGATGTGGCCATTAAGATTTGGAACTAGGGACTTTGCCATGGCTCCATTTTGTTGTGACTCCGAGGTCGGTTGTTGACATCACGTCTGCATCTGGTTGGAGCGAGGAGAAACGCCGTTGGTGATCTCTAAGTTATCGATATCGACGTCGAGACCCTGAAGCTAGGGATCTTCCTTTGCTTCGTTTGTTGACATTGTGTCTGCAATATCGCGACAAATGTCGAGGTTGTCTCATGGTTGTCTATGAACCGTCGAGATTTGGCTTCGCTTTCTGGTGGAGCCTGTTGGGAAGGTATGGTTCCCTCTTTGTTTGTGCCCCTAGATTGTATACAGGGATCGATGTGATCTCACCTGTAGGGCAAAAAGTTTCATTCTTTCGTTTCATTCTTTTTTTTTATTCTTTCCACGATGCTTTATCATATCAACTTTTTATATCGCGAAAATCGCGATTGCCCAATCATTTCGGCTATTTTTCGCGGTGCCCAATCATTTCGGCTATTTGTTTTATTTTTACTCGCTACTTTTTATTACGAGTTGTCCAATCATTTCGGCTATTTTGTATGCATACATTTTTACTTGTTGATTTTGTTGCAAATTGCCCTATCATTTCGGCTATTTCATATGCATTTTTGGCTCGCTGATTTTTTATCGTGAGTGTGGAACTTGGAATCTGGTGCCAATTTCAGCATCAGCATCGCTACAACTGGAATATTGCCAGGAGCGAATCATCATTTGCCATGAAAAGACTTGGAATTTGATACCGATTTAGGTATCAGCATCGCTACCACTGGGATATTACCATGAGCGAATCATCATTTGCCTCTGTCGATGTCGAACAAAGATGGCTTAGCAAATAGGGTTAGGATCCTGTCGACTAAGGCTTTTGATTTCATGAGCTGTAAGGGTCTCATAAAGGTATTTCTCCCTACAAGTCGTGAGGATCTCATAGGTGCGTTTTCTCCTTAGGAGTCGTGAGGATTCCTAAGTGCATAGTCTTTTATAAGTCGTAAGGATCTTAGAAAAGTGCTTTCTCTTTATAAGTCGAGAGGACTTATAAGGGCTGTTCACTGTGTAAACATATCCCTAGTCACGGATGGGACTTTGTTAGGGAAATATTTATTCGTGCCCGTGGATTGTATACAAGGGTCAATACTGAACCGCTTGCAGGGCAGTATTGGAGGTTTGTGGGGGCTGCTTAAGAACAGGTTTAGGTCCCTATAGCTTAAGACTTTCAAATCTTATGAGCCGTGAGGGTCCCATAAAGAGTTCTCCTTACGAGTCGTGAGGATCTCGTAAGTGTAATTTCTTCTTAGGAATCGTGGGGATTCCTAAGTGTGTTGCTTCCTTTATGAGTCGTAAGGATCTCACGCGGGTGGTTCCTCCTCACAAGGTCGAGAGGACCTTGCAAGTGTCCTTTAACGAGGTTGCGCCCTTTCAGGTTTTTACAAACACTCGCCGATAGCCCTGCTGTTTTTACTCACGGAGCCCTTCTGGGTTTTCATCCGTGCCCATTTTGCTTATGGACATACCGTTTTTTTTAACGAGTCTGCGCCCTTTCGGGTTTTCACAAACATCGTCGGTAGTTCTGCTGTTTTTAGTCACGGAGCCCTTTCGGGTTTTCATCCGTGCCCATCTCGCTTGTGGAAGTACCTTTTTTTTACGAGTCTGCGCCCTTTCGGGTTTTCACAAACATCATCCGTAGTCCTGCTGTTTTTACTCACGGAGCCCTTTCGGGTTATCATCCGTGCCCCTCTTGCTTGTGGATGTACCCCTTTTTTTTGCTTTTTTTTACCACGTCAGTCTGAGGATATCGCGGGTTGGTAGTAGTTTAACGACGTTTCGGTCATTTGTCAACGTACGATTACGCAGCTAGATTTTGCCGCAAATCTTCGCATGTTTTGGGCCGGAGGTGGATTCCTTGAAGAGAGGGCTGAGGGCGATTTCTTCGTCGGAGTCGCTTCCAAAGGCGGCTATGTGACAGTTGCCATCAGTTCTTTCGCGCTCATCTGTCGTGCTTTCCTTTTCCCGACGAGCTTTGCGCTTCACTCGTTGAACGTGTCGTCGATGGACAACATATCCCTGCCACCAGTTTTTAAACGCTATGCACTCCTCGGTAGGGTGTGCAATCTTCTGATAGTATAGGCAGAAGTTAGGATGTATGTCCGCTTCATCAAGATATATATTTCCAGGGACATTTCCTTTGAAAGAGGGTAACGTCATCCCTATTGCCAGGGCCCTAGCGAATCGTTTCCTTAGTTTAAGCTTGCTTTTGCTGGCGATAGGGATGCTTTGCTCCAGTCGGCGTGTCTTGACCTTTTCCCCCAGTCGTCGGTGTTTGGTACTTTCAAATATAGCAAGTTCACGCTCTCGATTGGCTTTGCTTTCCTGACGGGCTTCGTTTAGGAATGCATTAATCATTTCGTCTGATGGTCCCAGAAGTTCAGGCTCAAGATTTGCCCCTGGTTTTTCTATATCCAAAGCTTCTTTACCGTTTATTAACGAGTGAGAGATCACATGACAGCTTGCCACATAATCCTCAGACTCATCCGACGAGTCTTCTCCATTGTCATCATCTTTGTCCACAAGGACGTGGGTGAGAAATTCTTGGAGTGTGACTGGGGTCTGCGCCTTCTGATTATATTCTTCCAATGCGTCAATCTGTTTTTTCAGGTCCGTGCGCTTGTCACCAGGCTGCATGGGCTTTTTGGTCTTCTTCTTCTTCTTCGAAGACTTTGACGGCTGGGTGTGAGCGCTCTGACCATCACCACCAGTTTTTGGAGTTGGGCGTGGTTTCAGCAATCCCTCGATGATCTCGGGTTCCAGTGGATTTTTCCACCTGATCGCCGGGCATGTTTGGAGATCCTTCAGCATTCTTTTCGTCTTGGCTGAAAGAACGTCCTCCCATGGGGCTTCCCTTATGAATGAGCATGATGCCCCCGGCATGTCCACTTTTTTAGGGGCATGAGGTTGTGGCGGGTTCACCTTCCAGTTTTCGGATAATGCGAACTTGCCTTATTGGTATTGGTCCTCAATCCAGCCTTTGAAAACGAAACAATCTTCGATAGGATGACTTACTGCTTGATGGTAAGGGCAGTAATTAGGATTGTTGAGATCGCCTGGCTGCAACGGATATTTTGGACTCGGCAGATTGATGAGTCTGTTGCGCACTGCCAGCTCGAACAGTCTTCTCGTTTTATCCTGAGAAAACGAGTAAGGACGTCCTAATCTTTCCTCAAGGGATGGGCGTGGACGCATATTGTTTTGACGGACAACCGACTTTAAATTGCTCGGCTGTTATTGAGTATTAGCGACGAAAGTTGCTTTTCCTTTCCCCTTTTCATTCCGAGGATCCGTCTTTGAAGGAGATGGTCTATGACCCATCCGATCCATTTAGGCCAACTTGTCAATCAAGGCCTGGAAAGTAGTTGGCTTGAAGAACATCATGAATTGTGAGATGGTTGCTTGTGGATCAAGAGTGCCCACGAACATGCCTACCGCAGGTGCTTCTTCGATGCGTTGTTCACACTTCGACCATAAGTTTCGCTACCGTATTGTGTATTGAACCCACGTTTCGCCTGGCCTTACCCTGGCGTTGATCAATGCGGTGACCGGGGTGCGCTCGCTGGCGCTTGCAAATCTTTATGTAAACAACAGCTCCATCTCTGCAAATGTTTTGACAGAGTCGTTAGGTAGCTCCGAATACCATTCGAAGGCCGTTTCCGCTAAGCTGCCGATGAATTGGCGAAGCAACAGTTTGTCGTCACCTCCAGTGTTGCCGCATAGAGCCCTGAATTGAGCGACATGCTGATGTGGATTCCCCGTCCCTTTATACACATGGAACTTAGGGACCGTATATCCCGGCGGGTAACTTATTTGGTCATACCAGCCCGGATAGGGTCGTCCGGTCCTGACAACTTGGCCAGCCATTTCGTTCGCTCGGTGAGCTCGTATTTGTTGAGCTATATAATGATCGAGTGCGGCCTTGGAGATGGTTTCCTCCTTGGCTGCTGAAAGAGCCGGATGAGAATTAGATGTCTCCCCTCTATCGTCTTCAATAATGATAGGAGGGTCTTCAGCTGGAGGATCCGGCTGTAACGTCATCCCTATCATATCTTGGAAGAAAAGCGCCATTTGCTTTATATTAGCCGCTTATTCTGCTGCTTCTCTGTCCTTCTTTTCGAGGACTCTGCGCAGGAAGTCAGCGTCAGTTTCTTGTTCGTGACGCTGTTCTGATGATGCCTTCGGGCTTTCTTTTGGCTCGGTAAGTGCAGCCATTGTAATCAGCATCTCTTGAAGCTTCTGCTGTTGCTGTTCTTGAACCCTTGTTATTGATCGGGTGAGCGGTCGGTGGCCCGTCGAAGCGCGGCTATCCTCTTTCCCGGACACCATGTAAACAGTATGGACCGTTATGCCCCCAGACTTGGGGCGTTTGGTCTCGGCGTCTTTATGTTCTGCCGTATTCATAAGGGCTTTCCTTGGCCTCCTTCTCCTTTGAGCAGTTGATGTTGAGAGGGCCGTCGCAGCGAGCACCCAGACAGTCGTCGTCCTTTGTGGTTTGCTAGGACGATTCTCTTCCTGCTGAACCTTCAGCTTCTTTTGTCGGCGAGGATAGTCTTGATCGACCACTGACTCTCGGATTTGTCGCCAGATTTTGTAAACTTTGAAAGACAGCCATTGAGGGGACTGCTTTGGCTTCATTTCTGTGACTGTCTCCACCGGTGGAAGAGATCTCTTCAGCACGGCGGTAGGAGAGTTCATGCGCACCTTATTCAGCAGCTCAAACCTGTTCCCGGTTGGAACAGCAGTATCGATCTCCATCATTGGAGTTGGTGGAGTAAATCCAGACGGAGAGCTGCCCCCAGCCTTCCGTACTCGGCGCCAGTGACGACGGCGAGCATGTCGCGTAGATGGTGTTGGTTCAGCTATGGGGATGGTTTTGTTATGCCCCCAGCTCTGGTCAGGCGCTGCTGGTACCAGCCTCTTGAAGACTGACGTTCGCCGAGAAGTAATGTCCAGTCTATCGAATATAGACCTCGGGGCAGAGGTGACTTTGCCTGGAGCGGGAGCCGGAGTGGCCAGGCTTGTGAAAACTGACTTCCTGGTAGGAGAAGCCTTTCCGATGATTTCGTCTGATTGAGCCGGGATGGCTATCCGCTTTAGGATGGCTGCTTTAGGTATTGCGGGCTTGTTCATGGGCCCGTTGGAGCTTCGGCCCACTCTATTGAAAACCGAGGTATTGGATTTGGACGACCCGTTGAGAAGAGCCGCGGTTTTAGTGAGCCGATCAAAGACCGACTTCTTCGGGGCTTCTTGCAATGGTAGTAGGGCATTGAAGCTCATCGGTGGGAGCATAGTTCCGAAGAATAGCCCAGTGGTAGCTTGAGTCACTTGTTCCACCGGCATAGCGAAGATGGAGGCCGCTTGAGGCCTGTAAGTCACTCCTCCAGACGGGATGGAGCGAAAGTTGTAGTTGCAGTTAGTGCAGTTTGAAGCCATTGATCTTCTGTTTTCTGCACGGAGCAAGACACCAAATCTAAGTACCTCGAATCCACAGGCAACCATAGCAAACTGCGATTCGTTCGCGAACACGACACACGAAGGGTGGAGTGGAAAGAGGAAGAGGTCCCACCGGGCGTGCCAGAATCTGTTCCCCTCCGAACACGGAGACGCGACCGCGTAGGTTCGTCTTACCTGAAATTCGGGGTAGATGCTAATTGGTGCTATCCGTCCACCTCTCCGAAGATACCAAGTTGATTTATGGCACCATGTATCGAAGGTTTAAACGGATGCGACCGATGTAGCAGACTTCGTCAGATTCCCCCTCGTTTGAGGGGTTTTTGATTGTGGGGACGGTCTTCCCTGCAGGCGCAAGCCCCTGCAGTTAATTACGCTACTGCATCACGGTAACAACTTTCTCCTTCTCTAGATGGTCACTTCGTATCGTGTGTGTTTATTTTGTTTTTGGTTGCCCGTGGATTGTATACGGAGACTAATTTATGTTGTCGCCCGTAGGACGTGGATTAGTCCAAATCCGTATTTTCTTAGATTTGGATTTGGGGGTTTGGGTTTAAGGATACATTAGTCTCATTTGAGACTAAGATCAACCTAAACGTTCGTTAAGGATACGTTAGTCTAAATTTAGACTAAGATCAACTCAACGTTTGTTAAGGACACGTTTGTCTAATTTTAGACTAAGATCAACTTAACAGGATCATTTAGATCCAACAAAAAAGCATTTGAACTCTATTGTTTAGTTTAGAGATATTGCGGTCGATTACCAGTTTAAGGACATGGTGGTCCAATAACAGTTTAAGGACATAGTGGTCCAATACCAGTTTAAGGACATAGTGGTCCAGGTTAAGGACATCATAGTCCGTGAGTTTAAAGACCTCACAATCAAGGTTAAGGACATCATAGTCTGTGAGTTTAAAGACCTCACAGTCAAGGTTAAGGACATCATAGTCCGTGAGTTTAAAGACCTCACAGTCAAGGTTAAGGACATCATAGTCCGTGGATTTAAGGACTCCACAGTCCGATATTAGTTTTAAGACATCACGGTCAAGGTTAAGGACATTATAGTCCGTGAGTTTAAAGACCTCACGGTCAAGGTTAAGGACATCATAGTCCGTGAAACGTGTGGTTGTCGGGACCTGTCACCTCTTTGAAGACGTTGAAGGATTACAACGACAAATATCAAAGGAGTGAAGAGATGTACCCTCGAACCAAAGTGGATTTAGGAATCTGTAGTCCAATTTGGAACTAAGATCAATTTATTAGATTACGAGCACATTGGCTCAGTTAAATCTGAATTGAGGACTTATGGCCAGTTTGGGCTAAGTCCAATTAAGTTTGAAATATTGACCCTTTGGACCATTAGATATTTGTCTGGGTTCAAGCACATATTATTTAGCAATGCTAAACAAGAGTTTGAGGGCTATGATATCGTTTTTGTCTTTGATTTCCTCAATTTTGAGATTCATTTAGAGGAGGGACTTTTGCCTCTGGAAAATTAACAGTGTTAAACACTAAGAACAACAGTGTTAAACACTGGGAACGAAATTGTCAGATTAGTGTTAAACACTAGAAGAGGGAGGGATCACGTGGGAGCACGTGATACCATCAAAAAGTGGGGCCAGATCCCTTTTATTTTGTTCTGCAAGCAAGTGTTAAACACTTTTTATTCCATTGCTTGGATTTCCTTTGCTTTTATTCCTTTTGTTTAGAAGGTCACGTGGGAGCACGTGAGGCGTTGCCTCAGAGCTAATTCCCTCTCATTTTTGGGGATCTTTTCAGGGGTCACATAGGGACACGTGACCTTAGTCTTTTGTGTGCATGGAGATCTTTCAAGTCCCTTGATTTCTTTAAGAATTAAATTCTCTTGTAGGGTTAAACCCTAATTATGTTTTAGAGGAATTAAATTCCCATGTATGTGAAAGAATTAAATTCTTGTACAGGGTGAAACCCTAATTTCATTTTAAGAGAAATTAAATTCTTGTAATTTTGAGAGAATTAAATTCTCAATTAGGGTTAAACCCTAGTTCTGTCCATCTTGAAGGAAGTAAATTCCTATAGTTTTTGGAGGATTGAATTCTCAGATAGGGTTAAACCCTAGTTTCATCATGAAGGAATTAAATTCCTGTGAGTTTGGGAGAATTAAATTCTCAAAACTCAATTCCCCCTCAAAGTTTTAGATCTGCATGGCAGGATCTCAACCCGATGAGA
Organism: Agapanthus africanus; assembly: GCA_030015575.1. Lineage (NCBI taxonomy): Eukaryota > Viridiplantae > Streptophyta > Magnoliopsida > Asparagales > Amaryllidaceae > Agapanthus > Agapanthus africanus. The sequence goes on from CM057339.1 coordinate 857,824,588, forward strand.
ATTAAATTCTCAACTTATGGGGAGATGTGCTCTTTGCAGATCTTCAACCAGGGGAAGAACTAAGTTTTTTGTGCAGAAGAGTTAAACTCTTAGATTTTGAGAATTAAATTCTCTGTTTGAAGTTTTGATTCCCTTTCTTTTCTCACCTAGGGTTTTCTTTCTTGAAAATTAAATTCTCCTTTCTTTTCTCTCTGCTATTTTCCTTAAGAAAATTTCAAGATCTCAAAATTCTATATCTTTCTTCTCTTCTTGGCTCCTATTTATACGAGAAGGAAAAGAATCAATTTGTTTAGTAAATCTCTCATTGAAAGATTTTGTTTGTTTTTCGTAACTAATGTGATCTTTTAGATCACTCAGTGAATTTTTATTCACCATTGGATTTTTAATCCAAAAGATCTTTTATCTGTTATTTAAATTTCAGGGAAATCTTTCCTTGTATAGAATCTTTCTATAAATTGGTGATTTTTAATCACCATTGGATTTTTAATCCAACGGTGCTCCACTTTACAGAGCACAATCTTTTTGTTTGGAAAGATTTAAAGAAATATTTTTCCCGTTAGGGTTTTTGATTTCTCTTAATTAGAGTTTAATTCTATTATTTTAGAGATTTTAGGATCTCATCACGTGTTGACACGCGACCCCCTCGATTAAGCATTTAATTCTGTTGTTTTAAAGAACTCAGGAATTATCACGTGTCAGCACGTGACCCTTTGTCACGTGTGAGCACGTGATGCCCCATTGGGGTTTTTCCTTGTTATTTTATTATACTTTTAATTTTTTTCAGTGAGTTTAAAGGCCTATCACGTGTTAACACGTGACCCTATTGTTGGAATTTAATTCTTATTATTTTAGAGGGTCTAAGAGCCCATCACGTGTTAGCACGTGACCCCACTGATTAATTATTTAATTAGAATTTAATTCTATTAATTCAGAGAGCTTAGGAACCCATCACGTGTATGCACGTGACCTTTGGTCACGTGTGGGCACGTGATGCCCCATTGGGGTATTCCTTGTTGTTTTATAATATTTTTAATTGGGTATTCCTTGCTGTTTTATAATATTTTTTAATTCCTTTCAATGGGTTTAAAGGCCCATCACGTGTGGTCACGTGACCTCCTTTTAATTATTTATTTTATTAAGTGCCTATAGGCTTTCCGTGTAAATGGTCACGTGTGGGCACGTGATGCCTCATAACTTTTGATCCCGGATGAATTATGAGGCCCATAATATATCAAATCGAAGGATATTTTGAGACGCTTTCGATTCCATCAGAATTTAGTTGTTTCTCATTCGGGAGTTTGTCAAAATACAGCCCGAAAAATACTGGTTCGCATTTTCTTAAGCGTATCGCTGTCATTTGATACCTTAGGCTTTTTGCGCAGAAATTTTTTGGCGGGAACAAGGACGAGAGGTTTTCCTTTAACGGGAGCGGCCAGCACTGGCGGATTATGTAGGTATTACTTGATTTCGTCCAGTGCGCTTTGGCATTTATGATCCCAGACGAACGGGGTTCCCTTTCTCATCAAATGACTGTAGGGGCAGCACTTGCCGGAGAGATTGGCTATGAATCACCGAATATACGCGAGTTTTCCTTGGAGAGATCGCAATTGCTTAAGAGTTCCTAGCGGGGACATTTCCATGATCGCCTTGATCTTCGACGGGTCTATCTCGATGCCTCGATGTCGTACGATGAATCCTAGAAATTTGCCCGAGGAAACTCCGAACGCGCATTTGAGAGGGTTCATCTTCAGGTTGTATTTCCGAAGGCATTGAAACACAATATTCAGATGGTCTAAATGATCCTCGTATGATTTGCTTTTTACTACGAGGTCGTTGATATAGCATTCGACGATTTCATGTATGAGGTCATCGAAAATTTTCGTCATGGTCCTCTGATAGGTGGCACCGGCGTTCTTTAAACAGAAAGGCATCACCCTGTAGCAGAATATACCCAGAGGGGTCCGGAAAGCGGTATACTTCTGGTCCTCGGGATGCATCTTTATCTGATTGTACCTTGATGATCCGTCCATGAATGAGAAAACTTCGTGAGTGGACGTATTATCTATCATCAGCTCCATGACCGGTACTGGAAAGTTGTCCTTCGGGCAAGCTTTGTTGAGATCCCGAAAATCTACGCATATGCGCACCGTCCCATTTTTCTTCATCACTAGGACAATATTGGCGATCCAGTCAGGATATTGAACCTCTTGGATGAAGCCGCAGTCAATTAGCTTCTTGACCTCGGCGTTGATGCTCATCTCAAGCTCGAGCCGCATTCTTCTCGGTGCTTGTTTGATTGGCTTGACGTCCGGGGATATTGCCAATTTGTGTACAACAATCTCTGGATCTAGTCCTGGCATCTCGGAATAGTTCCATGCGAAGCAATCTTTATGCTGCATGAGCACGTCCTTAAGCGTAGCCACCCTTTCTTCAGACAATAGCTCACTGACGAATGTCGGCCGCGGGTCACTTGCCGTCCCCAAATCAATCTTTCTGAGGTTGTCTGCAGTAGTATGTATCCCATCTTCCAGCTCTTTTGGCGCCGGTGGAAACTCTGAGATCACCTTGCCATCATCGTTTTTGAAGCACCAGGGGAGGTCATCCGTATTCTCGGGTTCTTCTTCTAACAACATTAACATATGACAAGTACGAGATCGCTTCCAAGACCGATGTTGATCTGGTTCTACTCTCGCTTCAGACGCGGCTTTTGGTTCATGCTTTTGTGGCGGAGTTACCCTCCAGCTGCTGGATAGAGCGAACATGCCTTACTGATACTGGTCTTCTACCCAGTCTTTGAATGTGAAGCAGTCTTCAAGAGGATGTCCTATTGCTCGGTGATAGGAGCAATAATCTGGGTGATTAACTTCATCTGCTTGCTCGGGGTGCTTGGACTCCGGGAGGGTAATCATCTGATGCTTTATGACAAGATCAAGTATCTTTCTTGTCTTGTCTTGGGAAAAAGAGTATGCTTGACCCATCTTCCTTATAAGAGACGAATCCGGATTGCACGATTCCTGATCGCTTGGCTTCTTGGACCCGCTTTGTCACTGTCGAACGCTTTTCCCGTTCTTTGGTTTATTTTTGCCTCTGCGCCGGGTCTTCTTTGTGACGGGTTGGCGACGAAGGGCCTCGTCATTCTCCGCGGCCTGCTGGAGGAGGCGCTACGTTCTAGCTTTCTCGTAGATGGCCATTTCGCGGTTATGGTCATCCCGGACTTTTTGACCCGCTTCCCTTATAAGCTTGTCCATCTGTTCTTTGAACGACGGACTCAGCATTTTCATGGCGGGAGCTCGTTCTGGTTCAGGGTTAGCATCTTCCCACAGAGCATCTCCTTCTTCATCAAAATCATGTATGACGTAGCAGTCGCGGAATAGCTCCCGTTTCTTGGATCGAACATATCCAATCCCGATCGTTTCTATTCTCCCATTGGGCAACTTTTGTTGAGTTCCGGGAACGTTCAGATCCTGTTATAGAATCGTGCTTGTCGAGCAGTTTGCTTAAGGGGTACACCTTGGCATCTCAAGAGTCTCTTTAATCCGTCTGTGTAATATCTGGGCAAACGGATGGGCTGAAGCCTGTCAAGTGTAGAATCCACGCTATGCCAGATTTCTTTCTCCACTTTGGTTTTCCCGGATTGGTAGAATAGGATTGCCTTTTCACCCTTTCGCCTGGGAGGGACGTAGAATGTCTGCAGTTCCTGCACACTATAGGCATTAAGTGCATCGAGCTCTTTGTAATGCTCCCGCGGAACTACGGCAACTTGCTAACTTTGATCTTCATCGGCGAAGGTTTGTATCGATGGCCGAGAGGAGAATACAACATTGACCTCATCTTTCGAGTCGCTGCCGAAGAACAACTTATGGGTGGACGGTCCTGGCTTGTCGCATTGGGGCGGCCCTGAATAAACTATATCTTCTTCTCCCTCGGTATCACTCCCGAAGATCGGAATAGTGGTGATAGATTTGTTCTTTGGTTTGTGACATCTTTCCGTGTCCTTAAAATCTGGTAAAAAGTATTTTTCATCTTCGTATTTGCGAACTTCATTTACGGAGAACGAGTTAAGTTCCCCTGTTATGGTGTACTCAAGACCATCCTTGAAATACTTCATACACTGATGTTGTGTAGAAGGGATGATGTTGTAATCGTGTAACCAAGACCGGCCGAGCCAAGCGTTATAGCATGTCTTGGCGTCAATGACATGAAACTTGATGTCTGTGACAAGCAGCCCAAAGCGCAGCGTCAGTATTACAGACCCAAGTTTACGTGATGAATGGGAATCAAATCCGGAGATGGTGATCTTATCCCGAGCGAGGTGTTGAACGCTTATGCATATCTCCTTCAATACTCTTACGTTAAGGAGGTTGACGGAGGACCCATTGTCAACCAAGATTTTGCCTATCTTGATATCATGACAGTATCCGGAGATATAGAGGGGACGGTTATGCTCGCACGTCCCGAGGAGGAGATCTTCATCGCCGAAGGTGATATCGGCCGTGTGTATTTCTTCCAACTCGTCCTTCATCTTTTCTTCGGCGAGGAAAGTTTAGAATTGTTCCGGCTCTTGTAATGCCTTGATCAGCGAATCTCTCGCTTCTTTGGATAGTAGAAGGGCATCGATAATGCTTAGCTACGAGAGTAGCTTTCTCAAGTGTGCCAGAACGTTGTAGCCCATCTTATTTTTCTTTGGCGGGTCCTTGGCTGTTAGCTCTTTGATGTCTTGGTCATCAAGGATGATATCCTCAGGGACTTTTTTTTCCCTTATCTTTTCTATTTGACCCACTGTTCGAGGGCCCAAGATTCTTTTCGGGGAGCGTACGATTACGCAGCTGAATGTTCTCATAGTTCTTCGGTTCTTCCTCTTTTCCTAACGTGGATTCTTTGAAGAGAGGGCTAAGAGTAATTTCTTCGTTAGAGTTGCTCCCGAAGGTGAGAACTTGTGGTCCCCCAGTGTCGACCATGTGACAGCTGCCGGTAGTTCCTTTACGCTCCTCGGTCGTATTTCTTTGCTCCCGACGAGTTTTGTGTTTCATCCGCTTGAAATGTTGCCGGTGAGCAACATATCCCTGTCACCATCTTTTAAAAGCGTTGCACTCTTCAGTGGGGTGTGCAATCTTTCGATGATATAAGCAGTAGCTAGGATGTGTTTCCGCTTCACCAAGGGCGTTCCCTTCGGAGGGTGGCAACTTCATTCCTATCGATATGGCTTTGGCGAACCTCTTTCTCGTTTTGAACCTGTTTTTATTTGCGGCGGATGTACTTTGATCTGGTGGGGGTGTTTCAACCCTTTCGTCCAGTCGCCGGCGTTTGGCTTTTTCAAATATGACCATCTCACGCTCTCGAGCAGCTTTACTTTTAAGAAGAGCTTCGTTCATGAATGCATCAATCATTTCATCTGATGGCCCTAGAAGTTCTGGTTCAGGATCTTCCCCCAGTTTCTCTGTGTAAGGAGCTCCTTCATCGTATGTCAACGAGTGAAAGATCACATGGCAACTTGCCACATAATCTTCAGATTCATCCGACGAGTCCTCTCCATTGTCATCATCTCTGTCCTCAAGGACGTGGCTGAGAAATTCTTGGAGTGTGACTGGAGTCTGCGTTTTTTGATTATATTCTTCCAGTGCGTCAATCTGCTTCTGCAGGTCCGTGCGTTTGTCACCAGGCTTCACGGGCTTTTTGGTCTTCTTCTTCTTCGAAAACTTTGACGGCTGGGTGTGAGCGCTTTGGCTATCACCACCAATCTTTGGAGTTGGGCGCGGTTTCAGCATTCCCTCGATGATCTCGGGTTCTAATGGATTTTTCCACCTGATCGCCGGGCATGTTTGGAGATCCTTCAGCATTATTTCGTCTTGGCCGAAAGAGCGACCTCCCATGGAGCTTCTTTTATGAAGGAGCATGATGCCCCCGGTGTATCCGTCTTCTTGGGAGTGTGTGGCTGTGGTGGGTTCACCTTCCAATTCTCGAACAGGGCAAATTTGCCCTGTTGGTATTGATCTTCAATCCAGCCTTTAAAGACGAAGCAATTCTCAATTGGATGGCTTACCGTTTGATGGTAGGGGAAATAATTAGGTCTATTAGCCTCGCCGGGTTGCAACGGCCGTTTTGGATTCGGCAAATTGATGAGCCTGTTGCGCACCGCTAGCTCGAACAATCTCTTCGTTTTGTCCCGGGGGAACGAATAAGGGCGCTTCATCTTCTCATTATAGATTGCCGTCTCTCGTCTAGGCGATCAGTTAGTTCTGGACCACTGGGCTGCTGTTGAGTATTAGCAACGAATGTCTCCTTCCCTTTGCCCTTTTCGTTCCGTGGCTCCGGCTTTGAAGGAGACGGGCTATGACCCATCTGGTCCATTTGGGCCAGTTTGTCAATCAAGGCCTGCAACGTGGTCGGCTTGAAGAACATCATGAATTGGGAAATAGTTGCCTGAGGGTCCAAAGTGCCCACGAACATGCCCACAGCCGGCGCTTCCTCGATGCGCTGCTCACATTTTGAGCATAAATTTCGCCACCGTATTGCGTATTGTACCTAAGTTTCCCCTGGCTTCACCCTGGCGTTAATTAATGCGGTAATCGGGGTACGCTCGCTAGCGCTCACGAATCTCTGCGTAAACAGCAGTTCCATCTCCGCAAATGTCTTGACAGAGTCGTTTGGAAGTTCAGAATACCACTCGAATGCTGTCTCCGACATGGTACCAACAAACTGGCGGAGCAGAAGTTTATCATTACCCACGGTGTTGCCGCACAAGGTTCTGAATTGAGCGACGTGCTGATGCGGATTTCCCGTCCCTTTATATACATGGAATTTAGGGATCGTATATCTCGGAGGGTACCTTATTTAGTCAAACCAGCCTGGATAGGGTCGCCCAGTCTTAACGACCTGTCCAGCCGCTTCGTTCACCTGGTGAGCTCATATTTGTTGAGCGATGTAGTCGTCCAAGGCGGCTTTAGAGATTGTCTCTTCTTTGGCTACTGAAAGAGCCGGAGGGGGGTTCGATGTCTCCCCTCTGTCGTCTTCAATGATGATCAAGGGGTCTTCAGCTGGAGGTTCCGGCTGTAACATCATCCCAGCCATGTCTTGGAACAAAAGAGCCATTCGTTTTATATTGGCTGCCTGCTCCGCAGCCTCTTTCTCTTTCCTTTCAAGAATTCTTCGGAGGAACTCGTTATCAGTCTCTTGTTCCCGACGCTGCTCCGAGATTTCTGGATTTTCTTTTTGCCCAGTGAGTGCGGTCATTGCAGTCAGTATCTCCTGAAGTTTCTGCTGCTGTTGTTCCTAAGCCTTCGTTATCGATCGGGTAAGCGGTCGATGACCCGTAGAAGCACGGCTTTCCTCTTTTCCGGAAGCCATATAAACGGTATGCACTACCATGCCCCCAGACTTAGGGCATTTAGGCTCGGTGTCTCTGCGGTTCATCGCGGACACATGGGCTTTCTCTGGCCTCCTTCTTTTTTCAGCGGTTGATATTGAGGGAGCCGTTGCGGCGGGCACCCAGACGGATGATGTCTTTTGTAGTACCACGAGACGGCTCTTTTCTTGTTGAGCTTTGAGCTTATTTGGTCGGCGAGAGTAGTCCTGCTCAATCACCGATTCCTAGACCTGTTGCCAGACTTTGTAAATTTTGGAAGAAAGCCGCTGAGGGGGCTGCTCCAGCTTCGCCTTCGGTGCATTCTTCACGGGTGGAGGAGATCTCTTCAGCACTGCAGTAGGAGAGTTCCTGCACACCTTGTTAAGCAGTTCAAAGCTGTTCCCGGTCGGAAGAGCAGCATCGATCTCCACCGTTGGAGGTGGTGGAGTAAATCCAGACGGAGAGCTGGCCGCAGCCTTCCTTACTCGGCGCCGGTGACAACGGCGAGCATGTCGCGCAGATGGTGTTGGCTCAGCTATGGGGATGGCTTTGTCATGCCCCTTGTTCTGGTCAGGCACTGCTGGTACCAGCCTCTTGAAGACCGATGTCCGTTGAGCAGCAGTATCCAATCTGTCAAAGACAGACCTTTGAGTAGGAACGGTAGCCGGAGTGGCCAGCCTTGTAAAGACTGATCCTTTGACAGGAGAAGTTTCTTTAGTGACCTCGAGAGCAGGAATGGCTATCCGTTTTGGGATGGCCGCTTCAGGTATCGTGGGCTTCTTGACGGGCCTATTGGAGTTCAGGCTCAGCCTATCGAAGACTGATGCTGTCGGCTTGGCATTGGATGACCCGTTGAGATGGGTCATGGTGGTAGTGAGCCGATCAAAGACCGACTTCTTCTGCGTATCTTGCGGCAGCAGGATGTTAACGTTCACTGGTGGGAGCATGGTCCCGAAGAATAACCCGGTGGTAGCCTGCGTTACCTGCTCTACCGGCATCGTGAAAAGGGAGGCAGCCTAGGGCCCGTAAGTTACACCCCCAGATAGGACGGAACGGGAGTTGCAGTTGCAGCTGGAACATTTTGAGCAGGTAGACGCCATTGATCTTTTGTTTTCAGCACCAAACAAGACACCAAATCTTAGTACCTCGAACCCAAGGGCAACCATAGCAAACCGCGATTCATTCGCGAACACGATACACAAAGTGTGGAGTGGAAAAAGGAAAAGGTCCCACCGGGCATGCCAGAATCTGTTCCCCGCCGAAAACGCGGAAACGCGACCGCGCGGGTCCGTCTCGCCTGAATTTCGGGGTAGATGCTAATTGGTGCTATCCGTCCACCTCTCCGAAGATGTCAAGTTGATTTATTGCACCATGTATCGAAGGTTTAAAGGGATGCGGCCGATGTAGCAGACTTCGTCAGATTCCTCCTCGTTGATGAGGGGTTTTTGAATGTGGGGATGCTCTTCCCTGCAGGCGCAAGCCCCTGCAGTTAATTACGCTACCACATCGCGGTAACTACTTTCTCCTTCTCCAGATGGTCACTTCGTGTCGTGGGTGTTTGTTTTGTTTTTGGTTGCCCGTGGATTGTATATGGATACTAATTTGTGTTGTCGCCCGTAAGGCGTGGATTAGTCCAAATCCATATCTTCTTAGATTTGGGTTTGGGGGTTGGGTTTAAAGATAAGTTAGTCTCATTTGAGACTAAAATCAACTTAAACGTTTGTTAAGAATTCGTTAGTCCAATTTTTAGACTAAGATCAACTTAACAGGATCGTTTAGATCCGAAAAGAGAGCAATTGGGCTATATTGTTTAGTTTCGGGACATTGCGGTCGATTAGTTTAAGGACATCATGGTCCAGCATTAGTTTAAAGACATCTCGGTCCAAGGTTAAGGACATCATAGTCCGTGAGTTTAAAGACCTCACAGTCAAGGTTAAGGACATCATAGTCCGTGAGTTTAAAGACCTCACAGTCAAGGTTAAGGACATCATAGTCCGTGAGTTTAAATACCTCACAGTCAAGGTTAAGGACATCATAGTCCGTGAGTTTTAAAGGACCCCACAGTCCATAGAATGTTTGGTTGTCGGGACCCGTCACTTCTCTGAAGACATTGAAGGATTACAACGTCAAATATCAGAGGAGTAAAGAGATGTACCCTCGAACCGACGTGAGTTGGTTGAAAGATCTGTAGTCCAATTTGGGGTTAAGATCTGTTAACATATTTATGAGCAGATGAGCTCAATTAATATGAGTTGAGGACTTATAGCCAATCTTGGGCTAAGTCCAATCAAGTTAAAATGTTTAACATTTTATTTTGGGATGTTAAGCATTTGTTTGAGCTCGGCTCTTTTAACAATGCTGAGCATTGATTTAGCTTCTGACAATATTTGTCTTTTACTGAATGCTGAGCATTCATCTTAGCTCTAGGGCTTATTCAAAGAACAATTTAAGTTCTACCAAACGCGCATAAAAGCATGTAGTGCGCTTGGCACCAGCGCCAGTCAATGAGCGCAGGGCGCTATGGTTAAAGCGCTAGTGCGCTTGGCGCCAGATGTGAAGCGCTAATGCGCTTAGCTCTTTGCGCTAAATGAAGAGCGCAGATGCGCTATAGTTGAAGCCTTGAGGCGTTTGGTGCTGGTGCCATATAATTAACTGCAGAGCGCTTTTAATAATGCAGCGCACACGTGAGGAGTACGTGGCGCACTTAGCGCTGAGCGCTAGATGAAGAGCACTAAGGCAATTTTGAATTAGGAGTGCTAAGGCTCTTATTAGATTAGGAGCGCTAAGGCTTTTCTTAGGTTAATTTTGCGCTCTGCAGATTATCTTTTCTTTGATAGGAGGCTTTGTCTCAAAATTCTAAGAACAAAGTTCTTAGTTCATAGGAGATATTTCAATCTCTTTTTGATGAAAGGCTTTGCCTTTATGGATCTGTGATCCTAAGAGAATTGAATAATTCTCCCCCCTTATAATGAGATGTTCATAATCTCTTTTGTGAAAGACAACTTTGTCTTATAGATCTATGATCTGTGAAAGAAGTAAATACTTCTGTTTATATTGAGACGATTTCGTCTATATATTCTTTTTACCTTGAAAAAGAATTGTCTTCTTTTTGCCGAGAGCTTCTTCTTCTTCTCGAGATTTTCTCAAAGTTTATGGGAGGTTCCTCTCTACAAGACTTGAAATCTCGGGTCCTTTATATAGGGCAGGCTGATTTGTTGAATCAGTTAAAGGGATTTATTTTCTAATTGATTTGGGGAATTTCCCCACCGTCGGATCTTTGATCCATGGGCTTCTGATTTACAGAAGGCAATCTTCTTGTTTTTAACAAGATTGGGAAATATTTCCATGCAGAATTTATTCTGTCTTTGGTAATTTTTATTTACCATTGGATCATTGATCCAACGGTGCTCTGATTTACAGAGCACAATTTTGTTGTTTGGAAAGATTTTGAGAAATCTTTCCTTAACCGAATTTAATTTTGGTTAATTAATGATTTATCATTATTATTAGATTTTTGATCTAACGGTGGGGAGCTTTTAGTTCCAGCGCTAGCGCTTATGCACTCTATCCATGGTGCGCTAGTTGTAGCGCAGCGCTCTTAGTGCTAGCGTACATGTGCTTTGCACGTGGTGCGCTATTTGGAACGCAGCGCGCTTGGCGCTGCATCTAAAGCACTGCTTTATTGGAGGTGTCCTTTCATCCTCCTTTTAAGTCAAACTTATACTCCCCAGAACTTTCATCTCCCAGGTCTTGGAAATAGCTCCACTATGCACAAAATTTTCTGTGCCTAGTCTTCATAATCTGAAGCAAAGTTTCTTTCTTTTCTCGTCTCCAAAAGAACCCTCTCAACTATGGCTTGTAACCGCCCACATGCCCGTCGACAACCATGGGAAGTGCCCATCCAGGACATTGTTCCTCGCTTTGCTGCGCGCTTGGTGGATCCTGCTCTTAATGATGACCAATGTGACGCAGCGCTGTACGAGCTCTTGACTCGTGTAGGGTCTCCTCTCCCCCCACACTCTATTTGGGTTCGGATGATCCTTACGTCTGTGCTCGCTGATATCCCTCCTCCTCCAGCAGAGATGACTTCGGCAATGCTTGATGCTGCTGAAGACAAGATCGAGTGCTTCTTCGAGGTGCATTTGATCACTAAAGCCCTGAGGGATTGCTCTGTCTATTTGCTGAGCCAGATACGGGCTTGTCGGGTCGTTATCTTCACTTTCTCTGGTTAGTGCGGCGCTGATTGATGGGTGGCTACTCCCCGAGAAGATCGCCGTTTTGACATGGTGGAGAAGACAGAGAGGGAGCTAGATAATCTCATTCTTAGCTTTGCAAGCCCCTGTCCTTTTGATCCCATGTTTGGCGATCTGTTTATATTGTAAAAAATTGTCTAATTAAGTATTTTATTATCTGCCAAGTGCTCCTCTTATTTTTAATTCTTTGTTATTCCTTTGTCAGGCGCTTATGCGCTGCATAACTTAACTTGTTATAACCAGGTGCAAGTAATGAAGCGCTCTTGGTGCTTAGCGCTCTCGTGTTTTGCACGCGAGCGCCATTTCAGAGTCTTTGACTTTTAGTGCTGGCGCGTTCACTGCTAGCGCTCTTCACGAAGCGTCGCTTCATTTCAAACCTTGGAATTTGAACAGAGCTTTGCTTTGATTGGGGAAACAGTACGGATGTACAATAAAAACATGGATGCACAAATATCATTCAGGGGTTACATCATGACTAAGTAGAATGCACAATATCAAGCATGGGGTATTAATGTATTAATAATATGAGTTAAGATAATATGGGGTGCAACTAGTTATGCAGAATTAATGGTATGGATACACAAATAAACATGGATGCATAAATAACTATCAGGGGTTACAACTATAGCTTCATGAATAAGTAGGATGCACAATATCAAGCATGGGGTGTTAATGTAGCAGTAATATGAAATAACGTGTTATGGTATTCAACTAGATGTGTAATTAATGGTATGGATGCACAAATATCGATTGGGATTACATTTATAGCTTCAAGACTAAGTGGGATGCACATTATTAAACATGGGATGTTAATATGATAATAATATGTAATAATGTGATATGTAGATGCAGCTACATGTATATTAAATGATATGGATGCAGACGGGTATCCGAAAACGGTAAACTTTAATATGGATATACAATGCATTCAACATGTGATATTTTTATTCACATGGATGCATAATAATATGCCTAACATGTAGCAAGATGAATTAGCATGCGACTAGATATGTAAATAGTGATATGGGTGCACACGGATGTCCGAAGACCGTAAAATAGTAAAATGGTAATGTGGGATGCATAATTAAACAATAAGTAATGTTATTATTCACATGTGTACAAAATATTATAGTATAATATTTAGCAAGATTAACTTACCTCGATGGATCGCGCGACGGATGTGTACGTCACGTCCGACGTTGGTAAATAGTCGCAACGCACACACGGCACACGGGATGGGTCCAGGCTAGGTAAGAGGGTAATCACGCAGGTAAGAAATATCCACTGGGTCGCTTGGATCGGTAGCAACGAGCACAGCTCCGTCGGGTGATCACCGGAAAAGAAACGAGAATTCAAGAAAAGAAAGAAGAAGAGAGAAGAAGAAGAAGAAGAAGGAAGAAGAAGGAGAGTAGCTGCACTGGGGTCTTTGGTATGGGTCTGGGTCAGGGACAGAGGAGGCGAGGAGGCGTCGACGGGGGTTTTCCGGCGATGGGCAGTGAGGTGTTAGGGTTCTTGATATCGGGGATCAAAGGTTGCAGGGGAATGCTTGGGATCTGGAGTCGTAGAGAGGAGAGAGAGAGAGAAAGGAGAGATAGTTTTGTTTTTAGTTAGGATTTTAAATTTTAAAAATATATATTTTAGTTAATTAAATTTTAAACTGTTAAAATATTTAAAATATAATATTAATAAAATTTGATATTTTGGCAAATACAAACTTACTCCAAAATGCACCCAGGTTGGGTCTAAAAATCCAGTTTTAAAATACGGAAAATATACGTGTCGACCAAAACTAAAATTGGATATCCGGGTAACGAAAATGCACACCCCCAAGAACGGATGCACGTACGTGCACGTAACCATCCAAACAAGTCTGTTTCACTGAACGGGACGAGAACAAGATGCGCGGATGCTACCACATGGTCAGGGGTATCATGTAGGCCATGCAATGTATTTTTTAAAGTATTTTATATGACTTTAAATGTTATATTAAAATATGCAGATGCCAGATATAATGCCAGTATGCAGTATGTATAATATGAAAGTTCACGGATCCATATAATATGTCAGGATAAACCATAAACAGGAATCAAGATAGTTTTAAGCAAGCGGGTCGGGTCAGATGCAAATACAGATGTCAAATACACTATTCGCACCCAAAACACAGTAAATCAGGAAAATATCATAAATAAACAAATACTTGAACTAGAACTGGTATAAATGAACTAGGGTGTTACAACAACAGCAAATGAATTCAGATTAGATGTCTTAAATCGTGCTGTCTCGTGCCACTTCTAACACCTTCCGTACCAATCTACCCCTTAAAAACCCCGCGATGTATTGATTGTATAGTTGTATTGTCTTGTAAATTGTAATGTCTTGTATTATAACTTGTATAGATGGATGACTTGCCCGAACCATGATATCAGTAAAATGGATGTAACTGGAGAATCATGTAAATGGAAGAATATCTGTCACGCCCCGCATCCCAAAATACGGAATACGACGGTTGACAAGGCCAGCCATGCTCCTACGGTCAAAGAAACATCCTGCCGTAGTCACACTTCGGCTTCTAGCTTTCCATGGTAATCAGTAAATAATGCGCAGGTAATGAGAAATGCAGTAACTGGAACAAAACAGTATAAAGAACTGACCTGATGGGAAAATAAAAGGTATAACTCTGGATAGCTAAACAAGATGTCCGTGATGTGCGTCTAGTCCTGGTCCAGGCTAAATCCTCTCTTCATACTGAGCATGCATACTCAGGTCGTCAAAGCGACACAATAGCAATATAATATATATAAAATCACGTGATGGTTCTAACAGTGATAATAGGTATATATAACAGTAGGTCAATGGCAGTATGGATATGAACATGCAGTAATCAATGCAGCGGAACAGTAAAAGCAGTAGAATGATATGCCACGTATGTCAACACAGTATGTAAGGTATGCCAGTATCCCTATCAGTCTCTAAGTCTCACTGTACAGGTCACTAAGCCTATCGTCAGTCCAAGTGTGAGAGTCAACCACTCGCGAGTATCCTCCACCCAAGGGTAGAACCCAAGGGCAATGGACCACGGGCCCAACATGTATATCACGGTAATAATCACATACCCTGTAAATCTCCATATATCTCCCTAAATATATAAGCCGGCATGGGACTCCCGAGATTCTGTTGAACTCACACTTAAACTACCCCACACCCCGTGGTCTACATCAAACGCTAACCATAATCCTAAATACTAATCGATCCGTGACAAGTCTGCGCGAGAACTGGAGGCAGGACCTCCATCAAGCACGTCCCGACTATACCTAAGATAAATGGCAGTATCTGGTGCCTTATCTGTGACACCCGTGCAAGCGCTTCCATAAGTGTCCCATACCACTTATAGCCATACGTACACGCATCCCACAGACGTTGACAATGTAATAGAATAATAGGGTCACTGATTGTGTACGAGTACGTATCACTTTCACTTATTCACTGATACACGAATACTGACGTACTTGCCACAATCATCACTAAGACCTAACACTGGGTAATGCACGTTATTACTAGGTTATCAATGCAGTGACATGTGTATGAAATGATGCGTGAACAGTATATAAAGCATGTTTAGGATGTCATGAATCAACCATCTACCACTTGCATAAATTATCATAAATCAAACGTGTATGGTTTAGCGAAACGATAAACTGGTAATAATTAGTATGTTCAGTTATCTATCCATCGAATTTAGTTTCACGCCAATCGGGTTCCAGGATCACTAATTATAGCCATTTCATTTTAAGCGTTCACGGCTGGAAATCCGGTTTCAGAATCGGAAGTCCGTTTCGCAACGCATTTTAATCCCAGTTGGTATCATATTTTAGCGACAATACAGTTGGATGAAATCTAGGGTTTTCAGTAAGGTTTTTAATGCAATAGACGGTTTCTCAATCGCGTCTGTACGTTAGGAGTTATACACTATTCAATACCAATATGCCAGTTCTGATTCAGCTGAGACTTTTATACGTTCCCATCTTTTAAATTACAGATTAATTAACAAACGATAACAAAATAGGATGAAACCACTTGAGTCTTCTAGCTAACAGATTTACCCATAATAAACAGTGGAGTTCCGCAACCTACGAGTTAAGAAAATCTTGTGGTACTCATTACGGAACAGCAAGCAACAATTGGAGTCGCTCTGGACTGCAGTCCAGAGTCGCACTCCGATTCAACTATCGACACAGTTTAAGTACAGGAATATCTGGAAACTAGTATAGAGTTAAAGTTTGTTGAGTTGGATTCGATTTAAGCCCTCGAGCGTGTCATTCCAGTGTATACACAATTTATGGCGATTTTAACGGTTTTCAGGTACAAGAAAATTCCAGTTTTACTAGTAAACTTGGGGGTAGTCATTTTGGTCATTAACGGTCATATTATCCAACGAAATTCACACACTACATTCACGGCCATACGGTCCAGATTATACAATTGAGTTCCGTCAAATTAAGCAAGTATTTTCATTGGGGCCATACATCGAACAGGTAAATAGTGTACGTTATCATGAATAAGAACATAGTAATTTATACAATTTGGATTTATAACATAATTAGAATAGCATGAAGCAAGTAGAGAACTTGTCTGGAGATGTTTTGGCGATGCACGGCAGTATCAATAGCACGATCGCGTCACAGGCGCAGCACAGGTTCGGCTTTTGGAATCAGACGATCGTAATCAATCCCGTTACTCTCCGTGCCTTTTTTTTTCTCTTCAGTGCTCTTAGTTGTCCTTGACTTGATATGCGGGAGATAGAGATGCATAGAGAGAGGGAGAACAGAGAGAGAGGGTGAGAGAGAGAGAGAAAGCAGAGAGAGAGACAGAGTTAGAGAGAGAGAGAACAGAGAGAGGGTGTTAGAGAGAGAGAGAGAGAGAGAGAGCAGAGAGAGTGGGATGAGAGGTAAGAAGGAGAGAGATTGAGAAAGAGTGTAAAGGAAAAGAGAGAGATGGTGACAGAAGAAGGGAGTGAGGAAGTGAGAGTAAGGAGAGAGAAACAGAGAGAAGGAGAGAGAAAGTTAGAGAGAGAGAGAGACAAAGAGTGAGAACTGAGAAATTGAGAGAGAGAGGTAGTGAGAACAGAGGGGGAGAGAGAGAGTAGAGGGGGGGAGAGAGAGAGAGTAGAGGATGATGGATACGGTGATGATGATGATGATGATGAAGGGGGTCGACTGAGGCGGTTCGGGCTCACCAGCGTCAGGGCACGGGTGGCCGAGCTCAAGTGTGCAGGGGGGTTCTGTGGAGCGTAGGAGACACGGTAGTGAGTGGTGAGGCAGAAGGGAGCTTGGGCTTGAGGGGGAAGAGGGGTGCTCGCCGGTGGTAGCTCGTGCAGAAGGTGAGCTCGACGGCGACGAGGCAACGATTTGGGGACGGTGATTGAAGGATGGCTGTGGGTTTGGGAGTGATGTAGAGGAGGAGAGAAGCTCGAGGTTTTAGGGGAGGAGAGAAGAGCGTTGCCGGCGATGGTGACGGAGTGAGCGCGGCATCGGTGTGAAGTGGCGTGGGTCGGGAGTGGGAGCGAGAGAAGAGGAAGAAGGAGAACGAGGGAGAGAGAGAATGAAATGAGGAAGAGGGTGTGTGGGTGTATACGAGAGGAGAGGTCGAGGCGCGTGTCGTGGGGGTAACGCGCGCGAGCGTGGGCGTCGGCGGAGGCGAGGAGCGTGGATCGCGAGCGGGAAATAAGGAAAAGAGCCGTTGGAGAAGGAAGGGGAATAAGAGCGGGTCGGGTTGTGAAGCGGGCGCGGTGAAGGTGCGGATGGGCTTGGAGACGGGCTGGGCTGGGGGTTCAAATTTCATTTTAATTTAATTTTTGAGTGGGCTGAGTGAACGGGCCGGAGATTTATTAATTATATTATTTCCTTGGGCTGAAGAGAACGGGCTGAGGATAATTTAAATGAAATATGGTGAGAAATGGAGGGGGATGGGCCGCAGGGAAAAATTGATAGAGATGAGGAAAAAATAAAGGGCCGGCTTAAAGAGATAAAATGGGAGAATGGGCTGAGGGAATTAGTTGAAAAATAAGATATATTAGGGTTTGGGTTTTAGGGTTTTATTGATAAAAGGAAAATGGGGTTTTAAAATATTTAAAATGGTTTATAGCTATAAATAAATAAATTTGTAATTAACCCTTCTTATAAAATATGAGTATTGGTGTATAAAAGAACCGGGTATTACATCATACCACCCTTACAAAAATTTCGTCCTCGAAATTTAAAATAAATGATAAGTTATACAAACATAAGCGAAAACTATTATATTGCAACTAACACGTAAGGATTTACCAGGAATACGTGGATGAAGAAATTTGAAGATATATATATATATATATATATATATATATATATATATATATATGTAAGAACAACATACAAAAAGGTAGGTCTAAATAGGTATAAGGCAGGAATAACTATAAGGGTAACTACAAGTATACGAGAATGTAGATAACAATAACGAACAATAATACTCAAGACGTGTTCGGTAAACTCGAAATCTAACTATGTGTACATATAAGTATATCGAAAGTAGTAAGGCAGAAGTAATAAGTATAAGGCACCACCATTGATAATAGTAACCATAGGCACAATACCCGAAAATAAAGTAACGACAATAAAGTAGTGAAAGATTAGTCGGTAGATTAAAATATTTTAGGATGATATATCGATCAAATAACATAGAAAACTCACATAGTGAAAATAAGAAACATGGAACGAAAATATGCGCGATGTAAGGTTGCGCTACAAAAAGAAATAATGGGAAAGCTAGTAGTGAAGTACTTGAAATGCGTAAAATGGGGATAGTCAATAAAACACACTCTTCGATAAATATAAAATAATGAAAACTAAATTTTCGAATAATAATGTCCCTATATATATATTTAGGGTAATAGGAAAAACACAAAGGGGTATAGGGCTAGCTAGGGTAATGATTACAAGGAAGTGTGGCTCATTCAGAAGGTCGAAGTGTGGCGGCTTTAGGCTGAAGATCAAGGAGACTGGGATCGGGTCAGCACAGGAAGTAAGGGTGAGCAACAAAGGACTACAAGGGGAAAGAATGTATGGGGGAAAATGACGGTCGACACATCATGTGAATCAAACAATTTGAAGGGTTAGCGAACTCGAAGATTTCACTATGAACTTCTCCTCCCAGAAGGATTTCAAACGAGGCACAGACGAAAGATGAAGGGTGGACCACTAAAAGATCGGGTGCGGTACTTGTTAATCTCAGTGAGGGTTAAAACAATACAAGGAGTAGCGGTGGACAGACCTCAGCAGAAACTAAATGTATATAAGAAATAATCAATCATCAAGCGAACTAAGAAGATCGAAAGATTGGCGAACTCAGCAATTTATTTCATTTCAAAGGATTTTAAACAAAGCATTCTCAAAGACGAAAAGTGGCCCTAAACTAAACACAGTTTTATTTGGCCAGAGAAGACAACATCTAAAAGAAATCCTGTCAGTCGCGGTTGTGGAGATTCAGCAGGTTGCGGTAGGCTCGCCCACTCAGGTAGGGACGTCCATTTCCATAGCGCCTCGCTGGGATCGCCAATGGGAGTTCTTCTATTACAGGGTCTTGTTCTTCTGGTACTTCTTCCTCGGCTGGAGCTTCTTCATCGAGGTCTGATTCCATGTGATTCTCTTCTTCTGGATTCTCTTCCACGGGATTTTCCTCCACTGGATTTTCTTCTATCGGATCTTCCTCGGGATCTTCCTCTATCGGGTTCTCTTCAGGGTCTCCTTCCTCTTCGTAGGAATCGCCTATCATGTTAGACTCTGGGGCGACAGCTCCTTCGTCTTCGGAATCGCTGTTCCCGAAAATGGCCTGGGGGTCGTTGATCTCATCATCAGAACTCATCAGCGTGCGGTCTAAGGAAACGCATGACTGTGCATCCTCATCTAGATGCGGCGCTGCTCCAGGGTGGGCCATGGCCTGAAAAGAAAGAGTCACGATGAGACAGTGGGATACATCAAGAGAATAGCTCAGGGTACGAAGTATAGGAAAATATACGGTGGCAGGAACTGAAAAATCAGGATAAAAATGCTGTGATAATGAATAGTATAAATAAGGGGAAAGACAAGAGAATGATACATATATTACGATTCAAAGTTTTTATTGCATTCAACTAAAAGTTCGAAGGATACAATATTTCAAACGGAAAGTAATATTTATAAGAGGATGACAACATTATTACTGAAATTTGAAAACATGAAAATTCTTCTTTGATTGCTAGATCGCTGCATTCTCGTCACGCGAGTTGAATCCTGTGTTGGGTCCGCTTTATCTTCGAAGTTCGAACTACGCAATAATCATCACTCGACAGAGGTGGGGAGTATGGACGAATCTCCTCCCTGTAGCTCCTTCCTTTTTGGGCAACCGTTGATAAGATGTTCGCTGGATCCGCAAATCAGACATTTCCCTTGGGCGCTGCGACAATCCCTCTGAAGGTGTCCTGGCCTCTTACAGTACCCACAACATTAGGGTCTTCTGCTGCTTCTGTCGCGGGGAAACAAATTGGCGCTTCATCTTCTTCTCTTTTCCTCGTCTAACGGAAATCCCTTTATGATTTGAGACTCCTGCTGGTGCCAGATTCGCCTGCCTTCTCAGTCCTTCAGCTAATAAGTCGTTCGTTCGCTCCTGGGCTTCCTTCAGACCTTGCAGTACACTCAGAATCTCAACGGTCTGATTCTGGGGAGTGGAGATAGAGGAAGAGTCATTGGAAGACATGATCCTGAAACAATAATTTGGAGGATGATATAAGGCACAAGCTGTAAGAATATAATATGGATTGGACAAAGATTCAAGAATATCAGATGTGATGAAATTCATTACAAGTGGAAAATCAATTGTATGACTCTAAATCACTTAAATAGAGTATGATAGTGTAATCGTGATGTAGTTCACAATTACAACCACGAAACTTTGCCAAGTCACCTGAAACCCTAGCGAATGGATAGCAGAACACACAGTAGGGGTATGGATCAAGAATAACAAGTTTATAACCTAGACCGATAGATGTCTTAGATTGTCAAGCTATACACGGAAGACTGCAATCCCAAACGAAGCAAGACCTGGGCTCTGATACCAACTAAACCATGTCATGCCCCGCTTCCCAAAATACGGAATACGAGGGGTTGACAAGGCCAGCCATGCTCCTACGGTCAAAGAAACATCCTGCCGTAGTCACACTTCGTCTTCTAGCTTTCCATGGTAATCAGTAAATAATGCGCAGGTAATGAGAAATGCAGTAACTGGAACAAAACAGTATAAAGAACTGACCTGATGGGAAAATAAAAGGTATAACTCTGGATAGCTAAACAAGATGTCCGTGATGTGCGTCTAGTCCTGGTCCAGGCTAAATCCTCTCTTCACACTGAGCATGCATACTCAGGTCGTCAAAGCGACACAATAGCAATATAATATATATAAAATCATGTGATAGTTCTAACAGTGATAATAGGTATATATAACAGTAGGTCAATAGCAGTATGGATATGAACATGCAGTAATCAATGCAGCGGAACAGTAAAAGCAGTAGAATGATATGCCACGTATGTCAACACAGTATGTAAGGTATGCCAGTATCACTATCAGTCTCTAAGTTTCACTGTACAGGTCACTAAGCCTATCGTCAGTCCAAGTGTGAGAGTCAACCACTCGAGAGTGTCCTCCACCCAAAGGTAGAACTCAAGGGCAACGGACCACGGGCCCAACATGTATATCACGGTAATAATCACATACCCTGTAAATCTCCATATATCTCCTTAAATATATAAGCCGGCATGGGACTCCCGAGATTCTGTTGAACTCACACTTAAACTACCCCACACCCCGTGGTCTACATCAAATGCTAATCATAATCCTAAATACTAATCGATCCGTGATAAGTCTGCGCGAGAACTGGAGGCAGGACTTCCATCAAGCACGTCCCGACTAATACCTAAGATAAATAGCAGTATCTGGTGCCTTATCTGTGACACCCGTGCAAACGCTTCCATAAGTGTCCCATACCACTTATAGTCACACGTACACGCATCCCACAGACGTTGACAATGCAATAGAATAATAGGGTCACTGATTGTGTACGAGTACGTACTTTCACTTATTCACTGATACACGAATACTGACGTACTTGCCACAATCATCACTAATACCTAACACTGGGTAATGCACGTTATTACTAGGTTATCAATGCAGTGACATGTGTATGAAATGATGCGTGAACAGTATATAAAGCATGTTTAGGATGTCATGAATCAACCATCTACCACTTGCATAAATTATCATAAATCAAACGTGTACGGTTTAGCGAAACGATAAACAGGTAATAATTAGTATGTTCAGTTATCTATCCATCGAATTTAGTTTCACTCCAATCGGGTTCCAGGATCACTAATTATAGCCATTTCATTTTAAGCGTTCACGGCTGGAAATCCGGTTTCAGAATCGGAAGTCCGTTTCGCAACGCATTTTAATCCTAGTTGGGATCAGATTTTAGCGATGATACAGTTGGATGAAATCTAGGGTTTTCAGTAAGGTTTTCAATTCAACAGATGGTTTCTTAATCGCGTCTGTACATTAGGAGTTATACACTATTCAATACCAATATGCCAGTTCTGATTCAGCTGAGACTGTTATACGTTCCCATCTTTTAAATTACAGATTAATTAACAAATGATAACGAAATAGGATGAAACCACTTGAGTCTTCTAGCTAACTGATTTACCCATAATAAACAGTGGAGTTCCGCAACCTACGAGTTAAGGAAATCTTGTGGTACTCATTACGGAACAGCAAGCAACAATTGGAGTCGCTCTGGACTGCAGTCCAGAGTCGCACTCCGATTCAACTATCGACACAGTTTAAGTACAGGAATATCTGGAAAATAGTATAGGGTTAAAGTTCGTTGAGTTGGATTCGATTTAAGCCCTCGAGCGCGTCATTCCAGTGTATACACAATTTATGGCGATTTTAACGGTTTTCAGGTACAAGAAAATTCCAGTTTTACTAGTAAACTTGGGGGTAGTCATTTTGGTCATTAACGGTCATATTATCCAACGAAATTCACACACTACATTCACGGCCATACGGTCCAGATTATACAATTGAGTTCCGTCAAATTAAGCAAGTATTTTCATTGGGGCCATACGTCGAACAGGTAAATAGTGTACGTTATCATGAATAAGAACATAGTAATTTATACAATTTGGATTTATAACATAATTAGAATAGCATGAAGCAAGTAGAGAACTTGCCTGGAGATGTTTTGGCGATGCACGGCAGTATCAATAGCACGATCACGTCACAGGCGCAGCACAGGTTCGGCTTTTGGAATCAGACGATTGTAATCAATCCCGTTACTCTCCGTGCCTTTCTTTTTCTCTTCAGTGCTCTAAGTTGTCCTTGACTTGATATGCGGGAGATAGAGATGCATAGAGAGAGGGAGAACAGAGAGAGAGGGTGAGAGAGAGAGAGAGAAAGCAGAGAGAGAGACAGAGTTAGAGAGAGAGAGAACAGAGAGAGGGTGTTAGAGAGAGAGAGAGCAGAGAGAGTGGGATGAGAGGTAAGAAGGAGAGAGATTGAGAAAGAGTGTAGAGGAAAAGAGAGAGATGGTGACAGAAGAAGGGAGTGAGGAAGAGAGAGTAAGGAGAGAGAAACAGAGAGAAGGAGAGAGAAAGTTAGAGAGAGAGAGAGAGACAAAGAGTGAGAACTGAGAAATTGAGAGAGAGAGAGGTAATGAGAACAGAGGGAGAGAGAGAGTAAAGGGGGAGAGAGAGAGTAGAGGATGATGGCGACGGTGATGATGATGATGATGATGATGATGATGAAGGGAGTCGACTGAGGCGGTTCAGGCTCGCCGGCGTCAGGGCACGGGTGGCCGAGCTCGAGTGTGCAGAGGGGGTTCTGTGGAGCGTAGGAGACACGGTAGTGAGTGGTGAGGCAGAAGGGAGCTTGGGCTTGAGGGGGTTGAAGGGTGCTCGCCGGTGGTAGCTCGTGCAGAAGGTGAGCTCGACGGCGACGAGGCAACGATTTGGGGACGGTGTTTGAAGGATAGCTGTGGGTTTGGGAGCGATGCAGAGGAGGAGAGAAGCTCGAGGTTTTAGGGGAGGAGAGAAGAGCGTTGCCGGCGATGGTGACGGAGCGAGCGCGGCGTCTGTGTGAAGTGGCGTGGGTCGGGAGTGGGAGCGAGAGAGGAGGAAGAAGGAGAACGAGGGAGAGAGAGAACGAGATGAGGAAGAGGGTGTGTGGGTGTGTACGAGAGGAGAGGTCGAGGCGCGCGTCGTGGGGGTAACGCGCGCGAGCGTGGGCGTCGGCGGAGGCGAGGAGCGCGGATCGCGAGCGGGAAATAAGGAAAAGAGCCGTTGGAGAAGGAAGGGGAATAGGAGGGGGTCGGATTGTGAAGCGGGCGTGGTGAAGGTGCGGATGGGCTTGGAGACGGGCTAGGCTGGGGTTTCAAATTTCATTTTAATTTAATTTTTGAGTGGGCTGAGTGAACAGGCCGGAGATTTATTAATTATATTATTTCCTTGGGCTGAAGAGAACGGGCTGAGGATAATTTAAATGAAATATGGTGAGAAATGGAGGAGGATGGGCCGCAGGGAAAAATTGATAGAGATGAGGGAAAAATAAAGGGCCGGCTTAAAGAGATAAAATGGGAGAATGGGCTGAGGGAATTAGTTGAAAAATAAAATATATTAGGGTTTGGGTTTTAGGGTTTTATTGATAAAAGGAAAATGGGGTTTTAAAATATTTAAAATGGTTTATAGCTATAAATAAATAAATTTGTAATTAACCCTTCTTATAAAATATGAGTATTGGTGTATAAAAGAACCGGGTATTACAATATCCATGGTTCGGTTCGGTCAATACATATTGAATAGATTGAATATATGGATTCATGGATTCATATTGAATTATAATATTGTAGATTGTACTTGAATCATATTCAAGTCAGATTATTTATAATAAGACTCATTCTGAGTCAGAACAATTAGAAAAGAAATTGAAGTCCTGAATTAGGTTTTGATGTTATCGGTAACCGCTGCATATGGGCGGTAGGATTTGTGTGTTTTTCAAAGACGATTACCATGTTGATAACACCGTTTATTAAGTTGTCTACCTTAAATAGGCAAGCACCTATATCTCTGGCTCCCTGAGGCTCAAGAGACTGGTCCCGCTTGAACCTATAATTATTAGGGTCCTTATTGTAATTTATAAAACTTGAGGGGGTTTTACGTAAAAATAATTTTGCATAATTTACAAAATACACCTCAAGTATTTAATTATCGTCTTTAGAGTTTTCATAGTAGTGGATTTTATATTTGTGACATTTCTAGTGAATAAACTTATTTTTCATAATACATGGTATTAAATTGTAAAGTGTTGGACTTGTGTGGAATCTCATGGTATTTTTATGTAAAGTGATTCTTGTGTTTTAGAAAAGTTGGAATATTTATATTATATAAAAAATAGATATTTTGAGGATATATATATATATATATTTATATAAAATAATTATTTTAATATATTATATTTCTAGAAGTCTCATTTTCTTAAGATATTTGTATTTTTAAATCTCTCGAGACCGAATGCTCCTTGCGGAGGTCTGAATCTCGCACTACTAAACCCAGGGATATGTGATAATCCACACCATCGCAGTCGGGTTCCTCAAAATGGGTTGTAGCGGCGCTTTGCAAAGATTTGTAAAAATACGTAATCTTGTGAAAATGGTTTAAATAGTAAAAGGTATTTAATTGTAAATTCATATTCCTGTATTCTATGTTCCCGAAAGGTATTGTGCTATATTTGATATGAGTGTTGTGAAGAGGTAGATCATTATCTCGTGATCTATCTAAAGGTATAGCAAGAACTATAATGTTTTAAAGTTGAAACTAAACTACATGGTATTTTTCTGAAAAAGAGCGGTAAAAGTTACAAAATGAAATATTTTGCTATGAAACTTGCTCAACTTGTTTTTTTAATGATTAATGGTCTAGATGTAAGAGTTTAATATGGTTTTTTAAGGAAAATTGAACTTTATAAAGAAAACCGAATCGGAAGTCGGATTTAACTCCGCTTCCGTCGGGTTTTAGTGAAAGAAGTTTTAGGAATAGATTAGAGAAGAGGGAGGTAGGACTTACGGGTTTCGAGTTAAGAGAAGAGGGAAATGAAGTTGTAGGAGGCGCCGGTGTGTCGTTTCGTCACCGGTAGCTCCTAGGGTCGTCGTCGGAAAATTGACGGAGCTTCGCCCTTCGCTAACTCCAATTGCACACTAAAATTCTGGAGAGTTTTCTTGAGAGTTTGGATAGAATTTTGAGTGAGGAGTGTGTGTTTAGGGGTGGTATTTATAGGGAAAAACTAGGGTTAGGGTAGGTAAAAGGGTGTGAAGAAAAAATGTATTAAATTGTATTTAAAATTGGATTTATTGAGATTTTAAAGGGCTATGTTAATGTGCAGAATTTTTAAACTGTACAGAGGAGTTAGGAAGACAAAGAGGCACAACTTTCATGTTGACAACTCGACAATCCGACCGAGTTCGGCCAGCGGCGGCGGCCGAGCCGCCGGCCGAGTCACGGCGAGTCGGGACGGGGTCGGCTGCCATGTGTCCCTCGTCGATTCCTCTACCCCTTGGGCCAGTTTGTTTTATATGTGAAGTGGGGTTTTTACGAGTTATGCACGTGTAGGCTCTTGAGCTTCTAAAAATTTAAAAGAAAACAATATTAAAAATAATATGGGGGATGGGATTTGAATTCTGGTGCTTTGGTTCAGCAGTGCAAGGTCTTAATAATGAGCTACAAGCGCTTTCTTGCTATTAAAAAGCAAAACAATTATTTATAGTACTCACAGCAAATGCAAATACCCTGAGTATACATTAACTTTTAAACAAATTTTTGGTACACTAAAATTGAAGTTGTTACACCCCGTCGGACCTGAGGCCGGCCGCCTACATCATGTCGGGGTTTACTAACCACTCCATCCCGGCAGAAGGAGTGGTCACCCTCCTACTTAACATCGGAGAAGTAGGTCGTACACGTACCGTGCCTGTGGAGTTCATCGTTGCCAAAATTTCATTGGCCTACAATATCCTCCTGGGGCGCCCGACGCTAAACTCCCTCCGAGCCCAAATATCGACCTACCACCTCACGATCAAGTTTCCACTTGACCAAGGAGGAATAGGCCGGGCCTACGGGAACCAGCAAACCGCAATAATTTGCTTCACAGAGACATCTATGCTCGAGGAGCGAAATGATGACTTTAAAGGCGCGGAGGATTTCAGGGGGTCCTTGGATACTCGGGACGAGCAAAAAGAAATCCAAGGAGCCCCGGTGGAGCCGCTAACGCAGGTTCCCCTCGTCGAAGGGGACAACGAACGAACCGTCCAAATCGGGTCACTCATAACAAGGACCCGGCGCGACGACCTGGTCTGCTTCCTCAGATAGAACTCGGACGTGTTCGCTTGGGCACCTGCCGACATGTCTGGGATCGACTCCGAAGTGATATCACACAAGCTCGGGATCGACCCGACGGTCCGACCGGTCAGGCAGAAGAAACGAAGTTTTGCTCTAATCAAACAAAAGGCGATCGAGGACGAAGTTGACAGGTTGCTCGCAGCCAACTTCATTCGAAATGTGGCCTGCTCAGAATGGCTAGCGAATGTGGTAATGGTTAAAAAGGAGAGCGGGAAGTGACGCATGTGCGTCGACTTCACTGATCTCAACAAGGCCTGCCCGATAGACAACTATCCCTTCCCTCGATAGATCAGCTCGTCGACAGCTCGGCAGGCCACAATTTACTCAGCTTTATAGATGCTTTCTCCGGATACAACCAGATCCATATGAACCCGGTGGACGAAGAACTCACCGCATTCACAACGGACCGGGGGGTATACTGCTATAAAGTGATGCCCTTCAGCCTCAAAAATGTCGGGGCTACATACCAGCGCTTAGTCAACAGGATGTTCGAACCAAAGATCGGGAGGAACATGGAGGTTTACGTCGATGACATGCTCATTAAATCGACCTCGTTGGAGGAGCACGCTAAAGATCTTGGCGAGACTTTCGACGTCCTCCGCAAATACAAAATGAAGCTGAATCCCGCCAAGTGCTCGTTCGGGGTCACTAGTGGAAAGTTCATCGGATTCATGGTTACCCATCGAAGAATCGAGGGTAACCCGGAGAAAATCAGCGCCATCCTCAACATGGCCACGCCAAAGACCAATGTCGAAATCATGTGGCTCATGGGGAGGGTAGCCGCTCTGAGTCGTTTCATGTCAAGATCCGGGGAAAAGTGCCTCCCATTCTTCAAAGCCCTTAGGAAGATCCCTAAGTTCGAATGGTCGGAGAAGTGTCAGATCGCTTTCGAGCAGTTGAAAATGCACCTGGCGACTCCACCACTACTCACCCGACCAGTTGAAGCAGACGAGCTATCGCTATATCTTTCGGTATCCGATCAAGCTGCAGGCTCGGTGCTCATCCGAGAGGTCGATGGAGTCCAGAGACCGGTTTACTATGTAAGCCACGTCTTTAAGGACGCCGAAACACGATACCCGACCATAGAGAGGATTGTCTTGGCGCTTGTATTGCCCTCAAGGAAACTATGGCACTACTTCCAGGCACACACCATCCTCGTTCTCACCGAGCGCCCTTTAGGGGCTATTCTCGCCTCCCTCGAGTCTTCCGGTCATTTGGAGAAGTGGAGGTGGGAGTTGTCCTAGTTCGACATCAAGTACTGCCCGAGGCAGGCTATCAAGGCACCAGTCTTGGCTAATTTTATCGTCGAATGCACTATCCCAACAAAGAGGCAGTGTCTGTGCCGGCCCCCGGGTCTCAATCTTCGATCGAAGAGGGGCCCGACTCCATCCCCGATTGGGTCCTTTACGTCGACATGTCGTCAACTGAGGAAAGCTGTGGTGCCGGCCTCATCATACGGGTCCCGAATGAGGCAGAGATGGAATATTCCTTAAAGCTCAGGTTCAAAGCCTCAAACAACGCTGCAGAGTACGGGGCTTTGCTCGCCGGACTGCGGATCGCCTCCGAAGTGGGGCTGAAGACAATCCGAATCCGCGCAGCAACTCCGCTCTGGTTGTTAGCCAAGTGACCAGTCGTTTCGAGGCTCACGAACCCCTAATGATGAAATACTTAGCCAAGGTAAGAAGACTGCGAAAGGGCTTCGACGAAGTTCAAGGGGAGCAGATCCCCCGGCACCTAAACGCCCAGGCCGACGCCCTGAGCAAGCTAGCTTCCTTATACATGGCCAACAACAAAAGAAATATCCTCTTTGAGGTCCTACCACAGCCCAGCGTGGAGGATAGAGCGACATCACTCCAAGTTTACACGGCCCGGTCCATCCACGGTGGGTAGTTTACTACCCACTGACACCAAGGATTAAAGCTCTCATCAAGAGGCCACCGAGCAACTTCCCTGCCCGGTCCGTCCTTAGTGGGTAACTTCTTACCCATCTACGCTAAGGATTGAAGCCCACATCAAGAGGCCACCGAGCAGCTTCCCTGCTCGGTCCATCCATGGCTGGTAGTTTACTACCCACCGACGCTAAGGATCAAAACCCTCATCAAGAGGCCACAGAGAAACTTCCCTGCCCAGTCCGTCCTTAGATGGTAACTTCTTACCCATCTACGCTAAGGATCGAAGCCCTCGTCAAAAGACCACCGAGCAGCTTTCTTGCTCGGTCCATCCATGGCTGGTGGTTTACTACCTACCGACGCCAAGGATCAAAGCCCTCATCAAGAGGCCACCGAGCAGCTTCCTTGCTCGGTCCGTCCTTAGTGGGTAACTTCTTACTCATCTACGCTATGGATCGAAGCCCTCATCAAGATGCCATCGAGCAACTTCCCTGTTCGGTCCATCCATGGCTGGTAGTTTACTACCCACCGAAGCCAAGGATCAAAGCCCTCATCAAGAGGCCACTGAGCAGCTTCCCTGCTCGGTCCATCCTTAGTGGGTAACTACTTACCCATCTACGCTAAGGATCGAAGCCCTCATCAAGAGGCTATCGATCAGCTTCCCTGCTCGATCCATCCACGGTGGGTGGTTTACTACCCACCGACGTCAAGGATCGAAGCCCTCGTCAAGAGGCCACCGAGCAGCTTCCCATCTCGGTCCATCCATGGCTGGTAGTTTACTAACCACCGATGCCAAGGATCAAATCCCTCATCAAGAGGCCACCGAGCAGCTTCTCTGCTCTGTCCATCCTTAGTGGGTAACTACTTACCCATCTACGCTAAGGATCGAAGCCCTCATCAAGAGGACACCGATCAGCTTCCCTGCTCGATCCATCCACAGTGGGTAGTTTACTACCCACCGACGTCAAGGATCGAAGCCCTCGTCAAGAGGCCACCAAGCAGCTTCCTTGCTCGGTCCATCCATGGCTGGTAGTTTACTACTCACCGACGCCAAGGATCAAAGCCCTCATCAAGAAACCACCGAGCAGCTTTCCTGCTCGGTCCATCCTTAGTGGGTAACTCCTTACCCATCTATGCTAAGGATCGAAGCCCTCATCAAGAGGCCACCGAACAGCTTCCCTGCTCAGTCCATCCACGGTGGGTAGTTTACTACCCACCGACGCCAAGGATTGAATACCTCGTCAAGAGGCCACCGAGCAGCTTCACTACTCGGTGCATCCATGGCTGGTAGTTTACTACCCACCGACGCCAAGGATCAAAGCCCTCATCAAGAGGTCACCGAGCAGCTTCCCTGCTCGGTCCATCCTTAGTGGGTAACTTCTTGCCCATCTACGTTAAGGATCGAAGCCCTCATCAAGAGGCTGCCGAGCAACTACCCTGCTCGGTCCATCCATGACTGGTAGTTTACTATCCACCGACGCCAAGGATCGAAGCTCTTGTCAAGAGGCCACCGAGCAGCCTCCCTGCTCTGTCCATCCTCAGTGGGTAACTTCTTACCTGTCTACGCCAAGGATCAAAGCCCTCGTCAAGAGGCCACCGAGCAGCTTCCCTGCCCGATTCATCCTTAGTGGGTAACTTCTTACCCATCTACGCTAATGATCAAAGCCCTCATCAAGAGGCCGCCGAGCAGCTTTCCTGCCCCGGTCTATCCTTAGTAGGTAACTCCATGCCCATCTGTACTAAGGATCGAAATCCCTCAACCTCATCTACGCCGACCTATCTTCACGGAAATGATCGCCGGTCCAACTCGAGGAAATGGACGGGTCTACGCTTTTCTACTTGGAGGTACTGACCGACATACCTTCAAAGTGCGATCACCACCTCGAATTCGGGGCCCTAAGGACGCCGACCTAATATCGGTCTTTGCACACTTGACAAATAATTGGATTTAACTCGATGCGCGATCTCCAACTAAAGGACTGATCGCCGACCTAGCGCTCATCAGGCGAGCAAAATAAAGACATTACCATGAAATGAAAACATTGCCACACAAATTTCTGCAAAAGGGCTTTATTCATAACTCGGAAGTTTTTACAATGGTATTGTGGGCTGCTCAGCCTTACAAAAACGCCCGGAGGCTTACAAAATTCCAAAACAAAAAATATAGTAAAAACGAAGGAAGAGAGATTCAGGCCTCGGGGCTGGGAAGGACCTCAACGTGCTCCGCGGTAGCGTCGGGAGCCGGGGTGGCGTCTTGAGGGTCGACGCCCACAGCAGGAGCTTCGACACTGGGAGCCGAGGTGACCGCCTTCTCCCCAACGCCCCCACCAGGGGCCCTCCCCCCTGCGACGCTTCCA
Organism: Agapanthus africanus; assembly: GCA_030015575.1. Taxonomy (NCBI): domain Eukaryota; kingdom Viridiplantae; phylum Streptophyta; class Magnoliopsida; order Asparagales; family Amaryllidaceae; genus Agapanthus; species Agapanthus africanus. The sequence goes on from CM057339.1 coordinate 857,855,938, forward strand.
GCGGTATCCCCCTGCACCTCACCCTCGAGGGGTACTTAAATCGGAGCTTACTGTCGGGAAACTCCGGCATTAGCGCCTTGACGGCATCGAGGGCATCATGCCAGGTGAGGGCTGAGGCGTCAGCGAGGTCGGTGTAGAATTGATCCGACGTCTTGTAGCTCTCCACCGCCTTCGCAGCCCGAAGGTCGGCGCGCCTCATTCCTTCCTTCATCGCCTCATTTTCCCTTCTTAAGGTGTCCCGCGTCTTCTTCAGAGTGGCGACGAGCACCCTGGCATCCTCCAATTTGGCCTCAACAACCTTGTTGGACTCCATCCAAGCTCGGATGGACTCCCGGCAGTTGGCGTTCACCCACTCCTCGGCACCCACCCGGTCTTCGAGAGCGGCGATCCTCTCTCTCGCCTGACGCAGCTCCCGGTTCAGGCTCCCTTCCCGCAAGGAAGACTCCCCCGCTACCTGCAGTGCCGGGGCGATTTCCTCGTGCTCCATGATGGCAACGAGGGCGTAGTGCTAGAGGACCTGAGGATAACGAAAGGAGAGGTTAAAAAGGTATCTGATCCTGCCAACAAAAAGGCTTAATGAAAACCCGAACGGGAGGTGGACAATAACCTGCACGGCCTCCTGAGCTATAGCCGCGATTTGGGCCTTGAGGGTCCCCAAGGGGATTCTGCCCCCAGCCGACTGCTCCATCTCGGAAAGTAAGCTATCGGCGACAGAAAGCCCCGAGGGCACCTCGTAGCGAAGATCCTCTTCCTACACGAAGATCGAGGAAGACGGGGCTCGGGACACCGTCCTCTTACGCAGCTTTAGGGGGGCCACGGGAGGGTCGGCCTCATCCGCCACCTCCACAACCCGGGGTTCCTGCTCTTGAGCGTGTTTGCGGCTCTCCCCATGGCTGGTCTCCAAAGCACGAAACGTAGTGGAACGCCTAGACGAAGCAGCCGCCGACGGGGGCCGGGCCTGAAGCGGGGCGTGACGAGCCTGCACCTCCGGCCTTCTTTCCCTTCTTCTTATCCACCGCAGCCAGAAACTTTTGTTTGTCCCTGCAAAGAAGAAAGATACACAAAGGGAGTTAGCGATGCCAGAAAGAATAGAAGAAATATGTGCAAGTCTAAACAGGTCACCTAGGCTCCTAACTTCCCCACGAACTGAGCGGAGCTGAGCCCGGCCCAACTGAGGGCCTGCTCAGACAGCAATACATCGGCCCGTTGGACGGGCTCCTACACCGACACTGCCCTCGTTTCGAAATTGGATGACCGCCTCACCCGCTGGCGGTAGGCCCTACACCACTGAATAGGCACAGGCCAATCCTCACCCTCTGGCGGCCCGACTGTTGGAGATAGTGCCCTCAGAGTCAATTATTGGATCACAGGCACGTGATTGCAATGATTGAGGGAGGACCTATCCCGGTACGACAGTCTTACTCGAGATGATAGTTTGCTATCTGGTTTACCTTTATCATCGTGTACTGCTTTAGGTGACCTGACAGGTCGCTATTACACGTTGATAGAGCCCCTAGGATTCTTGCTTGACTGCCAGTAGTATGAGGGCGATCATATAAGTGAGAGCTGGAGTCTATAAGCACATCCTTAAAAGGTCCCTAGTCGTGGGAGTTTCGAGACAGGGCATCGATTCTCCAGAGTAGACTAGTGTATATAGTTGAGACCCCGACGAGGGGCGGTGGCCGGTCTCACAAGCCACTGGTGTCAGTTGGTTCACCTAAGATGTATACAGGTGCTCATTGGATTATGAGTACACCGGACAGGACTCGCCGGGAACATGCTAGTTGGTCTTATACCTGACGTCAGATAGCAGTTCCCAGGTGACATGTGTACAGGTTAGTTCATCGACCTGGGGATCGTCATTTGTCTCGTGTGAGTTCCCACTGTGCTTTGATTACTACCCTACCACGGCTCAAAGGAGTCGTGCAAACAGGTTTTAGTTGGGTACAGTCCCGAGCCACATGGAGGCAGTGAGCGGATCTTCGGGGGTTCGTCTCTCCCGGTATTGGGGGTGAGGTCGCGCTGTGTCTAGGAGAGCCATTACACGAAGTCCTTGGCCAAGGCAGGAGATTTACTGGTAGGTATTCCAGTAGTATCTCAGGGTGTTCTGGGCTACACTCCGACACGACTTGTACCGTTTTGGGGGGTCTGACTTTTACCCACCCCCTAGGCCCGACATGCGATACTTATAGACGAACGGACCGGACTGTACGGATATTGTCACTGACAGACTCAGTAGGGTGTCAGGATGAGTTCGCTCATCGACGTCCCTTTTGGTCAATAGCTGGTGGCCCGTCACGTATTGGCTTATACCTCTGACGTGCTAGTAGTTAAATCCACAGCCATAGTATTGACGAGTCTTTAGAGTCCACCACGCTTACAGTTACTCAAGCTTTCGGGCGAAACGCTGTAGAGGCCGTATGGAGATATGGCAGGGTCCGATCAGATACGTGCGGTATTGCACGGATCAGGATCGGACGGATATTACTAGCCGGCTTTGGTTTAAGCCGGATCCTAGTATAGTACAGTGTAGTTTTGTCTCTTTGCATTTGTGTTCAGTGGGAATACAAATGCGGGCATGTATATGCAGTAGCGGGGTTTTCCTGTAATTTATTACGGGACCAGTTTTCTGGAGTTGCCAGTTTGCATTCCGTTCCGGCCGGTTTTCCTTTGTTCTTTCCCGGCCGGACTTTTCCGATGGAGGGTGTTATTTGCAAGTTTGCAAATAACACATTGTGGAGGGGTTTCTTGCAAATGTATTGATTATGATGGCATCTTTTCTTTTCAACCATCATTTGATTCTCTTTACATCACTTGATTTGTATTAATGGTGATTAGAGTTGATTAGATTTGGAGATGACATTGTTATCATGATGTTTTGGATATGGTCACCTTTTCTCTTTTCCTACACTCACCTCCCTTCTTGTTATGGATTGATATTCATTCCTCCACCAATTTCTCACAAGAAGAGGTTGGCCACACTTGAGAGAAGAAAATGAGAGAGTTCATTTTTGTTATGTGAGGAATTCTTCATCTCATCTTCTTCTTGCTAGAAAATTGAAAGCACCAATTTTCCTTACCTCTTCCTCCATCCTCCAAGGCAACATAAACCCCAAATGAGACATAGCCTCTACACTACACATTCTACAGCAAATCTTGGGCACGTCGACTTGCCAGCTTCGTGCCCGAGTTGCCTCGGTATTGAGGTGGGAGCCCGTAAAAGATGCAGGCGATGTGGTGCCCTTCCGGCAAGGAGGTGACGACCGGAGTTTCCGCAGGAGATCGGGACGACGACGAGAAGACCGGAGGACTCGGATCACTCGGTATATCTCTTCCCATCTTGTAGTTAGCTAGAACTAGTTTAATGGCCCGATCCGGGTGTTTAGTGCGCGGTGGTGCCGGTTTGCTAAGTTCGCAAAATTAAAGTTTATCACCGCTTCCGCATTTGGCCGTCGGATTGACGGCCGGGGCGCCGCCGTGCACTTACACCGACAAATAAGAATTTCTCCTTCCATTCATGGATTGAGGAAGGAACTGCTACGACCCCCGACCCGGCCACCCCTCCCCTGTGTTTTCTAAAGAAAATGTATACCCAGCTCGGCTCAGCCTTACGGGTGCCGGGGTGATTTTTATAATAGAGGGAGGAAAGGAGAAAGGTCAGGATGAAGGGGATTTCTGTAGTCTCAACCGGACCAGGAACCCAAGGAGAATCCTCCACGAGTTCGGTACTAGCTGGCCCGGAGCTAATTGAAAACAGCGCAGCGCCGCACTCACCTCAGGGGAGAAAGGCAGACGCATTCCAGCCCAAAAGGAATCCAGGTACAAGGCAATCTCCTTACCCCGCACCTGGTCTGTCCTCTCTCCTTCCCCGGCCAAGCAAAGCGAGTAGCCGGGGGGAATGTGGAAACGAGCCCGGATTATGGTGAGCTCATCCACATTCCTCAGAAGAGAAGGCACGTCACGAGCACCCTTGATGTGCGCTTGGGGAACCGTCCCTGTCGCGCGGCCCCGGGAAGCAGGTCTAGCCCTAACTCCCCGAGGTGAATCCGAATCGGACGAGGCAGAGGAAGAAAATGCAGAATAATCCCTAGACTCTATCTCTACTATCTCAACAGACTCCCCAGAAGAAGACATCTAACCTGAGAAAAGGGAAAAGTCATCTGAGGAAAAGGAGCGAGAAATCTGACCTAAAAAGAAGAGCGCCGAGCTAACACAGACAGCGATGAGGACATTATAGCGAAGTGTGGACCCTGGGGGGATCCCACCTCTATTTATAGCATTTGGCAAGCACATCTAACGGCGCCGATCGTTTCCTGCCAAAACAATGCTTTGCGTTCAACGACCATCGACGTTCCACGTGTTTCACGGGCGTTGGACACCTCCCCTCAAGCGCAAAGCACACCGGCGGCCCGTCACGTCAGCCAACCAACATCGGGCACGTGACCTGACGCCTCAACGAACGTACGATCGAATCGGCGCTTCCTTTTTAATGCACGATCTCTTCTCTGATCCGCCGACGTCATCAGAAAATATGACTAACTGCCCGGGAATCCGCGCCGGCGATGTCTTCAACTAAGAACTTAGCCCGGGTGACCGATTAGACAACTCTCGACCCGACCCATGAATAGGTCGGGACGAGAGTGGGGGGCTAATGATGATGCTCAATACTGAAAACTCCCTAGATCATGACACGTGGCAGATGACGTGTCCCAAGGCTTACGAGAAAGGAGCAAGAACGGTATATTGAGGGCATACCCCGGGCCTTCGACCCGAGGATGTTCTTGACCTTCGATGACCGCCCCGAACACTTATGTGCTCGTCCTACAAATAATTGTGGCTCACCTCCGAGCCTTCCTGCACGGTGGGCCTCCTCAGCCCTCCCAGCTCGCCTCCGAGCTACCACAGAACCAGGCCCGCTCGGTCTCCCGCTTGCCTCCGAGCCTCCCGCCGAGCTCAGCTTCCTCGGTCTTACCGACCGACCCAGAGCACAGATCATGAGCATCCCGGACATGGCTCCGTGAATCTCACAGTATGCAAGATATCCGCCGCCCCACGATCCCGCGTCCCACGCCATCGCGTTTCCCCGTTAACGGGCGTATCTCGTCATTAATGGAGGATCCCGCCATTCGCGCAGGCGCGGCTCTAAGGACGTAACGGCCGTAAGTCTCGCACCCGCCAGCCCATGGCTGCTACTATATAAACCCCCTCTCAAACGACTTAGAGAAGACAATTCTAATCCAATAGGCCGCTACTCTGCCCAAATACCTCGACTAATTTGATCGTCGGAGGGTCCACGGTAGTGCAACCACCCTGGGACTTCCTTGCAGGTAGCTTGGCTTCATTCAAAATCAACCCCACTGAGATCCATACGCTTCAGGAGGCAACCCTCGAATTCAATCTCAGTCATTCACCAACGCCTGCGACAGATCAACGGAAGACAACATATGAAGGAGATCAAGACCTCCATCAGGTAAACTACAAGTTCATAATAATCGAAGCTATTTTTCTGCTAATCGGATAAAAGGAATGTTTCCTTTAGCTTTTATTTTTTTCCTTTCGTTCAAACATCAGAACAAACTAATTGAAAAACTTATCTCACACATAACTTATAAAAATTATTCACTTATATGCCTTATACCCAATGGTTGTGTTATTACCTAATCTTTGGCTGTTAAAGTGTGGAATGAGAGATTTTAATCATGGACCGTATCTTGATGCAAGCCGGGTTCAAGCCCTAGAACTCCTGCTCAAATGCAAAGATGTGTTACCACTAGATTATGATGACACTCCCTTTTATGAATAATAAACAATAACCTAAAGCAAGCAGGATTTGAACCGCGTGCCTCTTGACCAGCTATAAAGACGTTTTACCGATAGGCTATAATGTCATTCGCCCCAATGAAGGAATTTGAATGATACCAACAAGCAATTGAATACCCATGCACCTGCATTTTGATGGCATTTTCCTAACAAAAGAAACAATAATTGAATGCTCCACCCATACGTGGCCAACTTTCATTACATGGAAAGTGCAAAAATCTCATGAAAACGTACAGTACTTTACATTACTTTTGTTGGTGGTGTGAACTGTGAAACACATTGCTTTCATTCATTTCTATATGCAAATGAAATTTGCTCCAAAATAACTTGCTAAATATGCAAAATTGAGAAACAATATTTTTATTACTGCAAAGATGATATATCCATTGCAAACTGGTCCGCGTTTTCTAAAAACGGAAACTCCCGATCTACGACATATACCAATTAGTTCAAGTTGATCATCTTACCCTCAAATATGTGTATAAAAAATCAAGGGATTTAAGGCCTCTAGTAAATGCATCGGATAACGTTTATGTTGCTTTATCGAAAGACGTTCATTTTTGCACCCATCGATGCATAGGCTAGAGATATTTAAATCCCTTAAATTTTCATACATATATATTTGCGGGCAGGGTGATCAGCTTGAACAGATCAGATTGTTAAAATATATCGCAGATTGGGAGTTCATATTTTTAGAAAATGCAGACCGGTTTGCAATGTGTCACTCCCTTATATATATATAATGAACAAAAGAGACCCCGTAAGGCTTTTTCATTAGGCGGCGTCAAATATCTATATCCTCCACGATTTTTTTCGATGATCAGCACCCATCATCATCATCTTTATCATGTAAGATGTGGATACACCAAATTTCATATGATTCCACCACTTTTCATCATTGAATTAGTAATGTAAAAAGCTCTATTGTTGGTAAACCGTTAATGTTGCACCCATTACACTACTAAAATAGGGGGTTGTCCTTACGGATAACGACATCCGTAGGGGCAATTTTAGTTTGGCCCTACAGATTAATCCATAGGGCCAAAAGGTTGTCCCTACGGTCCTTACATATTTATATAAAAATTATTAAATCTTAAATTGTTGTTTGCCCCTACGGAGCCGTAAACCAAGAACCTACGGATTTATCCGTAGGGACATCTAAATAGGGATTTAAGTTAAAAGCTCAGATCGATCCCTACGCTCATTATTCCTAATTCTCGCGCGAAGAAAAAATTCCCAAACCCTCGTTCCCGCCGATCGATCGTCGTTCTCGTCGTCGCCAGCGCCGCCGATTCATCGTAGCCACCGCCTGCTTTCGTCGTCGCCAGCGCCGGATTATCTCCGTTCTCGTCGTCGCCTTTGCACAGATAAGGAAATCTTCGATTACTCAAATTTTTGATTGGGGCTGGGGCTAGGGCTGGGGCTTGGGCTAGGGTTGGGGCTCAGGCTCGGGCTGCGACTAGGGCTGTGGTTGGGGTTGGGGCTTGGGCTCGAGCTGCAGTTAGCGTTAGGGCTGGGGCTGGGGCTGGGTCTGGGGCTGGGGTTCGGCAGGGGGTTGCTGTTGGAGTTGGGGTTGGGGTTTTGGATTTCAGGGTCTAAATTAATTTCCATTCTAATTAGCATTAAGCTCGTTAATTGAAATGTTGATGATGATCATAAGAGGAAAATGTGTCTAGTTTGAGAAGGTGTTGGAAACTGGACTAATAATATGGGTAAAGCCCAGTTTAATTAATAATTTTATTTGTCATTCTCAAATTTTCTTGGAAACGGAGACTGTTTTGTGGAACTTTTAGCCGTTGGGCATGTTGGGGTTTTGTTTTTGGAGTCATGGGACCTGGCATTTAGTAGGTATCCAAAGACCCCGTGTCTAATTTTGGATATTTTTGATTGATTTAAACTGTGGGTCTGAGTAGTCCCTTAATTTGATCTAATTGGGGTTTGAGTATGCAAATGATTTGTAGTCTGGTGGAAATTTTGAGGGTGTTTTCGGTTGAATATGTTTGCTAATTGCATAAGATACTCATAAGATTCTGGATTTTGAGGATGGACCGTTGTAATTGGAAATACTTAGAATTGTAGGACCTTCTTTGTTTTAGCTATATATAATTGCAAAAAAAAAGACACATTTCTGATTTGAAGAAAAGGAAGGGCAAGATAGGGATTTAGTTATGGATTTTACTTGGGCGTCTCCTTTTTTAATACATGTCTATCTTTACAAAAATATCATGTCACATATTCGGTTTTAGCATCTATACGCAACTGCTTTGATTATCATCGTGTTATTAACATCTTGAACTTCTATCCTTTTTCTAATATGTTTCATAGTTAATATAATAATGCTTTGTCTATATTTGTTGACAGTGGCCTTTCTTTTAGATGAACATGTTTTTTGATGCATGTTTCAGTCATGTGAATTCATATGTTGCGTATAACGCTTTATGATATCAGTATCCTATATTTATAGTTTTAATTGTTGATTGTTATAGATGAATGTCATTGCAATAATAGTTTTTGGTAGATGAATGCCATTGCAATTTAGGATGATCAGTTCTATCAATCTTGATCTCAATAGTTTAAAATTATGTTACACATACAACACGAATGCACAACAAACGCATCATTAGAGAGTGATTCGAGATGTTCAAGTTAAAACCAATATATGATACTCGATGATAATATGAAACCTTCATATTCTCATCGATACTCATATATGAAACTAAAAGCGCCACTTAGTCCCCGTCTATCGGTTAACATACGTGCGACGTGACATAGAACTATACGAAAGTTGTTAAATATCGGACGATATAGCTCGATACTAACAACCGTCGTATAGTCTATGCGACGAGAAAATTCAATCGTATGGTAACCGATAGATTTGTTCCGTGTGGACAAGTTAAGAATGTATAAAGCAAACACCTTCATTCACTAGTGTTTTCATCCGTTTCGAGATATTTCGTCGGTACCTTTCCGCTGGTTCTCCGTGTACAAAGATAGATTAGATGTTCATTTCAACGTTGTTTCACAGCTTTGAAATGATTATCTATTCTATTACAGTATACTTGGAGAACAGCGGGGAGGTGCTGCCGAAATTTACTCGAAACGGTTGAAAGCACAAGTGATGGGTGTTCGCTCTATACATTCTTAATGGGATAGAAGCCTTACCCCCGACAGCCGGAACACACACATACAACAAGAATACACAACAAACGCATCATTAGAGAGTGATTCGAGATGTTCAAGTTAAAACCAATATATGATACTCGATGATAATATGAAACCTTCATATTCTCATCGATACTCATATATGAAACTAAAAGCGCCACTTAGTCCCCGTCTATCGGTTAACATACGTGCGATGTTCTTCATGACATAGAACTATACGAAGGTTGTTAAATATCGGACGATATAGCTCGATACTAACTGTTCAGTTGAAAATATTGCACTTTGGTATAAGTATTTTCCTTACATTTCTTAAATAATAAAAGGTGTTTATTATAAATATTAAACATATTTGGATTTATCTGCAAAATACTATTTTCCATATGTTTATATATTATAATTAATATTATGAAGGAAAATATAAGCATTTTATATTTATATAATATTTTGGTAATTGAAAATATGCATATCATATCAAATATTCTAATCACAATTCTTAAAAAATATAATATCATACAAATGGTTAGAATAATATTTCAAAATATATGCATAATATTTTAGTAATTAAAAGATGCATAGCATATCAAATAATCTTAATCATGTTTCTTAAAGATTTATTACCATATAAAGTGCATAGCATATTAAATATTCTTAATCAAGTTTCTTAAAGATTTATTACCATATATAGTGATTAAGATACTCTCTCTAATTTAATAAATAAACTAACATTATTCATAGAGATATTGTGCAAGATTTAGCTCAGGTCAAGAGATCAAGATGTTCAAGATGTCAGGATCAAAAATCTGCCAAAATCATAAAATCAATACTGACAGGGACTCAGAATCCAGGCATGGAAAGTCACCATATTAGGAAGTCACCATATATGGTAACTAGTTTTTCTTCTTTGAGGGCTATATAAAGGACCAAGGGCTAAAGTTAGAAAGCATTAAGCCGAAGAGATCACGAAATCCAAGACAGCTCACGCATCCAGGCTGATCATCAACTGTTCATCTACCTCCTTCGGAAGAGTTCGAGAAGCAAACCAAGTTTTTGTAATCATTTTCTAAGGAATAAAGTGTAGATTGTTCAAGTTGATTAATAAAGGTAGTTGTTTTATTTAATTATTTTGCATTTTATATTATGTTTTCCCTCTCTGTCTTTTCATCTTCTTTTCCCAACATGCGCGAGTAATTCTCCGCTTGTTAGGGTTCGTAGGATTAGGGTAGGCTAATGGATGATGAACATCCCTAAATCCTTTTTAAGTCCTATAAAGTTTATGAATTTTATCAAAAGAATCAATAGCATCCTAATCGGGCGCGCTAACAATTCTTTGTTAGTTCCGACCGCGATTAGAGATTAGATTAATGATTGTTTTGGTAAAGGCTAGATATGAACGGAGTTCCGTGTCGAGATAAGGGTTAAGAGTGGGATTCCTTTTCCCTCCAGAAACCCTAATCTACACGCATCACCGTCGTTCTAGTTTTAAATCTATTAAAGGATAAAAAGAGTAATATTTAATTAACCATCCATAACTACTAAATCCTAACAAACCCTACAAGCCCCCTTATTATATTAACTACATCCCTAAAATAATCTAGATCTATATTTTTTCATTAGTGCTTAGTGTAGATCTAGAAACCTTTCACTAAATTCTTTATCCCTCCTCTCTTTCTCAACACATCTAAAGTAAGAGTAAAAGATTCAACGATTCCCTGAGAATGACCCGTACTCATCTCGGTCTAGCTACGCGCGACACCGTTATTGATTGCGGTTATTCTACAAACACACTTTTTCACACCAATCAAATAGCGCCGTTGCCGGGGATCGTGCGTAATTTTTTATTCTTACTATTTGTGTTGAATTCTTATTCGATCTATATCATAAATAAAACAAAACTGCAAATTGCATATTTAACGATTTGTGCGTGAATTTTTGCGAGGAAATCTGGAGTCACAAAATTGAGGAAACAGAAGACAGAGACATTCTTAGAGATCCAGAGGAGCACAGAAGGGAACAGAGAAAATTTCATCAACAGATCTTTCCTACTTGCGGCGGAACAGCGGTAAAGGAGGGCATCTGCGGTGGAAGCGCGGTGCAATAGGGGATCTAGGGTTCCACACTTCTCTGGTATCTTTCTCAACTCTTCCTCTCTCCTCTAAAATCCAATAAAATCTATTTTCTGCAGGATTCCTTGCAAAATAGCGCCGCTCAAAAATATTTTTGCAAAATTTTTGTGATTGGTTTTGTTTTGCATATTTTAATACGGACTTTAAGGGGCAAAGACCAAATCAAGATTAGGTGGGGATTTCATCACCCTTCCTAAGCCCCACAAATCACAAACTGAGCATCTGCATCAACCCTTCATTAATTTAAAAAATATCTAGACCAGACTCTAAGGACTGTCGCGCTCAATAAGGACAGAGGAAGGTCGTGGGTAATCTATCGCTTATCCGCATTACTTTTGTAGTGTCTAGGCAAATGTGTCAAAGGCCAGTGGTTTTTAATTAGACCCACTACTGTGGTTCCTTCCCACTTACCTAGCACTTACCTGGCTACAAGGGTAGTACAGAGACGGTAGAGGATTAATCCTGCGGCTTGTCCTTTGAAAGTCTAGGAGCGGTCTAGAGACTGGACCTAGGTGACCTTAGTTCTAGGGTTGCTTGTGCATTTTAGAGTGATTTGTCTTGAGTCCCACTTTTTTCAAAACAAACCAATTATTTTCTCCCCTTTTTACCCCTTCCCCCTTCTTCTCTTCTTATAATGGGTGACCTAAACAGAAGAACACTTGCCGAGCTTTGCTGTCCACAACCAGATATCTCTTATTTTCGTAATCCTTTCGGTATACCGTCCGGCTCTTCCATGTCCTTAAGAGATCATATAGAACAAGCAGGAAGAAACAGTTGGCCACCTCAGTCTAGGTATTATCAACCGTATCCTAATTCTACACCTGTTTCAGTTGATACCCAGAGTGAGGAAGCCCCTAGACGAATGTCCATTGCTGAGCACATAGCTAGGGCTAGAGGCTAAAGTTTCAACCCGGACCAATATCAACCATCACCTCCACTTTCCAAAGAAGAGTTTGATAGCCAACCGACCAACCCATATCAATATTCTTCTTATCACAATGTTGACCCTACTCCCACCTAATTTTCGCAACCATTCTATTCCTATCAATCCAATCCGACTTTTCCACCTTCTCTAAACAGTTCTTCTAATCAGTCATTTGGGAGTTTTAATTATCCACAGGAATTTCAATTTTATACTGAAACCCCTTATCAACCCAAGACTAGTCTGGAGCAGACATTAGAAAAATTTCTAGAACTGTCGAACCAAATTAGGAAGGAAACAACAGAGTGGATGCAAGTAAAGAATTTCAAACATGCCCAAAAATTTTCAGTATATGATTCGGGCATAAGACAAAATGAGAATTTGGATAGTGAGACAGAACTGTACACCCTTCCTAATCAAACCTCCCCATTCCAAACTGAAATCCACAACTCCAGTTTCATAGATTCATCTAGTACACCAAATGATTCATCAATTGAAGATAAAATATCTGATAAGTTGTGTGACTTTGTAGTGTTTGATTTACCCGACTGTGAAGGTTCCATTTCAAGTGAAACCATACCCAACCCTTGTGATCTCTACACCTCCACTCTTGAACCAAAACTGATTGAAAACCATACTTTTGATGAGGTGTTTGAGAGTTTTAACCTTCACTTGAATGAGGTGATTGACGTTGGGGATATATTGATTGATGAACCTGAAATTTTGGATGATTTTGTCCCACCAATTCATCAAATCCTTTCACTTCCTTGTGGTCATCATCTTGAGCCTTTAATTCTTTCCGAACCCCAAATATGTCTTGAAGTTGATGATAAAGGTATACCCGAAAAAATACAGCCTCCATCTTCCACATCTGGTACAGCAACACTCGACAAACCAATTTGTTTATCCATTTCACCTTCTATTTTCTCCGATTCTTCTTCTGTTCCTATAGTTTCAGTGAGTTTTGATGAATCACAATCCGTTAATTCAAGTTCAATAATACCAGAAATTCAACTTGATTTGGATATTTTTGAAAATGAGGTAAATGAGTTTTTCGAGTTCTCTACCTCAATGAATTTTGATGAATCAAGTAGGATAAATTCTGGCACAAAACTCTTTGACAGCAAAATGTTCAATCACACCATTGATAAATGTTTTGAAGAACTTTTTGCTGACGAACTTGAATTTTTAAACAATACGAATTTTGTGATTGATCAATCTCCACTTATAGAGGTTGAACCGTCACCATTCCTTCTTCCTAATCATTCACATTCATCCTCATTCTTTCTTTTTTCTAATTTCAAACCCTTTCCAGACCACCTCTTATCCCTTCCCTATTTTTTCTTGACTCGATACAACACATTCTTCCACCAACCTATACGCTATACTGATAAAATCTTTGAATGGTTGGTGTTAACTTTTGGTCTTTGTAAAGTCTTATTTTGACCAAATGACTTACCCCCTCTTAAAATGCTTCGTATTGTCTAACTCATGTTTGAGGAGGGAGGTATATTTTTGGCTCTTGAACATAACTTTTATCCTCAAATTTGTGAGCCAAAAATAAGTTTGGGGGAAGATTTTCACTTTCATATATTCTTGCCCCCATTAATAATGTCCTCCCAAGCTTACAGGCTTTTGTGATCCAGCAGATAGCAACAGTGAGGACACTGTTGAAAACAAGTTTGGGAGAGGTTTGTGCTTATTTACACATCAATTTGCATCATATTTTCAAAAAAACAAATTAAATTTTTTTTCTTTTATAACAAAAGAGTAGAAAGTGAAAAATTACATCCAAAAGATAGGAATAGTTTAAGAAAACCAAGAAAATTAGAAGTTTTCTTAAACGAACTGGTAATAAGTAGTTATGAGCTGTTGTCCTAAGGGTTAGTAAGATGAAGAAAGTCACTAATCTGAGGATAAAAATAAGTCTGAAAAATAGTTTCTATTCTGAAAGCCAAACATTTGAATATTGATACCCTACTATATGCACTTACACACGTCTTGAAACTCGGGGTAGTAGAGGATACCTTGAAATGCTCTTGTCTAAAAGCCAAAGTATGAAGCAAAAAAAAAAAATGAAGAAAATATAAAAATGGTGAAAAGAAAAATGAACACTGGTTTTGTTATCGCCAAGGCAGCAATAAAAAAATATAGCGAGGGTGCTTCATCACGTAGTGCCTTAGACCAACTGGTTTGGGAGTCACTGCTAAGCCTTAGGTGGTGTAAGACGAGAAAAATATTATCACCTAATCAGCAAGCACATGAGTAATCGGTCGGTTAGTACCTCAAGAAGTATTAACGGTCGCATGAAAATATGTGAGCAAATCTAAATATTCATCAAGTTAAAAAGTACTGAGGTAGATGGACAAGAGTATGATAGCTTGAATTGAATTCTCCGAGTGTAGGGATGTCCATTTCACACACGTAGGGGTATATGATCGATATTTGGATGAAAGGTACAAATGAATAATAAAGACGATGTTTTATTGAGGGATGATGTGATTTCTAACATTTTTTCATGACTATTAAGATAGGGCTCATGACAACGGAAAAACTAGTGTAGTTGGAAACTCTGATTTTCAAAGTCTTTCTTTTATAATTCTTATCTTTATATGTAACTTTCACCATCTTCCTTTTATTATGGGATTTTGTGGGTGTAATCCGCTGAAAACCCTCAGGAGACAACACTCCTCCTACTAGGGACACCTATAGGTTTAACGGCTTGTTGCACGTGCTCAGTGCAATCGTGTTTGCCTACGAAAGTGTGCTATTTAGGTTTTTCTTTTTCTTTTTCTTTTTCTCTTGAATAACCAGTTTGCTCTGGACGATCAAAATTAAGTTTGGGGGTATTTGTTCAGTTGAAAATATTGCACTTTGGTATAAGTATTTTCCTTACATTTCTTAAATAATAAAAGATGTTTATTATAAATATTAAACATATTTGGATTTATCTGCAAAATACTATTTTCCATATGTTTATATATTATAATTAATATTATGAAGGAAAATATAGGCATTTTATATTTATATAATATTTTGGTAATTGAAAATATGCATATCATATCAAATATTCTAATCACAATTCTTAAAAGATATAATATCATACAAATGGTTAGAATAATATTTCAAAATATATGCATAATATTTTAGTAATTAAAAGATGCATAGCATATCAAATATTCTTAATCATGTTTCTTAAAGATTTATTACCATATAAAGTGCATAGCATATTAAATATTCTTAATCAAGTTTCTTAAAGATTTATTACCATATATAGTGATTAAGATACTCTCTCTAATTTAATAAATAAACTAACATTATTCATAGAGATATTGTGCAAGATTTAGCTCAGATCAAGAGATTAAGATGTTCAAGATGTCAGGATCAAAAATCTGCCAAAATCATAAAATCAATACTGACAGGGACTCAGAATCCAGACATGGAAAGTCACCATATTAGGAAGTCACCATATATGGTAACTAGTTTTTCTTCTTTGAGGGCTATATAAAGGACCAAGGGCTAAAGTTAGAAGGCATCAAGCCGAAGAGATCACGAAGTCCAAGACGGCTCACGCATCCAGGCTGATCATCAACTGTTCATCTACCTCCTTCGGAAGAGTTCGAGAAGCAAACCAAGTTTTTGTAATCATTTTCTAAGAAATAAAGTGTAGATTGTTCAAGTTGATTAATAAAGGTAGTTGTTTTATTTAATTATTTTGCATTTTACATTATGTTTTCCCTCTCTGTCTTTTCATCTTCTTTTCCCAATATGCGCGAGTAATTCTCCGCTTGTTAGGGTTCGTAGGATTAGGGTAGGCTAATAGATGATGAACATCCCTAAACCCTTTTTAAGTCCTATAAAGTTTATGAACTTTATCAAAAGAATCATTAACATCCTAATCGGGCGCGCTAACAATTCTTTGTTAGTTCCGATCGCGATTAGAGATTAGATTAATGATTGTTTTGGTAAAGGCTAGATATGAACGGAGTTCCGTGTCGAGATAAGGGTTAAGAGTGGGATTCCTTTTCCCTCCAGAAACCCTAATCTACACGCATCACCGTCGTTCTAGTTTTAAATCTATTAAACGATAGAAAGAGTAATTTTTAATCAACCATCCATAACTACTAAATCCTAACGAACCCAACAAGCCCCCTTATTATATTAACTACATTTCTAAAATAATCTAGATCTATATTTTTGCATTAGTGCTTAACGTAGATCTAGAAACCTTTCACTAAATTCTTTATCCCTCCTTTCTTTCTCAACACATCTAAAGTAAGAGTAAAAGATTCAACGTTTCCCTGAGGATGACCCGTACTCATCTCGGTCTAGCTACGCACGACACCGTTATTGATTGCGGTTATTCTACAGACACACTTTTTCACAATAATCACTAACAACGTTCGTATAGTCTATGCGACGAGAAAATTCAATCGTATGGTAACCGATAGATTTGTCCCGTGTGGACAAGTTAAGAATGTATAAAGCAAACACCTTCATTCACTTGTGTTTTTATCCATTTCGAGATATTTCGTCGGTACCTTTCCGCTGGTTCTCCGTGTACAAAGATAGATTAGATGTTCATTTCAACGTTGTTTCACAGCTTTGAAATGATTATCTATTCTATTACAGTGTACTCGGAGAACAACGGGGAGGTGCTGCCGAAATTTACTCGAAACGGTTGAAAGCACAAGTGATGGGTGTTCGCTCTATACATTCTTAATGGGATAGAAGCCTTACCCCCGACAGCCGGAACACACACATACAACAAGAATACACAACAAACGCATAATTAGATACTGATTCGAGATGTTCAAGTTAAAACCAATATATGATACTCGATGATAATATGAAATCTTCATATTCTCATTGATACTCATATATGAAACTAAAAGCGCCACTTAGTCCCCGTCTATCGGTTAACATACGTGCGATAATTTATTCTTTTCAACGACAAACGCACACACAAAGCATATACACGGATTTTCTCCTATGTCAGTAACTATCCCGTTCTTATATTTCTCAATATAGTTACCATAACCTACAATTTATATGTTATACAGTCTAACATGGCCCATGAGTACGTCAGAGTTAAGGACTGGATGTATGTGGATTGACAACAACGTATGCAACCTAAGTTTGTCGCGGGAGTTGCTGCTTTCATTGAATTTGCACGCGCACATAATAAGATCATAATAGAGAAGATTCTCTATCCGTGCGATAGATGTGGCAATAAGTACTGACAGAAGGTAGAATTGGTAGAGCTTCATATTATAAAATATGGGTTTACTAGACTTTATACAACTTGGAAATATCACGGGGAAGGAGAAGAATGCAGTACTGTGGCAGATGAAGAAGGAGAACACGATAATGCGGAAGGAGAAGAAGAAGAATTCGGTAATGCGGAAGAAGGAGAAGACGGTAATTTATTTCCATCAGAAGAAATGGAGGATTTGGTAGAGGCTGCCCTAGGTGAATCTATTCGTACCGAAGATGACATTCCTTCCGGTCAAGGACCGCGTGCGGATAAGTATGAAAATTTCATGAATGATACTAGGAAACCAATTTATGAAAATGCGAAGTATTCCACCCTCTCATGGTTCGTCCAACTTTTCCAGATTAAGTGCCTAAATGGATGGAGCAACAAGTCATTCACAATACTTCTTTCGTTCTTGAAAGATTCTATGCCTTCGGGAAATAACGTGCCCGACAGCTGGTACGAAGCCCAGAAGATGATGTCTGATTTGGGTCTAAAGTGTGAGAAGATTCAAG
Organism: Agapanthus africanus; assembly: GCA_030015575.1. Taxonomy (NCBI): domain Eukaryota; kingdom Viridiplantae; phylum Streptophyta; class Magnoliopsida; order Asparagales; family Amaryllidaceae; genus Agapanthus; species Agapanthus africanus. The sequence goes on from CM057339.1 coordinate 857,873,737, forward strand.
CATATCCTAAAAATTGCGTATTGTACCGGAAAGAGAATTCAGATTTGAAAGAGTGTCCAACATACGGAGAGGCCAGGTATAAGCCGAAAGATTCTGATAAGAAGCCTGATATACCTGTCAAGATAGCACGATACTTTCCCATAACACAGAGGCTACAGAGGCTATTCAGGTGCAAGAAAACAGCCGAGGCAATGATTTGGCATCACCGTGCTCCCCAAAGTGAAGATGGAAAAATGAGCCATCCAAGAGATTCACCGGCATGGAAGGATTTCGATAGGAGGCACGCAATATTCAGTAGCGATCCTCGCAATGTCCGGCTCGAACTGGCTACTGATGGCTTCTTCCCGTTCAACTATATGGCTGGAAGTCACAGCACATGGCCCGTTGTAATGATAATTTATAATCTATGACCTTGGTTGGCTATGGACCAATCATACTTTATGATACCTCTTCTTATCAACGGACCAAACTCACCGGGGAACAATATTGACGTCTATCTCCGACCTCTGATCGAGGAGTTGAAATCTTTGTTCATTGATGGTGTAGAGACATATGATGCAAACACAAATACAACATTCATACTGCGTGCGGCATTAATGTGGACAATTAATGACTTTCCTGCGTATCGAATGCTATCAGGTTGGTCCGTACATGGTCACAAAGCATGTCCTCATTGCCATGAACACACAACATCGAAATTCTTGAATTTTAGCAGGAAGGTTTGTTATTGCGGCCATCGACGTTTCCTGCCTCCAGACCACCCCTATATGTTAGACACGGTTCACTTTGATGGTCATCAGGAACTTCTTGGACCTCCATCCCCATTGTCTGGAGAGGACGTAACTGCTAAATGGGATGGTTACAATAATGTGATCTTCGGGATGGATCCGACGAAACATGTCAAACCACCATTTTGGAACAAGTTAAGTATTTTCTTCGAGCTTCCGTACTGGTCTATAAATTTAGTGCGTCATTTTCTGGACGTCATGCATATAGAGAAGGGAGTATCAGAGCACATACTTAACTTGCTTCTTTGTAAAGACGGAAAATCGAAAGACAACCTGAATGCTCGGATGGATCTACAAGAGTGGGGAATAAGAAGTGAATTGCACCCTAGACCGGTAGCGGGTAAACCGGGCAAGTTTGTACTTCCCAATGCCGCTTATCATATGTCACAACCGGAGAAGAAAAGATTCCTGCAGGTGTTGCATGATTTGAAAGTTCCCACTGGTTTCTCAGGATCATTCAGCAAGAAAATAAAAATTGTGAAGGGCAAGATCGATGGGCTGAAAATTCATGATCATCATGTTATCGTGGAGCACCTTCTTCCATTAGCCCTCAGGACTTCTCTCCCCGAATCGGTTGGTCTAGTAATCAACGACCTATGTTGTTTTTTCAGGGAGTTGTGTGCTAAAACACTGGAGGTTGTGACGCTGGATAAACTAGAAAATTCTATTGCGTTGATACTTTGCAAGTTCGAGCGTATTTTCCCACCGTCATTCTTCGATATCATAATACACTTGATGGTTCATCTTGCAATTGAGGCTAAGTTAACCGGACCGGTACAATATCGATTGATGTATCCCGTCGAGAGGTACGTGTAATTTTTCGTTTCACGCAATTTATAAATTTATTGTTGTCCTGTATGCCCGTATTTATTTATTCAACATATTTTCATTAGGTACCTCTACACTCTTAAGAAGTATATACGCAATAAAAATCGACCAGAGGGTTCTATCATGCAAGGTTATTTTCTTGATGAAGCAACCACATTTTGTTCCCGCTATCTGGACGAGAACATTGAGACAAGACTTAACCGGCCACGAAGAATTCAAGACGGGACATATGGCAAAGCCGAGTATAAGAGGGTAGATACTATGTTTAGATATACCGATTTATCTTGCTTAATTGCGCATGTCTTGAAAAAATTAGAGAGTAAGTTTTTTTGGATTAATTTTTATATCTGTGTTTGTGTGTGTATGAAATGATATAATATTAATGTCACCATTATTTGTCGAAAACAGAATTCATTTTAACGAGGTACGTGAGTGGCATCCTGATTGGAACGAAGAACGATTGGAAAAATATCATCAGGATAATTTTTGTGATTGGGTCACAGATCATGTAAGTTATTCGAATAACATTTTATTGCTATCAGTTTTAATCTAAACTTGTATCGTTATGTATTTTTCGTAAAATTTGTTTTGTTAGATCCACGATCCGAACTTGTCTGCATCATTTGAGAGTGATTCAAGATGTTTAGCTCAATTTTCTAGTATGGAGGTTGCATATTACAAAAGATTTGGTGTCCTTGTATACAAATTCGAAGTTAAGGACATAGAAACATCTAGAACCACTCAGAATAGTGGGATTGCGACGGTAGGATCGGACGGTGCGATTTATTATGGGTACTTAAATTGTATACTCGGCATCCACTATCCCGGACGATCAGAACCCTTTTATATATTCCAGTGTACTTGGTACGATACGATAACCGATACGGACAAGTGGAGAAGCAATCTTGGGACTTGGAAAGATGAATATGGATTGACCAGTATGAACACACTTCGATTTTACGGTCAGGAAGATCCGTTTATCTTTCCGAACCAAGCGTTCCAAGTATACTACTCACAGTGTTTGAAGCATCCGGGATGGAGTGTTGTATGCCGATGGAAACCCAGAGATGTCTACGATGTCCCAGAATTCGAGGACAGCGATGAGGACGAAGAAGAGAGAAGGCTTAGAGTGCTCCGACCGTCTGTTTCGAAGGACGGGTTGTCTTCGACCGATCATGAAGTTACGTGGGTTAGAAATGACATAGACGATGAAATCTAAGTAGATATGTATAATGCGCCAACAAAACAAAAAAGGTTATCAGTAATGTTATATTATTACTTCACATTTTACGATCTATACATATATAGTCAATACTTTTAATAATTGTCTAATGCGTCCACGAATCGTTTATCTAGATTTGATGACGATGTTGGGAGCAGCAAAGGACGGCAGGAGCTCCAGCCGCGGCAGAGGCAAAGGTAGAGGCAAAGCGGTTCTGCCGCCCGGAGAGCTCCGTAGGGAGCTTCAGAGGGCCGGTCTTGCACCCAGATCGGAGACCCCTTCGGATGCCTCCTTCCGTGTGGATTTTGCCACACCTCCAGGTATACTGCACGCATATCCATTTTGAATGTAATATTACAGATATTCATGCCTGTTTATGTCAAAATTACTTATATTGTCAATGTTTGATTGTCTAGTTGTTGGTGATGCGTCCACATCTGGGACAGAGGCCACTCCCGCTCCTCCAGGTATGTTTATATATCATATAGTGCATGTATATTGATTTAGAATGCTATATCATAAATATACACACATTCCTTTTGCTCTTACTTAGCAATTTTTATTATTGTCTAGCTGTAGATGGTGACACCACCGCACCTGCGGGTATGTTTATATATCCTATAGTGCATGCATATTGATTTAGAACGTTATATTATTGATCTACACATTCTTTTTGCAATTACTTATATAATCTATTTTTAATTGTCTAATTATAGGTGGTGCGTCCACATCTTCCGCAGGGGCCACTCCTGCCGCTTCCATACCCTCCGCATCTTCTGCTGGTTAGTATGAATAAATATAAAATATTTATTCATTTTACATATGCTCTATATAATAAATATGAACTTCATGGAAATTTAGCGTCAATGTTTATTTTCTAGTTGGAGGGGATACGTCCGCATCCGGGACCCCGGCTGTTCCACACCGGAGGAACTATCGTCCTCCTCGTGCTGCTGCCCGGGCCCAGGCTCATGCGTTAGTCACCGGATGTATATATCACACTTCAATTTTCGTTTAAGCTTGATTTCTTAATACAACTTTGTCTTAATATTGATTGTCTTGATATTTCGTGCAGACGCAGGGCCTCCCCATCCCCAGAGGGGGACTCGAGGCCCGAATCAGTCCCATAGGCTGAGGCCTGACAGAGCTAAGGAGGAAGCAGCATTCCCCTCTTTTTTACCCTTGACTATCGTTATACCGGTCCTCATGCCGAGAGGTTCGGCCGGTATATGAGGGACGAGAGCCGGCTCGTGAAGAACTATCCACTTCACGTTGAGTGGGGCGAGCAGCACCGGCGCTCATTCGCCCTCTTCTTTGATCAGGCTCGAGTACGTATTAATATATATTTTCATTTGATTTATCCAATATATTTATTATTAACACTTGCAATCTAATAACAATGTTTTTTTGTATTTTCAGTCGGATTACGATTTTCAGCCTGTACCCGACCCTGATCACCCTGGGAGGGTGCTTGACCTTCATGCTCTGTACAATGGCCTGATGAAGAACATGCAGACCAAGGTCCGATACAACAGGAATGAGCTGAAGGCCGACTGCTACTCCCTGTGGATGGCGACCTTCATGCTCTGTACAATGGCCTGATAAAGAACATGCAGACCAAGGTCCGATACAACAGGAATGAGCTGAAGGCCGACTGCTACTCCCTGTGGATGGCAACCCCCGAGGCAGAGAGAGCGGCCCTCCTATCTACTCCGGCGTTTGCGAGAGTCGACGTAGAGACATGGCCTCTATTGTGCGAATATTTCGATTCCCAACGCAAACAGGTATGTATTTTAAATGTAATTCATTGTTTAGGATATAATTTATGTTTTGTGTTCCTTAATTAGAAAACTAAATGTTAATGCGTTGTGCAGAAACAGGCCGCTCAGAATACAGAGAACAGGAAGTCAGCGAAGAGGGGTTGCCCCACTTACACAGGTGGCTCGAGGAATATTACTCGAGCCATGAAGTTATCGGTAAATTACAATAGACCGACCTTTGTGGTATTTTGCAATATTAAGAGTTATTTTCTAATATTTCTAATATTAAGATTTATTTTCTAATATTGCAGACAGCTCAGACCGTAGCGCAAGGTGGTACACCGAGCGTGCTGTCCGCATATCTTGCCGTCCACGGCATCTCGACAGATCCCGCCACGGGCAAGCTTTGATATCCCGACGTCGCTACCCAGGAGTATTGCGTAAGTGTTAATATTTATTCTACACATATTTGAAATTTTAGTTTTGGAAGGTTCAAATTTAAACTTTATACTTATACTTTACTGCTTAATGTGGGTGTAGGAGCGGGTGCTTGAGCAGACCGAGGCCTCGGGGATCGATTTTACCGAACAGAGCGATCCGAGACTGCTGATTTGTATGAGATTTATGATCAAAAATATTTAGTAACCGTAATCAAGAACGGCGTCGCTTGGTAACTAGCCGGTGAGTACGGGTCGGTCCATAGGGATTTTGTGAATTTCCTAATCGCTCTTACGAGTTAATTCCGATGGGTGTCGGATCTTATTGATTAAATCTAAAAACTAAATCTATCTAGATCTAAATCTTGCTAGGGTTAGGTTTAGGGTAGGTTTGGAAATGTAAATAAATCTCACCGCTTTCTATACCCAAATTAAGATCTATGAGGTATTATGGTAATTATTAATAAAGGGGATTAGAACCATTCGGGAAGATGTTTCTTCCTCTAGGTTCTTGTCCTTCCTTTATCGATCCTTACCCCAACCTCCATGGAAAACACGCTCAACTGGGCCTTTTACTACGGTATCACCGCTACCTTGAGGGATAGGGTGCCGTAGGGAGCGGTGTGTGCATGTATGCATGGAGTCCTATAAAAACGTGTGATGGACAAGAAAGGGATGAGAGATCTCATCTCTCAAAAGCCTTCCCCAAAGCTAACCCTAACAAGCGAGGAGACTACTCGCTCATTAGGGAATTAAAGAACATGCTATCTATCTATCTAGGGCAAGGAATTAAAGATCTATACTAAGGCAATTAAATAAAACTACTTATTTGATGGCTCTCTCCAAACATTTACACAAGACTTGTCAGATCTGAATAGATGAAATGAAAAGAGGCACCGATGCTCTCCAAAAGAATTCTGAATTTTATTAATGAAAGGAGGCATACCTTGAAAGAGGTATTAGGGCTTCTATTTATAGATTCATAGAAACCCTAGGTTACAATTGACTCGCATATCTTCTTTTACAAAAATACCCCCTAAGAAAAAGACCTAGTCAACGCTCCACGCACCGCCAGATATTATAGAAATTTTCCACCCATACGGGCAATACCCGGCCGCGGAACCGTGGCCATAGGCCAGGTTTGGCCGCGGTTCCGCGGCCAAAGGATGGTCTTGTGTCTTCAACTTTTCTGTGACACTTCTGGCTTTGTTTGTCTTCCTATTTCTTTGATTCTTTTCTCAAGTTGGCTTCCAGGTTTATTCCAGATCTTTCCAGTGAACATTGTAGTGGACTTTTGCCGTTGCTTCGTGACGAAGTCTTGAACCTTGCACTGCCTTGTACTTTGTGAACTGATCTTCGTGTAGGCTTTATCAAGATTCTCTGTTTGTTGGTCGAAGTCTCACTTTCGTATCGTCTTTTGTCTTTTTCACTGTTTTTATTCCAAGAATCTGTAACCTGCAACTAAGTAGCAGACATGGGTCAAAAGCACCTGTTTATTTGTAAAATAACCAGGACTGGGGAATATAATAATGCAATATTATGGTATGAACAAATACCCCCAAACTTATCTTTTGCTCGTCCTCGAGCAAATCTAGTTTTATTCTCAACAAAAACCTAACCTCACTTTCGCAGGGAAACGTGATTGCACTGAGCTCGTGCAACAAGCCGTTAAACCTCTAGGTGTCCCTAGTAGGAGGAGTGTTGTCTCCTGAGGGTTTTCAGCGGATACTACCCACAAAATCCTATCAATTATGCTCATTGACTTTTATTCTTCAATTAGGTTTTCCAACAAGGAATTCTATTATTTTTGACTCATAAATCCCACCCGTATTCTTCACGCTTCCTTATCATTTAACTTAAGATTATATATATTCTGTAGACTTACTTAGCTTTCGGTATCTCTTAAGTTTTCCTTCTAGGGTTCTATCTCAACTTAGAAATTTTTATCATCTCTACTAAAGATATAAGTCCTATTCTTCATTCCTATCTCTTATCTAAACCCCAATCACATACCCCTACGTATATGTATAAATCACCCCTACACTTGGAAATTCAAATCAAGCAATCATACTCTTGTCCGTTGTCCAAAGCACTTCTTAATAGGTGAATTTTTAAATGAATTTCGCTCACACATCCTTCATGCGACCGTTAATACTTCTTGAGGTACCAACAACCGATTACAAGATGTGTTTGCACATTAAAGCGCAATTCCTAGTCTTGCAATACCTAAGGCTTTAACAGTGACTCCCAAACCAGTTGGTCTAAGGCACTAGATGATGAAGCACCCTCGCTAAATATTTTTCTATTTTTGCAGCCTTAAGTAATCACAAAAACCAGTGTTCATTTTTTTATCTCTTTATTCACACTTAAATTTTTATTTTATTTTCTTCGTACTAAGGACTTTAGACAAGAGCATTTCAAGGTCTCTTCTACTATTCCAAGTTTCAAGATGCGTGTTTGTGCAAGTTGTAGGGTATACATTTTCAGAATTTAGACTTAAGCTAGGAATTATTTTTCAAACTTATACTTTAATAAAAATATCAATACTTTTCACTTGTTTTAACTTAGCCCAAGAAGTCAACTTGAAATTTTCCTATTTCTAAATAAACTACAAAGACATATACTTTCTACTGTTAAACTTTAAGAAAGGTTATTTTTAGGGTTTTTAATTTACTAAGTATAAGATCTAGTTGTTCCTAGCTAGTTAACCTTGTTGTCAAACTCAAGTCAATTAGGGCCAAAATTGAATACATTGATTTTTATAATTTTTAAAATTTTCAAATTTTTATGGGTTTTAAAATAAGTATGCAAATGCAAAATGTACATATGAATGCGAAGGAAGAAGGCTTACCGAGCATACCCCCAAACTTAAACTTGACAGTGTCCTCACTGTCATGTTACACCAAGAGGGTTGAGAATGTCGGCACTCCCCTGTTTATTTATTTATTATTTTTTTTAATTTTTTTTAATTTTTTTATTGTTAAAAGAAAAAACAAAATAATATACAACATGGTCCCCCCCAAACTAAACAAAGCCTTCCACAGACCAAAGGTTAGCACCAACCATTCAAAAATTCTATCGTAATAATGGTGGGGTTGGTGAAAGAATGGAGTGTAAAGAAAAGAAATGAGACGCACACGAGACCGAATGGGAAGAAGAGTGGAATATGGTCTCGGTGGAGGAGAAGAATGGCGGAAAAGAGAAAGAAGTGTAGCACGATCTTGAGGGTGTAAATCGAGTGAATAAATTAGCGCAATTTGTGATGACCGATGTGTTAAAAGCGATTGTTCTAATCTATCAACCCGTCGAGAAATGGGGTCAAATCCCTCAAGATTCGCAAGAAAACATGGGTACGTCGAACTTGGTAAGCCATCCATTGAAAATGGAAACGCGACGGATTCTTGCGTGGCCGAAACGATAGGGAGGACGAAAGGGAGTGATTTAGAGATAGTCTTATTCTCACCGAAGTAAACTGTTTCGAACTTGAAAGGTTCCATTAATGGTTCGAAATGACTGTAAGCAACCGAGTCTGATGGTTCAACTAACTCATCTGAAAATGTAAAGGACTCAAACTCGAGAGCTGAGTTTTCAACATCGTCCGAAAAAGTGAAACACTCGTAATCATTATCGTCTGTGAGAACTGTGTTCGATTCAAAGAGAAATTTTTCAAGCTCACAGTCTTCAAGTGTGATCTTTTGCGTGGTCGGAACGATCGAAAGGAGGGAGGGTGATTTAGGAAGTGTAACAGTTAAAGGTTCAAGAGGATGAATTGGAAAATCCGACACATCAAACAAAAATGGTTCGTCCTCAATACTATCCTCAATACTCTCCTTAATACTATCATAATTCTCCTCAAAATTTAGCTCATCCATGCCATTATCATCAAAATCAAGACGCATATGAAGTTCGGGAGAAACATTTAATGACTCGGGATGATGAATTGGGGATAAAATTTTAGTTAAATTTACGGGTTCATCATCCAAAATATTCCTGGCATCTATATCCTTAATCAAGTGAAAATCAATTTTTTCAAACACCTCTTCAAAAGCATGGATATCAATTAATTTAGGCTCTAGAGTGGAGGTGTCACGTCCCGAAAGTACGGAACATGACCGGCACTTAGGCTACGAACGTCTCAAGGCGTACGTTCTCTAAGTAAGCCAAGCCTAGAAATCCAAACCAAGAAAAGTAGTAGAGTGTAGGAAAACCACTATAAATCAACCAGCTAGCAAAATAATATACAACGCCTAAAGGCGAGGTTCACAACAGAAAAGGAAACTCCAACCAACAAGAAACCCAGAGAAATATAACGCGTGACTCTAAGGTCGAAAGAATAAACATCACTGGTCTCTATCTCAAATAAGTACATGTTTGGTTGATGGAACTTCTAGATACAACTGAAATATAATATACAATGTATAATGATAGGTATGATACAAATAACCCACCTACTAGCAAGTCACCTGAAAGAAACTATGCCCGTAAAGCCGTAATGCAACCCGTACGGCAACACCTGCAAGAAACTGGGGCACAACGGGGGTGAGTTGCCAACTCGTGAGTAGAAAAAGATCTACGAACAGAAAATCGCATGTATGACGCAATCCTAGGTCATACGATCATAATATAATCCTCAAATATATAACTAGTAATCTAAAACCATAGCTAGGGTAAATATCTAACCCAAGTGTAATCCCATGTACCCGTGTCAGTGTATCAGGTGGCAATATATCATATGAATGATGTATGAATGCATGAAACAGAATGCATGTACTGAAGAAAACTGCTTTCATAAATTAGTGAGATTTCTGTATTTTTAAAATGAGGTATCATAATGAAATCAGCATAAAACAGTGCCTAGCATCGGCACAAAACATAAATATCGATATCTCGATATCTCTGTATCATAATCTCTGTACCTCAATATCTCAAATCTCAATGTCTCAATCATAATATCCAGGGCGCCGTCAGTCCAGATCGGCCCCTACCATCCATCTCATGACTACGACGGTATCCTCCGGATATCCGACGTGTCGGGTAAAATCACCGGTCGGTCGTGTTTCCCTGCCAGGCTCAACGCCATCTCCTGCGATCTTTTTGCCCCGGGGTACCGCACCGGGCCCACCATGTACCCGAAACGGTTCATCCGCCTCCTCGAATCGGGTCTCGAAATCCATCAGCAAAACTCATGGTGGACGACTCATACATCATGGAAAAACCGCATTTTTTTATTTAAAAAGAGTGAAAGCAGTTTATATATGTTTTGCGGTTTTCCTCCAAATCCAGGAAATATCATGGAAATCCGAATCATCAATAGCATGTAAACCATGAATATAAGCATGAAAATCCATGAATGCAGCATATAATGAATAACAGTATGCATGATGTGACAAGCAATAACTACAATGTCAAGCTGGCGTATAAGGAAAGCATACTAATATCATGTCACTACTAGCTAGCAAGCTAAATCAAGCAATAATATTTTATAAGTGTGCGTGACATGACAATTACCGATGAAGATGTGTGTGCGCCGGCAAATAAGTGTACGTGGTACATACGCATCATCGGTAATGGTGCTGGTGTCCTAACAGCAGGATATCAATAATGAAATATGAATCACAACAGTATGCGATGCAAAGCAACAACAATAATATGCGGGAGCTGAATGCTAAACACAAAGATAGCTAAACTACATCTAATGTCATAAGAGTCCTATAGCTACACCAACTATAAGGCTGAGCTAATAGGTTAACTGCAGGTAAGGTAAACCGTCTAACCTCTGAGTCGATACATAAATATACATATATATATATAGTCGGTGATCCCGCCTCGATAATATCACATCCGATAACATATCTCTATAATCAGTCATTCCCAAATCAAGAGTGCGGATCAAAACATCAATCTATAGCTCGTACGTAAATCCGTCGTACGGCATCCCCAAATCTGGGTACGGGTCAATATCATATTCGTCATATCATTCATCTAGTATTCTCTTTATCAAGATCATCATCTGGGGTACTGACCTACGTCTAGTACAATGCTAATATCATCACTATAATCAAGATCTGACTACTGATCGACAGTCCCGTATAAATCGATATCATCATCACATATCATCACAAGGAGTATACATCGCCGAATGCGGCCTATCATACTAATCTTGTCATGTCATATCATATCATATCATATCCTAACTCGTATTATAATCACATGTCGATCATTTTACATATATATCACTATGCACATGGCATCGTCATCCAGGACCCGCTATCATATCGGGATGTATATCAAGTACGAATCCTGCCAATCACCAATATCATAATCTCATATCAACTCTCATCGACTCATCTCAATCACAAGTATCATCCTCAAATCCGTATGTGAACACATAGTCCCATACCCATATGACCACATATCTATATAGAATCTCGTTTATGCACATATGAAGTAAGGATGTATGCAAGTATGTATGTGTGTATATGTATGTGTAGTGCACCCACTACCTAGGGTTCTCGCGACACTAAATCATCCAAGTCCACCAATTATCCATCCTGAACATCAATAATTTCCCAAACAACATATAATAATTATAGGTGTGTATACGCATCCGTATACATCACCACGGACTGCGGGGGTGCTATACGCCATCCACCCGACTTCTCCCCGTAGATATAAATCTACTCACCTTTCTTTATGCGTGCCGGTACCGATGTCGCCATCTGCATCTCCAACGCTTCGACGCCACGTGGGGTACCTACAAGGATATCACACGCTAAAACACATGAAAACCATGTCGGAAATCAAAACGGTGCACGTTACGCCCATAGGTAAAAACCTGTGGCCTCACGTGCAAACACAGCCAATGCTCACTGGTCGTTGGCGTTCAAACGCCACCCGACGGAAACGAATCATCGAATACCAAAAATCCATACGGAAAACAGGTCGTAAATCATACGCCAACTCATGAAAATCAACCCAGATTTTACCCTGGTTGGAACCAGAAAAAACTAGATATACCTAGGGTCAAGTTTACATGAAATAGGTCTGTGCACGCAAAACGAGGGGGTTCCCTACTACTCTGGCCGCAAATTGCGGCCAGAAGGAATAAAACTGCGGCCGGGGTAAAGAGTTGGGGGCTAGGGTTTTGGGTATTGGTTCCTATCTACTTGCATACCTCACTGCTAAATCAATTTTATTTTAGGGTTCCCGGGGTGAAAGCAGATCTCAGAAAGGTTACAAAATTGACAAAAACGCTAATTTACACCAAGTCGAACAACTATGGTATTTGGGTGAAATCTGGAACAATCTTGGGTTAACTTGTCTCACACACTCCTAATAAGACTATACTAACATTCAAAACCAACTCTTGGCCAAATCTCAGTCGAAATCACTAAACTAGCACTAAAATACATAGCAAACACTAAATTTTCAGCTAAATAACCATATATTTGCAAGCTAGAAGTTGGGTTAAGGGGTTATACCTCTGGAGATCCTAAGATATGGGAGAAGAGAGGAAGAAGAGGGATGGTTGCTGCTGGAGTGTTGCTGCAGTTGCTCCTGTAGCAACTGCTGCTGATGCCAATTGCTGCAGATGCTGCTGTTTTCCACTGCAGCTGATGCTGTTGTTGTTTTGGTGTTGTGGTTTAGTGTTAATTGTGTTGCTGTTTGAAGCAGTAGCAGCAGCAGGGGTTGGGGTATGTGGCTGTTGGGGGTGGTGAAGTGTTGTGTGTTTGTGGGAGAGGAGTTTTGTAAGAGGTTGGGGCTGAATTGGTGGCTGAAGCAGCTGCTGTTGCAGCAGTTGATGTGCTGATTCAGGAGGTTTTGGGGGGCTGAAATGATGATATATGGGCTGATGTGAGTGTGTGAGTGAGAGGGATTTGAGTGTGAGAGAGAGTTTGAAAGATGTGAGTGAAAAGTTTTGAAGGGAGGTGGTGTGACTTAACCTTAAAGCCATCACAACAAAATTATCATGACAACCATCACATCTCTCTCTCTCTCTCTCACCATAAGCAAGTCAACCTTAAAACACCCTAAACACTCTTGGTCAAAACCAACCACCCTAAATTAAACCTAATTAGCCTAATCAATTGTGCTAGACCACCATGGTTAACTTAAACATGGTTAACCCTAGGCTTAACATGGTCCAAAACATGAAACAAGTTTGACAAGTGTAGAAAATGATATGTGCACATTTTGCACAAAAGTCCAAAAATCCAATTAGCGATTTTCAATCGCAATTAACACTAAAATAACATATACTTAACCATAAAAACTAATAAATGGCATATTTCCACAAAATAACCTATTTTAGAATTTCCATAATTTTCTCCCTAATTTTCACCATTTATCGGTATTTAATTATACCGACTATTAAAATATTCATTAAAAATTAATATTAAATTATGAAAATTCCCAAAAATAATATTTTTTTTTTTGAAATGTTACAGGAGGTGTAGAGGTCAAAAGGATTGGTGATGATTTCACTCGAAAGGGATTCCTCACAATCTGGCAAATCAAGCACTACAAAGTCGCACAACTCATTTTTATCCTTAACTGATGAATCATTTGGGACACTTGTTTGAAAACCGGAGTTATGGAATTCAATTGGGTATGGGTAGGTTTGATTTGGAAAGGTGTATAACTTACTCTTTCCTCTCAAATTGTCACTCTGTCCAACCGCCTCCTCATACATTGGAAAATTTGGAGCTAGTTGGAAACTAGCTATCGGTTCATTAGATTGCATAAGGGTGGCAATGGATGCATCCACATTCCTCACCATTTTGTTTGTTGCTAAAATATAAGCTTCCAACGACTGTTCCAAACTAGACATGGGTTGTGAAGGGGTTTCGGTAAAATATTCAAAACAGTTTGGATACGTGAAACTCCCAAATGGCTGTGTAGAGGCAATATCTAGTGAAGGTGGGAAGGTCGGGTAGGACAGGTAGGAATTGGATGGTTGGACAGGAGTAGGATCAACAGTTGGATAAAAAGGTGAATGGACTTGTTGACCCCTAAAACTAGATGTGTGGAGAGGAGTGAAAGATCGGCTACGAGATTGAGCAATATGCTCAGCAATGGACATCGGTTTAGGAGTTACAACAGGACTTGAAAAAGTGGTATCAACATACGAAGGTGGTGAAGGTTGACATGGTTGACACAAAGTGGGTTGTGAAGTCGAACTGTTTCTCCTAGACGCTTCTATTTGATCTTTCAAAGAAATTTTGGGCACGGAGGGATCTTCCTTAAATCGACCGAAACAATTGACGTACGAGGCAAAGTTAGGTTCGGGATACCAAAGTTCGGCAAGAGATTTATGATGTGGGGTACCCATGATAGAAGAAAGAGAAGAGAAAGAAGGTAGGTGGTGCAAGGATTTCTTAGCGGCAAACTTTGTAAGTTTTGTTAAAAAAAATTTCCTTTTTCCTTTCTCTCTATATTTAGAAATTTTTGCCAAAAAGATTTTTGATAAAGGTATGCAAACAGAAAAGATCACTTGCAATCAATTTTTAATTTACGCGCGGCGCAATGATTCCTGCACAAGATTTGTTATTTGGAAGAGGGAAGATTTTTAAAGCGCAAAGAATTCTGCAGGAGATTTGAAAAAAGATATATTTTAGGTTGCAGAGGGGGGGGGAAAAAGGAAACAAACAGTGAAAATTTCACGTGATGAAGAGCCAGAAGGACCGCGGATTAGAGGCGGGAGGCGGCTTGCGCGGCAGAAAGGCGGCGGCGTTGAGGTTTCAGGTCTCTGAAAAAATTCTGGTGTTCTGTTGGTCCAATTCCCTTCCGTTCTGATCTACCTTTTTCTGTTTCGCACTCTGGATTTTTCCAGATCCGTCGATCCTGCAAAGATTCACAAAAAATACCCTTTCCAAAAAATAACAGATGATATATTTTTATATATTTTTTTTGATTTTTCAGTTTTTATGATTTTTAATTTATATTAACCCAAAATTGCAAAAAGGAAATAACACGCCATCCCCAGCAACGGCGCCATTTGGTTTGTATGAGATTTATGATCAAAAATATTTAGTAACCGTAATCAAGAACGGCGTCACTTGGTAGCTAGCCGGTGAGTACGGGTCGGTCCACAGAGATTTTGTAAATTTCCTAATCGCTCTTACGAGTTAATTCCGATGGGTGTCGGATCTTATTGATTAAATCTAAAAACTAAATCTATCTAGATCTAAATCTTGCTAGGGTTAGGTTTAGGATAGGTTTGGAAATGTAAATAAATCTCACCGCTTTCTATACCCAAATGAAGATCTATGAGGAGTTATGGTAATTATCAATAAAGGGGATTAGATCCATTCGGGAAGGTGTTCCTTCCTCTAGGTTCTTGTCCTTCCTTTATCAATCCTTACCCTAACCTCCATGGAAAACACGCGCAACCAGGCCTTTATACTACGGTATCACCGCTACCTCGTGGGATAGGGTGCCGTAAGGAGCGGTGTGTGCATGTATGCATGGAGTCCTATGAAAAAGTGTGATGGGCAAGAAAGGGATGAGAGATCTTATCTCTCAAAAGCCTTACCCAAAGCTAACCCTAACAAGCAAGGAGACTACTCGCTCATTAGGGAATTTAAAAACATTTATCTAGAGCAAAGAATGAAAAATTACCTAGGACAAGAATTGAAATTACCTACTTACTTTACAGATGGCTCTCTCCAAACATTTACACAGGGTTGTCAGATCTGAATAGATGATATGAAAAGAGGTATCGATGCTCTCCAAAAGAATTCTGAATTTTATTCATAAAAAGAGGCATACCTCAAAAGAGGTATTTGGGTTTCTATTTATAGGACATAGAAAACCCTAGGTTTACAATCACCGCATGTCTGTTATTACAAAAATACCCTCTAAGAAAAAGACCTAGTCAACGATCCGCGCAGCGCCACGAAATTTTGCACCGACACGGGCACAACCCGGCCGCGGTTCCGCGGCCAATAGCATGCCTTGGCCACGGTTCTGCGGCCAAGTTGGGAGCTCGATACTTCATTTTTTCTGGGGTTGTTTTGTTGCATGTTTTCTTCAATTTTCTTCAATTCTTTTCTCAGATTGGCTTCTACGTTTCTTCCAGATTTCCACAGTGAATAATTGTAGTGGACTTTTACCGTTGCTTCGTGACGAAGTCTTGAATCTTGCGCTGCCTTTGTTCTTTGTGAAATCGTCTTCGTTTAGGCTTGATCAAGATTCTTCCATTAGTTGGTCATAGTCTCACTTTTGTATTGTCTTTTATCTTTTTCACTGTTTTTGTCCTGAGAATCTGTTATCTGCAACTGTGTAGCAGACATGGGTCAAAACCACCTGTTTATTTGTAAAATGTCTAGGAATGGGGAATATAATAATGCAATATTATGATATGAACAAATACCCCCAAACTTATCTTTTGCTCGTCCTCGAGCAAACCTAGTTTTATTCTCGACAAAATCCTGACCTCACTTTCGTAGGGAATCGCGATTGCACTGAGCTCATGCAACAAGCCGTTAAATCTCTAGGTGTCCCTAGTAGGAGGAGTGTTGTCTCCTGAGGGTTTTCAGCGGATACTACCCACAAAATTCTATCAATTAGGCTCATCGACTTTTATTCTCCAAGTAGGTTTTCTAACAAGAAACTCTATTATCTTCGACTCATAAATTATCCACCCGTATTCTTCACGCTTCCTTATCATTTAACTTAAGATTATATATATTCTTGTAGACTTACTTAGCTTTCGGCATCTTTTAAGTTTTCCTTCTAGGGTTCCATCTCAACTTAGAAATTTTTATCATCTCTACTAAAGATACAAGTCATATTCTTCATTCCTATCTCTTATCTAAACCCCAATCACATATCCCTACGTGTGTGTATATATTACCCCTACACTTGGAAATTCAAATCAAGCAATCATACTCTTGTCCGTCGTCCAAAGCACTTAGTTGGTGAATTTTTAGATGAAATTTGCTCACACATCCTTCATGTGACCGTTAATATTTCTTGAGGTACCAACAACCGATTACAAAATGTGTTTGCACATTAAAGTGTAATTCCTAGTCTTGTAACACCTAAGGCTTTAGCAGTGACTTCCAAACCAGTTGGTCTAAGGCACTAGGTGATGAAGCACCTTCGCTAAATATTTTTCTATATTTGCAGCCTTAAGTAATCACAAAAACCAGTGTTCATTTTTTTTATTATCTCTTTACTCACACTTGAATTTTTATTTTATTTTCTTCGTACTAAGGACTTTAGACAAGAGCATTTCAAGGTCTCTTCTACTATTCCAATCGTGTTTGTGCAATTTGTAAGGTATACATTTTCAGAATTCAGACTTAAGGTTCGGAATTATTTTTCAAACTTATATTTTAATAAAAATATCAATACTCTTCCCTTGTTTTAACTTAGCCTAAGAAGCGAACTCAAAATTTGCCTATTTCTAAATAAACTACAAAGACATATACTTTGTACCGTTAAATTTTAAGAAATGTTTTTTTTAGGGTTTTTAATTTACTAAATATAAGATCTAGTTGTTCCTAACTCGTTAACCTTTTTTGTCAAACTCTAGTCAATTATGGCCAAAATTGAATATTTAATTTTTATAATTTTCAAAAAAAATTCAATTTTTATGGATTTTAAAATAAGTATGCAAATGCAAAAAATGTACATATGAATGCGAAGGAAGAGAACTTACCAAGCACACCCCCAAACATAAACTTGACAGTGTCCTCACTGTCATGCTACACCAAGAGGGTCAAAATGTCGGCACTCCCCTGTTTATTTATTTACAAATTTTTTTTATTGTTAAAAGAAAAACAAAAATATATATACATATATACAACAAGGTCCTCCCCAAACTAAACAAGGCCTTACACAGACCAAAGGTTAGCACCAACCATTCAAAAAATTTATCGTTATAATGGTAGGGTTGGTGGAAGAATGGAGTGTAGAAGAAGGAGTAGAGAAACACACGAGACCGTATGGAGATAGAAACGGTATACGATCTCGGTGGAGGAGGAGAATGACGGAAAAGAGAAAGAAGTGTAGTACGATCTTGAGGGTGTAAATCGAGTGAATAAATTAGCACAATTTGTGATGACCGATGTGTTAAAAGCGATTGTGCTAATTTATCAACCCGTCGAGAAATGGGGTCAAATCCCTCAAGATTCGCAAGAAAACATGGGTACATCGAACTTGGTAAACCATCCATTGGAAATGGAAACGCGTCGGATTCTTGCGTGGTCGAAACGATAGGAAGGACGAAAGGGAGTGATTTAGGGATAGTCTTATTCTCACCCAAGTAATCTGTCTCGAACTTGAAAGATTCCATTAATGGTTCGAAATGACTGTAAGCAACCGAGTCTGATGGTTCAACTAACTCATCTGAAAATTCAAAGGACTCAAACTCGGACGGTGAGTCTTCAACATCGTCCGAAAAAGTGAAACACTCGTAATCATTATCGTCTGTGAGAACTGAGTCGGATTCAAAGAGGTACGCACTAGTGGCGTCAAAACCGTTGTGATCAAACAGAATTTTTTCAAGCTCACAGTCCTCAAGCGTGATCTTTTGCGTGGTCGGAACGATAGAAAGGAGGGAGGGTGATTTAGGAAGTATAACAGTTAAAGGTTCAGGAGGATGAATTGGAAAATCCGACACATCAAACAAAAATGGTTCATCCTCAATATTATCCTCAATACTATCCTCATAATTCTTCTCAAAATTTATCTTATCCATGCCATTATCATCAAAATCAAGCCGCATATGTGGTTCGGGAGAAACATTTAATGACTCGGGATGATGAATTGGACATAAAATTTCAGTCAAATTTACGGGTTCATCATCCAAAATATTCCCGGCATCTATATCCTCAATCAAGTGAAAATCAATTTTTTCGGACACCTCATCAAAAGCATGGATATTTATCAATTCAAGTTCTAGAGTGGAGGTGTAGATATCAAAAGGATTGGTGATGGTTTCACTCGAAAGGGATTCGTCACAATCTGGCAAATCAAGCACTACAAAGTAACACAACTCATTATTTTGAGCACTTGTTTGAAAATCGGAGTTGTGGAATTCAATTGGGTATGGGTAGGTTTGATTTGGAAATCCTCTCAAATTCTCACTCTGTCCAACCGCCTCCTTATACATTAGAATTTTTGGAGCTAGTTGGATACCAGCTACCGGTTCATTAGGTTGCATAAGGGCGGCAATTGACGCATCCACATTCCTAATCATTTTGTTTGTTGCTAAAATATATGCTTCCAACGACTGTTCCAAACTAGACATGGGTTGTGAAGGGGTTTCGGTAACAGATTCAAAGTTGTTTGGATTTTGAAAACTCCCAAATGGCTGTGTAGAATCAATATCTAATGAAGGTGGGAAAGTCGGATAGGACTGGTAGGAATTGGATTGTTGGACAGGAGTAGGATCAACATTTGAATAAAAAGATGAATGAACTTGTTGATCCCTAGAACTAGATGTGTGGAGAGGAGTGAAAAATCGGTTACGAGATTGTTCAATATGCTCAGCAATAGACATGGGTTTAGAAGTTACAACAGAACTCGAAAAAGTGGTATCAACGTACGAAGGTGGTGAAGGTTGACATGGTTGATACAAAGTGGATTGCAAAGTCGAACTGTTTCTCCTAGACGCTTCTATTCGATCTTTCAAAGAAATTTTGGGCATGGAGGGGTCGTCCGTAAATCGACCGAAACAATTCGCGTACGAAGCAAAGTTTGGTTCGGGATACCAAAGTTCAGCAAGAGATTTGTGAGGTGGGGTACCCATGATGTAAGAAAAGAGAAGAAAAAGAATGTGGGTGGAAGTGAGGTGCACGGATTTCTTAGCGACAAGTTGCAAGTTTTTATAAAAAAAAATCTTTTTTTTTTGTTTTTCTGGTGCTCTTTGCAAAAAATTTTTTCGATAAAAGGCTTAGACACACTTTCAATCAACCACAAATGCACAATCAGGCCTAGATCTAGGGTCACCTAGGTCAGCTAGACAGCTCCTAACTATTCCAAAGGACTAGAAATAGGACCTCAAACCGCCTCTTCACCGCCAATTACGGCCAGGTAAGTGCCAGGTGAGTGGGAGGCTCTCCACTACAAGTAGTGGCCCTAATTAAGTAACCACTCGCCTTAGACACACTTGCCTAGACACCGCAAAGTCAGGTTAGGATCAACGGCCGATGCCTACGACTAGTCCTCTGTCCTATTGAGCGCGACGTCCTTAGGGCTGAGTCTAGTATTTTTTAATTAAATATTGGTCAATGCATACGCCTTATGTGATTTCTGGGGTCCTGGGAAGGGTGATGAAATCCCCACCCAATCTGGATTGATCTCAAGCCCCTTAAAGTCAGATTAAATATATGCAAAACAGTAATAACCACTTGCAATCAAATTTTTATATTTTAAGCGCGGCACAAAGAATCCTGCACAAGATCAATTATTGGAAGGGGAAAGATTTTTTAAGCGCAAAGAATCCTGCAGGAGATTTTTCAGAGGAGATATCAGAGATTTGCAGAGGAGGAGATCAGAAGACTTACAGAGATTTTTTTTTGGGACCCGATCCGTCGCCTCCACCATGGAACCGCCGCGAATTGCCACTTGCGACCGCTGATCCGCCGCGGGTTGGTCGCTTCGGCAGGTTTTTTTTTTTGATATCACCAGATCGCCGCGGTTGACTTGTTGACTCGGTCCTCCAAATTTCTTCTATTGTCTGTTGTGATATTTCTCTGTTTGTTCAGATTTGATATTTGTTGTTTTGATCTCAGGAGATTTCCAGATCCGAAATCGTATGTCGATCCTAAAAAATTCACACAAAAAATACCCTTCACAAAATAAAAGATGATAAATTTTTATATTTTTCAGTTTTTATGATTTTTCAATTTTAGATTAACCCGAAATTGCAAAAAGAAAATAACACGCCATCCCCGACAACGGCGCCATTTGATTTGTATGTCAAAAATAATTCTAGTAACCGCAATCAAGAACGGCGTTGCTTGGTAGCTAGCCGGTGAGCACAGGTCGGTCCACAGGGATTTTGTGAATTTCCTAGTCGCTCAAACGAGTTAATTCCGATTGTGGTCGGATTGATTATTA
This sequence comes from Agapanthus africanus, assembly GCA_030015575.1. Taxonomy (NCBI): domain Eukaryota; kingdom Viridiplantae; phylum Streptophyta; class Magnoliopsida; order Asparagales; family Amaryllidaceae; genus Agapanthus; species Agapanthus africanus. Next base: position 857,894,846 of record CM057339.1, read on the forward strand.
AATCTAAAAACTAAATTATTCTATACTAAGATTATCTAGATCTAAGTCTTGCTAGGGTTAGGTCTAGGGTAGGTTTGGAAATGTAAATAAATCTCAACGCTTTCTATACCCAAATAAAGATCTATGAGGAGTTATGGTAATTATCAATAAAGGGGATTAGATCCATTCGGGAAGCTGTTTCATCCTCTAGGTTCTTGTCCTTCCTTTATCAATCCTTACCCTAACCTCCATGGAAAACACGCGCAACCGGGCCTTTATACTACGGTATCACCGCTACCTCGTGGGATAGGATGCCGTAGGGAGCGGTGTGTGCATGTATGCATGGAGTCCTATGAAAAAGTGTGATGGGCAAGAAAGGGATGAGAGATCTTATCTCTCAAAAGCCTTCTCCAAAGCTAACCCTAACAAGCGAGGAGACTACTTGCTCATTAGGGAATTTAAGAACATGCTATCTATCTATCTAGGGCAAGAAATTAAATATCTATACTAAGGCAATTAAATAAAACTACTTACTTGATGGCTCTCTCCAAACATTTACACAAGACTTGTCAGATCTGAATAGATGAAATGAAAAGAGGCACCGATGCTTTCCAAAAGAATTCTGAATTTTATTAATGAAAGGAGGCATACCTCAAAAGAGGTATTAGGGCTTCTATTTATAGATTCATAGAAACCCTAGGTTACAATTGACTCGCATATCTGCTTTTACAAAAATACCCCCTAAGAAAAAGACCCAGTCAACGCTCCACGCACCGCCAGATATTATAGAATTTTCCACCCATACGGGCAATACCCGGCCGCGGAACCGCGGCCATAGGCCAGGTTTGGCCGTGGTTCCGCGACCAAAGGATGGTCTTGTGTCTTCAACTTTCTGTGACACTTCTGGCTTTATTTGTCTTCCTATTTCTTTGGTTCTTTTCTCAAGTTGGCTTCCAGGTTTATTCCAGATCTTTCCAGTGAATATTGTAGTGGACTTTTGCCGTTGCTTCGTGACGAAGTCTTGAACCTTGCACTGCCTTGTACTTTGTGAACTGATCTTCGTGTAGGCTTTATCAAGATTCTCTGTTTGTTGGTCGAAGTCTCACTTTCGTATCGTCTTTTGTCTTTTTCACTATTTTTATTCCAAGAACCTGTAACCTGCAACTAAGTAGCAGACATGGGTCAAAAGTACCTGTTTATTTGTAAAATAACTAGGACTGGGGAATATAATAATGCAATATTATGGTATGAACAGCTGCTGACCCCGGTCCTGGACGCCGCACACGGAGGGCACCACGAAGGTTGGGAGAGAGGCCGGAGACTGGGCCCTAGCAGGGCCCATATGAGGTTGGACTCCACCCTGGCGGTTACTTCCTCCGTCTCTAGTAAGCGACGTGTCCAGCAGGAACTGGAGAGCTTGAGGGCCACCGTTCAGGAGTTGAAGGAGATGCTGGTATGTATACTACTTTATAGTAAAATACATGTCATATTATAGATATCAACATATCAATAATTAGTACGTAGCCTGAGCTAATTTGGTTGTAGACTTAGGTTTGATTAATCATACATACATATCTAATGAAAATAAACTACGGTTTTCCAAACTAGATTTCCAAATGGGGTTTCGAAATAACTTGATAATAATACGAATTCGAATAATACACAGTTCTTACACGCTTATTACACACGTTAGGTCCAGACGCGACAGGGTACATCGGCCGAGCCTCCACATGCATCTCCTTCGGCTGCGGCTCCACAAGCCACTACATCGGCTGTAGTTCCGCAGACAGCTCCTATAGCTCCACCGTCCGCTTAGACTCCTGCAGCCGCGGCTCCGCAAGCCACTACCTCGACGGCGGCTGCGTAGACCACATCGCCAGCTCCACAAGCCGCTCAGACTCCCGCACGCGTCGAATTGCATGGTTTATTGACCGAGGAGCAGGCGCGCCAGATTCTAGCGTTATCAGAGGTGGAGCTGGACCGAGCTAGGGTAGCTTTTTTATTCTTATTTTTTGAAACATGTATTTATTTATATGATACATATTGTACTATATTTTGAAACATTTTGGACGATATTGATATTGGTTTATATTTATATCATATTCAGTTTTTTGGTTTCTTTTGTATATTATATGCGTGAGATGTGGTTATGAATACTGCGATATATGTTGTGTGATAATTAATTTTATATTTAATTGATGTATATATTATTGTGCACAGGGCGAGAAAAAATCAGGCAGCCCTTTTTTTAAAAAAAACAGATGATCTGTACCTACGGATTAATCCGTGGGTACACATGTTGCCCCTACGGATTAAACCGTAGGGGCAAAATATCAGAATAACTGATATTTCCCCTGATCTCAGTATCAGGAGGTTGGGAGTGCCCCTACGGATATATCCGTAGGGAAAAACAAAGGTCCCTACGGAATTATTCGTAGGGGAAAAATATCAGGAATCCTGATATTTTGCCCCTACGGATATGTACCTACACATGTATCCGTAGGGGCTATCACTTGGACCTACGGATTCATCCGTAGGTACAAGTAATATATTTTTAAAAACCGTAAATAAAATTTTTTTTTGCCCCTACGGCCTACGCCGTAGGGGATACGGGACTTACACAGAACTCCGTAGGGGCAGGTTTTTGTCCGTAGGGGCAAGTTCATGGCTTCAACTTGCACCTACGGCGTTTGCACCTACAGGTTAATTTTGTGCCCCTACGGATATATCCGTAGGGGCAGTGGTTTGCCCCTATGGGTAAATCCGTAGGGGCAACCCTTATTTGTAGTAGTGTTAAATCAACGGTGAAAAAAATAATGAAATCATATGAAATTTGGTGTATCTATATCTTACATAATAAAGATAAAGTAGATGGTTGCCGATCGTCGAAAAAAATCATGGAGGGTGTATTTTTTCGGTCGCCATATGATGAAATTCCGTTCTATGGCACATTTCTCATACATATATACATATATCAGGATAATGAACTCATATATGAGGATCATACGAGGGAATTTCCTCCTATAGCGACCGCAAAGTTAACTTTCCACAATTTTTTCGACGATCAACATCCATCACTTCCATTTATTTCATCTAGGATGTGGATACACCAAATTTAATGTGATTCTACGACTTTTTCACTGTTGATTTAGAGGGTGCAAAATTAACGGTTTACTAACAATGGAACTTTTTACATTGCTAATTCAACGATGAAAAAGTGGTGGAATCATATGAAATTTGTCACGCCCCGCTTCCCGGCGTACGGGCAAGAAGACGTGGCGAGATCCACGACGTATTTACTCAGAAGTAAACACGCTAAGCGTAACTAAGCAATATAATGAATGTACACAAGAAAAATGACAATAGATGTAAATGAACAGCAACTTTATATATTAAACATTTCTTTACAAATACAACTGAAAATGTAAATAAAAGAATGGAATGCAATATCTAAATAATGGCATGAACTGAAATGAAATGAGTACAAGTTAAGTCAACGCTCAGGGTCTTCTGTGAACTGCTCCAAGTGCTCCTGGCTGGTCTCGATCTCTAGTGAGTCCGATCTATCTGACAACATTCCAAAGAAGAAGAGAAATATGAATGTCGTCAGCGAACAATTGCTCTGTAAATCCTAAAGAAAGAAAAGAGAAGAATAGACAGAGAATAAAAAAGGTGAAGTAGATAATATTATATTTGTTATACTAACGTAGTTGTAGTTTGGTACAGAATATGCCGGTGTATACGAGAGGAGTCTAACTTACACCGTGGACTTTCGTAACCCGTAGTACAAGGCTCCGTCAATAATACCACGGAACAATGGTATGAATGTAATTACGTCTTTTAGTGACCACCTCGTACCACCGTAAATATGTTCCGTACCAGTCTACTCCTTTATAAACCCCGTAGTGTCTTATTATATTGATTGTATTGTATTGTCTTGAATTGTTTTGTGTAATAGATTGTTCTACTTGCGGAAACCATGATATCATGTAAATGAAATAGATATAAATGGATAGACATGTAATCAGGGTATATCCATGGTTCGGTTCCGTTGAGTCAGATTGATATGGATTGAATTCTGGTATAAATGGATTCAGGTTGTATTGTAGTAATATTTGAATCAAATTCAAGTCAGATTGTATTCAGATTTGACCATGACTCGAACTGAGTCAGACTTTTAAACGGAATTGAAGTCCTGATTGTTTTGATATTATCGGTAACTGCTGCATATGGACGACGGGATTTGTGTCTTTTTCCAAGATAATTACCGTGTTGATAACATCGTCATTAGATTGTCTAACTTAGATAGATAAGCACCTATATTCTCCGGCTCTCTGAGGCTCAAGAGAACTGGTCACGCTTTAACCTATGTTTACTAGGGTTCTTATTGTAATTTAGTATAACTTGAGGAGGTTTTATGTAAAAATAGTTTTGATATATTTTCAAAATACACCTAAAGTATTTAATTATCGTGTTTAGGGTTTTCATAAATGTATATTTTATAAAGTGAAATTTTCTAGTGAGTAAAACCTAGTTTTCATTGTATATAGTATTTTAGTGTAAACTTGGAATAGTATTGAATTGTAAAGATAGTTTCATGAAATGGTGATTCTTTTGATTTAGAAAATATGGAATATTTGTATAATATATTTAAAATAGATTTTTTGATAATATTCATATATATATATATATATATATATATATATATTTATATATTTAATAAAAATAAATTTTATTTATTTTGTAGAAATCTCATTTTCTTAAAAATTTGCATTAAAAATTCCATCGAGATTGAATGCTCCTTGTGGAGGTCTGCATCTCGCTCTAGTAGGCCCGAGAACGTGCGATAACCCGCACCATCTCGATCGGGGTTCTCCAAAATGGGTTGTAGAGGCATAATTGCAAGAAATTAAATAACAAACTTTTTAAAGAAAATGGTTTTAATCGTTTAAGGGATTTATTCGTAAAAGCGTATTTTCCAATAATCTAGAGTCCCAAAATTCATCGTGCTATGTCCAAAATGTGTGTTGTGATGAGCTTGGTCATTATCTCGTGAGTTATCTAAAGGTAATACGGTTAAATTGAATATTTACAAGTTGTATGTAATATGATGGTATTTTACTGTAAAAATGAAATAAAAATTGCAACATGAATTATTTTGAGATGAAACTTGTTCTAATGTGTTTATTTATTTTTGTTAAATATTATGAGAGAATATAGTATTTTGTTATTTAAGAAAAACGGAGTTTTTAAAGAAAAACGGAGTTTTTAAAGAAAAACGAATCGAAAGTCGGAATAATTTCGCTTCCGACGAGTTTTGAAAAGTGAAAGTTTTAGACTAGAGATTGAGAAGGGGAGAGAGGACTTACAGGTTATTAAGAAAGAAGGGAGGAGCAGGAAACTTTCGGAACCGTCGGGGCGTCGCCGAAATCTCTTCGAAATATCGTCGGAACTTCGCCTCTTGCTAACTCCACTTATACAATTTGAGACTTGGAATTTTTATAGAGTTTTTGTAATGGAATTCTGAATGAGAAGGGGTGAAATGTGGTGTGATATTTATAGGGAAAATTAGAGTTTAGGGTAATAAAGAATGGAATTAAAATGTGCATTAAAATGCGGATTAATGCCCATTTTTAATTCTCTGGAAATATGCAGAGAAATCAAACAGTATGGAGATAGTAGGGTAAGCTAAGGGATTCAGGGGTTAAAGATTGGAGAGCATGCCCTACGGGTGGCCCGGCGGTGCCGGTCACAAGCAAGGATCTTGCCGGTCCAAAACCGGTGAAAGGGCTTGTGATCTTCGCCACGTGTCCCCGTTGCTTTGTATACTTCAGTGCAAATGTTTGATTTCTGTGTGTTTTTTCATTTTACGTGTAGTGCACGTGTAAACTTTTGGGCTTCTAAAAGATTAAAAGAAAAATCAACAAAAAAGATAATGTGGCTGGGGGGATTCGATCACAAAGGCTACGTCACAACAGTGCAAGGCTTTACCAATGAGCTACAAAAGCTTTCTTGTTGTTCAAAAGCAAATCAAATTTATAATTTGTGCTCAAGTTTAGGTGTTCTTTTCTGTATTTTTGAAAAAAAATTATGTACAGAAAGTTTAGGGTTGTTAAAAATTTAGTGTACGCACATCTTAAATGATAATGTGTTTAGAGAGAGGGCGGGGGGAGAGAGAAATAAAGAAAAGAGACAATAGGAGATTTTTTCGTTATATTGCGTCAAAAATTTACCTTAGCAGCATGAAATATATATAGGCTCTAGATATATATATATATAGGCTAAATAGCATGAAATACGCCTAATATTTACCCCAATAGCAGGAAATACACCTGACTTTCTAAAACCAGCACCTTACCTCAATCAACTTTAATTGATTCCTAAAATACCTTTTATTTAAATATTTAATTAAAATATTTATATCAAGAGTTTTCTGAAATACCTCCTAAATTTCAATGCAATTTTGATGTACCCATTATTCTTCTTCGATATTACTTATATCTCCCAACATTCTTTAAGTTTTTTTTAAACACAACATCAATAGTGATGGTTAATTTTGACAAAAATTGATAAAAAAAATAAATAAATATCCTCACAAACTCTTCTTATTCTTTATATGTTTTCAAATTTCCAAAACAAAAATTGTTTGATCGATCTAGGTTTTCTTATAAGACTTGATTGATTTAGGTGTTCTATTTTGTAAGTATTGATTTATTTGGTTTTTTATGATAGGATTTGCATGATTCTAGATTTCTTTTGGGTTGGAATTTTTTAAAATTTGGATTCTTTTATATTAGGGTTTATTAATTCGGAAGTAAATAAAGAAAAAAGAAAGAGGAAAAGAAACAAGTTATGAGAATAGAGAGAAAGAGACGAGAATTAGAATGAATGAGAATAAAGGATAAGAAGAAAGAAGATAAAGGTGGGGTTTTATCGAATTGTGGTGGAGATGATGATGATGATGAAGAGAGTAAAGTTGATATTTGAAAGATAAATTAAATTGAAAAAATAAACTTAACCGTTATTAATAAGTTTGGGGATATTTAAAAAACTTAAACCATTTTAAAAGGTGTGGGTAATATTGAAAAATAATGAGGATATACAAAAGAGAGAGAGAGAGAGAATGAAATATATTCTAATTAAATATTTAAATGAATGGTGTTTTGGAAATCAATTAAAGTTGAGAAGGCAAAATGTTGGTTTTAGTAAGTTGGGGTATATCCTGTTATTAGGGTAAATGTTATATATATATATATTATAACAACCGAGTTTTGTTATACCAATTTCTATTACCGTATGTGTGGTTTGTCGTGTTTAATTCATTTACTTTGTGGATGCGAATGGTAGTTTACTCTATATTCGACCAGTTTACTTGAGCGCGTTGTTTCCCTAATTATAGATTACGCTAACATTTAATATTCTTGCATATAACCATTTAAGTCATTTGAAAATAATTGAAAATACATGTCATGGCCTGCTTGTTACCCCTAACCCCGTGGTAGCGTCCTTACATCGTAATCTTGTCCCGTTCAGTGAAATAGACGTGTTTGGACGACTACGCACACGTACGTGCGTCCGTTCTTGGGGGTATGCATTTTCATTACAAAGTCCTTCATTTCAATTTTTGGAACCTGCTAATAATTTTCATATTTCAAATCCAAAATTTTGGACCCGACCCGGACGCAATTCTGAAATATTTTGCATTCCGCCAAATTCTAATCATTTAAATATTTTCAAATCCATATAACTTATTTGCTAGGGCAACAGAAAAAAGTATTTTGTGTGGTGAAATCTTTTCCCAGCAACGAATCTATTCTTGAAAATTATTAAAATGTTTAGTAAAATTTTCCCTAAAACAAATTTCCCCAACCAATCAAAGTTCCCTCTGTTGCACTGCTGGGCACCATGCGTTTCCTTTTCCCACTAAATCTTTTCTCTTTTCCCCTTATAATTTTTTTAAATCGCCACGAGCCAATCGCAGCGTCTCATTTCTTTATACCGGGCCCCACAATCCTCCCTCTCTGTCTTTTCCGTTCTCTTTCTCTCTCTGCTGTTGCGAGTCTCTCTCTCTCTTCATTTTCTCTCTCCTCTCGCACCCATTCTCTCAGCTCTCGCGAATACTGTAGATTCCTCGAATCTCGTCACCGCGCCTCGCTTCTGGTCACCTCCCTTCATGTTTTCTCCTTCTCTCTCCTTTAAAAACCCCCGCAGTTTCTTCCTCTCCTTTAAAAAAAAACCCATCGCCTCGTGTAAACCCTAACCCTAACTGCATTAAACCCAAACCGACTCAGCATCTCCTCTTCTCCTCCTTTGCATCTTCTCCTTCTCTTTCTTCTTCCAGAGTCTCTTCCCTTGCACACATGCCCTTCAGCAAACCCAGGAACCCATCGTTCCATTGCCGCCGGCCATCTCCTATCACCATCACCATCTCCTCCCTCTCCTCTGCTCTCCCTCCAACGCCAGAACCCTACATCTAAACCCCAACCTACACCAAACCCGAGCACCCGAGGCTTCCCTGTAACCTAGAAACGCGCACTGCATTGCCGTCGTTCTTGCCGGAGATCCTTGCCGACGACTGCCACCGTTGCAACCACAGCCGTCTCCTAAACCCCAGTGAGCAACCTTTCTCTCCCTCATCCTTCTCTTCTTCTTCTTTCTCTTCTTCTTTATTTAAATTTCTTTTCTGTTAAAAGAATATAGGGTGCCTCTGTTGATCATCGGAGCTCCGTCGACGACTCATCGACGATGCTGTCACCCCCTGCAGTTCAGTGAGTAAGTTCTTTCATCAATCCCCTTCGTTCTCTTTCATTCTTCTAGCTTCTTTTTCCATGCATCTCTTGTATATTGTAATGTTTACTGTTTTCTGATTCGCCGGAATCCGACCGTGCCGGCGACAATCCCCGACGATCCAGCGAGGACCTCTGACCCATGGGATTCCACTGTTCATCGTTTGGACTCTTTCCGTGTACCATGCGCGCGTCGCGGCTTTTTCCGCCGACACGAGACGTTCCGTTTCCTGTATCGCGATCCGTCGAGGCAAGTTAATCTTGCTACATGCTATTCATACTATTCATATATTAATCTATCTATTTTGCTATTAAATCTATAGATAAAATCTAAAGTTTTGAATTCCAAGTTAACAACACAATGTTCCGTTTATATATTTCAGATCTAGAACTTGAAACCTAATTGTTGCATTTAGTTGACTATACCTAGTAATCACATTTATATGTTAGATCACGTAATCACAATTGTTTTATAGCCATATTACCCTTTTGTAGTTTTACCCCATCGGACGACCGATTGCACACATTTAGCCTTATTCACATTCAATTGTATCTCTATATTGTTTTAATACATATTAATATGATTTTATCATCCACATGTGTAATACTGCATTCCTGAAATGTAAAAACTATTCCTTAAACCAAACTGATAACCGTACAACTAAGTAGTTTAATCTGCACCTAGTGCTATCATATTACTGTGCCCGTTTATTGTTCTGATAGTACCATGCTTGTTTATTCATAACCATGATTATGCCAGTCGATTATGAGCATCCACATGTTATCTTGTACACCCTGACGTGACTTGCTACACATATTACTTGACCTGACATGGTACCGTACATGACATGACATCTAAATACACTACTCGACTTGACCTGATGTACCATGGCTTTACCTGTTACCTGATCTTGTGTCTAATGCCAACAAACCTGACATGTAGTCCTTACGGACCGTTCCTGTTGTCTATCCAGACAAACCTGCACCTACCTGATCCTGTGTTGGCATTAGTTCTTGATTACTGAATACCTGACTTGACACATATAACTTGGGGGCATGGGAAAATCAATGATGAAATCCTGACTTGTAACTCGACAGTTGCTTGCTTATACTGATCAGTTTTAGAGGCTAGGCCCGCCTCGGGACGATGCTGCTGACATCGTTCGTCTTTACCCTTTTCCTTTTAGTGCCTTGCGGCACGTCTCGGTTTCAGCATGAGAGTCTTAGACCGTGGTCCCGGGAATGCACGGGATACTATTGAGTTATATCGATGATTCATCAAATTGATTTCAAAGACTTGAGAGTAGATAACCCAATAGACCAGTTTAGTTTACTCACTGCACACTACCCTTCACTGCCGTGATTTATATTGATGTTACACCTGCTTTACCATTCATGATTATATTTGCATTGTTTGTTACCCTGTCTATATTTTATTGCTTGATGACATGGCGCGCTGACGTCTGGATTTTGCATGGCCCAAATTCCGTACCTTTGCTGCAGTCTGAGCAGGAGTACTTCAGCCAGCAGGCTGAGCAGTGAGGATTCAGTAGTAGTTAGTTCTTTTACTTTTCTCCATTTTATTTCCTGATGTGAGCCCGCATTATGGGACAAACATTCCAGTTATATTTTGTATTGGATCTTTTGCTTCCGCATTATTATTCTTGACTCATTTTAGTTTGGCTTATGGACATGTATTAGATAGTTCATTTTGTTCTTGATATCTCTATAGCCGTAATGTGACTGTGGATGGATACTTCCTACCCACAGGTAGCATGGTTGGCTATATCACGTGCCCATCTTAGCGTACTCTGGGAAGCGGGGTGTGACATGGTTCTTTTGGTATCAGAGCCATAGGTTAATCGGGTTGATTCTTTTTTAGTTGGGTATTGTACCCAATACACGAATCAGAATACTCGTGAGTAGGAAACATGTCCTGCCACCTTGCTGTAAACCGTTCTTGAATCTTAACCTCTTCCTGATTATATTTTTACGATATGCAAACCTCCTTTGCATAACGACTCGAAACCTGGTTCCTTGTTTATCTCTAGGATTTAGGCGACTTGGGTGGAGTTATGTAATTGTAGCTATGATACCGCGGCATAGTTACAATGCGGTACTCTATTTAAGTAACTCGGAGTTCTAGCCTTGATCTACATTTTGAATCCGTCATCATGCTAATCTTTGGGTGTTTTGATTTCAGGAATATGGCAGACAAGAATCTGAAGACGTACCAAAGGCGTGTTACGAAGCCGCCATGCTTGGAGTGATACGGGGAATGATGGAAATTCAAAAAAGACAGACCGAGCTGATCCAGCAGCAAGCTGAATCGTTTCAGGAAGGTTTGCGGACCGTTCAGCAGTCCGTGAACAATATTGGGGCCAGGCCAATAGATCGTGTAGGGACCGTAGCAGATTTCAGGCGACTGGGTCCTTCTGTATTTACTGGTTTGGAGGAGCCGTTGCCAGCGGAGCAGTGGCTAGTTGACACAGAGAACTTACTTATTGCAGCACAGATCCCAGATGATAAAAGGGTGGATGTGGTGCGCATCCAGTTGGTAGATTACGCACGTGAATGGTGGCTTGTGGAGGAGACCCGCTTGCCCAAGCCAATCAAGTGGGCGGATTTTTCAAAGAGTTTCTTGGAGAAGTTCTTTCCGCGGACTGCACGGGAGGAAATGAAAGAGAAGTTCATCAGTCTAAAGCAGAATGGTGCACCCGTAGATGTACATGCAGCCGAGTAGACACGGCTCAGTAGATTCGCTGGACCGTTGGTTGCTGATGATGCTGATAGGGAAAGGAGATTCATGCGCAGTTTGGATGTGGACATCCAGAGGCAGATTGTCTCCCTGGGTTTGACCACTTTCTCACAGATACTTACGGCAGCCCGAGAACAGCAGAGTTTACTGGGAAGACTGGAAGTTCACAGCAGACAGCGGTTACAGTAAGGAAGCCGGCATTTGTATCAAGCCGAGCTCATGGACGCAGAGGTATTCCAGTGGACCGTCGTGGTGTAACACCGATGAAGAAGCCTGCTGTCGTTGATCAGAGGAAGCCCGTGATTTGTAGCTATTGCCACTTACCCGGACATTTGCAAAGGGAATGTCGCAGGATGTGGGGACTTTGTTTGGTTTGTGGATCGGCGGATCATACTATTAATTCTTGTCCGTCGAAGCTTCGCATAAGGGATGATATTCAGAAGCCTCCGCAGAAACCATTTCAGGGACAGAAGCAGCTGACTCAAGGACCTAATCAGGCTCGAGCTTTTACCTTGACGGCTGAGGAAGCTAAGGCTTCGGGAGAAGTTGTTTCAGGTATTCTACTTGTTCATGGTTTTCCCGCATTAGCGTTATTTGATTCTGGTGCATCCCATTGTTTTATGTCGTCCAAGTTTATTGCTACACACTCGATTGCTTGCACGACCCTGTCTAGTTTCTGGGACATACACACTGGGAATGGGAAAATCATATCTAGTAGAGAGTGTAAGGATTGTGCAGTCGTTGTTTGCGGACGGGAGCTTTTTGCAGATTTCTTAGTGATTGATACGGGCAGCTATGAAGTCGTCTTGGGAATGGATTTTCTCGGCACTTTCCATGCTCACATAGATTGTAGGGCAAAGAAAGTAATTTTCCAGATTTCCGGACATCCCGAATTTATCTTCACTGGAGGAAGCAGTTCTATCGGGCCAGTCGAGTTTAGGGCTAGGCCGACAGCTAATATTCTTGCAGCAATGAAGGTTGATAAAAGTGAAGCGCCAGCTGTTGTTCGAGATTTCATGGATGTGTTTGAAGACATATCAGGTTTACCGCCGAGGCGAGATGTGGAGTTCGCAATTGATCTTATTCCTGGTGCAGCGCCAGTTTCTAAAGCGTATTATCCAATAGCACCAGTGGAGTTGGAAGAAGTCAAGAAGCAGGTTACTGAATCACTTGAGAAGGGTTGGATTCGAAGCAGTAACTTGCCTTGGGGAGCTCCAGTTCTTCTAGTCAAGAAGAAAGATGGCACGAGGAGGATGTGCATCGACTATTGAGAATTAAACCGGGTGACTATTAAGAACAAGTACCCGATCCCTCGCATTGGCGAACTATTTGAGCAGCTTAGTGGCACGAGGGTATTCTCGAAGCTGGATTTGCGATCCGGATATCATCAGGTCCGAGTGAAAGCAGAGGATATTTGCAAGACGGCGTTCCGAACTCGGTATGGACATTACGAGTACTTAGTGATGCCCTTCGGAGTAACGAATGCACCGACGATATTCATGGACTTGATGGACCGAATCTTTTCACCATTCTTGGACCAGTTTATTGTGGTGTTCATTGACGATATTCTGGTCTATTCGAAGAGTATTGAAGAGCATGCTGAACATTTGAAGATCGCACTGCAGACATTGAGACAAGAGAAATTATATGCGAAGATGAGCAAGTGCGAGTTTTGGCTGGAAGAAGTAAAGTTTTTGGGGCATGTTGTGTCTGGCGATGGAATCGCCGTCGATCCCGAAAAGATTGCAGCAGTTCGAGATTAGCCGATTCCGAAGAATGTTGCGGAGATAAGAAGTTTTCTTGGACTCGGCGGGTATTACAGAAGATCTGTGGAGAACTTTGCTCGTCTGGCGGAGCCGTTAACCAAGCTTACGTGCAAGGAGGTACCTTTTGTGTGGACGGATAGGTGTGCGTCAGCTTTTGAGACGTTGAAGCAAAGATTGATAACCGCCCTTATTCTGACCGTGCCAGACAGTTCCGGAGGATTAGTGATTCACAGCGACGCATCTGGAAAAGGATTGGGATGTGTTTTAATGCAGCATGGGAAGGTTGTAGCGTACGCATCGAGACAGTTGAAGACCCATGAGAAGAATTACCCAACTCATGACTTGGAACTTGCGGCTGTGATCTTCGCTTTGAAGATTTGGAGACACTACCTTTTGGGCTAAAGGGTCGAAGTTTTCACGGATCATAAAAACTTGAAGTATGTGTGCACGCAGAAGGAGCTTAATATGAGGCAACGTAGATGGTTGGAGCTGATGGCTGACTATGATCTTGATCTTAAGTACCATCCGGGAAAGGTTAATGTCGTGTCGGATGCGCTCAGTCGGTTACCAGCTATTCAGATGTTGACTACGCAGAAGGAACTCGTTGAAGACTTTCGGAGGTTTGATTTGGAGGTTGTGTTACCGAATTCTTCGGGACAATTGATGCAGCTGCAGGTACATTCGTCGTTGATCGAGAACATTAAAGCAGCGTAATCGCAAGACCCTAGATTGCAAAAGTTCCGAGAACAGGTTGAAGCTGGACTTCGAACTGACTTATTAATCCATGAAGATGGTTCGTTGAGATATGGTAGCCGGTTGTGTGTGCCAAAGGGAAATGTTCGTGAAGAACTTATGAAGGAGGCACACAGTTCAGCTTATTCCGTATATTCAGGAGGCACGAAAATGTACCGAGATATACGAAAACATTTCTGGTGGGAAGGCATGAAACGGGAGATTGCCCGTTTTGTGGCAAAATGCTTGGTGTGTCAGCAAGTTAAGGTTGAATATCAAAGAGTTGCTGGTTTATTGCAACCACTTCCGATTCCTCAGTGGAAGTGGGAACATATAACCATGGATTTCGTGACAGCTCTACCGCGGAGTCCAAAAGGCAACAATGTAGTTTAGGTGATTGTTGATCGTTTGACCAAGGTAGCTCATTTCATTCCTTTTCGGGTTGGTCAATCAACAGAAACTTTAGCAGAACGGTACATGTAGGAGATTGTAAGATTGCATGGAGTACCGGTAAGCATCGTATCCGACCGTGACACTCGATTCTTATCACACTTTTGGAGGAGCTTACAGGAAAGTTTGGGGACTCGATTGAAGTTTAGCACGGCTTATCATCCTCAAACAGATGGCCAGTCGGAGAGGACGATCCAAACTCTTGAAGATATGTTGAGAGCATGCATGTTGGACTTCAAGGGTTCATAGGAGGATCATCTACATTTGGTTGAGTTTTCTTACAACAACAGTTTCCAGGCAACTATTCAGATGGCTCCATTTGAAGCTTTGTATGGTCGCAAGTGCCGTTCACCGGTTTGTTGGGATGATGTCGGTGAACGAAGAGTATTGGGACCAGATTTGGTTGTGCAGACAGTTGAGAAAGTTAACAATATCAGGAATCATATGAAAGCAGTACAAGACCGACAGAAGAGTTGGGCAGATACATCTAGAAAACCTCTAGAGTTCGCCGTGGGTGATTTGGTATTCTTGAAGATATCACTGACTAGAGGGGTGATTCGTTTCGGAAGTCAAGGAAAGCTCAGTCCTCGGTTTGTCGGGCCTTTCGAGATCTTGGAGCGTGTTGGCGAGGTAGCGTACCGTTTGGCGTTACCGCAATCCTTAGCGAATGTGCATGATGTGTTTCACGTATCTCAACTCCGTAAGCATATTCGAGATGAAACGCATGTGTTGGATCATTCGGAGCTGACGGTACGAGAAGACTTAACTTTTGAGGAGCGACCAGTTGCGATTGTGGATCGAAGGGAAAATGTCCTTAAGAACAAGGTTATCCCTCTTGTACTTGTTTCTTGGGGTAGTCGCTCACATGGAGAGTCAACTTGGGAACGAGAAGATGAAATCCGGCAGAAGTTCCCTCATCTTTTCTTGTAGTTATTGATCGTTATCCTTTTGTGATCTTGGAATTTCGAGGACGAAATTCTTTTTGTAGTTGAGTATAATGTAACAACCGAGTTCTGTTATACCAATTTCTATTACCGTATGTGTGGTTTGTCGTGTTTAATTCATTTACTTTGTGGATGCGAATGGTAATTTACTCTATATTCAACCCGTTTACTTGAGCGCGTTGTTTCCCTAATTATAGATTACGCTAACATTTACTATTCTTGCATATAACCATTTAAGTCATCTGAAAATAATTGAAAATACATGTCATGGCCTGCTTGTTACCCCTAACCCCGTGGTAGCGTCCTTACATCGTGTTCTCGTCCCGTAAGTGAAACGGACGTGTTTGGACGACTACGCGCACGTACGTGCGTCCGTTCTTGGGGGTATGCATTTTCATTACAAAGTCCTTCATTTCAATTTTTGGAACATGCTAATAATTTTCATACTTCAAATTCAAAATTTTGGACTCGACCCGGATGCAATTCTGAAATATTTTGCATTCCGCCAAATTCTAATCATTTAAATATTTTCAAATCCATTTAACTTATTTGCTAGGGCAACAGAAGAAAGTATTTTGTGTGGTGAAATATTTTCCCAGCAACGAATTTATTCTTGAAAGTTATTAAAATCTTTAGTAAAATTTTCCCTAAAACAAATCTCCCCAACCAATCAAAGTTCCCTCTGTTGCATTGCTGGGCCCCATGCGTTTCTTTTTCCCACTGAATCTTTTCTCTTTTCCTCTTATAATTTTTTTAAATCGCCACGAGCCAATCGCAGCGTCTCATTTCTTTATACCGGGCCCCACAATCCTCCCTCTCTGTCTTTTCCTTTCTCTTTCTCTCTCTGCTGCTGCGAGTCTCTCTCTCTCTGTCTCTTCATTTTCTCTCTCTTCTCGCACCCATTCTCTCAGCTCTCGCGAATACTATAGATTCCTCGAATCTCGTCACCGCGCCTCGCTTCTGGTCACCTCCCTTCATGTTTTCTCCTTCTCTCTCCTTTAAAAACCCCCGCAGTTTCTTCCTCTCCTTTAAAAAAAAAACCCATAGCCTCGTGTAAACCCTAACCCTAACTGCATCAAACCCAAACCGACTCAGCATCTCCTCTTCTCGTCCTTTGCATCTTCTCCTTCTCTTTCTTCTTCCAGAGTCTCTTCCCCTGCATACACAACCTTCAGCGAACCCAGAAACCCATCGTTCCATTGCCGCCGGCCATCTCCTATCACCATCACCATCTCCTCCCTCTCCTCTGCTCTCCCTCCAACGCCAGAACCCTACATCTAAACCCCAACCTACACCAAACCCGAGCACCCGAGGCTTCCCTATACCTAGAAACGCGCACTGCATTGCCGTCGTTCTTGCCGGAGATCCTTGCCGACGACTGCCACCGTTGCAACCACAGCCATCTCCCAAACCCCAGTGAGCAACCTTTCTCTCCCTCATCCTTCTCTTCTTCTTCTTTCTCTTCTTCTTTATTTAAATTTCTTTTCTGTTAAAAGAATACAGGGTGCCTCTGTTGATCATCGGAGCTCCGTCGACGACTCATCGACGACGCTGTCACCCCCTGCAGTTCAGTGAGTAAGTTCTTTCATCAATCCCCTCCGTTCTCTTTCATTCTTCCAGCTTCTTTTTCCATGCATCTCTTGTATATTGTAATGTTTACTGTTTTCTGATTCGCCGGAATCCGACTGTGCCGGCGACAATCCCCGACGATCCAGCGAGGACCTCTGACCCGTGGGATTCCACTGTTCGTCGTTTGGACTCTTTCCGTGTGCCATGCGCGTGTCGCGGCTTTTTCCGCCGACGCGAGACGTTCTGTTTCCCGTATCGCGATCTGTCGAGGCAAGTTAATCTTGCTACATGCTATTCATACTATTCATATATTAATCTATCTATTTTCCTATTAAATCTATAAATAAAATCTAAAGTTTTGAATTCCAAGTTAACAGCACAATATTCCGTTTACATATTTCAGATCTAGAACTTGAAACCTAATTGTTGCATTTAGTTGACTATACCTAGTAATCACACTTATATGTTAGATCACGTAATCACAATTGTTTTATAGCCATATTACCCTTTTGTAGTTTTACCCCATCGGACGACCGATTGCACACATTTAGCCGTATTCACATTCAATTGCATCTCTATATTGTTTTAATACATATTAATATGATTTTATCATCCACATGTGTAATACTGCATTCCTGAAATGTAAAAACTATTTCTTAAACCAAACTGATAACCGTACAACTAAGTAGTTTAATCTGCACCTAGTGCTATCATGTTACTGTGCCCGTTTATTGTTCTGATAGTACCATGCTTGTTTATTCATAACTATGATTATGCCAGTCGATTATGAGCATCCACATGTTATCTTGTACACCCTGACGTGACTTGCTATACATATTACTTGACCTGACATGGTACCGTACATGACATGACATCTAAATACACTACTCGACTTGACCTATGTACCATGGCTTTACCTGTTACCTGATCTTGTGTCTAATGCCAACAAACCTGACATGTAGTCCTTACGGACCGTTCCTGTTGTCTATCCAGACAAACCTGCACCTCCCTGATCCTGTGTTGGCATTAGTTCTTGATTACTGAATACCTGACTTGACACATATAACTTGGGGGCATGTGGAAATTAATGATGAAATCCTGACTTGTAACTCGACAGTTGCTTGCTTATATTGATCAGTTTTAGAGGCTAGGCCCGCCTCGGGACGATGCTGCTGACATCGTTCGTCTTTACCCTTTTCCTTTTAGTGCCTTGCGGCACGTCTCGGTTTCAGCCCGAGAGTCTTAGACCGTGGTCCCGGGAATGCACGGGATACTATTGAGTTACATCGATAATTCATCAAATTGATTTCAAAGACTTGAGAGTAGATAACCCAATAGACCAGTTTAGTTTACTCACTGCACACTACCCTTCACTGCCTTGATTTATATTGATGTTACACCTGCTTTACCATTCATAATTATATTTACATTGTTTGTTACCCTGTCTATATTTTATTGCTTGATGACATGACGCGCTGACGTCTGGGTTTTGCATGGCCTAGATTCCGTACCTTTGCTGCAGTCCGAGCAGGAGTACTTCAGCCAGCAGGCTGAGCAGTGAGAATTCGGTAGTAGTTAGTTCTTTTACTTTTCTCCATTTTATTTCCTGATGTGAGCCCGCATTATGGGACAAACATTCCAGTTATATTTTGTATTGGATCTTTTGCTTCCGCATTATTATTCTTGACTCATTTTAGTTTGGCTTATGGACATGTATTAGATAGTTCATTTTGTTTTTGATATCTCTACAGCCGTAATGTGACTGTGGATGGATACTTCCTACCCACAGGTAGCATGGTTGGCTATGTCACGTGCTCATCTTAGCATATTCTGAGAAGCGGGGCGTGACATATATATATATAGAGAGAGGGGGGGCAGAGGCCATAGGAGAGGATTTTCTCCTATGGCTTCGAAAAAATACAACCTCCGCCATTTTTTCTGACGATCGGTATCCATCATCATCATCGTTATCATCTAATATGTGCATATACCAAATTTCATATGATTCTACCACTTTTTCACTGTTGAATTAGCAATGTAAAAAGTTCTCTTGTCGGCAAACCATTAATTTTGCACCAACTAAATCAATGGTGAAAAAATGATATAATCACAAGAAATTTGGTGTATCCACATCTTAGATGATAAAGATGGAGATGATGTATGCTGATCATCGAAAATAAACATGGAGGGTGCATTATTTCGACGCTATAGGAAGAAATTCCTTCATATGGCGCATTTCCTCTATTAACCTTATATATATATATATATATATATATATATATATATATATATATATATGAGAATAATGGAGGGAAGATGCCATAGGAGGGAATTTCATCCTATGGCGTCGAAAAAATACACCCTCCATCGTGTTTTCCAACGATCGGAATTCATCATCTTCATCGTTATCATCTAAGATGTGGGTACACCAAATTTAATGTGATTCT
The DNA here is from genome assembly GCA_030015575.1 of Agapanthus africanus. Classification (NCBI taxonomy): domain Eukaryota; kingdom Viridiplantae; phylum Streptophyta; class Magnoliopsida; order Asparagales; family Amaryllidaceae; genus Agapanthus; species Agapanthus africanus. The sequence goes on from CM057339.1 coordinate 857,914,277, forward strand.
ACAACATTTTCACCGTTGAATTAGTGGGTTCAAAATTAACGGTAATTCAACGGTGAAAAAGTTGTAGAATCACATGAAATTTGGCGTACCCACATCTTAAATGATAAAGATGAAGATGATGGATTCCGATCGTCGGAAAACAAGATGGACGGCGTATTTTTTAGACACCATAGGAGGAAATTCCCTCATATTGCCTCTTTCTCCCATTATTCTCTCTCTCTCTCTCTCTCTCTCTCTATATATATATATATATATATATATATGAGAATAATGGAGGAAAGAGGTCATAGGAGGGAATTTTCTCATATGGCGTCTAAAAAATACATTCTCCCTTATTTTTTCCGACGATCGGCACCCACCATCTTCATCGTTATCATCTAAGATGTGGGTACACCAAATTTCATGTGATTCTACAACTTTTTCACCGTTGATTTAGTGGGTTCAAAATTAACGGTTTACCGACAATAGAACTTTTTACATTGCTAAATCAACGGTAAAAAAGTTGTAGAATCACATGAAATTTAGTGTACCTGCATCTTAGATGATAACGATGAAGATGGTGGGTGCCGATTGTTGGAAAAAATAAGATGGTGTATTTTTTCGACGCCATAGGTGGAAATCCCCTCCTATAGCATCTTTCCTCCATTATTCTCATATATATATATATATATATATATATATGAAAATAATGGGAGAAAGAGGCCATAGGAGGGGATTTCCTCTTATATATATGAGAATAATGGGAGAAAGAGGCCATAGGAAAGAGGCCATAGGAGGGGATTTCCTCCTATAGCGTATAATGGGGGAAAGAGGCCATAGGAGGGGATTTCCTCCTATGGCGTCGAAAAAACGCATCCTCCACCATTTTTTCCGACGATCGGCATCCATCATCATTATCGTTATTATCTAAGATGTGCATACACCAAATTTCATGTGATTCTACTATTTTTTCACCGTTGAATTAGCAATGTAAATAGTTTTATTGTCGGTAAACCATTAATTTTGCACCATCTAAATCAACGGTAAAAAAATGTTATAATCATATGAAATTTGGTGTATCCACATCTTAGATAATAAAGATGGATGTGATATATGCCGATCGTCGAAAAAAATCATGGAGGATGCATTTTTCCGACGCCATAGGAGAAAATTCCCTTCTATGGCACATTTCCTCCATTAAAAAAACCTCATCTCTCTCTCTCTCTCTCTATATATATATATATATATATATATATATATATATATATATATATATATATAATGGAGGAAAGACGCTATAGGAGGAAACTTCCATTGGAGAAACTTTCTCCTATGGCGTCGAAAAAACACATCCTTCATGATTTTTCCGACGATCGGTATCAATCACCTCCATCTATATTATCTAAGATGTAGATATACCAAATTTCATGTGATTCAACTGCATTTTCATCGTTGATTTAGTGGATGCAAAATCAATAATTTACCGACAATAGAACTATTTACATTGCTAATTCAACAGTAAAGAAGTGGTAGAATCATATGAAATTTGGTTCATGCACATTTTAGATGATAAAAATGATGATGTATGCCGATCGGCGAATGAATAAAATGGTGGAGGAAATAGATTTTTGGCACCATCCAACGAGAGAGCCTCCTAAGGCCTCTTTTCTTCGTTATTCTCTTATATTTATGTCCAATTATCAAAACAGTCATGAAATTATAGAGTTCTGAGGATTATATTTGATTCCCCATTAACAATACAACCATTACAAATCCCAAATATTTCAAATTGAAAATCTCCAAAGAGAAAAAAAAGTAAATATAATAGAAACATATATAATAAAAAAATTCCCTTAAAATAATAGACAAACAAGCAAACAAAGAGCGCACAATCTCAAACATGAAATTGATACCCAACAAAAAACTATCTTCCAAAAGAAATATACATCCAGCTACTCCAAATTACATCGAAAGAAAATTATTACTTTTGCCAACATTTATTAATTTATTTATTATACAAATACACTCCATTTTATTTTCTTAGATTTGTATGGGATGCAAAATTACAAGATATATATTTTTAAAGGTTATCGGGGAGGCGAACATGGCTGTGAACAATAGACACCGTCCCTGATTCCCCTGTTTAGGTTGCAGGGACCAAATATCGTTCACAGCCATCGACGTTGTGAACGTCCACAGCCTCATTTTCCCATATTTTTAAGGCTGGGCAGGAGAAGGTGAAACTCCACCCCTTGGGTTGGTGTTTGGTCCTGGCTCTTTGTAGTCCATCACCATCTCTGCCATCTCCCTTCCAACCCCTGCTTTTTCCTAGGACACCCACCAAAAACTAACAAATTACAAAACCATTCCCGAATAAATTTTAAAAAATCTGCAAAACCTAAATTTTACACGAAACCCACCGCAGAGGAGGCAAAAGAGTGGCCTTCGTCATAATGCCTCACAACCTTGATCATCCTTCCATGTCCTGCACACCCAGAATTTAACAATATGAAAAGGCGAGGGTGCAAATTGTAAATGAATTTTTTTTAAAAGGTTGCATACCTTGAGGGAGGGAGATCGAAAGGAGAAGAGCTGAAAGGAGAAGAAAGGTGAGAAATTGAAGGCGACCCATGAAATTTGAAGGGGGTTTGATGAAATGGGTAGCTCTCAGAATTGCTGCTCTCTTTGTATTTCAATCCTCTGCTTTGGGCTTGGTTGGTGCTCACCCACTTTGGTTGCAAATTAATAGAGTTGTGGGTGTAAATTATGATGGGGGCAAGAGACATGGGGTGTAAATGATGATGATGATGATGAGTTCTTCAAAGCTTCACTTTTTATTTTTGTTGTGTTTAATCAATTGAGGGATTGAAATTTGAGTCTTTTTTTTTTCCATTTATTTTTTAGTGGCTATACAGCGTGTCTTGTAGGTTGGGTCCTAGGTTTGATTCGGTTTGATTTTATAGGTTCCTTAGGATGTTGACAACATCAAGTCGGGTGCAATACACACGGATAAAAAAATCGGTATAAATAAAAGTTATTTAAAAGATTGTTGTAGATAGCATCATGGAGTGTAGGTTTTAGAAACCCATGGCTATTTTCTGCAATTTAGCTTGAAATCCAAGTGCTTTGCCACCTACACAACATAATATTGATTGGATGTAGTAAATAATCTCTTAAATCTTTTTGCATTGTTGAGCAAAAATTGGACACTCTTGTCTCATGTGTCGTATATAATAGTAGGGTGGGGTAAGGAAAAGGCGAAATAGCAAAATTTGATACTGATCCACCTTGCGTTTAAATGAAGAGAGCCAAAATACCATTCGAAGCATGGTAAAATGACTTCTGCTATTCACGTACATATGCAAAATGGTCTTTCCCCTCTTCCAATCCTAGTTGAGAGTTACCTTTTGTTATGTTGTTCCTCAGTTGTATACAATGGAATCGAAGTTAAATCAAATTGTATAAAATACAATAGAAATTTATATATTGAAATAAAGCAAAAAATAAAATAAAATAGAAATTAAGGTCGGTGAAGTCGTTGGCTGAGACACGAGTATCTCTCTTTCTTTAAGGCAATTCGTGCCGCCGCGGTAAAAAACTAATGGTTCACAACCGATGCAGCGGATCTCGACACGTTGCCCGCAGGATACAACAGCTAAATTCAACACCGTTTCGCTCCTCATTCCTGCGTAGAATAAAATAAAAGGCAAGAACTCTGTCTATATCTTTTCTCTATCTGGATATGCATATGAAATATTTTTCAGAAGATACCAGAAATTTTGTATGAAAACAAGTATATATCAGGAAGTGGAGAATTTCCTATGTTCTGCCTCTTGAGATCACACGCACACGCACATGCACACGCACAAAGGTATGTCCTCCGTCGTGTTTTCCGACGATCGGAATCCATCATCTTCATCGTTATCATCTAAGATGTGGGCATGCCAAATTTCATGTGATTCTACAACTTTTTCACCGTTGATTTAGCAATGTAAAAAGTTCTATTGTCGGTAAACCGTTAATTTTGAACCCACTAATTCAACGGTGAAAAAGTTGTAGAATCACATGAAATTTGGTGTATCCATACCTTAGATGATAATGATGAAGATGATGGGTGCCGATCGTCGGAAAACACAACGGACGGCGTACTTTTTCGACGCCATAGGAGAAAATTCCCTCGCATCTTTCCTCCATTATTCTCTCTCTCTCTCTCTCTCTCTCTCTCTATATATATATATATATATATATATATATATAGTGGTAACGCAACAACATAAGATTGAAGAACATTAAAAGAGAATTAATTAATAAATAGCTCCAAATCTGCACAAAATAAATAGCCATTACAAGCCAATCTTTGATGACCATTCTTATAACTGCCAATGTTAAGCTCATGACCAGAGGTTAAAAGGCTCATAGTCAATAGCCTTGACAATCAAATAAACGTCATCAACCATAAAATCAATAAATATTAGCTTACATATTAATCAGAGAGTAGTCATTGTAACCAAGCTATTGCTCTACGAAAAGCATGTGCTAAATCCATAATAAATACCAATTGTCAAAACTTGGCCAATTGCATGCTCAAATTAGTGGGATTATTTTATTAAAATTCCAACAATCTCCCACTAATTTTAATAAAATCAAAATACGATAAAAGTACAATAATCAAATTCATATAGCATTGGGTAGAGATGGATTATTATGCATCATAATGTATCATGCATTGAACTTTTACTTAACACTTTACAATTTTTACTCTAGAATCATAGTGCACCTGACCTTGAACTACGACCGTTTATAGGAAATAAAAGATTCTGCACATAACAATCCAGGTGTCTAATCGAGCCCTTAAGCCATCATGTTTCGGCCTTGTACTTGATCCTGGTTTTCATGAGTATTTTCGGAGAATTAAGCCTATATTCTCTTAGAAGAGTGGTTCCACTCTCAGACTCATATATGTGAAATCCGTCAAGAATGCTCTTGTAACATTTTGCACCCCGCTTATAAAAGACACAAATTTCATTAAGAGATAAACTCAACCCTCTACTCGTTATAGGATAGATGCACCTACATCATAGGGATGGACCGTGAGCATAAACTCGAAATTGGTGCATCCCAACTCCGACTTACTTTATGATTCGTTTTACCCATTGAACCCAGTTCTTAGGATCTCTGGTCCCCTGTTTGGTTATCCTCATAGGCAGTAGTATATTACTATTGGGTTTAAATTCAACCCCTCTCGATGTTATCCAACCCATTATATAGCTAGCTTTAATTTCAAATATGCAAGATTATCATTTAATCTTACATGAACAACACATATTTTATATCAACAAATATGAGCTCATAACACGGTAATTATGGGTTTGGATTTATCATTAAAAAATGGTATTGTGCTTATTATAGATATATCATAATGTATTAAATGCAAATTTAAATACAATGTTTATCACACTCTTTCACTACCCTAAATCCTAGATTTTTCATATAAATACCATCCCTCAAATCACCCCCCCTCACTCACAAATCTTTGCCCAAACTCTCAAGAAAATTCCTAAGACTTTTTGTTTGCAAGTGGAGTTAGCAAAGGACGAAGCTCCGTCGAACTTCCGACGACGATCCGAGAAGATTTCGACGAAGAAACGACGCACCGGCACCTCCTACCTCTTCCTCCTTCTCTCTTCTAGTCTAATAACCTGTAAGTTCCTACTTCTTCCTCTTTTCTAAAAACATTCAAAACTAAAACCCGACGGAAGCGGAGTTAATCCGACTTCCGATTCGGTTTTTCCTTAAAAAGTTCTATTTTTCTTAAACACAATAGTACCAAACTCTTATGTCATGACCATTAAATATTAATGAAGACAATAGAACAATTTTGATATCAAAATAATAACCGTAGAAAGTTTTATTCCACTTTTACATTAAAATACTTTCATGTTTCATTTTGAATTGCTTGAACTTTTTAAACCACATTAACTTAGAAAACTCACGAGATAATTACCTACCTCCTCACAACACACATATCTAATATAGCACGATGAAATTTGGGAATATAGATTTGGGAAAAATACGATTTTACACATAACTAACTCCGACTTATAAAATCCTTTTTCTACAAGATGTGCATTTTAACGAATCTTTGCAATTGCGCCTCTACAACCCATTTCGGAGAACCCGTTCGGTATGGTATGGATTATCGCACATCCTTAGGCTTAGTAGAGTGAGATGCAGACCTCCGTAAGGAGCATACGATTTCGAAAGATTTAAAATACAATTTTCTTTAGAAAATGTGATTTCTATTATAAATAAAACTTATATTTTCAATAAATAAATATATATGTAATTAATATCAAAATATCTATTTTTAATATTTATAATATTTCACATTTCCAAAATTCAAGAAAAACATCTCATTTACAAGAAAATACCATACAATTCCAATATTACAAATAAATACTATATATTATGAAATTAGGATTTATTCACTAGAAATGTCACATTGATAAAATATAAATCAATGAAAACTTTAAAGACGATAATAAAATACTTGAGGTGTATTTTGAAAATTATACAAAATTATTTTTACATAAACCCCCTTCAAGTTATACTAAATTACAATAAGGACCCTAATAAATATAGGTTTAAGCGGGACTAGTCTCTTGAACCTCAGGGAGCTGGAGATATGGGTGCTTGCCTATTTAAGATATACATCTTAACAAACGGTGTTACCAACACGATAATTATCTTTGAAAAAGACACAAATCCTGCCGTCCATGTGCAACAGTTATCGATAACACCAAGACATAATTCAGGATTCAATTTCTTTTCTAATTTTCTAACTCAGATTGAGTCTCGATATAATCAATCTGGCTTGAATATGATTCAAGTATCAAACTTCAATACAACATGGATCTATGAATCCGTCTATTCAATCTAATTAATCTATATTGATCGAACCGAACCATGGATATATTCCATCTATATGTTCATCCATTATATCCGTTCCATTGCTGATATCATGGTTCCAGCAAGTCATCCATCTAAATAAATTAAGACAATACAATACAAACAATACAATCAAGACATCGCGGGGTTTATAAGGGGTAGACTGGTACGGAAGGTGTTAAAAGTGGTACGAGACTGTAACCATAATACACCTAACCTGAATTCAATTGCCATTGTACCATGGATGAACGGTTCCTTGTGCTCCTTATATCTTAGTCCACGGGGAAAGTTGGACTCCTCTCGTATATACCGGCCTCTCTTGTACCAAGTTACAAACAACAGCGTTAACAATATAATACAACTTTAAAAATTACATTCTCTTTCTATCTATTCTGTCTCTACTTACTTTTGGGACCTACCGAGCGATTTGTTCGCTGACGACATTCTCTTTCTTCTTCTTTGGAATGTCGTCAGGTGATTCGGACCTTCAGGAGATCTAGCCCACCAGCGAGGATTTGTACCAGCTAGCTTTCGACTCAGAGCTTTAGATTCCTTGTACACATTTACATTCTGTATTTTCTATTTCTGTTATGCCACTATTTAGGTATTTTTTTCCTTTCCATGTATTTACTTTTCAGATGTATTGTAAAAATAATGTTAATAAATAAAGTTGCTGTTCATTTACATCTTGTCTCTTGTGCATTTTATTTATATTGCTTAGATACGCTTAGCGTGTTTACTTCTGAGTAAATACGTAGCGGCCTCGTCGCGTCCTCTACCCGTATACTGGGAAGCGGGGCGTGACAGGTTTTGTTGGTGACCCATGCAGGTCCGAGCTGTATGGAACCCTACCATGCAGTTCAGCTCTGTGTGGACAACCTAAGTATTATAACACAAGAACCAGTAACTGAAAACATTCTTTTCAGTTCATACTTCTTGAATCTCATCATTTCATATATTTTGAATCTATTCTAAACCAAAATTTTCTTTCAAGGTTATGGATTCCCCAAACAACACCAACACGAATGTCAACAACACTTCCTCACCACTACCACTCAAACCTGCTGCAGTTGCTTTGATCAATGAGCAGACAGTATTGCTTGAGGCGATCCGCAGCCTCCTTGAAGGACAGCAGCAGTAGACTGCTATTCTCTTAAACCGTTCAGAAGCGGAAGCACCTGGAGTGAAGCAATTCCGGGCATTGCACCCAAGAATTTTTCGGGAAAAGAGAGCCCTTTGGAAGCGGAGAAATGGGCTCAAAGTATTGAAGATGACCTGGCAGCAGCACAGGTGCCAGAGATCGCTTGGGTACGAGTTGCAAAACTGCAGCTCACTGACAATGCACGGGTTTGGTGGAAGGCGGAAGAAAACCGTCTTGACCAACCTATCGAATGGAATATTTTCCGTGACATGTTCGATACAAAGTACCTCCTTGAGACTGCCCGCTTTGATATGGAACAACAGTTCATTCATCTGCAACAAGGTTCAATATGGACCAAATCTGTAGATGAGTATGATACTGAGTTTACCATTCTCAGTGTCATGCCTCGCTTCCCGGTGTACGGGCAGAGGATGCGACTGGCCGCTACGTATTTACTCTGAAGTAAACACGTTAAGCATATCTAAGCAATATAAGTAAAATACACAAGAGACAAAGACAATAGATATAATTGAACAACAACTTTATTTATTAACATTCTTTTTACAATATATCTGAAAAGTAAATACATGAAATGAAAAGCAATGCCTAAACAGTGACATAACAGAAATTGAAAGTACTGAAATGAAATGTACAAGTATCTAGAGCTCCGGGTCGAAAGCTAGCTGATCCAAGTCCTTGCTGGTGGGCTCGATCTCCTGAAGGTCCGATTCACCTGACAACATTCCAAAGAAGAAAAAAATAGAATATCGTCAGCGAATAATCGCTCGGTAAGTCCCAAAGATACGGGAGAAGTAAAATAGACAGAGAGAGTGTGTAACTTTTAAAGTGATATTATATTGTTATAATATTGTATTTAGTGTTAATGCTGTTATTTGTAGTTTGGTACAGAAGAGGCCAATGTATACGAGAGGAGTCTCGTTAAACCAGAGATTACGGTGGACAGAATATAAGGAACCGTTCAGCCATGGTACAACGGCAATTGAATTCAGATTAGCTGTCTTAATGGTTACAGTCTCGTGCCACTTCTAACACCTTCTGTACCAATCTACCCCTTAACCCCGCGATATCTTGATTGTATTGTTTGTATTGTATTGTCTTGTAATTTGAATTGTATAGATGGATGACTTGCCAAAACCGTGATATCGGTAAATGGATGTAACTGGAGAATCATGCAGATGGATGTATATCCATGGTTCGGTTTAGTCGATACAGATTGAATATATTGAACAGATTGATTATATGGATTCATGAATTCATATTGTAATGTAGTTTTATACTTGAATCTCATTCAAGTCACATTGTATATGTTGAGACTCAGTCTGAATCAGACAATTAGAAAATAAATTGAATCCCGAATTATGTTTTGGTGCCATAGGTAACCGATGCACATGAACGGCAGGATTTGTGTCCTTTTCAAAGACGATTACCGTGTTGATAATACCGTTTGTTAAGTTGTCTATCTTAAATAGGCAAGCACCTATATCTCCGGCTCTCTGAGGCTCAAGAGACTGGTCCGACTTAAACCTATATTTACTAGGGTCCTTATTGTAATTTAGTATAACTTGAGGGGGTTTTATGTAAAAAATAATTTTGTATAATTTTCAAAATACACCTCAAGTATTTTATTATCGTTTTTAGAGTTTTCATTGATGTATATTTTATCAATGTGACATTTCTAGTGAATAAAACCTAATTTCATAATATATGGTATTTATTTGTAATATTGGAATTGTATGGTATTTTCTTGTAAATGAGATGTTTTCTTGAATTTTGGAAATGTGGAATATTATAAATATTAAAAATAGATATTTTGGTATTAATTACATATATATATATATTTATTAAAAATATAAGTTTTATTTATAATAGAAATCATATTTTCTAAAGAAAATTGTATTTTTAAATGTTTCGAGACCGTATGCTCCTTGCGGAGGTCTGCATCTCACGCTACTAAACCCGAGAATGTGCGATAATCTGCACCATTCCGAACGGGTTCCCCGAAATGGGTTGTAGCGGCACATTGCAAAGATTTGTTAAAAATACATATCTTGTAGAAAAATGTTTTTATAAGTTGGAGATAGTTTTGTGTAAAATCATATTTTCCCAAAACTATGTTCCCAAAAATTATCGTGCTATGTTACATATGAATGTTGTGAGGAGGTAGGTCATTCCCTCGCGAGTTTTCTATAACTAGAATGGTTAAAAGGTATAAACATGTCGATATGAAATATAAAAGTATTTTAATGTAAAAATGGGATAAAACTTACTACGATTATCATTTCATTGTCAAACTTGTTCAATTGCCTTTGTTAGTGTTTAATGGCCATGATATAAGAGTTTAGTAATATTGTGTTTAAGAAAAATAGACTGTTTAAGGAAAAACCGAATCAGAAGTCGGATTAACTCCGCTTCCGTCGGGTTTTAGTTTTGAATATTGTTTAGAATACAGAAGATAAGAGAAATAGGGACTTACGGGATTAGAGCCAAGAGAAAAGGAAGAGGAAGGTTGGAGAAACACCGGTGCGTCGTTTCGTCGCCGAAAACTCTTCGGATCGTTGTCGGAAGTTCGTCGGAGCTTCGCCCTTTGCTAACTCCACTTGCACATAAAAAGTCTATGGAATTTTCTTGAGAGTTTGGACAGAGATTTGGAAGTGAGGAGGGGTGATTTTAAGTGTGGTGTGTATAGGAAAAATTAGGGTTTAGGGTAAATGAAAGGGTGTGATAAAAATTGTATTTAATTTTGCATTTAAAAAATTAAAAGGGGTGTTTTAATTCTCTGTTTAATTTCAGAGATTTTAAATAGTGCAGGGGGAGTGGGGTAGGTCAAAGGTTGTAGACGAGTCAAGAAAATTAGGGTTTCGAGCTGAGTCGGCTGGTGGCACCGGCCGATTCACATTTCCCGCCGACCCGAGTTGGCAGAGTCGGGGCTCCCCTCGACGCCACGTGTCGCTGACTCTTTGACTACCGCAGTGGACTCGTTTGTTTTATGTGTGACTCTTAGTTTTTACGGGTTATGCACGTGTAGACTCTTGGGCTTATAAAAAGATTAAAATAAAACTAATGAAATAATAATGTGGCTAATGGGATTTGAACTCTGGTGTTTTGATTCAGCAGTGCAAGGTCTTACCAATGAGCTACAAGCTCCTTCTTGCTGTTCTAAAGTAAAACAAACTTATAACTTGTGCTCATGCTCAAGTACCCCTTTCTATATTTTTGAAAAAAATTTGTACAGAAAGTTTAGGGTTGTTACACTCAGTAGGTAAGATATGTCTCAATATTCAATTTTATATCACATACTACACAGCTAACACAAGACCGTAACAGGTTTGCGGCCCATCTCATACAGACTACTGAGATCAGTGCTAGAAAATTTCAACAAGGGTTAGACCCAGAAATTCAAGCTGCATTAGCTACAGGGGATTTCCTAACCCATGATTTGGCTTTGAAGCCTGCCTGAAAATACGAGGCAGTAGTAAAGAAGAAGGCCAGACCCCAATCTGCCGGAGTTAAGCGCCCTGCCACTCAGATGGCAGGAGGAGCCTCTTTAAGGCTAACTGTTGAACCGAGGAGACTGGAAGAACCCAATAACTGTTAGTGTATATGCCCTAGAGGCCATTACTGTATCATACTAGTTTGTATATTACTTAATGGAAGCTTGGGATATTCACCTTGTATATACAATCTTGCTCAAAATAGTAGTATGCTACTTGGTTTGTTTCTACTTCAATGTGTACATGTGTTTATTTTAGTATATCGCCTATACACATTAGTAGAGCCCTTAGGATCTTTGCTTGATTACCAGCGATGTGATGGCAGTCACACTAGTGGGGCTGGGTAATCTATAAGCACATCCTTATGCAGGTCCCTGGTCGCAGGACTATCGAGACAGGGCATCGATACTCCGGAGTAGACTAGCGCATGTGCTTCTCATCCCAGTGTGGGAGACGGTCTGTCCCACAGCCGTCGGTACGTCGTACTTGAGATAGTATGTGGGTGCTCGTTGGGTTACGAGTACACTGGACAGGACTTGTCGGGAACTGACTAGTTGGTATTATGCCTATCGTCAGTTATCAGTTCCCAGGTGACATGAGTACAGCTTAGTCCGCTGACTTGACACTGTCACTTCGCCTCGAGTGTGTTCCCACTGCACTTTGATTACTACCCTACCACGGCTCAAAGGAGTCGTGCAAACAGGTGGTAGTTGGGTGCAGTCCCGAAGCACTTGGAGGCAGTGACGGTTAGACATGATTCGTCTCTCCCGGTATTGGGGGTTGACATCGCGCTGTGTCTAGGAGAGCCATTACACGAGTAGTCCCTGGCCAGGGCAAACGAGATATACTGGTAGGCTTCCAGTGTTATCTCAGGGTGTTTTGGGCTTCACTCCGACACGACTTGTACCGCTATTGGGGGACTGACGTTTACCGCCCCCTAGGCCCGCCATGCGATGTATCAGACGAACAGACCGGACTGTACGGAGAATGTCACATTCAGGCTCAGTAGGAGTTCAGATAGGTTTCCTCTCGTCAGTCTTCTTGTCGGCATCTACCTGGGGACCGTTACGCACAGCTAGTGCCGCTTGCGGTCTGTAGTTAAACTCACTGCCAGCGTAGTGTCGAGTCTTTAGAGTCCCACACAGAAAGCTATTCGCCTTTAGGCAAAAGAGTAGAGGTCGCATGGTTTTGCGACAGGTCGCATGGTTTTGCGACAGGGTTCGGTCACATCCGTGCACTTGTGCACGTACAGTGTCCGGACAGTTCACACTAGCGGGCTTTGGTTTAAGCCAGATCCTAGTGTACCTTTTGGGATTGGTTTTATCCAGTATGCATTCGTGTTCTTCGGAACGCGAATGCAGGTGTGTATGCACAGTTGACGGAGAGACAGAGGCAGAGGATTCTCATTAGGGTTGTTGACCGTTGACAGTTGACTATTGACTTTTTGCTCAACCCTAACGAGAATATGATATGTGATTAACAATTATATTAATTAAGTATTATGGTGACATGGTTGTTGAGGGATTGACTTTGTTGACTTGTTGACTTTTGTTGACTTGTTGACTTTGTTGACCGGTTGACTAGGCTTGACTAGTTGACCATCATGATAACTATAGCTATCATTTCATGGCAAAGACTTTTGCTTGCTTGCCCTTTTGTGCAAAATGAGTGCATGAAATGATATGGCTATGGTTGCTTAAACCATCACATAATACTTGATTGATATGAGGTGTTATGATTGTTTTGGATTATGAGAGCCAAATGAGAAAAGTCTTCTCTCATTCTTTCATGCTCATTCTCTCTCTTGTTCTTGAGCTCTCATCTCCTCCTCTTGCTCTCCCTCTCTTGACTCTATGGTTCACTTGTCTCATGAGTTGAGAACCATGAACCATAGATAAAATCCCATACAAACTCTTCTCTACTCACTCTAGTTCACAAGGTTTAGCAAACCGAGTGAACTAGTTTCTTCAAAGTTCGAAGAAGGAGCCAAAAGTTGAAGCTTTCAGGTGGATCTATTTTCGGCGCAAGGAGACGACGGGGAGAAGCCGATTCGGACGACCATCGAAGCTTGAATACGAAGGAGTTCGAGAAAAAGAAAGGTATAACCCCCTAACCGAGTAGTTAGCAACTCGTAGTTAGGTTGTTAGTTAGATGTTTAACAAAGATCCGGGTTTTAAGTCCATGTTACCACCTCTAAGAAAATCGTTTATTACCAAATTCCGCTTGCCCGAAAGTACCGGGAGAGGTAGCATGGACTTACAGTGGTATCAGAGCCTAGTTAAACTCTATCTAACATGTTAGCAAAGTAGCTAGAAGATCGATCAAAGAAAAAGTCGCAAAACGAACCCGGATTTCAAACTTTCTGTCGATTTTCAAAGTGCTGCAAAAATTATTTGAGATACACCAAAAATCGACTCAGGGTTTTCTGAAGAAACTGAAAAAATTTGACCCCCTAACTCGATCAAAGCGTCGCGGTTCCGCGGCGGGAGCTTGCTCCCGCCGCGGAACCGCGGCCGAGTTGACTCGGTCATGGGGTTTCTTCTTTGCAGTTTGCTCATAGGGGTATTTTGGGATTTTTGGAATATATATTTTCTGCCCAGATTTTCCAGAACGAAAATTTTATTTTTGGGGTCCTGAAAATCCGTATTTTTTATCGAACTTCTAAAAGACTTTAGCTGACGGGTTTTTCTGTAATGTGATATTTGTATTGAACGTCTACTAATCGCTATATATCGATTAGTGGGGGTTATACAAATCTGTGATCTATAATGTTGCTGGAATGTGTATATGAATATGTTGGATTGTCGCGGGTGAATAGCCGGGGGTTGTGAGACGAGAGTTTTTCTTTTCTTTCAATTCATGTAAATTTGTAAATTGATGTAATAATTATTTGTATGGCCGCACAACCAGGTCGGGGTTGTAGCCGTCATTGTATAATTTCTTTTTACTGTTTTTGCTCCTAGGATAGACCCATGGAGGGGGTGCACAAACTACCGGGTATGCCGAAGTGCCGAGTGGCCTACTCACGGAGTTGAGGGAGGTTGCTTCGCTTCGGGTACTTGGCGGGTAGTTTGCCGCACCCGTAGGGGTCTTGGGTGGGGTATTGGCTATTCACCGCGACCGTGTAATCTACTTTTCGTTACAGGCTCGTACGAATTGCGGATTCCTAGTATATCCAATGTATTCATCTGTGATCTGAAATGGCTATCATTGCAATATATCTATATATGATATTATTTAGGCGTTGCTTATGTTTTACAGCCGCGCTAGCCCAGCCCCCGCTCTGTCGTTAGTTAAGTAACCTAACGGGTAATGACGGGGCCCAGTGGCGAATGCGAATGGCATAAGCGTACGTCATATTTTGGTTGTTTTCTGCAATGGTAGGATTAAATGATGGGACGCATTAAAAGAACTAATGCAAGAATATCACGCATTAAAAGAACTAATGCAAGAAAATAAACCAAGTAAAAGTCGTTGGAACACTTTCGAAAAACCACTCGGTTCTTTTCAAAACTAACTTTTAAATGCGGAGCTTGAGCCACTTCTTTTAAAAGCTATCTCGTTCCATCAATTATATCAAGTTCACTACGTTCACGGTTTTGCCAAAACCATTCGTAGCCCTCCGTCGTTTCACATGGATAGTCAATAGTATTCAAGCTGTGTATGTTGGCCAAAGTCAAGGCATAGTGATTGGTAGCTATTGGGTATTCATGTGTAGCATAGATAGATGTGTTGGTTTGGGACAGTCGTACTGCCATTTTGGCCAAAGTCAAGGGTAGGTGCGAATGGATCCAAATTAACCTGGATAATGACGGGTAGAACTTGACATGTGACTTATGATATTTTGGCCAAAGTCAAGGTCATAAGAGCATGGGGCAAAAATCCACATCGGGAGTTTCATAAGTACTGAAACTTGCTAGATTTGCATACCACTTGGAGTGTGATGATTCTGGTAGGATTCCTTCAGTTTCGTCACGCGATGATATTTGGATACCGATCCTACTGTGAGTATATGCTACTCCTCGGGAAATTTCTCACTAAACGATCAATGCTATAAACCTAGTAGGTGCCTAGAAAGGTGTTAGCGGGGCTACGCCCCCAGGGAAAAGAGGTTCTTGAATTAAGGAACTTCGCGAAAGCGTTGGAAAACCTCCCTTGAAGTACCGACACTGGCCTGGATGAACGGTTAAGCAAGTATTGTGCGGTGGGATTGATCCCGACTAATTCTTCCTTTATGGTTTGAGGAGGGATTCGAGAAACAGTGGGAGCCATCCTGTTTAGACAAACTAAAAACCACTCTAAACTTGCAAGAGTATCATGCTGAGTGTTTCTTCTCTCTCTCCTAATTGCAGCAACCAATCGACATGACTGGACTTAAGTTACTTCTAGATAAAAACATACTGACAGGGCCAAACTACAAAGATTGGCTCAGGAATGTCAAAATGGCAATCACTTACGACCAGCTGGGGTATCTTCTTACCACCAAAGCTCCCCCTGTCCCTGGTCCCACTTCCAGCGTCGCGGATAAGGAAATCCGTAAGACTTGGGAGATTGATAGCGCGAAGGCCAAGTGCCTCGTACTCGCCTCTATGGACAATGAACATCAGAGGAGGCACGATAATATGGACTTGGAATCCATATTTCTTCATACAAAAGAACTGTATGAAGAGCAATCTCGTATCGCAAGATACGAAGCGTCGAAAAAGTTATTTTCGGCAAGGATGGCCGTCGGATCATCAGTAGCAGAGCACGTGCTTAAGATGATTGGCTACATTGAGGAGCTCGCGGACCTAGGGACCACATTGAAGAGTGAGCTCTATACGGACTTTGTTCTCCAGTCCCTTCCTTCCACTTACGCCCAGTTTATACTGAACTTCAACTTACAAGAAAAAGAAGTTGAACTTTCAGAGCTCCTCAACACGCTGAGGAGCGCAGAGAGCACCCTACAGAAAGGTAGGGAAACATCCACTTTGTTTGTAGGAGGATCATCTTCTTCTAGGTCCAAGGCGAAAGCCAAGGGAAAGAAGAAGAAAGCCCCCGCCAAACCAAGGGGCGGTGTTAGTAAAGTGGATACGAAGGGAAAAACAAAAGCAACAAAGAAATCGGGGAAGCTTGTGGATAAGGAAGAATGCTTCTATTGTCATAAGAAAGGACACTGGAAGAATGATTGCAGGGCCTGGAAGGCCAGAACACAGGAATTGAAGCAGGTTGCAGCTTCAGCTTCATGTGTGTATGTTATTGAAAACTGTCTTTCAATAAACTCTACTTCCTGGGTATTGGATACCGGATCAGGATCTCATATCTGTAATTCTTTGCAGGCGTTGAGAAACCGTAGTGTTTTGAAAGCAGGTGACATGACCCTCAGAGTTGCGAACGGAGCTAGCATGGATGCTAAAGCCGTGGGGGACTATCACCTGGGAATGTCAGATGGGCATGTTTTGGTTTTGCGTAATTGCTTTTTTGTACCCAACGCAACTTGTAATATCATTTCTGTATCTTTGGTTTCTAAAGAAGGTTATGAATTTGCGTTTGTAAGCAATGTTGTAAACATTCACCTTAATCAAGTTCTGATTGGGTCAGGTACATTGAGCAATAGTATATACGTATTAAACCAACCACAGATTTTCAATGTGCAGAATACACACAAAAGAAAGTCTCCGGAAATAAATCAGACTTTCTTATGGCATTGTAGACTGGGTCACATCAATGAGAGAAGGTTGACAAAGTTACATACAGAAGGATATTTGAATCCGTTCGAATATCAATCGTATGCCACTTGTCAATCCTGTCTCAAAGGAAAGATGACAAAGTCTCCGTTCACTGGACACGGAGTAAGAGCGAGCGAGCTCTTGGGACTCGTACATAGCGACGTGTGCGGTCCAATGTCTACACATGCGCGAAGCGGTTTTTCTTACTTCATTACTTTTACGGATGACTTTTCAAGGTACGGTTATGTCTTCTTAATGAAACATAAGTCCGAAGCCTTTGGAAAATTCCAGGAATATAAGAATGAAGTAGAAAAACAAACCGGCAAAAGTATCAAGATTCTAAGATCGGATTGAGGTGGTGAATACTTGAGTGCCGAGTTCCTGGACTATTTAAAAGAGAATGGAATTCTCTCTCAGCTTACTCCTCCATACACTCCGCAACATAACGGTGTATCGGAGAGACGGAACCGCACCCTATTGGATATGGTACGGTCCATGATGAGTAACGCTGAGTTACCGCGATCATTCTGGGGGTATGCGCTAGAATCAGCTGCGTACCTTTTGAACCGAGTTCCCACTAAGACTGTGCCTACCACACCATATGAGATGTGGTGTGGGAAGAGGCCCCATCTTAATCACATTAAGACATGGGGAAGTCCAGCTTTTGTCAAAAAGCAGCATGCGGACAAGCTCGAGGCACGCTCAGTACAGTGCAAGTTTGTGGGATATCCAAAGAACTCCAAGGGATATTTCTTCTACTGCGAAGAAGAACAAAAAGTTATTGTTTCTCGTCATGCCCACTTTCTAGAACACCGGTTCTTAGAAAAGGAAATTAGTGGGAGCGCAGTAGAACTGGAAGAAATTCCAGAACCACAGACTATTATTGAAAGTTTAGTGGAATCAGGGGGTTCAAAAGAACAGGACATTCCTACGCCGCTCCGCAGGAGTAGTAGGCAGTCTCATTCGCCCGAGAGATACTACGGTTTTCTCATAGACGGGGATAGAGAGGATTGCATCATAGATTATGATGAGCCTACTAGCTTCCAGCAGGCCGTTCAGAGCGTTGACTCAGTAAAATGGCTGGATGCAATGCGGACCGAAATGGAGTCCATGTACACCAACAAAGTATGGACGTTGGACATTGCTCCAAACGGGGTAAACCCGTAGGATGCAAGTGGATCTTCAAAAGGAAGATTGGTGTAGATGGACAGGTTGAGACCTATAAAGCTAGACTTGTGGCAAAGGGTTTTCGTCAAAGACCTGGTTTGGACTATGACGAAACCTTTTCTCCAGTGGCTATGCTGAAATCCATTCGGATCTTTCTTGCCATTATTGCCTTCCACGATTATGAGATTTGGCAGATGGACGTAAAGACAGCTTTTCTAAATGGAAATTTAGAGGAGTGTGTCTATATGGACCAGCCAGAAGGTTTCATTCAGAATGGGAGCAGCGGAAAGGTGTGCAAGTTGCTTAAGTCCATCTATGGACTAAAGCAGGCATCGCGGAGTTGGAACATCTGTTTTGATGAGACGGTCAAGGAATTTGGCTTTATCAAAAATCCAGATGAACCATGCATCTACAGTAGATTTGTAGCGAGAACTGTAGTATTCCTCGTTTTATACGTGGATGACATTCTCTTAATGACATTCCCACGCTACAATCTGTCAAGGGGTTCTTGTCGCACAGGTTCTCCATGAAAGACCTGGGTGATGCCTCATACATCCTGGGGATCCGGATCCATCGTGATAGATCCAAGAGGATATTAGGACTTTCACAGTCCAGGTACATCGACACCATACTAAAAAGATTCAGTATGGAAGATTCCAAGCGCGGTAACCTACCGGCTTGTCACGGGATCACCCTCTCTAAAGAGATGTCTCCCAAGACTGATTTAGAGAGGGATCGCATGTCTATTATACCCTACGCTTCTGCGGTAGGCTCTATAATGTATGCGATGTTGTGTACCAGACCGGATGTAGCTTATGCACTGAGTGTGGTAAGCCGGTATCAGTCAAACCCTGGGGAGAAACACTGGATAGCAGTAAAGAACATTCTCAAGTACCTGAGAAGGACTAAGGAGATGTTCTTGGTGTATGGCGGAAAAGACCTCTAGATCGAGGCCTTTGCTGACTCTAGCTTCCAGAGTGACAAGGATGATTCCAAGTCCATGTCGGGTTTTTTCTTTACCCTCAATGGAGAGGCGGTGTGTTGGAAGAGTTCCAAACAGGAAACCGTTGCAGACTCGACGATGGAAGCGGAATACATCGCTGCATCTGATGCCGCAAAAGAAGCTGTCTGGATGAGGAAGTTCTTGAAAGAACTTCAGGTGGTTCCGTCCATTGTTAATCCAATACCTCTGTATTGCGACAACAACGGGGCTATAGCTTTAGCGAAGGAACCCAGGTCCCATCAGAGATCCAGACACATCTTGAGGCGGTATCACCTGATCAGAGAGATCGTGGATCGCAAGGAGATCGAGGTTCGGAGGGTTGCTTCAGAAGAAAACACTGCAGATCCATTCACCAAGGCCTTGCCCCAGACTCAGTTCGAGCGGCTGATCGAGATGATAGGTCTTCGATACGCCAGTACATTGCCTTAGTGCAAGTGGGAGATTGTTAGTGTATATGCCCTAGAGGCCATTACTGTATCATACTAGTTTGTATATTACTTAATGGAAGCTTGGGATATTCACCTTGTATATACAATCTTGCTCAAAATAGTAGTATGCTACTTGGTTTGTTTCTACTTCAATGTGTACATGTGTTTATTTTAGTATATCGCCTATACACATTAGTAGAGCCCTTAGGATCTTTGCTTGATTACCAGTGATGTGATGGCAGTCACACTAGTAGGGCTGGGTAATCTATAAGCACATCCTTATGCAGGTCCCTGGTCGCAGGACTATCGAGACAGGGCATCGATACTCCGGAGTAGACTAGCGCATGCGCTTCTCATCCCAGTGTGGGAGACGGTCTGTCCCACAGCCGTCGGTACGTCGTACTTGAGATAGTATGCGGGTGCTCGTTGGGTTACGAGTACACTGGACATGACTCGTCGGGAACTGACTAGTTGGTATTATGCCTATCGTCAGTTATCAGTTCCCAGGTGACATGAGTACAGCTTAGTCCGCTGACTTGACACTGTCACTTCGCCTCGAGTGTGTTCCCACTGCACTTTGATTACTACCCTACCACGGCTCAAAGGAGTCGTGCAAACAGGTGGTAGTTGGGTGCAGTCCCGAAGCACTTGGAGGCAGTGACGGTTAGACAGGATTCGTCTCTCCCGGTATTGGGGGTTGACATCGCGCTGTGTCTAGGAGAGCCATTACATGAGTAGTCCCTGGCCAGGGCAAACGAGATATACTGGTAGGCTTCCAGTGTTATCTCAGGGTGTTTTAGGCTTCACTCCGACACGACTTGTACCGCTATTGGGGGACTGACATTTACCGCCCCCTAGGCCCGCCATGCGATGTATCAGACGAACAGACCGGACTGTACGGAGAATGTCACATTCAGGCTCAGTAGGAGTTCAGATGGGTTTCCCCTCGTCAGTCTTCTTGTCGGCATCTACCTGGGGACCGTTATGCACAGCTAGTGCCGCTTGCGGTCTGTGGTTAAACCCACTGCCAGCGTAGTGTCGAGTCTTTAGAGTCCCACACAGAAAGCTATTCGCCTTTAGGCAAAAGAGTAGAGGTCGCATGGTTTTGCGACAGGTCGCATGGTTTTGCGACAGGGTTCGGTCACATCCGTGCACTTGTGCACGTACAATGTCCGGACAGTTCACACTAGCGGGCTTTGGTTTAAGCCAGATCCTAGTGTACCTTTTGGGATTGGTTTTATCCAGTATGCATTCGTGTTCCTCGGAACGCGGATGCGGGTGTGTATGCACAGTTGACGGAGAGACAGAGGCAGAGGATTCTCATTAGGGTTGTTGACCGTTGACAGTTGACTATTGACTTTTTGCTCAACCCTAATGAGAATATGATATGTGATTAACAATTATATTAATTAAGTATTATGGTGACATGGTTGTTGAGGGATTGACTTTGTTGACTTGTTGACTTGTTGACTTTGTTGACCGGTTGACTAGGCTTGACTAGTTGACCATCATGATAACTATAGCTATCATTTCATGGCAAAGACTTTTGCTTGCTTGCTCTTTTTTGCAAAATGAGTGCATGAAATGATATGGCTATGGTTGCTTAAACCATCACATAATACTTGATTGATATGAGGTGTTATGATTGTTTTGGATTATGAGAGCCAAATGAGAAAAGTCTTCTCTCATTCTTTCATGTTCATTCTCTCTCTTGTTCTTGAGCTCTCATCTCCTCCTCTTGCTCTCCCTCTCTTGACTCTATGGTTCACTTGTCTCATGAGTTGAGAACTAAGAACCATAGATAAAATCCCATACAAACTCTTCTCTACTCACTCTAGTTCACAAGGTTTAGCAAACCGAGTGAACTAGTTTCTTCAAAGTTCGAAGAAGGAGCCAAAGGTTGAAGCTTTCAGGTGGATCTATCTTCGGCGTAAGGAGACGACGGGGAGAAGCCGATTCGGACGACCATCGAAGCTTGAAGACGAAGGAGTTCGAGAAAAAGAAAGGTATAACCCCCTAACCGAGTAGTTAGCAACTCGTAGTTAGGTTGTTAGTTAGATGTTTAACAAAGATCCGGTTTTAAGTCCATGTTACCACCTCTAAGAAGATCGTTTTTTACCAAATTCCGCTTGCCTGAAAGTACCGGGAGAGGTAGCATGGACTTACAATAACCAGCCGAGTCCATATTTTTTCTTCTATTGCAAGAGGAATGGACATTTGGTGAAGGACTGTAGGCGCACAAAAGGCCTGTGCTTAGTTTGTGGTGCGTCCAATCACGGAATTGGAGACCGTCCTTATAGACGCAACCCAGCTCACACACCCACCAACTACCCACGGCGGCCAGCTATCCAGGCTCCTGCACCTCGTCTTGCACTCCCTGCTCCACCATTTGCACAGCCTACTCACCAATTCCATCAAGCACTGAGGAACATGTCTCGAGGGCAGAGAAACATGCCCCAAGGACAGAGAAATGTGCCTCCAGTTAGGAGAAATGTACCACGGCGTCAGGCTTTCCTTTTAGCGGCCAAAGAAGCAGAGGCCGTAGACCAAGATAAACCTGGAAATTTCTTCAATTCTTTTCAAATCTCTCGCATTCTTTCGTTCTCTCACATATTTTTCATACACTATCAGTACTTCTATCACCAAACTTTCCTTGAATCCGTTACACTTTCCTTTTACAAATTTCGAGGACGAAATTTTTTAAGGAGGGTAGAATGTAACAACCCTAAATTTTCTGTACTTTTTTTCAAAAAGCCTGAGCATAAGTTATAAGTTTAATTTGCTTTTAAACAGTAAGAAGGAGGTTGTAGCTCATTGGTAAGACCCTGCACTGTTGAACCAAAGCACTAGAGTTCAAATCCCATCAGCCATATTTTTTTTAATTAAATTCTTTTAATTTTTTAGAAGCCCAAAGATCTACACGTGCCCAACACGTAAAACCAAGAGTCACACATAAAACAAACGAGTCCACTGCAGTAGACCAAGCGTCAGGGACACGTGGCGAAGAGACAAGCCCCAACTCGCCCGACTCGGACCGGCGACTCGGTTGAATTGGCCGCCGCCGCCGGGTCAACTCGGCCCAATCCCAACTTTTCTTGGATCCCCTGCACCTTTTGGCCTATCCTACTCTCTCTGCACTGTTTAAATTCTTAATTAACTAGAGAATTAAAATACCCCTTTTTAATCTTTTTTAATGCAAATTTTAATACAATTTTTATCACACCCTTTCATTACCCTAAACCCTAGATTTTTCCTATAAATACCACCCCTCAAATCACCCCCCTCACTCACAAATCCCTGCCCAAACTCTCAAGAAAATTCCTAAGACTTTTTGTGTGCAAATGGAGTTAGCAAAGAACGAACCTCCGACGAACTTCCGACAACGATCCGAGAATATTCCGACGAAGAAACGACGCACCGGAACCTCCTATCTCTTCCTCCTTCTCTCTTCTAGTCTAATAACCTGGAAGACCCTACTTCTTCCTTTTTTCTCTATTCTAAAAATATTCAAAACTAAAACCCGACGGAAGCGGAGTTAATCCGACTTCTAATTTGGTTTTTCCTTAAAAAGTTTTATTTTTCTTAAACACAATAATACCAAACTCTTATGTCAGGACCATTAAATATTAACGAAGACAATAGAACAAGTTTGACATCAAAATAATAACCGTAGCAAGTTTTATTTCACTTTTATATTAAAATACCTTCATGTTTCATTTCGACATGCTTGAACTTTTTAAACCGTATTACCTTAGAAAACTCATGAGATAATGACCTACCACCTCACAACACACATATCTAATATAGCATGATGAAATTTGGGAACATATATTTGGAAAAAATACGATTTTACACATAACTACCTCCGACTTATAAAAACCTTTTTCTACAAGATGTGCATTTTAACGAATCTTTGCAATTGCGCCTCTACAACCTATTTTGGGAAACCCGTTCGGTTTGGTGTAGATTATCGCACATCATCAGGCTTAGTAGAGTGAGATGCAGACCTCCGCAAAGAGCATACGATCTCGAAAGATTTAAAATACAATTTTCTTTAGAAAATGTGATTTCTATTATAAATAAAATTTATATTTTTAATAAATAAATATATATGTAATTAATATCAAAATATCTATTTTTAATATTTATAATATTTCACATTTCCAAAATTCAAGAAAAATATCTCATTTACAAGAAAATACCATACAATTCCAATATTACAAATAAATACCATATATTATGAAATTAGGATTTATTCACTAGAAATTTCATATTGAAAAAATATACATCAATAAAAACTTTAAAGATGATAATAAAATACTTGAGCTGTATTTTGAAAATTATACAAAATTATTTTTACATGAAACCCCCTCAAGTTATACTAAATTACAATAAGGACCCTGATAAACATAGGTTTAAGCGGGACCAGTCTCTTGAACCTCAGAGAGCTGGAGATATGGGTGCTTGCCTATTTAAGGTAGAAAATTTAACAAACGGTGTTATCAATACGGTAATTGTCTTTGAAAAAGACACAAATCCTGCCGTCTATATGCAGCAGTTACCGATAGCACCAAAACATAATTCAGGATTCAATTTCTTTTCTAATTGTCTGACTCAGACTGAGTCTTGATATAATCAATCTAGCTTGAATATAATTCAAATATCAAACTTCAATACAATATAGATCTATGAATCCGTCTATTCAATCTAATCAATCTATATTGACCAAACTGAACCATGGATATATTCTATCTACATGTTCATCCATTATATCCGTTCCATTACTGATATCATGGTTTCGGCAAGACATCTATCTATATAAATCAAGACATTACAATATAGACAATACAATTAAGACATCGTGGGGTTTATAAGGGGTAGACTGGTACGGAAGGTGTTAAAAGTGGCACGAGGCTGTAACCATAATACACCTAACCTGAATTCAATTGCCGTTGTACCGTGGCTGAATGGTTCCTTATGCTCCTTATATCTTAGTCCACAGGGAAAGTTGGACTCCTCTCGTATACACTGGCCTCTTCTGTACCAAGCTACAAACAACAGCGTTAACGATATAATACAATTTTAAAAGTTACATTCTCTTTCTGTTTATTCTGTCTCTACTTACTTTTGGGACTTACCGAGCGATTTGTTCGCTGATGACATTCTCTTTCTTCTTCTTTGGAATGTCGTCAGGTGATTCGGACTTTCAGGAGATCTAGCCCACCAGCGAGAATTTGGACGAGCTAGCTTTCGACTCAGAGCTTTAGATTTCTTGTACACATTTACATTCTGTATTTTCCATTTCTATTATGCCACTGTTTAGGCATTGTTTTCCTTTCCATGTATTTACTTTTCAGATGTATTGTAAAAAGAATGTTAATAAATAAAATTGCTGTTCATTTACATCCTGTTTCTTGTGCATTTTATTTATATTGCTTAGATACACTTAGCGTGTTTATTTCTGAGTAAATACGTAGCGGTCTCGTCATGTCCTCTACCCGTATATTGGGAAGCGGGGCGTGACAAAAGTCATGAGATTAATATACATACATAAAGGTATCTTTCGATTTAAACCTTCACTTAGTACAAGTATTTCAAAACTCTGCAAAAGTCATCTGTTACCTTGGCATTAAACTGAGTACTCTTTACTACGGAATCGGAAACACCGTACATATACGAATCTCTTGTTTCGACGAGAAATTCTGTAATGACTCTGCAATCCTTATACACAAATTTCTTGTTTATTGTAAGAAAAGCGTATTACAGCCTGTGTAAGAGTTAAAAGTTATTTTTGTTTAATAAAAGAAAGAAGTAATTTGTAACTCACTGGTAAAGCGTCTACACTGCTGTGACATAGCCTGTGTATTCGATTTTCATTAGACACAATTTTTTTTAGATTTTTCTTTTTAATTTTTCAGAAGCTCAAGAGTTGCACGTGCAATACACGGAGAAATGAAAAGTTTCAGAAAAATCAAAGATGCATAAAAAGGAATAAGCACAGATATACACACGTGGTACGAATCTCGAGGCAAATCACCACATCTCGACCGTCCATTCCTTCAATCTGGTCGCTACTGATGGTCCCGAAATGCCCAAATCCCTCCGTGCTTTGCACACTTGTCTCTTCGACTCCCCTTAACTTCTCTGCAATGTTTGATATTCCTTGAATCAAACAAAGACCCTTCAATTCACCATTTAACACATTTTTAATGCATTTTAATCCAAAATTTTAATTCTCAAACCCTAATTCTTCACTATTTATACCACCCTATGCCCTAGCTCTCCCTCATTCTGAAATTTCTAGCAAAAATTCTCTCAAATTCTTTAAGTGCCAAGTGGAGTTAAGCCCCCCAAGTGGAGTAGCGAGCCAAACTCGATGACCGGAGCATCTCCGATAAAACCACGACCCTCGAAGGCTTCTTCGATCTCTTATTAACCATCTAAAACAGTAAGTCCCTTTATCTCTATCCTTTTTCATCTCAAAACAACTTTTTAAACAAACCGACAAAAAAGGAGTTATCTCCGATATAAGTTTCTTTTTAATATTTGTAATGCATGTGATAAGCAAATTAAATCCAGTAACATGCTATACTATTCTTAACCCTTTTCCCAATCATTTAGTTTTTAATTTAACAAAAATTTCATAGGATACAAACATATAACGAACTTTTTCATTAAAATACCATGGACTATAGTATAACACTTCTCGATAATTAGTTTAAATACTTTTAGAAAAACATCACGGGGCAACGACCTATCCCATATGCACACTATGGGTCCATAGCACGGTATTCTAGAGCTATAGTTAATTTAAAGAAGAATTTTTTCATTAAAATACCACACCGTTTTAAAATGGGTTTCTTTAAATCGGTATTTCAAAATTCTTAGTAATTACGCCTCTACAACTCTCATCAGGGGATCCACTAATGGATGGTATGGATTCTCGCACATCCTTGGGACAGTAGAGCGAGACACAGAACTCCTCATGGAGTATTCGGTTTCGAAAGGAAATAAAATACGGTTTTTAAGAAACACGTTTTTTTCTAAACAAAACTAATTTTAAAAAGTTATGAATCCGTATTTTCAATGAAAACATATTAAGAAACTATATTTTAAAAAATGAAAAATTAGAATTTTTAATAAAACACCACAAAGTTTCCAAAAGTAGTAGTTTTCATAAAAATACCATAACTTTAAAAGCTAGGTTTTTATCATTAAAATATCCCAATAATTAAAATTCATGATCAAGAAAACCCTAAATATTACAAATCACCCTCGAGCTTATTTTTAAAACAATATTAATATATATTTTTCATAAAACCACCTCGAGATATACAAACAATATTAAGGACTCTAGAATAATATAGGCTTAAGCGGTATCATTTCTCTTGAGCCCCAGAGAGCCGAAGAAAGTGAATTCTTGCCTATTCAGGTTAAACAGCTCAACGGAGTTATCAATAGCAATTGTCTTGGAAAAAAATATAAATCCTGCCGTCCATATGCAGCAGTTGCCGATTTCTCCCGAACATAAGATTTTTAATAATTTACATCAATTCACATGAAAAGACATGAACTCGAATCCAAACTCGAATCTAAACTTGAACTTGAACTCGAACACAAACTCGAACTCTAACATAACTCGAATCTAAACTCGAATATGAACTCGAACGTAAACTACTCGAACCAACTTGACTCGAACCAAGATTGCAATTTTTATAACTCGCATATTACTCGACTCACTCGAATACAATCTACATCTTTTGCAATCTATGGTTTCGATCAGAATATATTAATCAATCAATCAAATTAATTAAGTATAATTAACCAATTATATATATTATACTCGGGGTACTTGGGATGGTTTCTTGTGTGAATCCAACAGAGCTTCAGGAGTCCCGTATTAATATTTTTTTTTACTTGAATATCAGTCGGGTTGACTCATCCACAGCCTAGAGCCCCGATACTAACACATGAAATGAGCCCGTGTTTCTTTGCTCCTGGGGCTCCACTTTTAAGCTCGTGAATACTTCTACGGCTGCGTTGATATTCACATTTGGGACTTAACGTTAACATAATGACCTTATGGAGACCTATAGTATATACTTACCCATGAACATATACTCTTACTCGTCATATATACTTTACACTTGTCATTTTCTTTACTCTTACCTATTTTTAGGACTTACCGAGCGCTAGTTCGCTAACGGGCATTCCACCCATTTTTCTTCTCTTGGAATGTTTTTCAGATACGGTCGAAACAGAGGAAGTTGAAGCCATATAGGAAGGCTACAACTAGATCGTTACTCAGGCCTAGCTCAGCTTCATTTTCTTTCAGTTTTTGTATGCCACTTGTTTAGGCATTTTTCCTATTGTATTTACTTTCCAGCATAAACTCATGTATTTGTAAATATTGGAAGTTAAATGTAAATAAAGACATTTGTTGAAAATTTTTACGGTCTCCATTTATTCTTGTATTATGTATTATTGTTTCAATACGCTTAGTATATTTATTTAGGAAATGACCTTCTCTGGATAAATATGTCGTGGGCTTACCATGTCACCGTTTCCTTCTACTGGGAAGCGGGGCGTGACAGGTTTTGTTGGTGGCCCATGCAGGTCAGTTCTGCATGAAGTCGCAAACAATATACCACAAGAATTAATGAATTCAACAAATATTTACATTCCTTGCATTTCAAATTCTTTGAATCTATCCTAACCTATCTTTGATATCAAAGTGATGCAATCTCCGAACAATACCAGCACAAACGTCAATGACAATACTCCACCGCCTATGGTTCCAGCACTACCTACCATTGCAGCTCCTATCAATGAGTAAACGGTACTGCTTGAGGCTATCAAGAGCCTATTGGAGGGTCAGCAGCAACAGACTGCTATCCTGATGCACCGCCCCGAAGTCGAAACACCTGGAGTTAAGCAGTTTTGGGCATTACACCCAAATAACTTCTCGAGTAAAGAGAGTTTGCTTGAGGCAGAATAATGGGTTCAAGCGATCAAGAATGATCTGGCAGCAGTTCAAGTGCCAGATATTTCTTGGGTGAGAATTGCTAAGTTGCAACTGACCAATAACGCCAGGGTATGGTGGAAGGCTAAGGAGTGCCGTCTTGCACAACCGATAGAATGTAAAACATTCCGAGACCTCTTCGACACCAAGTACTTTTCAGAAACTGCCCGCTTTGATATCGAGCAGCAATTCATCTATTTACAATAAGGCTCGATGTGGTTCAAGTCAGTAGATGAGTATGATACTGAGTTTACCATGCTCAGTAGGTAAGATATTGTTTCAAATTCAATTTTCTGATATCACTTACTACACTGCTAACACAAGGTCGTAACAAGTTCGCTGCACACCTTATTCCCATTGCTAGGATCCGAGCATGATGATTTCAATAAGGGTTGGACCCTAAAATCCAAGCTGCACTCGCTACAGGGGATTTCCAACCCATGAGCTTGCTTTGAAGGCTGCCCGACGCTATGAGGCAGTTGTGAAGAAGAAGGCTAGGCCGCAGACTGCCGATGTGAAACGCTCTGTGCACCAGATCACAGGAGGGGCCTCTTCCAAGCCAATTTTCAACGGACTATCTCGGAGGCCAGTAGGTTCGTTCGCCAACAGCAGGCCAGACTTTTTCATCTACTGCAAAAGAATAGGGCATCTTGTGAAGAACTGCCGTAGGGCAGACAACTTGTGCATGATCTGTGGGTCTTCTACTCACGCCATTGGAGCATGCCCCCTGAACCGAGGACCCAACAACCCTCCAGCTAGACCGGCGATCCAAGCTCCTCCTACCCGGTTAGCTCTATCCGCTCCAACTCCCCGCACTTAGACCGCTCAACCCCAATGCTGGGTGTTTAACCAAGTATAGAGGAAAGTGCCACGACGTTAATCATTCACTATGTCGGTCGAATAGGCCGAAGCTACATGTCAAGTTATTACTGGTAAATCTCTTCTCTATTCTCTTTTAAGACCTTTCAATTCATAGCCATCTTATATTTTTTATACCTATACCTATCTCACGCGACTTAGGTACAATCTTAGTAGCCTCCCTATATGCACTCGTGCTTCTCGACACTGGTGCATCACATTGCTTTATATCGCAACGGTTCGACTGAACTCATGCGATCCCAGTTAAACCGCTCGTATCCAGCTGGAATGTCAGTTCAGGGAATGTCGTTCTAAAAGCAACTTTGGGATATGATTTGGGTCTAGTGGTCGTCTGCAGTCGAGAATTCTATGCGGATTTCAAGGTGCTGGACATACCGAATTTTGACGTAGTCTTGGGGATGGACCGGCTGGGAACTTTTTTCGCTACCATCGATTGTCGCCAAAAGAGGGCAGTGTTCGAAATACCAGATCATCCAGTGTTCTATTTCAAGAGTGAAGACCGAACCTTGGAGCCTAACATCTACAGAGCAAAACCAAAGAAGGCAGAGATTGCAGCGTTGCAAGTGGAAGAATCAAAGCCAGAGGTAGTTCGAGAGTTCGAGGATGTATTACGGGAAGATATATCAGGTTTGCCACCCGATCGAGCTCTTAAATTCAGTATCGATTTACAACCCGGCGCACAACCAGTAATAAAAGCTCCGTACCGATTAAGTCCGGAGGGATTGAAGAAGATTCGCATTCAGTTGGACAAACTCCTGAGGAAAGGTTGGATTCGTCCCAGTACTTTGAGCTGGGGATCTCCGGTGCTACTGGTGAAGAAGAAGGAAGGTTCTTACAGGATGTGTGTGGATTATCGAGCTCTGAACGAAGTGACAATTAAGAACAAGTATCCACTACCACGCATCGATGAACTTTTCGATCAGTTAAGTGGGTCTTGTGTCTTTTCAAAGCTAGATCTTCATTCGGGTTATCATTAGGTGAAGGACAAAGAGTCTGACATTCCGAAGACGGCGTTTAGGACTTGTTATGGTCATTATGAATATCTCGTAATGCCATTTGGAGTGAGAAGTGCACCTGCCATCTTTATGAACCTGATGAACCAAGTTTTCCGAGAGTACTTAGACAGATTTGTTGTTATATTCATCGATGACATCCTGGTGTATTCAAAGAATCAGAAAGAACACGCCGAGCACCTACAGATTGTCCTGGAGACATTACGACAACATCAGCTCTACGTCAAGTACAACAAGTGTGATTTTTGGCTAGATCAAGTCGAATTTCTGGGAAATATCATTTCAGGCGAAGGGATCTCTGTGGATCCAGCTAAGGTGTTAGCTGTCAGTGAGAGGCCGACACCAAAGACGGTGAAAAATAGACGAAGTTTCTTGGGTTTAGCAGAATATTACTGATGATTCATCGAAAGATTCTCAAAGATCGTAGCACCCATGACCAAGCTTACATGTAAAGACGAGGCATTCATGTGGTCAGAAGCATATAAGAAGGCTTTTGTAGAACTCAAGTCGAGGTTAACCTCTGTACCTATCCTTGTAATACCGGATCAATCTGGTGGATTCGTTGTGTATTGTGATGCGTCCGGTAAAGGATTAGGATGTGTTCTACACCAGCATGGAAATGTTGTGACTTTTGCATCTAGACAACTAAAGGTTAATGAGCGCAACTATCCAACACATGATCTAGAATTGGCAGTCGTCATCTTCGCACTCAAGATTTGGTGCCACCATCTTTTGGGAGAACGAGTGGATATATACACTGACCACAAAAATCTGAAGTATGTATTTACTCAGAAAGAACTCAACATGCGGAAGAGAAGATGGTTAGAACTCATGGCGGACTTCGACATCAACCTACAGTATCATCCTGGGAATATGAACGTAGTTCCCGATGCCCTTAGTCGCCAGCCATTAGCAATGAACCTCACCGCTCAATGGAGACTACAACAAGAACTGCATGGATTGTAGATCGAAATAGTAGTGCCAGGTAACGCTTTATATTAGATGGACTTATAAGTCCAGTCCACTCTTGTAAATCAGATCAAGACAGCTCAAGCAAATGATGCCAAGCTATAAAAGATCCAAGAACAAGTAGAAAATGGATTTCGAATCGACTTCATCATCCACGAAAATGGATCTTTGCAATATGAGATCCATTTATGCGGGCCAATCGGACCTGTTCGAGAAGAGTTGATGAAAGAAACTCATAGCTCTCCGTATTCGATACACCCCGGTGGTATGAAGATGTACAAGAATCTACAACAACACTATTGGTGGCATGGAATGAAGCGAGAAGTAGCAAGGAGTGTAGCCAAGTGTTTAGTATGTCAGCAAGTGAAGGCTGAACATCACAGAACTGCTAGTCTACTTCAGCCGTTCCCAATCCCCGAATGGAAATGACAACACATTACCATGGACTTCGTGACTGCTCTCCCCCGTAGCACGAAGGGTAACGATGCAATTTGGGTTATTGTGGATCGACACACCAAGTCAGCTCACTTTATTCCATTTAGAGTTGGCCAGTCAACCGAGACGTTAGCAAAGAAGTACATGGAGGTGAGCATAAATCTAAAGTAAGATTTAAACCTTCATGATGTACCATATTTGATACCCATAAACTCGTGCAGGAGATCACGAGATTGCATGGAGTACCTGTCTGTATCGTCTCCGATAGTGATACAAGATTCCAATCACAATTTTGGCAGTCTGCAAGCTAGCTTAGGAATAAGTCTGAATTTTAGCACGGCGTATTATCCATAAATAGACGGACCGTCCGAGTGAACAATTCAGATTCTAGAAGACATGCTAAGAGCCTGTATGTTAGACTTCGGATGTTCGTGGGAAGACCACCTACACCTTTTAGAGTTTTCATACAACAACAGCTATCAGGCAAGTATTGGGATGGTACCATTCGCAGCACTCTACGGATGGAAGTGTCATTTACCGCTGAGCTGGGACGACGTTGGAGATCGTGAACTTCTTGGACCAGAGATGATTGTGGCAACTGTGGACGTAGTTCGCACGATCAGAGAAAGGATGCGAATAACTCAAGACTGACAGAAGTATTGGGTAGATGCAAAGCGTCGACATCTGGAGTTTCAACTTGGAGACCATGTATTCCTTAAGATCTATCCAAACAGATGAGTGATACATATTGGTAAAAGGGGTAAATTAAGTCCAAGATACATAGGACCGTTCGACATACTCGAACGAGTTGTAGAAGTGGCATACCGTTTAGTACTACCACCTTCATTAGAAGGAGTGCACAACGTGTTCCATATATCCCAACTACGATGATATGTGAGTGACCCTAGCAACATACTTGATCACTCAGAGCTCACGGTACAAACTGACTTAATCTGCGAGCAATAACTAGTTGAGATACCGGACCGAAAGGTTAAAAAATTACAGAACAAGGAGGTAAACTTGGTCCAAGCGATGTGGAGAAAAGATTCGCCAGGAGAATCAACTTGGGAAAGAGAAGAAGAAATGCGTACACGATACCCTTACCTTTTTTGAAAATTAGTCCCTATGTAATTGTAAATTTCGAGGACAAAATTTTTATAAGGAGGGTCGAATGTAACGATTCTAAAATCCCTATAAAAAAATTTCTTGTTTATTGTACAGAAAAGGGTATTACAACCTGTGTAAGAGTTAAAAGTTATTTTTGTTTAATAAAAACAAGAAGTAATTTGTAGCTCACTGGTAAATCCTCTGCATTGCTGTGACATAGCCTATGTGTTCGATTCTCATCAGACACAATTTTTTTAATTTTTTTTAATTTTTCGGAAGCCTGAGAGTTGTGTTCCTTCAAAATTCGTACAATATAAAAAGAGCTAAGCTCTGTCAAATTTTGTTGAGGCAGCGCCTCACGTGCTCATCACACGGACGCCAATGTGCAAAGCACAGAAACACTTTCTAAGTAAGAATTCAAATTCTTATATGGCGCCGCACGTGCTCATCACGCGGGCGCCAATGTGCAAAGCACAGAAAAACTTTCCGAGTAAGAATTAAATTCTTATACGGCGCCGCATGTGCTCATCATGCGGGTGCCAATGTGCAAAGCGCAGGAGTATCCATCGTAAGAATTAAATTCTTAAGCGGTGCCCACTTGCACAACACGTGAGCGTCCGCGCCCAAATCAAAATCAACAGAATTAAATTCTACATAAGAATTTGGGATACTCTCTATTAAACAGAGCCGTTAGATCAAAGATCCAACGGAAATGATAAATCATCAAAATATAGAATCAAATTTTATTAGGAGAAAATATCTCCCAAATCTTTCTAAATAAGAAAGATACTCCCGATTGGATCAATGATCTAATAATAGAATAAAATTCTATTTTGGGAATATATTCCCTCAATCTTTCTGAACAAAAATAGATTGCTCTCTGTAAAACAGAGAACCCTTGGATTAAAAATCCAATGGTGATTAAAAATCACCATTTTACAGAATAAATTCTGTATATAGGAAAATACTTCCCCAATCTTGTTAAAAATAAGAAAACACATTCTGTAAAACAGAAGTCCTTTGATCAAAGATCCAACGGTGGGTAAAATTCCCCAAATCAATTTTGAGTTCAATTAAATCAATTGGAATCTCTCAATGAGAGATTTTTTCAAAACTAATTAACAATTTGCCTCCACTATATAAAGTCCCTGAGACTTCAAGCCTCATACACCACAGAGACAAAAACAGAGGAGAGACCATAGAAAAATCCCCTACAAGTTTCTAAAAAGAATACAGAGAGCTTTAAAAACAATAGAGAATTTAATTCTCAAAGAGGAGGCTTCCCTTTCAAAAAGAGAACCGAGGTAAAGAGAATACAGAGATAAAAATATCTCTTTTATCTATTTTAAGGGTTTAACCATTTTTAAAGAACTCAGTTCTTTCTCTGGATCAGAGATTCACAAAGCAAGTCTCCTACAAGTTGAGAATTTAATTCTCATCGGGAAGATCTTGTTCTGGAGAATCAAAGATTCAGAAAAGAACTAGGTCCAAAAAGAAAACAAAAGGAAAAAGAACCTATAAAGATCTTAGTTCTTAAAGAAAAACCTGATTCTAGATCTTCAAAAATGAAGATCTTAGCAATCATTAATGGTCAAAATTCCATTAACAGAGATTTAATCTCTAAAAAAGAAAAAAGGACTAGCACCTCACGTGTTTCCCACTTGGGCGCCCTTTTAACAGCGCCTAATGCCTCACGTGAAAAACACGCGGGCGCCCAAAACAGAAGGCCAACACCTCACATGAAACACACGTGGGCGCTGAATAAAAGTGCTTAGCACTATATATACAGCCAAAACAGTTGAGTGCTTACCATTGATTAGGCAGCGTCCAGCGCCTCACATGCTCCTCACGTGGGCGCCATATAAAAAGTGCTTAGCACTTCATATACAGCCAAAACGGTTGAGTTCTTAGCACTAATTGGGCAGCGTCCAGCGCCTCATGTGCTCCTCACGTGGGCGCCATATAAAAAGTGCTTAGCACTCTATATACAGCCAAAAAGGCTGAGTACTGATTGGGCAGCCCCAGCGCCTCACGTGCACCTCACATGGACGCTATAAGAAGTGCTTAGCACTTCACATTTAGTCAAAAGGACTAAAGTGTTCAACATTTATTGGGCAGCGTCCATGATTGAATGCTTCACATGACATATATGTGAGCATCGGAGCACAAATAAGTGCTTAGTAATTTTACATAAAAAGAAAAGCACTGAACAAACAGAGCCCCAAATAAGTGCTTAGTACTTTTGAATGAAAAAAGAATAAGCAGAATAAGCCCAAATTGGCTAAGTCTCTGAAGTTTTCTTACAGCTAAGTCCAAATGCTCTTTTGCTGGATTTTAAGTAAAAATGATCCAAAAATGTTGTTGAGTTGATCTTAGTCTCAAATAAGACTAATGTATCCTTAGCGAAAACAAACTGAGCCCAAATGCTCGCTTATAGATTTAAGTTGATCTTATTCTCAAACTAGGTTAACGGTCTTTAAAAAGAAAACAAAAATATTTCTGAACTCTAGGAATATACAACCTAAGTTCAAAACCCCGTCAAGAAAATCCTTGACCCAAGCCCAAATCTGTAACAACTCCAATTTTAGTGTACAAAAATTTGTTTAAAAGTTAATATATACTTGGGGTATTTACATTTCCTGTGAGTACTATAAGTATTTTATTTTCTTTTTAATAGCAAGAAAGAGCTTGTAACTTATTGGTAAGACCTTGCTTGCTGAACCAAAGCACCAGAGTTCAAATCCCATTAGCCACATTATTTTTTGATTAGTTTTCTTTTAAATTTTTAGACGCCAAAGAGCCTACACGTGCATAACCCGTAAAAACCAAAAGTCATATATAAAACAAACTGGCCCAGGGGGAGACCAAGTGGCGATGGACACATGACGACAAGACTCGGGCCGACTCACCTGAATCGACCCGGCGACTCGGTGGGATCGGCTGGCGCCGCCGGTCGACTCGGAGCTAAATCCGAGTTTTCTTTTGGAAATTTATGTCTTTTGATCTCCCCCATAACCCTGTACACTTTAAATACCCTGCACATTTACAGAGTCAATAAAAACATATATTTACTCTATTTTGAATACAATTTTTAATACAATTTTCATACAACCTTTCATCTACCCGAAACCCTAGATTACCCTATAAATACCACTCTAAATCACACCCCCCTCACTCACAAACTCTGTCCAAACTCTCAAGAAAAATCTCTATACTTTTGTGTACAAGTGGAGTTAGCGAAGGGCGAAACTCCGACGAACTTCCGACGATGACCCTAGGATCTCCCGGCGACAAAACGACGTACCGGAACTTACTTCCACTCCCCCTTCCTCTTTTCTAAGATAAATTCCAATAATTTCCTCCTCCCTCTTCACTTTGCTATTCTAAAAACTTGTATTTCTGAAACCCGACGGAAGCGGAGTTAATCCGACTTTTGATTCGGTTTTTCTTAAAAACTCCATCTTTTCCTAAATACAAACATATCAAACCCTCACATCTTGACTATTAAACATTAACAAAATATCATGAACAAGTTTCATAGCAAAATATTTCACATTGTAATTTTTATTGTATTTTTTCAGTAAAATATCATGTAGTTTAGTTTCGACATTAAATATCATAATTCCTTGCTATATTTTTAAATAGATCACGAGGTAATGACCTACCTCCGCACAATACTCATATGCAACATAGCACGATGCCTTTCGAGAACATAAAATACAGGAAAATGCAATTTTACACATAAATACCTTTTACTATAAAAACCTTTTCTACAAGATTATGTATTTTAAACAAATCTTTGCAAAGCGCCGCTATAACCCATTTTGGGGAACCCGTTCGGGATGGTGCGGATTATCGCACATCTTCAGGTTTAGTAGTGCGAGATGCAGACCTCCGCAAGGAGTATTTGGTCTTGAAAGATTTAAAAATACAAATATATTAAGAAAATGAGATTTCTAGAAAAATAATATATTAAATTATTTTTATAAATATATATATATACACACATATATATATATACATAGATATATATATATATATTTATATGTATCATCAAAATTTCTATTTTTGATATAGTATAAATATTCCAACTTTTCTAAATCAAAAGAATCACTTTACTTGAAAATACCATGTAATTCTATACAAGTTCAATTCTTTACAATTAAATACCTTATATTATGAAATTAGGTTTTATTCACTAAAAATGTCACAATGATAAAATATATATCAATGAAAACTTTAAAGACGATAATAAAATAATTGAGGTGTATTTTGGAAACTATACAAAATTATTTTTACATAAAACCCCTTAAGTTTTATAAATTACAATAAGGACCCTAGTAAATATAGGTTTAAGCGGGACCGGTCTCTTGAGCCTTAGGGAGCCGGAGATATGGGTGCTTGCCTATTTAAGGTAGACAACTTAACAAACGGTGTTATCAACACGGTAATCGTCTTTGAAAAAGACACAAATCTTGCCACCCATGTGCAGCGGTTACCGATAACATCAAAACCTAATTCAGGACTTCAATTTCTTTTCTAATTGTTCTGACTCAGATCGAGTCTCATTATAAATAATCTTACTTGAATATGATTCAAGTACAAATTATAATTCAATATGAATCCATGAATCCATATAATCAATCTGTTCAATCTATTGAATCTGTGTTGACTGAACTGAACTATGGATATACTTCCATCGACATGATTCTCCAGTTACATCCATTTACTGATTGTTCCCCTCCGAATGGCGGCGCACAAGACTGCGATGTCTTGGCACTGAGACTCGGGGCAGATGCTAATTGGTGCTATCTGTCCACCTCTCCGAAGATGCCAAGTTGATTTATGGCACCATGTATCGAAGGTTTAGACGGATGCGTCCGATGTAGCAGACTTCGTCAGATTCCCCCTCGTTTGAGGGGTTTTTGATTGTGGGGACGCTCTTCCCTGCAGGCGCAAGCCCCTGCAGTTAATTACGCTACCGCATTGCGGTAACAACTTTCTCCTTCTCCAGATGGTCACTTCGTGTCGTGGGTGTTTGTTTTGTGTTTTGTTGCCCGTGGATTGTTTATGGAGACTGAGTTATGTCGTCGCCCGTAGGGCGTGGACTAGTCCAAATCCGTATTATCTTAGGTTTGGGTTTGGGGGTTTGGTTTGAGGATACGTTAGCCATACTTGAGGCGAATATCAACTCAAACGTTTGTTAAGGATACGTTAGTTTAATTTTGAGACTAAGATCAACTTAACGGGATCGTTTAGATCCGACAAAGGAGCGTTTTAGGCTCCATTGTTCCAGTTTAGGGACATAGTGGTCCATCGTATGTATGGCCGTCGGGACCCGTCACCTCTCTGACGACGTTGAAGGATTACAACGACGGATGTCAGAGGAGTTCAGGGATGTACCCTCGAGCCAGAGTTAATTGGGGGGATTCATAGTCCAGTCTGTTTGAAGGTTTAAGGATACGTTAGCCATCTTTAAGGCTAAGATCAACTTAAACGGGACCGTTTAGATCCGACAAAAGAGCATGCGGGGCTCTATTGTTCTAGTTTAAGGACATTGCGGTCCATGGGTAGTTTAAGGACATTGCGGTCCATGGGTAGTTTTAAGACATCTCGGTCGATGGGTAGTTTTAAGACATCTCAGTCGAGGTTAAGGACGTCGTAGTCCATGGGTTTAAGGACTACATAGTCCGTTATGTGCTCTGGATGCTTCACACGGGTTCACTGCCGTACTTGGCGAGGACCAGGCTCCGCTCTGGGCGTTTTCCGCGGGGTCAAAGAGTGACGTTATCCGCATTCCACGTAACCAGGAATTTTGCACTAGATGCTTCACACGGGTTCACTGCCGTGCTCGGCGAGGACTAGGCTCCGCTCTGGGCGTTTTCCGCGGGGTCAAAGAGTGACGTTATCCGCGTTCCACGTAACCAGGAATTTTGCATTAGACACGGGTTTAAGGACCCCACAGTCCATATCAATGTGTGGTCGTCGGGACCCGTCACCTCTTTGAAGACATTGAGGGATTACAATGCTAAGTATCAAAGGGGTGAAGAGATGTACCCTAGAACCGGAATGGCTTAAATAGTCCTTGACCCAATTTGGGATCAAGACCGATTAATTATGTTATGAGCCCATTAGCCCAGTTAATTACGAATTGAAGACTCATGGCCCAGCTTGGGCTAAGTCCGATCATGTCTGGAATATTGGCTTCTTGTTGGTCCATTGAAGGAGAGGCTTTGCCTCTATCCATTTAGCCAATTGGGCCAAAGCCTAGTGTTAAACACTACAGAGCAATCAGTGTTGAACACTGGGAATGAGGTTGACAAGTTAGTGTTTAATACTAAAAGATAATTGGTGTTAAACACCAGCAACAAGGCTTTCAAATTATCATAAACACTAAAACAGATCAGTGTTGAACACTGGCAATGGAGATCTCAATTAGTGTTAAATACTAAGGTAATCAGTGTTGAACACTGCGAATAAAGTTCTTTGATTAGTGTTGAACACTAGGGCCCAACAGTGTTTCAATACTGGATTCGAGAGTTCCAATTTAGTGTTGAACATTAAGGCAAGAGGGGTCACGTGGCAACACGTGAGAGCGCCCTCCCTTCATTTATTCTGCTGAGATTATCGCATCTTTCAGAGCATCACGTGCCATCACGTGACGGGCATTCAAATGCTTATATGTTAAAGCTTCTGCCGAGGGTCACGTGGGTCACGTGGGGTGCTGCCTCAAAGGGGCTTTCTGTAGATCTCTTGGGGGGGTCACGTGGTGACACGTGACCCTGCCTCTATGTATGTTGTTTAGAGGATCTGTTAATCTTTTCCAGGAATTAAATTCCTCGTAGGGTTAAACCCTGACAGTAATTTCAGAGGAATTAAATTCCTACTTCCTTTTGAAGATTTATATTCTGAATAGAGTTGGACTCTGAATTTTCTGTAGGAATTAAATTCTTCATATATGTGAAGAACTGAATAGGGTTAAACCCTAATAAAAGCTTTTAAGGAATCAAATTCCCACTTTCTGTTAAATTATGATCAAGGGAATTAAATCCCCGCTGTTCCAACAGAACTAGGTTCTTAATTAGGGTTAAACCCTGTTTCTTTTTGTTCTGAAGGAATTAAATTCCCATAACACAGGGTCAAGCCCTAGTTTTATTTTAAAGGAATTAAATTCCTATAGTTCTGTGAGAATTAAATTCTCGTGCTTCCATTCCCTCTCTATGTTTTGGATTTGCATGGCAGGATCTCAACCCATTGAGAATTAAATTCTCAGATTCAAGGGAAGATGTGCACTTTGCAGATCCTCTATCAAAGAGAGAAGAAATATATTCTTCCGTTTTATATATCAGAGTTAAACTCTGTTGAGAATTAAATTCTCCTTTCTTTCAAGGAGCCTTCCCTTTCTTACCTAGGGTTTTCTTTTGCAGAAGATCCAAGTTCCTTGAAGTATCAAGGCTCTCTCTCCCTTTCTTCCCTCTGCGTATCTATCTCTCTTTTCCATCCCTGTGTCTCTTGGCTCCTATTTATAGGAGAAGCAGCCGAATCAATTAGTTTTTGACGAATCTTCATTGAGAGATTTGATTTGCATCCATCATTCGTTTTTGACCTTTGGATTATTAGGTGAATTTTATTCACCATTGGATTTCAAATCCAGAGATTCTCCTTTGTTATTTCGGTTAGATTTAAAGGGGAAATCTTTCCAAACCCGAGATTTTCCTATAAATAGGTGATATTTAATCACCTCTGAACCTTTAATTTAATTGTTTCTAGATAGTCGCTTTCCTTTGGAAGGATTTGAATCTCCTTCAGAATTTAATTCTGTTAACAAAATGGGCTTTAAAAGCCGGTCACGTGTGACCACGTGACCCATGGTCACGTGTGGACACGTGACCCCCTTGGAACGAGCCTTCCTCTTTCTTTTTGCGCTCTGTCTTCTGGTTGCTGCTTAACCGTCACGTGCCACCACGTGACCCCTGGTCACGTGTGAGCACGTGACCCTTGTCTGGACTCTTTTTCTTGATTTAACTGGAGAACAATTCTGATGTTTTGAGCGTCACGTGCCAACACGTGACCCCTGGTCACATGGGAGCACGTGACCTCTTTTGAAGCTTTTTCCTTGATTTGATCAGGGAACCGATGTGCCTTTGAATCCGCTTTAAAATGTCACGTGCCAACACGTGACCCTGGTCACGTGGGAGCACGTGACCCTTTCTGAAGCCCTTTTCTTTGATGTAGTCAGGAAGCTGAATCTGCCTTGATGATGCTTTTAGATGTCACGTGCCCACACGTGACTGCTGGTCACGTGTAAGCACGTGACCCTTTTCTGAAGCTTTTCCCATAAGCT
Source organism: Agapanthus africanus (assembly GCA_030015575.1). NCBI lineage: Eukaryota > Viridiplantae > Streptophyta > Magnoliopsida > Asparagales > Amaryllidaceae > Agapanthus > Agapanthus africanus. Next base: position 857,955,932 of record CM057339.1, read on the forward strand.
TTTCTGATTTTAAATCAGGAAACAAATGCCCCTACAGCGTTGTTCTCACGTGTCAGCACGTGAGTGCAACGCTGTCACCTTTTGTGACTGTTGGATTCCTTTAGGGATTTGGTGAGATGAAGCGTTTCCATCGCCTTCTATAAATACCACCGTCTCTTCCGAGGAGCCTTCACTTTGCTCATCTTCTTCTTCTGAGAACTTTTCCCTTGAGAATTTAATTCTCGCTTCCAGAGCTTAGTTCTCTGTCTTGAAACAATCTTCAGAGTTTAACTCTGTTCGAAAAGAATTCTTTTCCTCAGGTAATGTTCTTGGACAAACGATGGACCTTCACATTCCTCTGGATTTTAAATCCAAAACAAGGGTTTTTACCCTTTTTTCTTCATGTTTTTCCATAAGAACATGAAACCGCTTAACCTTCAAACTGTAGATCTCTTAGGGTTTAGATGATCTTTGGGGAGATGATGATGGCGTTTCAACTCCATGGAATTTAATTCCATCCAAAAATGTTTTTGGGAATTTAATTCCCTTTTCTTAATAAGGAATTTTAATTCCAATGAAGAACTCAGTTTCTTCACACGGAGGCTTCCTGGGGTCTCTTGGCCCGAGATTGTTCTTCTGCAATTAATGGAATGGGGGTTTTGTAATGATGTCTTCTGTGGGAATTTAATTCCTTTGATCTTGTTGGATTCATTGTAGAGCCCGAGACAGATCCTGTTGGGGGGAATGTGCATGGTCATCATTCTTTATTAAATGAGGATATTCCCTTTGTTTTATTGTAACTATTTGGTCTCATTATTAATGAGCCGTCATCCGGATTTTGTGGGGCCCATGTGTTTTGTAGCCAATGGTCCCAGGAAACTCTGCTGTTGCTTTCTTCAACTAGTCTTCATGTTCATGCATGAATATATATTGCTAACTTTTCTTTTAACGGTCTTCCTTTATTGGATTTCAGGTGCGATGGCTTCTGTTCCACGCTTTCCCTTTTCTCGCTCGGAGGCTGCTTTTCCTCAGTCACCATCTGATGAGGAAGCGATGGCGATGATTCGGGCCCATGACCCGAACTGCACCAACCTTCTTCATGGGGATCTTGGTACAGTCAGATTATTCAGGGTCGCCGGAGTTTTCTTTGCGTGGTGCCGACGGAGCCCACTTTCCCATTTTTACCGATGGATCCTCCGAGGACAGTTTTTGCTGTGGAAATGCCCAACTGGACTCCAACGGGGAGGCTGGAGCCTTCGACGACCGGCATTCCGAACCATCCGATCCCGGCCATAGACATCTTGGGACGGCGTATCTGCCAGGGTGAGGCCCACCCATGGGGGCAGATCTATAAGATAGGGCTCACTCCCCGACACCCCACGGGCTATCTTCTCTGGGCTCGCTACATCCTTGCCACCCATCGTGCGCGGCTGCAGAAGGTCGGGCTTTATCAGGCAATATACGCGTCACTCTTCCATTATAAGTCCCCGCATGTCTGGTGGGTTAAGGCGTTTTTGAACCAATGGAATCTTCCCACCAACACTTTCATTCTAGGAGATCGTGAGGTCTCGATCTCTCTTGCAGAATTTTATGAAATCTCGGGATTGCCAATCAGGGGTGCACTGTATGAGGAGTTGTTGCCTCCTGACGAGTATGTCTTTGAGCCCGAGTCTGCACCGACTGACGGCTTGTCTGTTGAGAACGCCGTTCGCCACAAGCGCCCCAACTTGATCAAGGCGCTGGGTATTTTTGATCGATTGTTCACTGAATCTGAGGAGCAGGGTGTTACTTTTAAAAGCTTCATTTCCTGCTTCCTTCGTGAGGACGTCATATCGAAGACTGCTCCGAAGTTTGCTAACATCAAAGACCCCTTTGGGTTTGGTCCGAAGAAGCTACCGACCGCTGAATCGGACTTGCCACAATATTATATTCCCATCATGTCGCCGATGTCTTTTGAGTCCGTTGCAGCACCCGGTATGGATGAGGAAACATTCTTCGTGGGGTTTGTCAGTGTTTGGCTTAGTTGGTTCGTTATCCCCATGCATCGCCGCTTCATGAGAGCCTCGGTCATCTACCCGGCTTATCGTATTGCTGAGGGGACGCGGTTGGCCATCGGCATCCCGGCCTTGGCGCACCTCTATAATGGATTGGGCACCGCAGCTAATACCTCTACGCCTGGCGTGGATGTGGTAAACTTTTCGCTTCATTATTTCACGTCCTGGATCGAAATGCACGTATTGGGGGCTTTTGCCATGCATCAGAGGCCCTCATTTTACGATGCCTACCCCTTTCCACGACTTATGCGATTAGTGGATGCTTCTGCCGCCGACCCGACTCAATTCGGGGCTATTCGGGTGCTGATTTCTCGTTACGCTGCCGCTGGCGGGATGGTTTTTAATGATCGGGTCTTGTCTACTCCCTCAGGTCCAGTTCAACAACTCTGGGATTTGTCAAAAGACAACGCACCTTCTTTGAAGCCCCGGGAGGCTGTGCACTTATATACAATTAGACCGGGCTACTTGGTGTTTCGCCAGGACAGTGCAGCTCTTTTCATGCGGTACAATCCGCATCGATTTGCCCGACAACTTGGATACGACCAGGGTGTTCCCTTCGAGGCTTTTCTAGTCGCCCCAATCCCTTCGCTCGATGCCGTTCGCGATGCAGCTCATCATTTCATGAGGCTAAACACCGGCTCCCACTTCATTGTCCCTGAAGCCGAGTACATGCCTCGATGTGTGGGTGCTTTTACGGGCTGGTATCTTCATCGGATCAGCCCAATTATTCTTGAAGAAAGAAGGGTGCTTCTTGGTCATGACGCCCCTCCTCAGGTTTCGGGAGCTGAGCTACGACCGAGGGTTCCAGTCCGCTTTCCTTTGAGGGAGATTGGCACCGCGCTCATTCCGGGGGAGTCCGGGGTAGACCTTACTCCAATAGCTGGTATGCCCTTGGGTTCTCGATCGAGGGGTAAACGGGCCCTGATGGTAGCACCCCTGCCGGTGGCGGCACCGCCCCCTGTAGCGTCGACGATGGCGATGTCGTCCTCGGTTGTGGCGCCGAGCGAGAGTAACAGGGATGAGGGCGCTGAGGGCGATGTGGGCCAGCGCCGCCCTAAGGCTTCGCGAGGGAGGAAGCGGTCATCCTCAGCGACCGGCTCTGGGTCTAAACGGCGGAGGAAAGCGGCCACCATCCTGCTTGATTCTGTGGCGGAGTCTGAGCCTATCCTTGCAAACGAACCATTGGCCTTGCAAGAGTCAGATGCTGGACTTCTCTTCCCGAGTTCGGCTGATGAGGAGGCCGCACAGTTGGCTGAGGCTATACGGCGTTCAAAAGACGCGTCTCATAACGCCAAGGTTCCGAAGAAGTCTTATCCCGCTGTGATTTTTTATGAAGACCCTTCGTGGATTCGGCGGCGATTTATCGGCCCTTTGGAGGAATGGTGGGAAAGGGCTTTGAAGCAGGCCGCTTCAGAAGACGCCGCTGATGCGCTTTCTTTATGGACCGGCGGTCATGAGTCTACCCTTAAACCCCGGCGAGCTCACCTCCTTGAGAAGGAGAAGCGGCTTGAAGAAGCCATATTGAGGGCTTCTTTGCGTATAGGTACTTTGTGCTTCTTTTGTAGTCTTTCCGATTATTTATGCTCGTGGGTATGTATCATTATTCTTATTTGCATCGTGCAGAATCTTCGACGCTGGGGGAGCTCCCTACTGGCCCATTAAAGCTAAAGCCCGCTGAAATTCTCAATGAAGCCTTGCTGGATGTGGAGGGGGCTGATGAGGCTGCTCCTCTCATGGTAGAACCTCCAGCGGCGGTTCTTGATCAGGGAGTGCTTGTCCCTTTGGGGGAGGCTCCCTTGGAGGCCGCCGCCCCAATGACTCTTACTGAGGGCGGCCCAAAGGCTGGAAGCGAGGTAGTCGGGACTACTCTCCCTTTGTTGGAGCCTGAGGTCACGGCGGAGACCGTTGAAGCTGCTATCCCCCCGGCTCAGAATGGGAGGAGTGTTGAAGGTATCCCTCTGCGTTTTAATTTAGCAACCCCTTCATATTCTGAACTCTTTTATCTTTCCTAGAATTGCGCGGCTTGGCGGCCACGATCGCGGATCTGTCGCCTCGCCAGTCATTTCAGCGTTTATTGGAGATGGCAGCTCCGCAGGCGATCTCCCCTCAGCGTATTGTCCTTTCCTCTGGGCAAGGTTAGTGTCATTCGCCATTTTTTACCATAGCATTGTTACTATTTTGCGAAATGACGTTGATGTCTCTTATAGTTTTGGAAGCCGACGATGAGGTCGAGGTCGTTGAAGGGCCAGGGGAACCTTCAGCTCCTACTTGCATGACTGTCGGTGAGTGACATTTTATTATAGTCCCGTTCGTTCTGCGTTTAAGAGTTTTACTAACATTTGCCAAATTTGAACAGCCCTGCCAGTCTCCATGGCTTTGGAATCACGCATTGTGATGCTGCCCGGCCCCTACGCTCTGCGGGCTTCAGAACGCTTGGCTCAATTGGGCCTTGTCTCCCTATCTTCTTTCGTCGAGGAGCTCCGTGCTGGTAGTGCGACCACAGCCGAAGCGTTTGCTGCTGAAGCTAACGGCTCCCTTCCTTTTCTCGCCACCTATCACAGCGAGGAGGTGGTACGGGTCTGGGTGGAGTTCTGTAGGAAGGTGGAGGCTTGTTTGTATGCTCTCGAGTGTTCTCGCCTTTCCTCGGAGGCCGTGGCTGCAAAGGCGGAGTTACGGGGGCTGATAGCACGGTGCGCGGCAAACATGACGTCATGTGAGAAGAGGCTTGGTCGCAAGTTCTCGGAGAGGGAGCTAGCCTCCAAGGCGCTGGGCGAGCTTCGAGCCAATCTCACAGCCAAGGCCAACAAAGCGTATGAACTCTGGCGGGTGCTTCAGGAGTCCATCAAAGAGGTGGTGGCTCTCGATAAAGCTGCCACGTTTACTCGTGAGAGGGTCGAGGCTCATAAAGCCACCGAGAAAGAGCTCGAAGCTCGGCTCGCTTCGTATCAGGCTCAGCAAGCTCAGGCGGAGGCTCGTCTTCTGGAGATCTTGCGTCATGAAGCCGTGACTCAGCAACAGAATGACGAGTTGGTAAAATTATTGCACCGCCCGCCGGCTTGAGGACTTGTATATTTTTTCCCTTTTTTGTACATACTCATGGATGAGAGTGTCTTTTTTTTTGTTTCTTTCATGAACTGTACTTTGTATCCATTTTGGTTTATGAATAAAAGATACATTTTTCTTCTCAATGGTGTGTCCCCCTTTTTATTGAATGTATTCTGCGGATATTCTACCTCGATCTCCTTGCAGGACAGTGATGGCTTAGGATTCAGGGTTAAGATCTGCTTCCTAAGACTTTTGCATTTTACGAGCCACGAGGGTCTCATAAAGAGTTTTTCTCCCTACAGGTCGAGAGGATCCCATAGGTGTGAGTTCTTCTTAAGAATCGTGAGGATTCTTAAAAGGGTTTTCTCTTGAGAGTCGTAAGGATCCCACAAGAGAGTTTTTCTTCCTTACAGGTCGTGAGGACTTGTAAGTGTTGGATGCGGTCACCCTTGTCCGTGTTTCACGGGGTCAGGGGTCGCTCAAGGTATCGTAGTTTAAAGACATCACGGTCAAGGTTAAGGACCTCATAGTCCGTGAATTTAAGGACTCCACAGTCCGATGTTAGTTTTAAGACATCACGGTCAAGGTTAAGGACCTCATAGTACTTGGATTTAGGGACTCCACAGTCCGATGTTTGGTCGCAGGGACCCGTCACCTCTTTGAAGACGTTGAGGAATTACAACGCCAAGTATCAAAGGAGTGAAGAGATGTACCCTTTAACCAAGGGAGAATCCGTAGGGAATCGGGGTGGTTGATTGTTAGTTTTAAGACATCACGGTCGAGGTTAAGGACGTCATAGTCCGTGGATTTTAAGGACTCCACAGTCCGGTATTTGCTCTGGATGCTTCACACGGGTTCACTGCCGTGCTTGGCGAGGACCAGGCTCTGCTCTGGATGCTTCACACGGGTTCACTGCCGTGCTCTGTGAGGACCAGGATCCGCTCTGGACGTTTTCCACGGGGTCAAAGAGTGACATTATCCGCGTTCCACGTAACCAGGAATTTTGCACTAGATGCTTCACACGGGTTCACTGCCGCGCTCGGCGAGGACTAGGCTCCGCTCTGGATGCTTCACACGGGTTCACTGCCGTGCTCTGCGAGGACCAGGATCCGCTCTGGACGTTTTCCACGGGGTCAAAGAGTGACATTATCCGCGTTCCACGTAACCAGGAATTTTGCACTAGATGCTTCACACGGGTTCACTGCCGCGCTCGGCGAGGACTAGGCTCCGCTCTGGATGCTTCACACGGGTTCACTGCCGTGCTCTGCGAGGACCAGGATCCGCTCTGGACGTTTTCCACGGGGTCAAAGAGTGACATTATTCGCGTTCCACGTAACCAGGAATTTTGCACTAGATGCTTCACACGGGTTCATTGCCGCGCTCGGCGAGGACTAGGCTCCGCTCTGGATGCTTCACACGGGTTCACTGCCGTACTCTGCGAGGACCAGGATCCGCTCTGGACGTTTTCCACGGGGTCAAAGAGTGACATTATCCGCGTTCCACGTAACCAGGAATTTTGCACTAGATGCTTCACACGGGTTCACTGCCGCGCTCGGCGAGGACTAGGCTCCGCTCTGGATACTTCACACGGGTTCACTGCTGTGCTCTGCGAGGACCAGGATCCGCTCTGGACGTTTTCCACGGGGTCAAAGAGTGACATTATCCGCGTTCCACGTAACCAGGAATTTTGCTGATTGTATCCGCATTTCACGGGATGGAGGTTTGACCGTTGGCGATATGTATACCACCGAGCCATGGAACTGGGAGTTGCCGCTGTTCCGCTTAGCTTGAAGTTGTGTCCGTTGTTACGAGATGAGTGTTGGGATGATCTCTAGGTCGCTTGTGGCCCGTCGAGATTTAGCTTCTTTCCTTGGTGAAACCTGGGGGAGGGAGGTATGTCCCCTTTTTGTTTATGCCATTGGATTGTATACAGGGTGTGATGGAACATCACCTGTAAGGCATACATTTTATTTTTATTTTATTTCTTTTTCCGCGATGCTCTATCGTTTCAGCTTTTATATCGCGAAGGTCGCGATTGCCCCATCATTTCGGCTATTTTTCGCGGTGCCCAATCATTTCGGCTATTTATTTATTTTCTACTCGCTGCTTTTTATTGCGAGTTGCCCCATCGTTTCGGCTATTTTTCATGCATACATTTTTATTTGCTGCTTTTTATTGCAAGTTGCCCCATCATTTCGGCTATTTCGTAGGCATGTGTGGCTTGCTAGCTTTTTCGCCGCAAACTTGGATTTTAGACACCGATTTCGGCAACAGCACCGCTGCAACTGGGATGTTGCCAGGAGCGAATCATCATTTGCCTCTGTCGATATTGAACAAAGGTGGCTTAGTAAACAAGGTTAAGGGTCATGTCGACCAAGGCTTTTGACTTCATGAGCCGTAAGGGTCTCACAAAGGTATTTCTCCCTACAAGTCGTGAGGATCTTGCAGGTGTATTTTCTCCTTAGGGATCGTGAGGATTCCTAAGTGTATGTTCCTCTGCAAGTCGTAAGGATCCTACAAGAGGGCTTTCTCCTTATGGGTCGAGAGGACCTACAAGGGTTGCTCATCATATGGGCATATCCCTAGTCACGGGTGGGACTTTGCTGGGGAAATGTTTTTTCGCGCCCGTGGATTGTATACAAGGGTCAGTATTGAGCCTCTTGTAGGGCAATATCGAAGGTTGTGGAGGATTTGCTTAAGAACAGGTTTAGGTTTCTGTAACTTAAGACTTTCAAATCTCATGAGCCGTGAGGGTCCCATAAGAGAATTCTCCTTACGAGTCGTGAGGATCTCGTAAGTGTATTTTCTCCTTAGGAATCGTGAGGATCCCTAAGTGTGTTGCTCCTTTGTGAGTCGTAAGGATCTCACGCAGGTGGTTTCTCCTTACAAGGTCGAGAGGACCCTACAAGTGTCTTTTAATGAGGTTGCGCCCTTTCGGGTTTTCACAAACACTCGCCGTTAGTCCTGCTGTTTTTACTCACGGAGCCCTTTCGGGTTTTCATCCGTGCCCATTTTGCTTATGGACATACCATTTTTTTTATTCTTTTTCACTTTTTTTTACAAGGTCGCGCCCTTTCGGGTTTTCACGAACACTTGCCGGCAGCCCTGCTGTTTTTACTCACGGAGCCCTTTCGGGTTTTCATCCGTGCCCGTTTTGCTTATGGACATACCGTTTTTTTTTATTCTTTTTCATATATTTTTCTTATTTTTTCTTTCTCTCTCCTTTTTTTTTATCTCGTCAGCCTAAAGATACTGCGGTAGTAGTTTTAGGGACGTTTCGGTCCGTCGATAGTTTAAGGACGTTTCGGTCCGTCGTTAGTTTAAGGACGTTTCGGTCCGTCGTTAGTTTAAGGACGTTTCGGTCCGTCGCTATGGGAAGGCCGGCTGCTGCTTGTAAAGTCTGAGCCTAAGAAGATAGTGAGCGGACATAGTCGTCGTCATCTATCATTGACCCAGGCTGTGGCTTATTAAGCATAGTATTTCTTTAAGAAGCGGCCGTTTATTGGCCTGAAAGGCCTTTCACCGTGCATGTCCGTGAGTAGGTAGGCTCCACCCTGATAGACCTTGTCTATGATGTACGGGCCTTCATAGTTTGGCTCAAATTTTCCTCGCTTGGCACGATTGGGGATCATGGGTCTTTTGACCACTAGTACGAGTTCGCCTTGGTGGAATGTCCTCGGCCTGGTCAATCTTTCGTACGAGCGCGTCATCTTTGCTTTGTAGGCCTCTAGATGTTGTTGCGCTATGAGCCAGGTTTCGTCGAGGGCATCAAGCTCTTCAAGCCGAAGGTGAGCATTTTCTTCGTTCGTCAGCTCGTGGTGGACTGCTACTCGTAGAGAGGGTAACTCTATCTCGAGGGGGAGCACGGCTTCCGTCCCAAATATCAACGCATACGGCGTTGTGTTCGTGGCCGTCTTGAATGTAGTTCGATAAGCCTAAAGGGCTTCTTGCAGCCTTTCGTGCCAGTCTCTCTTATTCCTGGAAACGGTCTTTTTTATGATCTTCGTCAAGGTCTTATTGAAGGCCTCGGCCAGACCGTTAGCTCGTGGATTGTAAACCGAAGAATATCTCCAGTCTATACTGTGCTGCTGTGCGAAGCGGCTAATCTTATGGCTTCGGTAGGCCGGCCCATTATCGGAGATAATCCGCCGTGGAGTTCCGAACTGATAGATGACGTGCGTCTTGAAGAAATGAAGGATATTCTCCATCTTCACTTCCCTCAGTGGTACTGCTTCTGCCCATTTGGAGAAGTAATCAGTTGTCGCCAGGATAAAACGGTGTCCCCGGGATGATGCTGGCTCAATGGGGCCGACTATGTCAGTCCCCCACATTTCGAACGGCCAGCTAGCCACCGTTGGGTGCAGTGGATTCGGATGTTGGTGGATGAAGTCTCCATGAATCTGGCATGAGTGGCATTGCTTCGCATACTCGAGGCAGTCCTGGATCATCGTGGGCCAGTAGTAACCCATCCGTTTAATTTTTAACTTCATCTTTGGGCCTGCTTGGTGAGAACCGCAAAGTCCGTCATGAACTTCCTGAATGACTCTTTCTGCTTCGTCAGGTCCTAAGCATCTCAGCCATAGAGAATCAAACGATCTCTTGTATAGAATATCGTTGACGAAAGCGAAAGATAGAGCTCGTTTCATGAGCTGATGTCTTGAGGACGCTTCTTTGGGCATTCGGTGGGACTTAAAGTAGTCTATGAAGACTTCCCTCCAGTCTTCGGCCTTCTCATGGTCTTTTATTTGTAGGGTCGTCTGCTCAGTCGCTCCTTTCTCCTTATATAATTCCGGAGGTATTTCCGCCGGGGCGAGCACTCGACGGCTTTGTACCACGATTCTGACGTCATCGAGGTTCTCATCAGCCAGTTCTTTAGCAAGTTTGGCCAACGCGTCTGCTTTGCTGTTTTCCGCGCGCGGTATGTTCTCCAAAATATAGGAGGGAATTTGGGTCAACAGTTGTTGCACCTTTTCGCCGTACTTCACCAACTCCGGCTTGCACGTTTGGTAGTCACCATTTACTTGACTAACGACCAGCTGAGAATCCCCGTATATAAGGAGGTCTTCAATTCCCATGTCGATGGCGATTTCGAGGCCTGCTATCAGAGCTTCGTATTCAGCTTTATTGTTTGTCCTCGGCTCTGTTAAAGAGAAGGCGAAGCGCATTATCCCTCCTTGTGGGGTTGCAAAGACGAGGCCTATCCCCGATTTGATCATTGGGATACCTTGTTTCTGTTTCTTTACGGAGGACGCTCCATCGAAATAGAGTTCCCATTGGGTGCTTCCGCCGCTAATCGCATCAAATGCATGCTCGTCCGGCAAATCACAGTTCAGAGGAGAATCGGCCGGTATCGGGTGCTCAGCGAGGAAGTCGGCAATGGCCTGGCCTTTCACTGCCTTAAGAGGTTGATATGTTATCGAGAACTCCATCAAGAGCAGGGCCCATTTAGCGAGTCGTCCTGTCAATATGGCTTTTGACATCAAGTACTTAAGGGGATCCACTTTTGAAATGAGACGGACTTCATGTGCCAACGCATAGTGCCTGAGCTTTGTTATCGCGAAGATTAACGCCAAGCAGTGTTTTTCAATGGGAGAGTAGTTGCTTTCTGCCCCCAGTAATACTCGACTTAAGTAGTAGAGTGCTCTCTCTTTCCCCTGATCGTTCTCTTGTGCCCATAATGCGCCTAAAGAACCTACGAGGGCGGTTGTATAAAGAATGAGGGGTTTTCCCTTGACCGGCGCAGCTAACACCGGCGGGTTCTGCAGGTACTGCTTGATTTCATCTAGCGCACTTTGGCACTTTTGGTTCCAGACGAACGGGGTTCCCTTCTTCATCAGGTGACTGTAAGGACGGCACTTGCCTGACAGGTTGGCGATAAACCGCCGGATATACGCGAGCTTCCCCTGGAGAGACCGCAGCTGTTTGAGAGTCCTTGGGGGTGGCATTTCCATGATCGCCTTGATCTTTGACGGATCTATTTCAATACCTCGGTGTCGAACGATGAATCCCAGAAATTTGCCCGAGGAGACTCCAAACGCGCATTTGAGGGGATTCATTTTCAAATTATATTGCCGAAGGTGTCGAAATACAGTCTCCAGATGCTTTAAATGATCTTCGTATGACATGCTCTTTACTACGAGGTCATCGATATAGCACTCGACGACGTCGTGTATGAGGTCATCAAAGATCTTTGTCATGGCCCTTTGATAGGTAGCGCCAGCGTTCTTTAGACCAAAGGGCATAACCCTGTAGCAGAATATACCCAAAGGGGTCCGGAAAGCGGTGTGCTTCTGGTCTTCGGGATGCATTTTTATCTGATTGTATCCTGATGAACCGTCCATAAAGGAGAAAACCTCGTGAGTGGATGTGTTATCTATCATTAGCTTGGTTACCGGCACCGGGAAATCGTCCTTTGGACAGGCTTTATTGAGATCCCTGAAATCCACGCATATGCGTACCGTCCCATTCTTCTTCATTACCGGGACAATATTGGCGATCCAGTCGGGATATTGGACTTCTTGGATAAATCCGGAATCGATCAGCTTCTTGACTTCGGCGTTGATGCTCATCTCAAGCTCGAGTCTCATCCTCCTTGGCGCCTGCTTGACTGGCTTGATATCTGGGGATATTGCTAATTTATGCACAGCAATCTCCGGATCTAATCCTGGCATCTCGAAGTAGTTCCACGCGAAGCAGTCTTTATGCCGTAGAAGCACGTTCTTTAACGCAGCCACCCTTTCTTCGGATAGCAGCTCGCTGACAAATGTCGGTCGCGGGTCGTCTGCCGATCCCAACTCAATCTTCTTGAGGTTATCTGCAGTAGTATGTATACCATCTTCCAGTTCTTTCGGAGCGGGCGGAAATTCTGAGATCACCTCATCATCGCTGTTCTCAAAGCACCGGGGAAGGTCATCTACGTTCTCGGGCTCTTCTCTTAATATCGTAATCGTATAACAGGTGCGAACCCGCTCCCCGGACTGAGGTGGACCCGGTTCTGCTCTTGCGGCCTTGGGTTCATGCTTTTGGGGCGGCGTTACCCTCCAGCCGTCGGATAAAGCGAATCTGCCCTGTTGGTACTGGTCCTCGACCCAGTTCTTGAAGGTGAAGCAGTCTTCGGTAGGATGTCCTATGGCTCGGTGATAAGAGCAATAGCTCAGATGAGAAGCCTCGTTAGCTTGCTCAGGATGTCTAGACTCTGGAAGCGCGATCATTTGATGTTTTATAGCGAGCTTGAGTAACTTCTCCGTCTTGTCTCGGGGGAAGGAGTACACTCGACTCATCTTCTTCATGAGGGACAAATCCGAGCCGTGCAACACCCGACCACGTAACCCTCTAATCCTGCGTCGTTGTTGTCGGCTCCTCTTTCCGCTTCTTGATTTATTTCCGTCTCTGCGTCGGGCCTTTCGTACAACGGATTGACGAGGATGAGCGTCTTTGTCTTTTGCAGCCTGTTGAAATAGACGTTGCGTCCAGGCCTTCTCGTAGATGGCCATTTCGCGGTTGTGGTCTTCCCGAGCTTTCTGACCCACTTTCCTGATAGGCTTGCCCATTCGTTCTTCAAATAACGGACTCGGCGCTTCAATCGCGGGGTCTAGTTTTGATGAGGGGTTGGCATCTCCCGACGAGGCGTCCTCTTCTCCATCAAAGGTATATATGGCGTAGCTACTGTGGGCCCGTTCCCGTTTTCCGGCTCTTGCGTATCCAAGCCCGAGTGTTTCCATTTTCCCGTTGGGCAATTTGCGTTGAGTCCCGGGGACATCCCAAATCCTGTTGTAGAACCGAGCCTGCCGAACAGTCTGTTTTAAGGGTACTTCTTGGCGCTTCAATAGCTTCTTTAATCCATTTGTATAGTATCTGGGCAGACGGATGGGTTGGAGCCTGTCAAGTGTAGCATCCGCGCCATGCCAGATCTCTTTCTCTATTTTCGACTCTGAGGATCGGTAGAATAGGATCACCTTCTCACCCCTTTGCCTGGGAGGGACGTAAAATGTTTGCAGGTCCTGCACATTGTGAGCCTGAAGCGTGTCGAGATCCTTGTAGTGTTCTCACGGTACCATGGTGATTTGCAAACTATGGTCATCGCCAGGGGGTGCTTGTATTGACAGCCGATTGGAGAACACAGCATTAACTTCATCTTCTGAATCACTTCCGAAGACTAACATGGGGGCGGGCGTCCCCAGGTTGTTGCGTTGAGATGGCCCTGCATAAACTATCTCTTCCTCTTCTTCGGTATCGCTCCCGAAAACAGGGATGGTGGCGGCGGTTTTGTTCTCTGGGTTGCGACAGCTTTCTGTATCCTCGAAATCTGGCAAAAAGTACTTCGCATCTCGTATTTGCGGACTTCGTTCACGGAAAATGGGTTTAACTCACCTGTTACGGTATACTCGAAACCATCCTTAAAGTACTTCATACACTGATGTTGTGTAGAAGGGATGATGTTGTATTCGTGTAACCAAGGACGACCGAGCAAGGCGTTGTAGCAGGTCTTGGCGTCAATGACATGGAATTTGATGTCTGTGACGAGAAGTCCAAAGCGTAATGTTAGTATCACAGATCCGAGAGTCCATGACGATTGTGAATCGAAACCGGAGATAGTAATTTTGTCACGAGCGAGGTGTTGCACACTCATGCAGATTTCCTTCAACACCCGAACATTAAGGAGGTTGACGGAGGATCCATTATCCACCAGGATTTTGCCTATCTTGATGTCATGACAGTATCCGAAGACATATAGGGGACGGTTGTGGTCGCACGTCCCGAGAAGGAGGTCTTCATCACCGAAAGTGTTGTCGGCCGTATGCACTTTCTCCAGTTCATCCTTCATCTTTTCAGTGGCGAGGAAGGCTTGGAATTGCTCAGGTTCTTGTAACGCCTTAATTAGTGAGTCTCGCGCTTCATTTGATAATAAGAGGGCATCGAGAATGCTAAGCTGAGAAGGTAGCTTCCTTAGGTGCGCGAGGATGTTATAGTCCACCTTACCTTTCCTAGGAGGGTCTTTGGCAGCCAGCTCTCTCATGACTTGGTCATCTAAAGTGATATCTTCAGTGACCTTTTCCTTTCCCTTATCCTTTCTACTTACGGGCCCGAGATTCTTTTCTGGGAGTGTGCGATTGCGCAGCTGAATGTTCTCGCAGATCTCCGATTTCTCCTCTTTCCCTAAAACGGATTCTTTGAAGAGAGGGCCCAGAGCCATTTCTTCATCAGCGTCGCTCCCAAAGGTGAGAACTTGTGACCCCCTGGCGTTAACCATGTAACAGTTGCCAGTAGTTCTGTTGTGCCCATCGACGGTACTTCTTCGCTCCCGACGGATCTTGCGTTTCATGCGCTTAAAATGTTGCCGATGAGCAACATATCCTTTCCACCATATCTTAAAGGCGTCGCACTCCTCCGTGGGGTGTGAGATTTTCCGATGATATGCACAATAATCAGGGTGCCTCTCCACCCCATCATGTGTGTTTCCTTCCGAGGGTGGTAGCTTCATCCCCCTTGACATGGCTTTGGCAAACCTTTTCCTCGTCTTGAATATCTTCTTGTCTACTTCGGATGCCTTTCGCTCTGGAGGAGGTAGTTCAACTCTTCCGTTCAGTCGCCTGCATTTGGTTCCTTCTGACGCTGCCATCTCACGCTCCTGATCCGCTTTACTTTTTAGACGAATCTCGTCTAGAAAAGCGTCGATCATTTCGTCTGTTGGCCATGCACGCTCTGGTACAGGCTCTGCCTCCAGCTTCTTAGTGCCAGGAGTTTTCCCATCATCGGTAAACGCGTGGGAGATTACGTTACAACTCGCCACATATCCTTCGGATTCATCCGACGAGCTCTCTCCATCATCTTCCTCTTGAAAGATGTGGTTGAGGAACTCTTGCAGTGTGACAGGAGTTCGCGCCTTTTGATTGTACTCTTCCAGTGCGTCGATTTGCTTCTGCAAGTTCGTGTGCTCGTCTCCAAGCTTCACGGTCTTCTTGGATTTCTTCTTCTTTTTCTTCGAAGATTTTGACGGTTGGGCGTGAGTATTTGGGTCCTCATCGCGAGTCTTCGTAGTTGGGTGGCGCCTTAGCATCCCTTCGATAATTTGAGGTTCAAGAGGGTCCTTCCATTCAATCGTAGGGCACACATGAAGGTCTCTCAGCATTCTTTTGGTTTTAGTTGATAGCACGACCTCCCATGGAGCTTCTTCAATAAAGGAGCAGGTTGCCCCCGGTGTATCTGCTTTCTTAG
The DNA here is from genome assembly GCA_030015575.1 of Agapanthus africanus. Taxonomy (NCBI): domain Eukaryota; kingdom Viridiplantae; phylum Streptophyta; class Magnoliopsida; order Asparagales; family Amaryllidaceae; genus Agapanthus; species Agapanthus africanus. The sequence continues at coordinate 857,971,225 of CM057339.1, forward strand.
GAGTATGCGGTTGTGGTGGGTTCACCTTCCACTTTTCGGACAGTACAAACTTCCCCTGGAGGTATTGATCTTCAATCCATCCTTTGAAGACGAAGCAATCTTCAATCGGATGGCTTACCGTTTGATGGTAAGGGCAATAGTTAGGGTTATTCACCTCGGTGGGTTGCGGCGCTCGCCTTGGATTTGGTAGGCTTATAAGTCTGTTGCGTATTGCCAGCTCGAATAACCGTTTCGTCTTGTCTCGTGGGAATGAGTAGGGACGCTTCATCTTCTCATTATAATACCGGCATCTTTCCTCCAGTTGATCTGCCAGTTTCGGGGCGTTAGGTTGCTGTTGGGCATTCGCAACAAAGGTTGCCCTTCCTTTACCCTTGTCATTCCGAGGTTCCGACTTCGGGGGAGGTGGTCTATGACCCATCTGGTCCATCTGAGCCAACTTGTCGATTAAAGCCTGGAATGTGGTTGGCTTAAAGAACATCATAAACTGGGAGATAGTTGCGTGGGGGTCTAGGGTTCCCACGAACATGCCCACTGCGGGTGCCTCCTCAATGCGTTGTTCACATCTCGACCACAAGTTCCGCCAGCGTATAGCATACTGGACCCAGGTTTCGCCTGGTTTTACCCTGGCGTTAATCAGTGCAGTTATTGGAGTGCGTTCGCTGGCACTTGCGAATCGCTGAGTGAATAACAACTCCATTTCAGCGAACGTTTTGATAGAATCGTTCGGGAGTTCCGAATACCATTCGAACGCAGTTTCTGATAAGCTGCCCACGAACTGGCGGAGCAACAGTTTATCATCACCGCCGGTGTTACCGCAGAGGGTCCGGAACTGGGCGACATGTTGATGGGGGTTGCCGGTCCCCTTGTACACGTGGAATTTTGGTATCGTATAGCCTTGCGGGTATTTGATTTGGTCGTACCAGCTTGGATACGGCCGCCCCGTTTTTACGACTTGACCAGCTGCCTCAGTCGCATGATGAACCCGGATTTGCTGGGCTATGTAGCCAACCAAGTCAGCCTTAGAGATTGCCTCCTCCTTGGCCGTTGAGAGGGCTGGTGGTGGATTTGACGTTTCTCCTCGGTCGTCTTCAAGAACGATTGGGGGATCCTCGGCGGGTAAGTCCTGCTGGATCATCATTCCTATCATATCTTGGAAGAGAAGGCCCATACGTTGTATGTTGGCCGCTTGTTCAGCAGCCTCTTTGTCCTTTTTCTCCAGTATCCGGCGAAGGAATTCAGCGTCGGTTTCTTCCTCCTGGCGTGCGTCTGAGGACGTTTCTAGGTTTTCTTTTGGCCCGGTAAGTGCGGCCATAGCATTCATCATTTCCTGAGGCTTTTGTTGCTGCTCCTGGGCTTTCGTCACGGATCGGGTTAGCGGTCGGTGGCCCGTAGAAGTGCGGCTTTCCTCCTTTCCAGAGGCCATGTAAACAGTGTGCACCACCATGCCCCCAGACTTAGGGCGTCTGGGCTCAGTGCTTTTAGTCGTCGTTGCATGCTGGGGGGTCTTCTCTGGCCTTCTCCTTTTATGAGCCATGGAGGTTGAGGGGGCCGTTGAGGTGGGCGTCCAGACAGCCTTTTGGGGTTTATCCTGGTGACCAGCTTCTGGTTGGATTTTTAGCTTCTTGTGCTGGCGGGAGAAGTTTGGATCGATGATCGAGTCTCGGGCCTGCCGCCAAACCTTATAGATTTTGGAAGACAGCCGTTGAGGAGATCGGGGCTGTTCTGATTTTATTTCCACAACCCTTTTTAATGGGGGAGGAGACCTCTTTAGCACTGCAGTAGGAGAATTCTTCGCACCTTATTTAGCATCTCGAAGCTGTTCCCAGTTGGAACAGCAGCATTAACCTCTGCCATCGGGGCTGATGGAGTTAACCTGGAGGGGGAGTTGCCCCCAGCCTTCCTTACTCGGCGCCAATGACGACATCGAGCGTGTCGAGCGGACGGCGTAGGGTCAGCGGTAAGAATGGTTTCGTCTTGCCCTCTGTGTAGGTGGGGGGTCGCCGTTGGTATTAGCCTGTCAAAGACCGATGTCCTTTGGGCAGCAGGAGCGGGAGCTGAAGCCGTCAATCTTGTAAAGACCGACCTTTTGGCCGGAGAAGCCGCCTTGACGATTTCGGGGGCAGGAGCGGCCACTTTCTTAGAAGCAGCCTTCTCTGAGATTGTAGGCCCATGATGAGTTCGCAGGATTTCTGGCCCAATCTAGAGAAGACCGAGGCGTTGACGTCGGGCGACTCGTTGAGAAGAGCCGCGGCAGGGGTAAGACGATCAAAGACCGACTTCTTGAGAGCTTCCGTTGTCAGCACTGGAGCGGTGAAGCTTGTCGGCGGGAGCATGGTCCCAAAGAACAATCCTATGGTGGCGCGAGTGACCTGTTCCACGGGCATTGTGAATAGCGAAGCAGCTTGGGGTCCGTAGGCTATACCTCCTGGCGAGGCAGAGCGTTGGTTGCAATTGCAGTCCAAGCAGTTGGAGAATTTCGCAGAAGTAGAAGCCATCGATCCTTTGCTTTCTGTAATAAGCAAGACGCCAAGTTTTAGTATCTTGAAACCCAAGGGCAACCATTAGCGAACCGCGATTGGTTCGCGAGTCACGACACACGAAGTGTGGAGTGGAAAGAGGAAAAGGTCCCACCGGGCGTGCCAGAATCTGTTCCCCTCCGAATGGCGGCGTACAAGACTGCGATGTCTTGGCACTGAGACTCGGGGCAGATGCTAATTGGTGCTATCCGTCCACCTCTCCGAAGATGCCAAGTTGATTTATGGCACCATGTATCGAAGGTTTAGACGGATGCGTCCGATGTAGCAGACTTCGTCAGATTCCCCCTCGTTTGAGGGGTTTTTGATTGTGGGGACGCTCTTCCCTGCAGGCGCAAGCCCCTGCAGTTAATTACGCTACCGCATTACGGTAACAACTTTCTCCTTCTCGAGATGGTCACTTCGTGTCGTGGGTGTTTGTTTTGTGTTTTGTTGCCCGTGGATTGTTTACGGAGACTGAGTTATGTCGTCGCCCGTAGGTCGTGGACTAGTCCAAATCCGTATTATCTTAGGTTTGGGTTTGGGGGTTTGGTTTGAGGATACGTCAGCCATATTTAAGGCTAATATCAACTCAAACGTTTGTTAAGGATACGTTAGTCTAATTTTGAGACTAAGATCAACTTAACGGGATCGTTTAGATCCGACAAAGGAGCGTTTTAGGCTCCATTGTTCCAGTTTAGGGACATAGTGGTCCATCGTATATATGGCCATCGGGACCCGTCACCTCTCTGACGACGTTGAAGGATTACAACGACGGATGTCAGAGGAGTTCAGGGATGTACCCTCGAGCCAGAGTTAATTGGGGGGATTCATAGTCCAGTCTGTTTGAAGGTTTAAGGATACGTTAGCCATCTTTAAGGCTAAGATCAACTTAAACGGGACCGTTTAGATCCGACAAAAGAGCATGCGGGGCTCTATTGTTCTAGTTTAAGGACATTGCGGTCCATGGGTAGTTTAAGGACATTGCGGTCCATGGGTAGTTTTAAGACATCTCGATCGATGGGTAGTTTTAAGACATCTCAGTCGAGGTTAAGGACGTCGTAGTCCATGGGTTTAAGGACTACATAGTCCGTTATGTGCTCTGGATGCTTCACACGGGTTCACTGCCGTACTTGGCGAGGACCAGGCTCCGCTCTGGGCGTTTTCCGCGGGGTCAAAGAGTGACGTTATCCGCATTCCACGTAACCAGGAATTTTGCACTAGATGCTTCACACGGGTTCACTGCCGTGCTCGGCGAGGACTAGGCTCCGCTCTGGGCGTTTTCCGCGGGGTCAAAGAGTGACGTTATCCGCGTTCCACGTAACCAGGAATTTTGCATTAGACACGGGTTTAAGGACCCCACAGTCCATATCAATGTGTGGTCGTCGGGACCCGTCACCTCTTTGAAGACATTGAGGGATTACAATGCTAAGTATCAAAGGGGTGAAGAGATGTACCCTAGAACCGGAATGGCTTAAATAGTCCTTGACCCAATTTGGGATCAAGACCGATTAATTATGTTATGAGCCCATTAGCCCAGTTAATTACGAATTGAAGACTCATGGCCCAGCTTGGGCTAAGTCCGATCATGTCTGGAATATTGGCTTCTTGTTGGTCCATTGAAGGAGAGGCTTTGCCTCTATCCATTTAGCCAATTGGGCCAAAGCCTAGTGTTAAACACTACAGAGCAATCAGTGTTGAACACTGGGAATGAGGTTGACAAGTTAGTGTTTAATACTAAAAGATAATTGGTGTTAAACACCAGCAACAAGGCTTTCAAATTATCATAAACACTAAAACAGATCAGTGTTGAACACTGGCAATGGAGATCTCAATTAGTGTTAAATACTAAGGTAATCAGTGTTGAACACTGCGAATAAAGTTCTTTGATTAGTGTTGAACACTAGGGCCCAACAGTGTTTCAATACTGGATTCGAGAGTTCCAATTTAGTGTTGAACATTAAGGCAAGAGGGGTCACGTGGCAACACGTGAGAGCGCCCTCCCTTCATTTATTCTGCTGAGATTATCGCATCTTTCAGAGCATCACGTGCCATCACGTGACGGGCATTCAAATGCTTATATGTTAAAGCTTCTGCCGAGGGTCACGTGGGTCACGTGGGGTGCTGCCTCAAAGGGGCTTTCTGTAGATCTCTTGGGGGGGTCACGTGGTGACACGTGACCCTGCCTCTATGTATGTTGTTTAGAGGATCTGTTAATCTTTTCCAGGAATTAAATTCCTCGTAGGGTTAAACCCTGACAGTAATTTCAGAGGAATTAAATTCCTACTTTCTTTTGAAGATTTATATTCTGAATAGAGTTGGACTCTGAATTTTCTGTAGGAATTAAATTCTTCATATATGTGAAGAACTGAATAGGGTTAAACCCTAATAAAAGCTTTTAAGGAATCAAATTCCCACTCTCTGTTAAATTATGATCAAGGGAATTAAATCCCCGCTGTTCCAACAGAACTAGGTTCTTAATTAGGGTTAAACCCTGTTTCTTTTTGTTCTGAAGGAATTAAATTCCCATAACACAGGGTCAAGCCCTAGTTTTATTTTAAAGGAATTAAATTCCTATAGTTCTGTGAGAATTAAATTCTCGTGCTTCCATTCCCTCTCTATGTTTTGGATCTGCATGGCAGGATCTCAACCCATTGAGAATTAAATTCTCAGATTCAAGGGGAGATGTGCACTTTGCAGATCCTCTATCAAAGAGAGAAGAAATATATTCTTCCGTTTTATATATCAGAGTTAAACTCTGTTGAGAATTAAATTCTCCTTTCTTTCAAGGAGCCTTCCCTTTCTTACCTAGGGTTTTCTTTTGCAGAAGATCCAAGTTCCTTGAAGTATCAAGGCTCTCTCTCCCTTTCTTCCCTCTGCGTATCTATCTCTCTTTTTCCATCCCTATGTCTCTTGGCTCCTATTTATAGGAGAAGCAGCCGAATCAATTAGTTTTTGACGAATCTTCATTGAGAGATTTGATTTGCATCCATCATTCGTTTTTGACCTTTGGATTATTAGGTGAATTTTATTCACCATTGGATTTCAAATCCAGAGATTCTCCTTTGTTATTTCGGTTAGATTTAAAGGGGAAATCTTTCCAAACCCGAGATTTTCCCATAAATAGATGATATTTAATCACCTCTGAACCTTTAATTTAATTGTTTCTAGATAGTCGCTTTCCTTTGGAAGGATTTGAATCTCCTTCAGAATTTAATTCTGTTAACAAAATGGGCTTTGAAAGCCGGTCACTTGTGACCACGTGACCCATGGTCACGTGTGGACACGTGACCCCCTTGGAACGAGCCTTCCTCTTTCTTTTTGCGCTCTGTCTTCTGGTTGCTGCTTAACCGTCACGTGCCACCACGTGACCCCTGGTCACGTGTGAGCACGCGACCCTTGTCTGGACTCTTTTTCTTGATTTAACTGGAGAACAATTCTGATGTTTTGAGCGTCACGTGCCAACACGTGACCCCTGGTCACGTGGGAGCACGTGACCTCTTTTGAAGCTTTTTCCTTGATTTGATCAGGGAACCGATGTGCCTTTGAATCCGCTTTAAAATGTCACGTACCAACACATGACCCTGGTCACGTGGGAGCACATGACCCTTTCTGAAGCCCTTTTCTTTGATGTAGTCAGGAAGCTGAATCTGCCTTGATGATGCTTTTAGATGTCACGTGCCCACACGTGACTGCTGGTCACGTGTAAGCACGTGACCCTTTTCTGAAGCTTTTCCCATAAGCTTTTCTGATTTTAAATCAGGAAACACTGATATCATGGTTTCGGCAATTCATCTATCTATACAATTCAATTACAAGACAAATACAATACAATACAAACAATACAATCAAGACATCACGGGGTTTAAGGGGTAGATTGGTATGGAAGGTGTTAGAAGTGGCACGAGACTGCAAGATTTAAGTCACCTAACCTGTATTCCAATGCTGTTGTACCGTGGCATAAATGGTTCCTTGTATATTCCGTTCACCTTAGTCTCTGGTCTACTGAGACTTCTTTCGTATACACCGGCATCCTTCTGTACTAAGCTACAAACAACAGCGTTAACCATATAATACAACTTTAAAAGCTACATTCTCTCTCTGTCTATTCTACTTCTCCCTTATCTTTGAGACTTACCGAGCGATTGTTCGCTGACGAAATTCCTTCTCTTTTTTTTTTTGAAATGTTGTCAGGTGATTCGGACCTTCAGGAGATCAAGCCTACCAGCGAGGACTTGGATCAGTTAGTGTACGACCCAGAGCTTTAAATTCATTGTACACATTTCATTTTAGTACTTTCCATTTCTGTTCTGCCACTGTTTAGGCATTGTTTTCATTCAGATGTATTTACTTTTCCATGTACTGTAAAAGAATGTTAATAAATAAAGTTGCTGTTCATTACATTTGTCTCTTGTGTATATTACTTTTATATTGCTTAGTTACGTTTAGCGTATTTGCTTCTGAGTAAATACATAGCGGCCTTATCGCGTCCCCTTCGCCGTACACCGGGAAGCTGGGCGTGACAGGTTTTGTTGGTGGCCCATGCAGGTCAGAACTGTATAGAACCCTACCATGCAGTTCAGTTCTGCGTGGACAACCTAAGCAATATAATACAAGAACCAGCAACTGAAACATTCTTTATAATTCATACTTCTTGAATCTCATCATTTCATATACTTTGAATCTATCCTAACCCAAATTTCTTTCAAGGTTATGGATTCTCCAAACAATACCAACACCAATATCAACAACACACCTCCACCACTACCATTCACACCTGCCATCCCTGCTCCGATCAACGAGCAGACGTTTCTACTTGAGGCAATCCGTAGCCTCCTAGAAGGACAGCAGCAGCAGACTGCTCTTTTAATGAACCGTCCCGAGGCAGAAGCACCTGGGGTGAAGCAATTCAGGGGCTTGCATCCCAAACAGTTTGCAGGAAAGGAGAGCTCTCTGGAAGCGGAGGAATGGGCTCAAAGCATCGAAGACGATCTGGCAGCGGCTCAAGTGCCAGAGATAGCTTGGGTATGTGTTGCGAAACTGCCGCTCATAGACAATGCACGGGTTTGGTAGAAGGCGGAAGAAAACCGTCTTGATCAACCCATTGAATGGAAGACTTTTCGAGACATGTTCGACGCAAAGTACTTCCCTGAGACTTCTAGGTTCGACATGGAACATCAGTTCATCCATCTGCAACAAGGTTCAATGTGGACCAAGTCAGTAGATGAATATGACGCTGAGTTCACCATGCTCAGTCGGTAAGATATGTCTCAATAATCAAGTTTTTTCAATAAATCACATACTACACATCTAACACAATAGTTTAACAGATTTGCGAAACACCTGATACGACGGATGAGATCGGAGCCCAACAAGGTTTAGATTCGGAGATCCAGGCTGCACTGGCCACAGGAGATTTTCCGACTCATGAATTGGCTCTAAAAGCTGCCCGCCGTTATGAGGCAGTGGTAAAGATGAGGGTCAGACCTCAATCTGCCGGAGTTAAGCGCCCTGCCAACCAGATGGCAGGAGGAGCCTCATCAAGGCCACCTTTTATGCCAAGGAGACCGGGAGTACCGAACAACAGGCCCAGCCCAGCCTTTTGTACCTACTGCAAGAGAGTTGGACATATGATGAAAAACCGTTGGCGAGCCAACCGTCTTTTCTTAGTCTGCGGCTCGGCTACTCACGATATTGGGTCTTGTCCTCATAGACAAAATTCAATTGCTGCACCCAAGCCAGCAATCACTTATCAGCAGCGACCAGCCCTTCAGGCAACTGCTCCAAGACTTGCACTACCTGCTCCACCATCTCGAGGACCACCGACTGCACCTCCTCCTCGTCAGTTCCATTAAGCTCAACGGAACATTCTGAGGAATGCTCCTCCGGCCAGGAGGAATGTACCACGGTGACAGGCTTTCACGATGACAGTGGAAGAAGCTGAGGCCACTGGCCAAGTCATCACTAGTAACCCTTTCTTCTCAAACTTTTCTTTCAGTCTTAACACCTACCTACATATTTTTCCTATACCTAAAACATATCCCACATACCTTAAGTACAATCTTAGTATCCTCACTTCTTGCACTAGCACTCTTCGATACAGGAGCATCTCACTGCTTTATGCCGCAACGGTTCGTCCGAACTCATGTGATTCTAGTCACACCACTTGTATCCAGCTGGAATGTCAGTTCAGGAAATGGCATTCTAAAGGTAACAATGGGATACAACTTGTGCCCAGTAGTCGTCTGCAGCAGAGAATTCTATGCCGACTTTAAGGTGCTGGACATACCGAACTTCGATGTGGTTCTAGGTATGGATTGGCTCGGAACCTTCTATGCTACCATCGACTATCGTCAAAAGAGAGTAGTATTCGAGATTCCAGAGCATTCGGTCTTCTATTTCAAAAGTGGAGACCATACTTACAAGGCGAAACCAAAGAAGGCAGTGATTGCAACAATTCAAGCGGAGGAAGAATCAAGGCCAGAAGTAGTCCGAGAGTCCGACGATGTGTTTCCTGAAGATATATCAGGTTTTCCTCCCGATCGAGCGCTTGAATTCAGCATTGATTTAGTACCAAGAGCACAACCGGTGATCAAAGCACCTTATCGATTAAGTCCGGAAGGTTTGAAGGAGGTCCGAACTCAGATGAACGAATTATTGGCGAAAGGATGGATTTGTCCCAGCACTTCATGTTGGGGATCTCCTGTACTGCTTGTGAAGAAGAAGGAAGATTCATACATAATGTGCATCGATTATAGAGCCTTGAACGAAGTAACGATAAAGAACAAGTATCCACTCCCGCGCATCGACGATTTATTCGATCAGCTAAATGGATCTTGTGTTTTCTCCAAATTAGATCTTCATTCATGTTATCATCAGGTGAAGGTCAAGGAAGCTGATATTCACAAAATGACTTTTAGAACTTGCTATATACATTACGAATTTCTTGTGATGCCATTTGGAGTGACCAACGCACCAGCAATATTCATGAACCTAATGAACCAAGTTTTCCGGGAGTACTTAGACAGGTTTGTTGTCATCTTCATCGATGACATCTTGGTGTATTCTAAGAGTCGGAAAGAACATGCCGAGCACCTACGAATTGTCTTGGAAACTCTACGACAACATCAACTCTACGCCAAGTACAGCAAGTGCGAGTTTTGGTTAGATCAAGTTGGTTTTCTTGGACATATCGTATCAGGCAAAGGAATCTCTATGGATCCGGCGAAAGTTTCAGCAGTAAGAGAATGGCCGACACTAAAGTCAGTGAAGGACATTCGAAGTTTCTTGGGTCTAGCTGGATATTACAGAAGGTTCATTGAAGGCTTTTCGAAGATAGTAACACCCCTGACCAAGCTCACACGTAAAGATGAAGAATTCGTGTGGTCGGAAGAATGAGAGCAGGCTTTTGTAGAACTCAAGTCAAGGTTGACATCAGCACCTATTCTCATTATACCGGACCAATCTAGAGGTTTCGAAGTGCATTGTGATGCATCCGGTAAGGGATTAGGATGTGTTCTATATCAGCACGGAAAGGTTGTGGCTTATGCTTCAAGACAGCTGAAGATTCATGAGCGCAATTATCCGACGCATGATTTGGAATTGGCAGCTGTCATCTTTGCTCTCAAGATTTGGCGCCATTATCTTCTTGGTGAACGAGTGAACATATACACAGATCACAAGAGTCTGAAATATGTGTTTACTCAGAAGGAGCTTAATATGCGGCAGAGACGATGGTCAGAACTCATGGCGGATTTTGACATCAACCTGCAATATCACCGAGGGAAGGTGAATGTGGTACTGGATGCCCTTAGTCGCCAACCATTAGCAATGAATCTTACCGCTCAATGGAAACTTCAACAAGTCTTGCATCAGATGGAGATTGAAGTAGTCATGCCAGGTAATGTTTCGAGCTTGATGAATTTACAAGTTCAATCTACCATTTTTAATCAGATCAAAGCAGCTCAAGCAAGTGATGCTAAGTTGTAAAAGATCAGAGAACAAGTGAAGAATGGACTCAGAACAGACTTCATCATCCATGAAGACGGATCTTTGAGATACGGCAGCAGATTATATGTACCAAAAGGTTCTGTTCGGGAAGAGTTAATGAAAGAAGCTCACAGCTCTCCTTACTCAGTACACCCTGGAGGTACAAAAATGTACAAGGATCTACGTCAGAATTACTGGTGGCATGTAATGAAGCGTGAAGTAGCCAGAAGCGTCGCTAAATGTTTGGTGTGTTAGCAAGTAAAGGCTGAACATCACAGGACAACTGGATTAGATCAACCGTTACCTATCCCAGAATGGAAGTGGCAACACATCACAATGGATTTTGTGACTGCATTTTCTCGCAGCACAAAGGGTAACGATGCGATATGGGTTATTGTGGATCAACTCACAAAGTCGGCTCACTTCATCCCATTTCGAGTTGGCCAGTCAATTGAGACATTAGCAAAGAAGTATATGGAGGTAAGAATCTAATTAAGATTTAAACTCTTCAAATATGTACTCATACAGAAAATTGTGCGGCTTCATGGAGTACCGGTCTATATTGTCTCCGATCGTGACACCAAGTTCCGATCGCAATTTTAGCAGAGTCTGCAAGCAAGCTTGGGAACAAGTCTGAACTTCAGCACGGCTTATCATCCACAAACTGATGGTCAGTCTGAGTAAACTATTCATATCTTGGAGGATATGCTCAGAGCGTGTATGTTAGACTTTGGAGGATCATAGGAAGATTACCTACATTTTGTGGATTTTTCATACAACAACAGCTACCAAGTAAGCATCGGAATAACACCTTTTGCAGCGCTCTATGGAAGGAAGTGTTGATCGCCATTAAGTTGGGACGACATCGGAAATAGGGAACTTCTTGGACCTGAAATGATAGTAGCAACTGTTGATGTGGTTCGTACTATCAAAGAAAATATACGAATAGCTCAAGATCGACAGAAGCACTGGGCTGATGCAAAGCGACGTCATTTGGATTTCCAGTTGGGAGATCACGTATTCTTAAAGATATTTCCGAACCGTAGAGTGATCCAATTTGGAAGATGGGGTTAGATAAGTCCAAGATACATTGGACCATTCGACATGCTCGAACGAGTCGGTGAAGTGGCATACCGTTTAGCACTTCCACCTTCATTGGAAGGAGTGCATAATGTGTTCCACATATCCCAACTCAGAATGTATGTGAGTGACTCCAGCCACATTCTCGATCATTCCGAGTTCACTGTACAGCCCGACTTATCTTGTGAGCAATAACCTGTGGAGATCCTGGATAGAAAAGTAAAGTCACTTCGGAACAAGGAAGTCAACTTGGTTCGAGTGATGTGGAGAAAAGACACTCCAGGAGAATTGACTTGGGAAAGGAAAGATGAGATGCGTGCAAGTTATCCTTACCTATTTGTAAACTAGTCCTTAAAATAAAATTTGTAAATTTCGAGGGCGAAATTTTTGTAAGGAGGGTAGACTGTAACAGCTCCAATTTTAGTATACAAAAATTTGTTTAAAAGTTAATGTATACTTGGGTATTTACATTTCCTTTGAGTACTATAAGTATTTGATTTTCTTTTTAATAGCAAGAAGGAGCTTGTAGCTCATTGGTAAAACCTTGCACTGCTGAACCAAAGCACCAGAGTTCAAATCCCATTAGCCACATTATTTTTTAATTAGTTTTCTTTTAAATTTTTAGAAGCCCAAGAGCCTACACGTGCATAACTCGTAAAAACAAAAAGTCACATATAAAACAAACTGGCCCAGGGGGTAGACCAAGCAGCGATGGACACATGACGACAAGACTCGACTCGACTCACCTGAATCAGCCCGGCGACTCGGTGGGATCAGCCGGTGCCGCCGGCCGACTCAGAGCCAAACCCGAATTTTCTTCTGTAAATTTGTGTCTTTTGATCTCCTCCATAACCCTGTACACTTTAAATACCCTGCACATTTACAGAGTCAATAAAAGCACCTATTTACTCTATTTTAAATACAATTTTAATACAATTTTCATACAACCTTTCATCTACCCTAAACCCTAGATTACCCTATAAATACCACTCCAAATCACACCCCCTTACTCACAAACTCTGTCCAAACTCTCAAGAAAAATCTCTAGACCTTTGTGTATAAGTGGAGTTAGCGAAGGGCGAAACTCCGACGAATTTCCGACGACGACCCTAGGAGCTCCGGCGACGAAACGACGCACCAGAACCTACTTCCACTCCCCCTTCCTCTTTTCTAAGCTAAGCAAGTCCCTCCTCTCTCTTCACTTTACTATTCTAAAAACTTGTATTTCTAAAACCCGACGGAATCGGAGTTAATCCGACTTCCGATTCGGTTTTTATTAAAAACTCCATCTTTTCCTAAATACAAACATATCAAACCCTCACATCTTGACTATTAAACATTAACAAAATATCATGAACAAGTTTCATAGCAAAATATTTCACATTGTAATTTTTATCGTACTTTTTCAGTAAAATACCATATAGTTTAGTTTCGACATTAAACATCATAATTCCTTACTATACCTTTAAATAGATCACGAGGTAATGACCTACCTCCGCACAACACTCATATGCAACATAGCACGATACTTTTCGGGAACATAGAATATGGGAAAATGCAATTTTACACATAAATACCTTTTACTATAAAAACCTTTTTCTACAAGATTATGTATTTTAAACAAATCTTTGCAAAGCACCGCTACAACCCATTTTGGGGAACCCGTTCGACATGGTGCGGATTATCGCACATTCTCGGGCTTAGTAGTGCGAGATGTAGACCTCCGCAAGGAGTATTCGGTCTTGAAAGATTTAAAAATACAAATATCTTAAGAAAATGAGATTTCTAGAAAAATAATAAATTAAATTATATATATATATATATATATATATATATGTATCATCAAAATTTCTATTTTTGATATAGTATAAATATTCCAACTTTTCTAAATAAAAAGAACCACTTTACATGAAAATACCATGCAATTCTATACAAGTTCAATTCTTTACAATTAAATATCTTATATCATAAAATTAGGTTTTATTCACTAGAAATGTCACAATGATAAAATATACATCAATGAAAACTTTAAAGAGGATAATAGAATACTTGAGGTGTATTTTGGAAACTATACAAAATTATTTTTACATAAAACCCCTTCAAGTTTTATAAATTACAATAAAGACCTTAGTAAATATAGGTTTAAGCGGGACCAGTCTCTTGAGCCTTAGGGAGCCGGAGATATGGGTGCTTGCCTATTTAAGATAGACAACTTAACAAACGGTGTTATAAACACGGTAATCGTCTTTGAAAAAGACACAAATCCTGCCGCTCATGTGCAGCGATTACCGATAACATCAAAACGTAATTCAAGACTTCAATTTCTTTTTTAATTGTTCTGACTCAGACTGAGTCTCATTATAAATAATCTGACTTGAGTATGATTCAAGTACAAACTACAATTCAATATGAATCCATGAATCCATATAATCAATCTGTATTGACCGAACCGAACCATGGATATACTTCCATCTACATGATTCTCCAGTTACATCCATTTACTGATATCATAGTTTCGGCAAGTCATCCATCTATACAATTCAATTACAAGACAAGATAATACAAACAATATAATCAAGACATCGCGGGGTTTAAGGGGTAGATTGGTGCGGAAGGTGTTAGAAGTGGCACGAGACTGCAAGATTTAAGACACCTAACATGTATTCCGTTGCTGTTGTACCATGGCATAAATGGTTCCTTGTACATTCCGTTCACCTTAGTCTCCGGTCTACTGAGACTCCTCTCGTATACACTGGCATCCTTCTGTACCAAGCTACAAACAACAGCGTTAACCATATAATACAACTTTAAAAACTACATTCTCTCTTTGTCTATTCTACTTCTCCATTATCTTTAGGACTTACGGAGCGATTGTTCGTTGACGCCATTCCTTCTCTTTCTTCTTTGGAATGTTGTCAGGTGATTCGGACTTTCAGAAGATCGAGCCTACCAGCGAGGACTTGGATCAGTTAGCCTACGACCCAGAGCTTTAGATTCATTGTACACATTTCATTTCAGTACTTTCCATTTTTGTTCTGCCACTGTTTAGGCATTGTTTTCATTCAGATATATTTACTTTTCCATGTACTGTAAAAGAATGTTAATAAATAAAGTTGTTGTTCATTACATTTGTCTCTTGTGTATATTCCTTTTATATTGCTTAGTTACGCTTAGCGTATTTACTTCTGAGTAAATACGCAGCGGCCTTGTCGCGTCCCCTTCGCCGTACACCGGGAAGCGAGGCATAACAAAATCTAAAATATACAGATTTGGACTAATCCGATGACATAAACTAGTCTCCGTATACAATTCACGGGCAACCAAAACAAACAAACACACACACGACACGAAATGAACTGCTGGAGAAGGAGAAAGTGGTTATCGAAATGCGGTAACGTAATTAACTGCAAGGGCTTGTGTCAACAAGGAAGAGCGTCCTCACAATCAAAAACCCCTGATAAAATGAGGAGGAATCTTACATAGTCTGCTAAAACGGCTGCACCTGTCCAAACCTCCGATATATGGTGCCATAAATCAACTTAGTATCTTCGGAGAGGTGGACGGATAAATCAAAATAGCATCTGCCCCCAGATTTAGGCAAGGCGATCTATCCCAATTTCTCTCTGTTTCCGGCGGTAAACAGATTCTGGAATGCTCGGTGGGACCTCTTCCACTTTCCACTCCACATTTCGTGTGTCGTGTTTAGCGAACAAAATCGCGGTTCACTATGGTTGCCTTTGGATTTGAGGTACTAAAATTTGGTGTCTTGCTCCTATGCAGAAAAATCGATGGCTTCCAACTGCACCTCTTACAACAGCAACTCTCGTTCCACTCCAACTGGAGGAGTGACCTATGGGCCCAACGCGGCCTCAATTTTCTCAATGCCAGTGGGGCAAGTTACGCAAGCCACTACTGGACTATTCTTCAGAACCCTATTCCCACCGCTGAGTTTCGGTGCCTCAGCGCCACAAGAGGAAGCCCCAAGAGGTCGGTCTTTGATCTACTGGCGACCACAACGACCCCTCTTAACGGGCGTCTCAGTCTTTAACAGGTTGGGCAAGAACCCAAACGGGCCCGCAAAGCGGCTCATGATACCTGAAGGGGCTATCCCAAAATGGATAGCCCTCCCAACTTCTGCTATGGGCGAAGTCGTCAAAAGTGCTTCCCTTACTAGAAAGTCGGTCTTTGAAAAATTGGCCGGCACTCCTCAAACCCTGCCAAGGACGTCTGTCTTCAACAGGTTGACGCCAACAACAGCCCCTCAGCAAAGCCGGGGGCATGCAGAACCCGCTTCCAAATATGAGGCGGTCCCTTCTGCAAGACATGCTCGACGTCGCTACTGGCACCGAGTGAGAAAAGCTGGGGGGAACTCCCCCTCCGGACTTAACCCACCAGCTCCAATGGTGAAAGTTGACGCTGTTGTTCCAACCATGAACAACTTTGATCTACTCAGGAGGTTGCACAGGAACTCTCCAACGATGGTGCTAAAGAAATCGCCCCACCTGTAGAAGCCACAGTGCAGGCAAAGTCAGAGCCGCCCTATCAGCGGCTCTCCTCGCAAATTCACAGGGTCTGGCGAAAAGTCCAGGACTCTGTGATTGACCAGAACTACTCTCGTTGACCGAAGAAATCGAAGGCTCGACAAGAAAAGGACTACTCCTCCGCCATACAACGGAGAACTTCTCTTATGCAGGTGCATGTCATAACGACTCCTTCAACTCTAATATCTCATAAAAGAACGAGGCTGGAGAAAACTCTACCGCCCGCGGCAAATTCCAAAGACGATAGACCTCAATGCCCCAAGGCCGGGGGCATAACAATACATACGGTCCATATGGCTTTTGAGAAAGAAGAAAGTCGTGCTTCGGCGAGTCACCGACCACAAACTCGGTCGTCAACAAAAGCTCAGGAGCAACAATAAAAGTTCCAGGAAATACTGACCAAAATGGCAGCGCTTACCAGATAGAAGAAAGTCCGGATAAAGAGGTCGAACAGCGCCAGGAGCAAGAGACTGATACAGAGTTCCTGCGAAGGGTGCTTGAAAGAAAAGACAAAGAAGCTGCTGAACAAGCTGCTAACATGAAGCAGATAGCGCTCTTGTTTCAGATTTGGTTGGAATGATGATCCAACCAGAACTCTCAGCCGAGGATCCGCCGATAATCATCAAGGATGACAGAGGGGAAACATCAAACCTTCTTCCGGCTTTATCAACAGCCAAGGAGGAAATGATCTCTAAGGCTCCTCTTGATGATTATATTGCTCAAAAAATAAGAGCTCATCAAGCAAATAAAGCGGCTGGCCAAATCGTCAAAACCGGGCGACCGTATCCAGGCTGGTATGATTAAATCAAGTACCCGCCGGGATATACGATCCCCAAGTTCCATGTATACAAAGGGACATGCAACCCCCATCAACACGTTGCGCAGTTCAGACCTCTATGCGGCAACACTGGAGGCGACGAAAAACTGTTGCTTCTCCAGTTCGTTGGCAGCCTGTCAGAAACGGCCTTTGAATGGTACTCAGAGCTCCCAAATGACTCCGTAAAGACATTCACAGAGATGGAACTGCTGTTCACACAGCGGTTCCCCAGCGCAAGCGAGCGCATCCTGATCACGGCATTAATCAATGCCAGGGTAAGGCCAGGAGAAACTTGGGTCCAATACGCGATCCGATGGCGGAACCTATGGTCTAAATGCGAACGGCTTATTGAAAAATCTCCCGCCGTGGGCATGTTCATCGGGACCCTTGATCCTCAAACGACTGTGTCCCAGTTCATAACATTCTTCAAACCAACCACTTTCCAGGCTCTGATCAATAAACTGGCCTAAATGGACCAGATGGGCCACGGGTCTTCTTCCTCAAATAAGGACCCTCGAAATAACAAGGGTAAAAGAAAAGCGGCCTTTGTTGCCAAAACGCAACAACAACCGAGTGGCCCGAAATCGGCTGCTCGCCAAAACAACGCGCGTCCGTGCCCATCCTTGAAGGAAAGACTAGGATGCGGTTACTCGTTTCCCTACGATAAGACGAGGAGACTATTCGAATTGGCAATGTGTAACATACTTATCACATTGCCAGACCCACGGCGTCCACCGCAACCCGGAGACGTCCACTGCAACCCGGCGACGTCAACAACCCTAACTACTGCTCCTATCACATAATGGTGAGCCACCTAATTGAGGATTGCTACGTCTTCAAGAACTGGGTCGAGGACCAGTATCAACAGGGGAAATTCACGCTGTCTGATAACTGGAGGGTAAACCCACCACAGAAGCACACTCCCAGAAAGGTGGATGCGTCAAGAGAATCATACTCACTCGTGGAAGAAACTCTATGGGAAGTCGTTATTTTAGCAAAAACCAAAAGAATGTTGAAGGATCTACAAGCATATCCGGTGGTTAGGTGGAAAAGCCTACTTGAACCTGAAATCATCGAAGGGATGCTAAAATCTTATCCCGCACCGAAAATTGTTGACATAGGGAAAAACCCCAATTCAAGCCTTCGAAGTCTTCGAAGAAAAAGAAGAAGACCAAGAAGCCTGTTCAGCTTGCCGAGTATGATGACAGGCGCATAGATCTACAAAAATACATTGACATGCTAGAGGAGTAAAATCAGAAGGCGCGGACACCGGTCACACTCGAAGAGTTCCTAAAGCATATTTTTGAGAACGAAGAAAGTGACAACGATGAGGAAAATGACTCATCAGGAGATACTGGAGACTATGTAGCAAGTTGCCACATGGCGTCCCATTCGTTGTTAAATGACGAAGAAACTCTATCGGCGTCAGAAAACAACGCGGAGGAACTGGGTGCAGAATCGGCACTAAAACCCCCGGAACTGCAAGAAGACCCGATCGATAGGCTGTTAAACGAAGCCTTTCGAAAAAGCAAAACTGACCGAGAACGCGAAACAACCATATACGAAAAGTCTAAGCGTCAGCGTCAGGATGAAGAAGCTGCGGCAAGGATGAGTCGTAAAGTACTCCAACCAAACCAATGCATCCCTGCGATAAATAAGAGCATGATCAAAATAGAGAAGTGATTCATCAAATCCCTGTCAATGGGAATGAAGCTGCCACCTCTCGTAGGAAACACTCCTGGGGTCATATGCCTCGACAGAGAGAATTCACATCCAAACTATTGCCTATATCATCGGAGGGTTACCCACCCCACTGAGGAATGCAGTACCTTCAAGAAGTGGTGGTAAGGATACGTTGCCTATTAAAAACTCTTCAAGAGGATGAAGCGCGAAACTCGTCGACGGCAAATAGTGCGACAGATGCGCATGAAAAAATGACTGGCAACTGTCATATAGTTGATACCAGTTCGGAAGGGGAAAAACTCCAAGTTCTTACTTTTGGAAGCGATTCTGAGGACGAAATACCCCTCAGCCCTCTCTTCGAAGACTTCACCTTTGGAAAAGAAGAGGAGGAAAAGAACTGCGAGAATATTCAGCTGCGTAACCGCACGTTGCCTAAAAGGAATCTCGGACCTACAAACAAAGGTTCGAGAAAAAAGGACAAAGGGAAAGAAAAATCTTTGAGGAAATTGCCCTCGACAGTGGAGTTGTCAAAGAGCTCGCAGTTAGAGACCCACCTAAGAAAATAAGGTGGATTACAATATCCTAGCACATTTGAGGAAAATAACATTACAACTGAGCATATTGGATGCTCTCCTTCTGTCCAAAGAGGCACGAGATTCCTTGATCAAGGTATTACAAAAGCCCGATCAATTCCAAGCTTTCCTAGCAGAAGAGAAGATGAAAGATGAACTGGCAAAGGTTTACACGGCTGACATTACATTCAGTGATGAAGATCTTCTCCTCGGTACGTGCGAACATAATTGCCCGTTATATGTCACTGGGTACTGCCACGACATCAAGATAGGGAAAATCCTTGTCAACAACGGATCCTCCATTAATCTTCTCAACGTGGGAGTCCTGAAGGAGATTTGCTTGAACGTTCAGCTCCTGGCTCGAGACAAAATTACTATCTCCGGGTTCGACTCACAGTCATTACGGATGCTTGGGTCCGTGATACCGACGTTGCGCTTCGGGTTGCTCGTCACTAACATCAAATTTCATGTCATTGACGCCAAGACTTGCTATAACGCTTTGCTTGGCAGGACTTGGTTACATGAGTACAACGTCATCCGTTCTACACAACATCAGTGTATAAAGTATTTCAAAGACGACTTGGAATACACTGTCACAGGGGAGCTAAATCCGTTCTGCATAAACGAGGTCCGAAAATATGAAGACGCAAAATACTTCCTACCAGACTTCAAAGAAACGGAAAGGTTTCATAAGCCAGAGGATAAACAGAAGCCCATCGCTACTATCCCGATCTTTGGGAGCGATAACGAGGAAGATGAAGAAATAGTCTACTGGGGACAGCCCCGGAAAGAAAACAATGGGCCCGGACCATCTACTCTTATTCTGGTGTTTGGCAGCGATTCTGAGGACGAGACCAACGCAGTGTTCTCCATCCGCCCGTCAGTGCAAACCCTCGCCGGAGCAGATCAGAGTCTGCAAATCACAATGGCTTTGCCGCGTCATTATAAGGAACTTGATATGCTCGATACATACAGCGTACAAGAACTACAGATTTTCTACGTCCCTCCCAGACAAAGAGGTGAAAAGACGATCCTCTTCTACCAATCTACGGAGACCAAAATAGCAAAAGAAGTCTAGCGTGGTGCCGATTTCGCACTCGACAAACTTCAACCAATCCGTCTGTCAAGATACTACGTGGAGGGATTGAAAAGACTGTTAAGATTCCAAGGTATACCCCTCGAACAAACTGTTCGAAAAGCCTAATTCTATAAAAAGATTTGGGATATTCCCGGGACTCAGCGAAAGATGCCCAACGGGAAGATGGAGACAACCAGGCTCGGATACGTTCGGTCCAAGAAACTGGAGTAGTTCCACAGCTGTCGCGTCATAAACAGCTCCAGCAAAGGGGAAAAAGCTCTTCCGAATGGCCGTGACGTTGAAACAGAGCGAAATCTTTCTCTGAGAACGTTAATTCCGTCACTCGAAGAACAAATAGACAAGCTAATAAAAGAAGCCTATCAAAAGAGCCGAGACATTCACAGCCGTGAAATGACCATTTATGAAAAAGTCAGGACGCAGCGCCTCAATCAGCAATCCGCGGAGAAGGAAGACTATAATGCTCTTCATCCCCGACCCGCTGTATGTCCTCGCAAAAGGGGAAAATCCCGAAATAGAGGCAGAAACAGGGAAAAGAACGCAAACAACGTTCGAAAACAACAAAGTGGATCCAAGCAGCCATGCAATCGAGAAAAGGTCGATTGGAACCTGTCCTTTATAAAGAAGATGGGTCGGGAATACTCTTTCCCCCAAGACAAGACGAGGAAAATATTCAACCTTGTCATGAAGCATCAAATGATGACGCTCCCAGAGTCTCGGCATCTCGAACAAATAAACGAGATCCATCATCCGGATTATTGTTCCTACTACCGAGCAATCAGTCATCCCCTCGAAGACTGTTTCACTTTCAAAGACTGGATAGAAGGCCAGTATCAACAAGGAATGTTCACTTTATCTGACTGCTGGAGGGTAACCCCGCCGCAAAAGCATGAGCCAAAAAGGACCTATACCGTGAGGATAGGACCAGCTCAACCACACAAAGGGAAGCAAACTCGTACCTGCTATATGATAACACTCTCAAAAGAGGGAGGACACGAAACTATGGATGACCTCCACTTGTGCTTCGCAAATGAAGACGAGGACGAGATGATCTCAGATTTTCCACCAGCAGCAAAGGAGCTGGAAGATAGGATACACACCATGGCGGACAACCTAAGAATGATTGACTTAGGGATAGAAAATGAACCGAGGCCGATATTTATCAGTGAGTTGCTATCTGAAAAACATGTGGCAATGTTAAAAGACGTGCTCATGCAATATAAAGCCTGCTTCACGAGGAACTATTCCGAAATGCCAGGTCTAGATCCAAAGACAACAGTACATAAACTGGCCATATCGCCAGATATAAAGCCAGTCAAACATGTGCCAAGAAGAATGCGGCTTGAACTTGAGACGAGTATAAACGCAGAAGTCAAGAAATTAATCGACTCTGGCTTCATCTAAGAAGTTCAATATCCCGACTGGATCGCTAACATAGTTCCAATGATGAAGAAAAATGGGACAGTGAGCATCTGCATGGACTTTCGGGACCTCAACAAAGCTTGCTCGAAGGATGATTTCCCAATACCTATTGCCGAGCTGACGATTGATAACACGTCTACCCATGAGATCTTCTCTTTCATGGATGGATCTTCAGGATACAATCAAATAAAAATGCATTTTAAAGACCAAAAGTATACCGCCTTCCGGACTCCACTGGGCATATTCTGCTTTAAGGTGATGCCCTTCGGTTTAAAGAACGCTGGCGCTACCTAGCAAAGGGCCATGACAAATATCTTCGATGAGCTCATACACGAGATTGTCGAATGCTACATTGATGACCTTGTGGTGGAGAGCAGATCTCACGAGGAGCATTGTGAACATCTAAAAATAGTGTTCCGACGTCTTCGGAAGTATAATCTGAAAATGAATCCTCCAAAATGCGCGTTTGGAGTCTCCTCAAGCAAATTCCTAGGATTCATCATACGACACCGGGGTATCGAAATCGAGCTCTCAAAGATCAAGGCGATTATGGAAATGCCCATGGCAAAAACTCTCAAACAATTGCAGTCTCTTCAAGCTCGCATATATCCTGCGGTTCATAGCCAACCTCTCCGGAAAATGCCGTCCCCACAGTCATTTAATGAAGAAGAGGACCCCGTTCGTCTGGGATCAAAAGTGTCAAAATGCACTATACGAGATCAAGAAATACCTGCAAAAGTCACCGGTATTGACCGCTCCGGTTAAGGGAAAACCCTTTATCTTATATACGACAGCTCTTAAGGGTTCTCTAGGTGTGCTATGGGCATAAGAGAACGATCAGGGAAAGGAGAGAGCTCTGTACTATTTGAGTCGAGTTCTTCTGGGGGCAGAAAACAATTACCCCCCCTCGAAAAGCATTGCATGGCACTGATCTTCGCGATAACGAAGCTCAGACATTACGCCTTAGCACATGAAGTTCATCTCGTATCAAAGGTGGATCCTTTCAATTATCTGATGTCAAGGGCCATACTAACAGGAAGGCTTACCAAATGGGCCCTCCTCCTGATGGAGTTCTCAGGGACGTATCGACCCCTTAAAGCAGTAAAAGGTCAGGCCATAATTGACTTTCTCGCGAAGCATCCGATACCTGCCGACTCCCCCTTAAATTGCTAGTTGTTGGATAAACATGTGTTCGACACAATCGAAGGAGAGAAGGAAGAAAATGATTCCCAATGGGAACTCTACTTCGATGGAGCATCTTCCATGAAGAGGCGAAAGCAAAACACCCCCATAATCAAAGTCGGGATGTGCCTTATCTTCGTGACTCCGCAAGGAGGGATATTGCATTATGCCATCTCCTTAACGGAGCCAAGAACTAACAACGAAACTGAATATGAAGCTTTGATAGCAGGCTTCGAGATCGCTATCGACATGGGAATCAAAGACCTCCTCATATATAGAAACTCCCAGCTGATCGTTAGCTAAGTAAATGGTGACTATCAGACATGCAAGCCAGAGCTGATAAAGTATGGCGAAAGGGTGCAGCAACTGCTGACACAAATCCCCTCCTACATCCTTGAGAGTATACCGCGGGCAGAAAATAGCAAGGCGGATGTATTGGCTAAATTGGCTAAGGAACAGGCTGATGAAGACCTCAATGACGTAAAGATCATTGTGCAAAGCCGCAGGGTTCTCACGCCAACAGATATATCTTCGGAAGACTTAATAGAGCCATCCGAAGGAAAAGAAGCGACCGGACAAGTGGCTCTTCAAATAGAGGATGAAGAAAAGGTCAAGGATTAGAGGGAAGTCTTTATAGACTACTTCAAATCTCAATAAATGCCCAAAAATGCGCCGTCTAGACATCAGCTCATGAAAAGAGCTCTGTCCTTCACCTTCGTCAATGGTACTCTATCTAAGAGATCGTTCGACTGTCTATGGCAAAGATGCCTGGGACCAGAAGAAGCGAAGAGAGCTGTACGAGAAATTCATGACGGACTTTGCGGGTCTCACCAAGCTGGACCAATATGAAGCTGAAGTAAAAAGAATGGGTTACTATTGGCTCACGATGATCCAGGACCGCCTCAAATATGTGAAGCAGTGGCACTCGTGCCAAATTCACGGGGACTTCATCCACCAACATCCAAATCCGCTATACCCAACAGTAGCTAGCTCGCCGTTCAAAATGTGGGGAACCGATATAATTGGCCCCATTGAACCAGTATCGTCCAAAGGACATCGGTTCATACTGGCAACGACCGACTATTTCTATAAGTGGGCAGAAGCAGTACCATTAAGGGAGGTGAAGAAGGAGAATATCCTCCATTTCTTCAGGACACATGTCATCTATCGATTTGGCACTCTGCGATGAATTATCTCGGATAACGCGACAGCTTATAGAAGTCATAAAATCAGCCGCTTCGCACAACAGCATAAAATAGATTGAAGATACTCTTCAGTCTATAACTCTCGGGCCAACGGTCTAGCTAAGGCTTTCAACAAGACCTTGATAAAGATTATAAAGAAGACGGTGTTCAGAAACAAAAAAGACTGACACGAAAGGCTGCATGAAGCTCTCTGGGCGTACCAAACAACGTTCAAAACGACCACGAATACAACACCATATGCGTTGGTATTCGTCATGGAAGCAGTGCTTCCCATAGAAATAGAACTCCCTTCTCTACAAGTAGCGGTTCGATACGAGCTGATAGATAAAGAAAATGCTCATCTTCGGCTTGAGGAGCTCGACGCCCTCGACGAAACTCGCCTTATAGCACAGCAAAATCTGGAGGCTTATAAGGCAATGATGACACGGTCATACGAAAAACTGACCAGGACGAGAACATTCCGCCAAGGCGAACTCATGCTAGTCGTCAAAAGACCAATGATCTCCAATCATGCAAAATAGGAGAAATTCAAGCCGAACTATGAAGGCCCGTATATTATAGACAAAGTCTACCAAGGTGGAGTCTACATGCTCATGGATATGCATGGCGAAAGACCCTTCCGGCCAATAAATGACCGATTCCTCAAAAATACTACGCTTGATGAGTCACGACTTAGGTCAATGATAGATGACGACGTTTGTGTCCGCTCTCTATCTTCCTGAGTCAGAACTCCGAAGGTAGTATCTAAAAAGCTCCGTCGCCTCAAAAATGGCAACAACGGACCGAGAAGTCCTTAAACTAACTACCCGCCTAAAAAATGGCGACAACGGACCGAGAAGTCTTTAAACTAACTATCCGCCTCAAACATGGCGACAACGGAACGAGATGTCCCTAAAATAAAAACGGACCGAGATATCCTTAAACTAAAAATTCGCCTCAAATATGGCAATAATGGACCAAAATGTCCTTAACCTAGTGTATCGCTCCAAACACGGCGATATGCTCTCTTGAGATCTATATTGCAATCGAAGTTCCAACGGCAAAGGTTGCAACTCAAATCCTATCGGCTACACAGCTACTCTAGCGGTGAAGCCATCCCCAAGTCCCATCGGCAAATAGACGAGTCACCTGCGACGAAGCTACTTTCGAGAGTTTCACCGTTAAAAAAAAACGGTATGTTCACAAGAGAAATGGGTACGGATGAAAACCCGAAAGGGCACCGTGATGTAAAAACAGCCGGACTACCGGCGAGCTTGTGAAAACACGGAAGGGCACAATCTCGTAAATAAAATAAAATAAAATACATTTGCAAGGTCCTTTCGAGCTTGTGAGGAGAAAATGCTTGCGTGAGATCCTTACGACTCACAAAGGAGCAACACAATTAGGAATCCCCACGATTCCTAAGGAGAAAACACATTCAGGAATCCTCACGACTCCTAAGAAGAAAATACACCTACGAAATGCTCTCGACTCGTAGGGAGAAATACCTTTATGAGACCCTTACGGCTCATAAAGTCAAAAAGTCTTAGTCGACAGGATCCTAACCCTGTTTACTAAGCCATCATTGTTCAAATCAAAGCGATGCTGATGTCAAAATCGGTATCAGATTTCAAATCCCCAAAAATAGGAAAACTAGCAATAAAAAGCAGCGAGTAAAAAAAGCCAAAATGATAGGATAACTCGCAATAAAAAGCAGCGAATAAAAACAAAAAAGCCGAAATAATAGGACAACTCGCAATAAAAGTAGCGAGTAAAAAAAGCCAAAATGATAGGGCAACTCGCAATAAAAAGCAGCGAGTAAAAACAAAAACAGCCGAAATGATTGGGCACCGCGATAAATAGCCAAAATGATTGGGCAATCACGACTCTCGCGATATAAAAAGCTGATAAGATAGAGTATCGCGGAAATAAAAAATAACATAAAATAAAATTTCCTCTGCCCTGCAGGTAGGTCTACAACGACTCCTGTATACAATCCATGGGCGCAAATAAAGGAAAAGGGAACCATATTTTCCCACTACGCTTCGTCAAAAGGAGCTCCGAGTCTTGATGGTACATATACAACCTCGGGACTATCCCTGCGTCCCCTCTTCATCCCTGCAGGAGCAGGTACAACAATCAAATGAAAATGAAGTGACAACAAAATCCTAGCTTTAGGTCTTAAAGGCAACATCTAAAGCCTAGAGCTTATCTTGATGTTCTTCTCATTCCAGTAGGGTGCAGACGCAACGTCAATAAAAGACCCAATGGTCAAAGCAAAAATGGAGTAATGGAAAAATCATAGCTCCGGTTCAACGTGCTTCTCATGTCAACAAGATGCAGACACAACGTCAACAATGATCCAAGGGTCAAATAGAAATGGAGTGACGGCAAAATCCTAGCTTCAAGTCTTGATGGTTCATATACAACATAGAGATCACCCCAACGCTCTCCTCATTTCAGTAGGATGTGGACGCGACTAGAAAATGAAATTGGAGCAATGGCATATTCCTAGCTCCGGACTTCAACTGCAACACATGCAGCATAAAGGTCCTACAGATGTCTACCCTACTTCAGCAAAGAATTGGCATGATATCGTCAAAGCAAAAAAAAACCGAACTGAGTGCATATTCCAAGCTTCGGGTTTTGACGGAAACTCATATAAAGGTTAAAAGACTATTGGAGATCATCCCACCTCAGAGGGGTGCGGTTATGACTCATCGGGGCTCCAAATTGAGCCTAACTTCAGATAAAAAGCTTCATGGAAAATTCCTAATGCTTGCTCTTCCGACGGTAATATGACCTAAGGAGATTACTTGAAGACGTCTTGTCTAGCCCTCGAAGGGATCAGAGATACGAGAGTCGCGGGGCTACTCGAACAGCAACTTAAAAATTGCATATCGAGGAATACATCAGCCAATGCGACGGTACCACGGACTAAAACCCTAGTACCACAAACCTAGAGAACCTCTGTCGTAAAAATGAATGGGGGTTATCTACATACAACGTTAGGACAAGTTTGCATGTAAACCCAAGGGAGGTAAACTAAAGATACTCCGAAACAAGTGAATAAACTACAAACTCCGAAATGGGTACATAAACTAGAGACTCCGAAACGAGTGAATAAACTACAAACTCCGAAATGGGTACATAAACTAGAGACTCCAAAATGAGTGAATAAACTACTCCGTGCTAGATTAAGACGTCAAAAAACAGAAAGGCGCAACTCATAGGTTTCGGGGCTCAGAACTACATTTCTTAAGGATCGAGATTTGAGTTAACGATAGATGACGACGCTTGTGTCTGCTCGTTATTTTCTCAGATCAAAATTCTATCTAAAAAAAATAAATAAAATAAAAAAATTGTGTATGACATGCCAGCCAGAAATCAGCCATATGCTATGCATTACTTCTCTTACGGGTGAAAGGTTGCCCTTTTTTTCTTATCAACAGTCAAGACCAGCAAGCAGCAAGCGGGGGAGAGTCGACGTCTTTCCTTTGTTTAGTTGTTTCAGTAATTAGAGGCTCGTGATTACCACCATGAGCAAGATGGCAGGGGGAAGCATTTGTTCGCATCAGTCCAGTGTTCACCTATGTCTAGATGCATGCATCAGAAACTTCTAAGGTTAAAATGCAAAGTATATGTGTAGAAGAAAGATGCCCACATGGATATGTGCTGGGGTGAAACGTTCAGTGGTCAACACTTTATTTATTTATATTTATTTTATTCCACAGAAAAAAGATCACTAAATATGATATCAGTGATACATGGATTAACAAAACAATGAACAAGATTCTCTAACTCCCTCTCTGCCTTCTCTACTATGTCGAAGCGGTGATCTTCGCGAGGAATCGCTCCCCATCGGTCAGTACCGTGCCCATCATCGAAGCCAGACATGACGGCTCGCTGAGCCCGCTTCTTACTTAGCAACTGGACAAAACGGTCCTTCAGAGGCTGGATAATCAAATGTGCCTCACAAAAGCACTGGATCTTGTCCTCCACTGAGTTGAGCATCGCCGGAGTCATCTCCGCTGGATGAGGGAGGATGTCAGCAAGCACAGACAGGAAGATCATCCGGAACCAAATGGAGACGATAGGAAGAGGAGAGACTCTATGAGCCAGAAGCTCGTACATCACCGTGTCACATTGGTCAACTGTGAGAATGAGATCTACTAAACGCGCAGCAAAACGAAGAACAATTCTCTCGATAGGTACCTCCCACGATTGTCGACGAGCATGCGGACGATTGCAAGCCATAACTCTTGGTTTGTTAAAAATGGTTCTCTCCTTGTGAAGAAAGAGGAAAACATAGCTTCAGGTTATAAAGAGAAGCATTCAAGTTTAGGCATAGAAAATATTGTGCAAGGTGGAGCTATTTCCAAGTTCTGACAAAAAGGGCATGGGAAAAGAAAAAGTTGACTCATGGAAATCAGAGAAAGAAGGTGAAACGATTCCCTCAGTAGCGCCTCACGTGCATGACACGTGTGCACCAGCACCGATTCTTTATAGGATTAGAACCTGTAATGGCGCATCACATGCATAACATGTGAGCGCCGACGCTGGTTCAGGATTAAATCCTATAGCAGCGCCTCATGCGCATGACACGTGAGCGCCGACACTAGTTTATATATATATATATATATATATATATATATATATATAACAACACCTCACGTGAGGTACATATGAGCATTGGCGTAACCAAAAGAGGGAGCTTTGTCATTCATACTTCGAAGAAATTTATACATTGGTGATAAGGATGATAAAAAAGAAGAAGAAGAATGAAACATCATCAAAATGTTTACAACGGCAAAATGCTAAACTCCAGACACGGATTCTCAAACTTAAAAGCAAGTTTGAGCAGGGCGCCTTCAGCTTCATCGACCATCTTTTTGTGCATCTTCTCTCGGATGCAAGCGTCAGGGTCACCACCGATATCCTCCAGCCTCTGATATGCTGATACTATTGTTTTCTGCTGAGAGACGCAGTGTAAGATGGTGATGAGATTATCTCTCCGTTTTTTGAGATCAACCCCATCAAGTACACTGAATGTACTTTATCCTCAGCATCATCGAGCGCTTGAAGCGGCATAACTTCAAGATGCCCGGGTATAGCTTCCCAGATCGACCCAACGATGGTCTTTAAAAGGGAAGAATGGCAGGGGAGCAATCGACCGTTGTAATCATCGAAGCGATGCATTACATCAGTGCATTGGGCGTCAGTAAATTCCTGGATTTGGCAGCGGCCTTGGATGCGAATCTCTTCGTAAGAAATAATCTCTTCAAAATCGTACAAATGAGCAGCCATGGTACCTAAAAAAAGGATTTAAACCCTAAAGATAATAATAATAATAATAATAATAATAATAATAATAATAATAATAATAATAATAATAAAGCATACAAGAACGAAAAAGGGAATAAAATTCCCAAAGTTCTTAAGATCCAAATCAGAGCCGAGCACTGCAAAAAAATGGAATTAAATTCCCCTGAACAGTAGGATCAAATCCCAGAACAATCCCCCTGCTAAAAGAATTCATGGGTTAACTGATGGAATCAAATTCCAGAAAAAGTGTCAAGGTTGACAATAGGGTAAAACCCTAAGAAGAGATCAACAATTCTCAAGGATGTCCATGGACATCAAGACCTAAGATCCACATTAAAAATGTTTTTTTAAGATCTCCAAAAGATCGATTCAAGAAAAGAGCTAAGCTCTGTCAAATATGGTAATGGGTTTAAAATAAAAAAAATATAAAAAAAGGAAAAAATGTTCCCAGAAGATGTTAAGAGTTAGGCTCTGTTCATAGCCCTTACCAAAAATTTTGACAGAGTTGGCTCTGTTCAAAGGAATTCTGTAGGCAGAGAGCTAAGCTTTGAGAAGAGAATTAAATTCTCAAGAAAGAAGACGAAACAACAGCCATCTTAAGGGCCAAAGGCCCTAGTTATAAAATGTGAAGGGACGGTTCAACTCTCTAGAAGATCCAACGGTAGAAAAAGTGACACCGTTGCACCCACGTGCGTGCCTCGTGGGAACAACGATGGGATGCATTTCCCCCCAAAATTCGAACAATATAAAAAGAGCTAATCTTTGTCAAATTTTGTTGAGGCAGCGCCTCACGTGCTCATCATGCGGATGCCAATGTGCAAAACACAGAAACGCTTTCTGAGTAAGAATTAAAATTCTTATATGGCGCCGCACATGCTCATCACGCGAGTGCTAATGTGCAAAGCACATAAACGCTTTCTGAGTAAGAATTAAATTCTTATACAGCGCCACACATGCTCATCACGCGAGCGCCAATATGCAAAGCACAGGAGTACCTATCGTAAGAATTAAATTCTTAAGCGGTGTCTACGTGCACAACATGTGAGTGCCAGCGCCCAAATTAAAATCAATAGAATTAAATTCTACATAAGAATTTGGGATACTCTCTGTTAAACAGAGATGTTGGATCAAAGATCCAACGGAGAGGATAAATCATCAAAATATAAAATACAATTCTATTCAGAGAAAATATCTCCCAAATTTATCTAAATAAGAAAGATACTCCCGGTTGGATCAATGATCCAATAATACAATAAATTTCTATTTTGGGAATATATTCCCTCAATCTTTCTAAACAAAATGAGATTGCTCTCTATAAAACAGAGAACCCTTGGATTAAAAATCAAATGGTGATTAAAAATCACCATTTTACAGAATAAATTATGTATATAGGAAAATATTTCCCCAATCTTGTTAAAAACAAGAAAACACATTCTGTAAAACAGAAGTCCTTGGATCAAACATCCAACGGTGGGTAAAATTCTCCAAATTAATTTTGAGTCCAAATAAATCAATTGGAATCTCTCAATGAGAGATTTTCTCAAAACTAATTAACAATTTGCCTCCATTATATAAAAGCCCCAAGACTTCAAGTCTCATAGACAACAGAGACAAAAACAGAGAAGAGACCACAAAAAAAATCCCCTACAAGTTTCTAAAAAAATACAGAGATCTTTAAAAACAATAGAGAATTTAATTCTCAAAGAGGAAGGCTTCCCTTTCAAAAAGAGAACCGAGATAAAGAGAACACAAAGATAAAAAAATATCTCTTTTACCTATTTTAATGGTTTAACCCTTTTCAAAGAACTCGGTTCTTTCTCAGAATCAGAGATCCACAATGTAAGTCTCCGACAAGTTGAGAATTTAATTCTCATTGGGAAGATTTTGTTCTTGAGAATTAAAAATTCAGAAAAGAACTAGATCCAAAAGGAAATAGAACCTATAAAGATCGTAGTTCTTAAAGAAAAACCTGATCCCAGATCTTCAAAATGAAGATCTTGGCGATCATTAATGGTCAAAATGCCATTAACAGAGATTTAATCTCTAAAAAAGGAAAAAAGAGTAGCGCCTCACGTGTTTCCTACGTAGTCTCCATTTTAACAGCGTCTAGCGCCTCACGTGAAAAACACGCGGGTGCCCAAAACAGAAGGCCGGCGCTTCACGTGAAACACTCGTGGACGGTGAATAAAAGTGCTTAGCATTTTATATATAGCCAAAACGGCTGAGTGCTTAGCACTGAATGGGCAGCGCCCCGCGCCTCATATGCTCCTCATGTGGACACCATATAAAATGTGCTTAACACTCCATATACAGTCAAAACGGCTGAGTGCTTAGCACTAATTGGGCCCCCAGCGCCTCACGTGCTCCTCACGTGGGCGCCATATAAAAATTTCTTAGCACTCCATATACAACTAAAACGACTGAGCACTGATTGGGCAGCGCCAAGCGCCTCATGTGAACCTCACGTGGAGGCCATAAGAAGTGCTTAGCACTTTACATTTATTCAAAAAGACTAAAGTGTTCAACATTTATTGGACATCGTCCATGACTGAATGCTTCACATGACATATATGTGAGTATCAGAGCTCAAATAAGTGCTTACTACTTTTACATAAAAAGAAAAGAGCTGATCAAATAGAGCCCCAAATATGTGCTTAGCACTTTTGAATGAAAAAGAAAAAGAAAAAGTAGATTAAGCCCAAATTGGCCAAGTCTCTGAAGTTTTCTTGCAGCTGAGCCCAAATACTCTTTTGCTGCATTTTAAGTAAAAATGATCATAAAATGTTGTTGAGTTGATCTCAGTCTTAAATAAGACTAATGTATCCTTAGCGAAAACAAACCGAGCCCAAATGCTCGCTTAAAGATTTAAGTTGATCTTAATCTCATCCTAGATTAACGATCCTTAAAAAGAAAACAAAAATATTTCTGAACTGTAGGAATATACAGCCTAAGTTCAAAACTCCGTCAAGGAAATCCTTGACCCAAGCCTAAATCGAAAATATACGGATTTGAACTAATCCGCGCCCTACGGGCGAGATATAAACTAGTCTCCATCTACAATCTACGGGCAACCAAAACAAACAAACACACACACGACACGAAGTGAACTGCTGGAGAAGGAGAAAGTGGTTATCACAATACGGTAGCGTAATTAACTGCAAGGGCTTGCGTCTGCAGAGAAGAGCATCCCCACAATCTAAAACCCCTCATAAAATGAGGAGGAATCTGATATAGTCTTCTACAATGGTCGCATCTGTCCAAACCTCCGATATATGGTGCCATAAATCAACATAGTATCTTCGGAGAGGTGGACAGATAAATTCAAGTAGCATCCACCCCCAGATTCAGGCAAGATGATCTATCCTAGTTCGTTTTTGTTTCTAGCGGTAAACAAGTTGTACGTGCAATACACAGAGAAATGAAAAGTTTCAGAAAAATCAAATATGCGCAAAAAGGAGTAAACACAGATATACACATGTGTCATGAATCTCGAGGCAAATCACCACATCTTGACTGCCCATTCCTTCAATCTAGCCGCTACCAATGGTCCCGATGTGAACAAATCCTTCCGTGCTTTACACACTTGTCTCTTCGACCCTCCTTATCTCCCCTGCACTGTTTGATTTTCCTGCAATCAAACAGAGACTCTTCAATTCACCATTTAACATCTTTTTAATGCATTTTAATCCAAAATTTTAATTCCCAAACACTAATTCTTCACTAAAAATACCACCCCATGCCCTAGCTCTCCCTCATTCTGAAATTTCTAGCAAAAATTCTTTCAAACTCTCTAAGTGACAAGTGGAGTTAAGCCCCCCAGGTGGAGTAGCAATCCAAATTCGATGACCGGAGCATCTCCGATGAAACCACGGCTTTTGAGGGCTTCTTCGATTTCTTATTAACCATTTAAAATAGTAAGTCCCTTCATCTCTATCCTTTTTCATCTCAAAACACCTTTTTCATCTCAAAACAACTTTTTAAAACAAACCGACAAAAGAGAAGTTATCTTCGATATAAGGTTCTTTTTAATATTTGTAATGCATGTGATAAGCAAATTAAATCCACTAATATTCTACACTAATTTAAACCCTTTTCCCCATCATTTAATTTTTAATTTAACAAAAATTTCATAGGAAACAAACATATAACAAACTTTTTCATTAAAATACCATGAATTTTAGTATAACACATCTCGATAATTAGTTTAAATACCTTTAGAAAAACTTCATGGGGTAACGACCTACCCCATACGCACACTATAGGTCCATAGCACAGTATTCTAGAGCTATAGTTAATTTAAAGAACTTTTTCATTAAAATACCATACCGTTTCAAAACGGGTTTCTTTAAATCGGTATTTCAAAATCCTTGGCAATTACGCCTCTTCAATCCTCGTCAGAGGACCTGTTAATTGATGATGCAGATTATCACACATCTTTGGGACAGTAGAGCGAGACGCAGAACTCCTCACGGAGTATTCGGTCTCGAAAGGAAATAAAATACAGATTTTAAGAAACACATCTTTTCTAAACAAAACTAATTTTTAAAAATTATATAAAAATTATGAATCCGTATTTTCAATGAAAACATATTAAGAAACTGTATTTTAAAAAATGAAAAATTAGAATTTTTAATAAAACACCACCAAGTTTCTAAAAGTAGTAGTTTTCATACAAATACCATAACTTTTAAAAGCTAGGTTTTTATCATTAAAATACCCCAATAATTAAAATTCATGTTCAAGAAAACCCTAAATATTACAAATCACCCTCGAGGTTATTTTTAAAACAATATTAATATATATTTTTCTTAAAACTCCCTCGAGATATACAAACAATATTAATGACTCTAGAATAATATAGGCTTAAGCATTATCATTTCTATTGAGCCCCACGGAGCCGGAGAAAGTGAGTGCTTGTCTATTCTGGTTAGACAACTTAACGGAGTTATCCATGGCAATTTCCTTGGAAAAAGACACAAATCCTACCGTCCATGTGCAGCAGTTGCCGATTTCTCCAGAACATAAGAGGTTTAACAATTTATATCAATTCACATGAAAAGACATGAACTCAAATCCAAACTCGAACTTGAACTCGAACTCGAACACAAACTCGAACTCTAACCTAACTCGAATCTAAACTCGAATATGAATTCGAACCCAGACTACTCGAACCAACTTGACTCAAACCAAGATTGCAATTGTCATGACTCGCATATTACTCGACTCACTTGAATACAATCTACACCTTTTGCAATTTATAGTTTTGATCAGGACATATTAATCAATCAATCAAATTAATTAAGTATAATTAACCAGTTATATATATTATACTCAGGGTGCTTAGGATAGTTTCTTGTGTGAATCCAACGGAGTTTCATGAGACCCGTATTAATCTCTTTTTTTATTTTACTCGAATATCAGTTAGGTTGACTCATCCACAGCCTAGAGCCCCGATGCTAACACATGAAATGGGCCCATGTTTCCTTCCTCCTGGGGCCCCACTCTTGAGCTCGCGAATACTTCTACGGCTGCGTTGACATTCACACTTGGAACTTAACGTTAATATAATAACCTTATAAAGACCTATAGTATATACTTACCCATAAACATTGTAATGACTCTGAAATCACTGTACATAAATTTTCTTATTATTGTACAGAAAAGAGTATTACGGCCTGTGTAAGAGTTAAAAGTTATTTTTGTTTAATAAAAACAAGGAACAACTTGTAGCTCACTGGTAAAGCCTTTATACTACTGTGACATAGCCTATGCATTCAATTCCTATCAGGCCCAATTATTTTTAGATTTTTTCTTTTTAATTTTTGGAAGCCCTAGAGTTGCACGTGTAATACATAGAGAAATGAAAAGTTTCAGAAAAATCAAACAGGTGCAATGAGGTGTACACACCCAAATAGCATGAATCTCGAGGCAATGTCTCACGATCCGACCACTTAAACCCATCAA
Source organism: Agapanthus africanus (assembly GCA_030015575.1). Taxonomy (NCBI): domain Eukaryota; kingdom Viridiplantae; phylum Streptophyta; class Magnoliopsida; order Asparagales; family Amaryllidaceae; genus Agapanthus; species Agapanthus africanus. Next base: position 858,006,593 of record CM057339.1, read on the forward strand.
AGGGCTGTTAGTGATATATGCCGTAGAGACCATTATTGTATCATACTGGATTGTATATTACTTAATGGGAGTTTGGGATATACACGGATATGGTAACAGTTTTGCTCGAAATAGTAGTATGCTATCTGGTTTGTTTCTATCTCAATATGTGCATGTGCTTTCTTAGCATATCGCTTATACATATTGGTAGAGCCCTTAGGATCTTTTCTTGATTACCAGCGTTGTGATGGCAGTTACACTAGTGGGGGCTGGGTAGTCTATAAGCAAATCCTATACAGGTCCTTAGTCGAAGGATTATTGAGACGGGAAATCGATACTCCACAGCAGACTAGTGTATACGCTTCTCATCCCAGCAGGGGAGATGGTCTGTCCCACAGCCATTAATACATCGTACTGAAGATAGTATGTATGTGCTCATTAGGTTATGGGTAAACTGGAAAGGACTCGTCGGGAACTGTTGGTGGGTATTATACCTATCGTCGGGTAGCAGTTCCCAGGTGACATGAGTACAGCTTAGTCCGTCGACTTGACACTGCTACTTCGCCTCGAGTGTGTTCCCACTGTACTTTGATTACTACCCTACCACGGCTCAAAGGAGTCATGCAAACAGGTAGCAGTTGGGTGTATTCCCGAATCACTTGGAGGCAGTGGCGGTTAGATAGGATTCGTCTCTCCCGATATTGGGGGTTGATACCGCGCTGTGTTCGGAAGGCCATTATACAAAGTCCTTGGCCAAGGCAAGCGAGATTTACTGGTAGGTACTCTAATAGTTTCTCAAGGTGTTTTGGGCTACTCTCCGACACGACTTATTGCGCTATTAGGGGTCTGACGATTACCGTCCCTAGGCCCGATATGTGATACTCTTAGACGAACAGACCGGACTGTATGGAGATTGTCACATTCAGGCTCAGTAAGAGTTCAGATGGGTTTGCTCATCAGCCTTTTTATCGGCAGATACCTGGGTAGCCGTTATGTACAGCTAGTACCGCTTTCAGCTTGTGGTTAAACCCATTGCCATTGTACTGTCGAGTTTTTAGAGTCCCACATAGAGGTTTCCCTACACTGGGCAAAAGGTGTAGAGGCCGTATGGTTTTACGGCAAGACTTTGATCCCTTACGTGTACTTGTACACATATGATGATCGGACGGATAATACTAGTGGGCTTTGGTTTAAGTCGGATCCTAGTGTTATATCGATGGATTATTTTCGTCTCTTTGTATTTGTATTCTTCGGAATGCGGATGCGGGTATGTATATACGGATGATGGGCATTCTCGTAATTTGATCGAGTTTGCTTCTAGAAGGTAACACCTAATTTAGGGTTTTATTCTTTTTGAATAAATGAAATGTGGTAGAGGAAATGAAGTGGAGGCTAGCATTAAGTGAGACATGGCTCTTGGAGACTCATGGCATGACCTACATTTGAGATATTTTCAAGCATGCTTGATATTTTGTGAGATATTTTATCTCATGAATTGTTGCATGCTTGATTATTCTCTACAAAAAAGACTTAGCCATTCTCACCCAAAAGCTCCTTCTTCACTAGGTTTTCCTCAAGTGGCCTTCTTCTTTATAAAACCCTAAAAGCTCTCATGTGTTGAGAATCCTAGGGTTCCAAGATACAAATCACTCCATCTTCTCACTCTACACAACCTAGGACATCTAGTTTAGCGAGCTAGATGCCGTAGTTATCTCGGATTTGAGGTAGGAGCTCGAACTATAGACTCTCGGGTGGATCGTCTTTGACTCGAGGAGGCCGTCGAGGTTGCCTGATCCGTTTCGATCCTTGGAGCTGATGACGAGGTGGAGGACAGCGAAGAAGACCCGAAAGACTTGATATCGTGAGGTATAACTTCTATCCGAGTAGTTAACCTCATACCAAGTTATGCTAGTTAGGGTTTAGTATCGATCCTGGAGTTCAAGTCGGTGTTGCGAGCTTTGAAAAATCGTATTTTACATATTCCGCCTCCCCACGAACACGCGGGGTACGAGACATCGACTTACAGTGGTATCAGAGCCTAACTAAACCTTAGCTAACTGTTTAGACAACGTGTAAAACTACGAAACCGAAATAACTCCGAAACATCATAACATGAATTCAAGTTTCTGTCAAATTTTTTGGAGGCTCTAAATTTTTTTAAAACAATTGCAGAGTGCTCTACTTCCTGTGAGATGAACACACACAAAAAACGAGGCTTTTTCACCTATTTTAGACCGACCACATGCTCAAAAACAAAACCGGCCTCGCCTTTTTATTTATGGTGAAATTCTTTGAATTTTGGTTTGTGTTCTAGTTGCTTGAGTCTAAGGTCTCAGGTGTTGTTTGTTTTTGCCAATTTTTGATATACCGTTATCTTTTTGCTGTGGCAATACGGAGTATTTCGAAGTCGTAGTTTTAACGTAATTTAAAGTTTTAAGTTATGATATATGGGTTTGGAAACATCGACTAATTGCTATACGTCGATTAGTTGGGGTTGCACATATCAGTGTTGCTGTTCTTGTTGGTTTATGTATATGAACTTTATTGGATCGTCGTGGATGAATAGCCAGGGATGTGAGATGAGGGTTTTCATTCTTTCATTCGATGTAAATTTGTAAAGTGATGTAATATTATTTTGCGGGGTACATCCGGGTTGAGGTTGTAGACACCGTTGTATTATTTCTTTTACTGTTTTCTGCTCCTAGGATAGACCCAAGGTGGGGTACACAAACTACCGGGTACTTTGAAGTGCCGAGTGGCCTACTCACTTTGATGAGGGAGGTTGCTTCATTTCGAGTATTTGATGGGTAGTTTTCCGCACCCGTAGGGGTCTGGGGTAGGGTTTGGCTATTCATCACGACCATGGAATCCATCTTTCGTTACAGGATTAAACGAAATGCGGAATTCCTAGTATATCCAATATGTTCATCTGCGATCTGCAATGCTTATTATTGCGTCAGAAAAATGTTTATTATATATATGCTATATAGTAGACGTTGCTTATGTTTTTCACCCGCGCTAGTCAAGCCCCTGCTCTGGCGTTAGTTAAGTAACCTAACGGTGTTAGACGGGGCCCAGTGGCGAATGCGGATGGCATAAGTGAACGTGGTATTTTCGTCTTTTTCTGTGATGAAAGGTGTAAATGATGGGACTGCATTATACTAATGCAAAGCAAACAAACTAAAACTGAATCGTTGGAACAAATTTTAAAACCACTCGGTTATTTTAAAACATGAGACTTTTAAATGCGGAGCTTAAACCACTTCTTTTAAAAGCTATCAGGTTCCTTCGATTATATCAAGTTCATTACGTTCACGGTTTCGCCAAAACCATTCGTTGCCCTCCATCATTTCAGTTGAATATTCAGTAGTATTCAAGCTATGTATTTTGACCTTCGCCAAGGCATAGTGTTTAGTAGCTGCTGGATATTCATCTGTTACATAGATAGATGCATTGGTTTGGGACGGTCGTACTACTATTTTGGCCTTCGTCAAGGGTATGTATGGGTGAGTTTAAATTAACCTGGATAATGACGGATATAACTTGACATGTGACTTATGATATTTTGGCCTTCGTCAAGGTCATAAGAGCATGGGGCAAAAATCCACATCGGGAGTTTCTAAAGAAACTGAAACCTGCTAGTGCTGCATACCATTTGGAGTGTGATAATGTTGGTAGGATTCCTTCAGGATTATCATACAATGATATTTGGATCCCGATCCTACTGTGAGTATCCGCTACTTCTCGGAAGATTTTTCACTTAACAATCAATGCTATAAACCAAGTAGGTGTCTATAACAATGTTAGAGGGGCTACGCCTCCAGGGAAAAGAGGTTATTTAATTAAGGAACTTCGCGAAAGCATCGTAAAACCTCCCTCGAAGTACCGACACTAGCCTAGCTGAAAGGTTAAGCAAGTTTTGTACGGTGAGATTAATCCTAACTAATTCTTCTTTTATGGTTAGAGGAAGGATTTGAGAAACAGTGGGAGCCATCCTGTTTAGATAAATTAATAACCAGTCTAAACTTGCAAGAGTATCATGCTGAGTGTTTTCTTCTCTCTCTCCTAATTGTTGCGACTAGGTGACCAGATTAGGTTACAGATAGATAATAAAACGACTGAGTTATACTATATTGACTGGAAAAGATTTGTCCAGATGTCCATTACCTATGACAAGCTGGAACACCTCATTACTACTCAATCCCCCGCCGTTGCAGGTCCAGTTTCCACCGTCGTGGATGTTGTATCCATAAGACAATGGAAAAAGACAGTGCGAATGCCAAGTGCCTCGGGTTGGCCTCAGTTGATGGTGTATACCAAAGACAGCACGAGAAGATGGACTTAGTTTCCATCTTCCTCCATAACAAAGTATAATACGGAGAGCAATCTCGTATCACAAGATATGAGACCTCGAAAGAATTGCTTCAAGCGAGGTTGGCTATCGGATCATTTGTAGGGGACCACGTCCCTATAATGATCAGCTGTGTTAAACAGCTTATGGATCTGGAGACCACGTTGGAGAACGAGTCATGTACTGACTTAATTCTATAGTCCTTACCTTCTACTTACGCCCAGGGGAAGAAATTTGTACTTCCAGTTGAGGGCACCCTGAAGGAAACCAGGGAGACACCCGCGCTGCTTATTGGGGAATCTTTCTTTTCTGGATCCAAGGCGAAAGCCATGGGTGAGAAGAAGAAGACCTCCACAAAACCGATAGACGATGTCAGTAAGGTATAGGGAAAGGGTAGGGCAAAATTTTTGGGGTTAACAGTAGGGAAGGAGGGATGTTCCTATTGTCATGGGAAAGGGCATTGGTAGAAAGGATGCAGGGCTTGAAAAGCCAGAATCCAGGATCCGAAGCACGTTGTGGCTTCGATTTCGGGTGTGTTTATGATTGAAATCAGTATGTCATTTAACTCTACTTCCTGGGTACTAGATACCAGATCGGGATCTCATATCTGTAATTCATTACAAACTTTGAGAAACCGTAGAGTTATCAGGGCAGGTGATATGACTCTCAGGGTTGTTAACGGAATGAGCGTGGACGTCGTATCCGTAGGGGTATATTATCTGGACTTGACAAGCGGGCATATATTGATTTTACGTAACTGTTTGTGTGTACCTAGTCTAGTTTGTAAGAGATGTGGTCCACATCCACCTAAATCAAAGTTTGATTGGGTCAGGTACACTAGAAGGTAGTATATACGTGTTAAAATCAAGCTCGGGTTTTCAATGTCCAGAACACACTTAAATGAAAGTCTCCAGAATTAAATAAGACTTTCTTATGGCATTGTAGACATGTCACATCAATGAAACACGGTTTTCGAAGTTATATAGAGAGGGATATTTGGATCCGTTCAAATATCAGTCTTATGCAACTTGTCAATCTTGTCTCATAGGAAAGATGACAAAGACTCCGTTCACTGGACACGGAGTAAGAGCAAGCGAGCTTTTAGGACTCATACACGGCGACATGTGTGGTCCAATATCTACAGATGCATGAAGTGGTTATTCCTATTTCATTACTTTTACGGACAATTTCTCTAGGTAAGGACATGTCTTCTGGATGAAGCATAAATCCGAGGCCTTTGAGAAATTCCGAGAATATAAGAATGAAGTGGAAAAACAAATAGGCAAAAGTATTAAGACACTGAGATCTGATCGATGTGGTGAATACTTAACTGCCGAGTTCCTGGATTACTTAAAAGAGAATGGAATTCTCTCTCAGCTTACTCCTCCATACACACCACAACACAACGGTGTATTGGAAAGGCGGAACAGAACCTATTGGATATAGTTCATTCCATGATGAGTAAAGCTGAATTGCCGCGATCCTTATGAAGTTATGCACTAGAATCAGCTGCATATCTTTCGAAAAAGGTTTCTACCAAGACTGTGCCTACCACACCATATCAGATGTGGAGTGGGAAGAAATCTATCTTCAGTATTTGAAGATATAGGGATGTCTAGCTTTTATCAAAAACCACTATGCGGATAAGCTCGAGGCACGCTCAGTACTGTGTAAGTTTGTGGGATATCCAAAAAACTCCAGGGGGTATCTTTTCTATTACGCAGAGGAACAAAAGGTTTTTATTTCTTGTCATGCCCACTTTTTAGAAAATAAATTTTTTGTAAAAGAACTAGTGGGAGCGTAATAGAACTGGAAGAAATTTCAGAACCACAAACTATTACTGAAAGTATGGTAGAACCAGAGATTTTAAAAGAACAGGACATCCCTGCGCCAATCCGCAGGACTAGTAGGCAGTCTCATCCGCCCAAGAGATACTACGGTTTTCTCATAGATGGGGATAGAGAGGATTGCATCATTGACAATGATGACCCAACTAGCTTCCAGCAAGCCATTCAGAGCGGCGACTCGGTAAATTGGCTGGATGCAATGCGGACCGAGATGGAGTCCATATACACCAACAAAGTATCCACTTTGAACATTGCTCCAGAAGGGGTAAAACCCGTAGGCTGCAAATGGATCTTCAGAAAGAAAATTGGTGTAGATGGACTGGTTGAAACCTCTAAGGCTAGACTTGTTGCAAAAGGTTTTCGTCAAAGACCTGGTTTAGACTATGATGAAACCTTTTCTCTAGTGTCTATGCTCAAATCCATTAGGATCTTTCTTGCCACTGCTGTCTTCCAAGATTTTGAGATCCGGCAGATGGACGTAGTGACCGCTTTTCTGAATGGACATTTGGAAGAGTGCGTCTATATGGATCAACCAGAGGGTTTCAATCAGAGTGGGAGCAGTAGGAAAGTGTGCAAGTTGCTTAATTCCATTTATGGACTAAACCAGGCATCGCGGAGTTGGAACATCTATTTTTATGAGACGGTCAAAGAATTCGATTTTATCAAATATCCAGATGAACCATGCTTTTATAGTAAGATTGTAGGGAGAACTGTGGGATTCCTCATCTAGTATGTGGATGACTTTCTCTTGATAGGAAATAACAATCCTATACTACAATTAGTCAAAGGATTCTTGTTACTAAGGTTCTCCATCAAAGACCTAGGTGATGCCAACTACATTCTGGGGATCCAGATATATCGTGATAGATCAAAGAGGATAGTAGGACTTTCACAGTCAAGGTACATCAACACCATACTAAAAAAATATTTAGTATGGAAGATTCAAAGCGTGGTAGTCTACCGGCTTGTCACAGAATCACCCTCTCCAAAGAGATGTCTTCCAAGACTGATTTGGAAAGTGCTCGCATCACATCTATACCATACGCTTCTGCGGTAGGCTCTATAATGTATTCGATATTGTGTACCAGACTGGATGTTGCTTACGCACTTAGGTTGGTAAGCCGGTATCAGTCAAACCCAGGAGAGAAGCACTGGATAGCAGTAAAGAACGTTCTCAAAGTACCTGAGAAGGACTAAGAAGATGTTCTTGGTGTACGACGGAAAAGACCTCTAGATCGAGGCCTTTGCCGACTCCAGCTTCCAGAGTGATAAGGATGACTCCAAGTCCATATCGGGTTATGTCTTTATCCTTAGTGGAGGGGCGGTCTGTTGGAAGAGCTCCGAATAGGACACCGTTACAGACTTGACGATGGAAACGGAGTAGTTCGCTGCATGAGATGCCGCAAAAGAGGCAGTCTGGATGAGGAAGTTCTTAACTGAACTTCAGGTGGTTCCTTCCATTGTTAGTCCAATAATTTAGTATTGTGACAACAACGGCGCTATATCTTTTAGGAAGGAACCCAGGTCCCATCAGAGATCCAGACATATCTTGAGGCAGTACCACCTGATCAGGGAGATCGTTGATCCCCAGGAGATCGAGGTGAGAAGAGTAGATATGAAGAACAACATTGTAGATCCACTCACAGAGGCCATCCCTCAGACAGTGTTCGAGAGCTTATTCGAGATCTTCGGTCTACGATATACCAGTATATGGCCTTAGTGCAAGTGGGAGATTGTTAGTGATATATGCCCTAGAGGCCTTTATTGTATCATACTGGATTGTTTATTACTTAATGGGAGCTTGGGATATACACGGATATAGTAACATTCTCATCCCAGCAGTGGAGATAGTTTGTCCCACAGCCATTAGTATTGTAAGTCCACGTTACCCATCCCGGTTCTTACGGGGAGGCGGAATGGGTAAAAAACGATTTTTGACGCAAGGTAACATGGACTAGAAATGAAGGATCTTTGCTAAACAAAAACCTAGCAAACTAACTACAAGTTTAGCTACTCGGTTAAAAGGTTATACCTAGGTCTCGAACTCCTTCTCTTCTTGCTCCTCGGAGTGGTTTGAACGGCTCCTCCTCGTCGTCTTCTCTTTGCCGAAGAAGGATCCACCCGAAGGCCTCTACCTTGAGCTCCTACCTCAACCTAGAGGTAACTAAAGTGCTTGGCTTGCTAAACCTAGAACCCTAGAATGAGTAGAGAGGAGTTTTGGTGGTTTTATCTCAAGAGCTCATGGTTCTCAACACATGAGAGATGAGAGCTTTGAGAGAGAGGAAGAGAATGAGCTAAACATATGAGAGAGAAAGAGCAAGAAAGAATAAGGATATTTTGCAACCATACTCTCATATTAGTGAATTATGAAATAATAATAATGATTAAAGAAATTGTGATGGTTCATTTGGAATGACCATTATCATTTCACATTAAATGAATTTTGCAAGAATCAAGAAGCATCTTCCATGTGAAATGATGATGGTCAATATATCAACATAGGTCAATAAGTCAACCAAAGTCAAATGGTCAACAACCCTAACCATGGCACAATTATCCTTAATTAATATCATTAATCATATTTCTTATTCTCATTAGGGTTTGGAAAAAGTCAACGGTCAACAACCCTAATGAGAATCCTCTGCCTCTGTCAACTGTGCATACACACCCGCATCCATGTTCCGAGGAACACGAATACACTGAGACAAAACCAATCCCAAAACAAATACTAGGATCTGGCTTAAACCAAAGCCAGCTAGTAATAACTGCCCAGACACCAAACGTGCACAAGTGTACGGATGTGAACGAACCCCGTCGCAAAACCATGCGACCTCTACTCTGTTTTGCCCAAAGGCGAATAACCCTCTGTGTGGGACTCTAAAGACTCAACACTACGCTGGCAGTGGGTTTAACCATAGGCCGCAAGCGGTACTAGCCATACGTAACGGTCCTCAGATAGATGCCGATAAGAAGACTGATGAGGTGAACCCATCCGAACTCCTACTGAGCCTGAGTGTGACAATTTCCGTACAGTCCGGTCTGTTCATCTGAGAATATCGCATGGCGGGCCTAGGGGGCGGTAAACGTCAGTCCCCTAATAGTGGTACAAGTCGTGTCAGAGTGTAGCCCAGAACACCATGAGATAACACTGGAAAACTACCAGTATATTTCGCTTGCCCTGGCCAGGGACTTCGTGTAATGGCTCTCCTAGACACAGCGCGATATTAACCCCCAATACCGGGAGAGACGAATCCTGTCTAACCGTCACTGCCTCCAAGTGCTTCGGGACTGCACCCAACTGCTACCTGTTTGCATGACTCATTTGAGCCGTGGTAGGGTAGCAATCTAAGAACAGTGGGAACACACTCGAGGCGAAGTGACAGTGTCAAGTCAGCGGACTAAGCTGTACTCATGTCACCCGGGAACTGATAACTGACGATAGGCATAGTACCAACCAACAGTTCCCAGCGAGTCCTGTCTAATGTACTCATAACCTAACGAGCACCTGCATACTATCTCTAGTACGACGTACTGATGGCTGTGGGACAAACCATCTCCCCTCCTGGGATGAGAAACGTATACACTAGTCTACTCTGGAGTATCGATGACCCGTCTCGATAATCCTACGACCAGCGACCTGTATAAGGATGTGCTTGTAGATTACCCAGCCCCCATTAGTGTGACTGCCATCACAACGTTGGTAATCAAGCAAAGTTCCTAAGGACTCCACTAATGTGTATAGGCGATATGCTAAAAGAAACACATGCACACATTAAAGTAGAAACAAACCAAGTAGCATACTACCATTTTGAGCAAGATTGTCTATACAACTGTGAATATCCCAAGTTTCTATTAAGTAATATACAAACTAGTATGATACAGTAATGGCCTCTAGGGCATATACACTAACAATCTCCCATTTGCACTAAGGCCATGTACTGGCGTATCGAAGACCTATCATATCGATCAGCCGCTCGAACAGAGTCTGGGGTATGGCCTTCGTGAATGGATCTGCAGTGTTATCTTCTTTAGCAACCCTCCGAACCTCGATCTTTCGACGATCCACGATCTCCCTGATCAGGTGATACCGCCTCAAGATGTGTCTGGACTTCTGATGGGACCTGGTTTCCTTCGCTAAAGCTATAGCCCCGTTGTTGTCACAATACAGAGGTATTGGATCAACAATGGATGGAACCACCTGAAGTTCTGTCAAGAACTTCCTCATCCAGACGGCTTCTTTTGCGGCATCAGATGCAGCGATATATTCCGCTTCCATCGTCGAGTCAACAACGGTTTCCTGTTTGGAACTCTTCCAACACACCGCCCCTCCATTGAGGGTAAAGACATAACCTGACATGGATTTGGAGTCATCCTTGTCACTCTGGAAGCTGGAGTCAGCAAAGGCCTCCATCTGGAGGTCTTTTCCGCCGTAAACCAAAAACATATCCTTAGTCCTTCTCAGGTACTTCAGAATGTTCTTTATCGCTATTCAGTGCTTCTCCCCAGGGTTTGACTGATACCGACTTACTACATTCAGTGCATAAGCTACATCTGGTCTGGTACACAACATCGCATACATTATAGAGCCTACCGCAGAGGCGTAGGGTATAATAGACATGCGATCCCTTTCCAAATCAGTCTTGGGAGACATCTCTTTGGAGAGGGTGATCCCGTGACAAGCCGGTAAATTACCGCGTTTGGAATCTTCCATACTGAATCTCTTCAGTATGGTGTCGATGTACCTAGACTGTGAAAGTCCTAATATTCTCTTGGACCTATCACGATGGATCCGGATCCCCAGAATGTAAGAGGCATCATCCAGGTCTTTCATGGAGAACCTGTGTGACAAGACCCCTTTGACAGATTGTAGCATAAGAATGTCATTTCCTATCAAGAGAATGTCATCCACGTATAAAACGAGGAATACGACAGTTCGTGCTACAATTTTATTATAAATGCATGGTTCATCTGGATTTTTGATAAAGCCAAATTCTTTGACCGTCTCATCAAAACAGATGTTCCAACTCCGCGATGCCTGCTTCAGTCCATAAATGGACTTAAGCAACTAGCACACCTTCCCGCTGCTCCCACTCTGAATGAAACCCTCTGGCTGGTCCATATAGACACACTCCTCTAAATTTCCATTCAGAAAAGCGGTCTTTACGTCCATCTGCCAAATCTCATAATCGTGGAAGGCATCAATGGCAAGAAGGATCCGAATGGATTTGAGCATAGCCACCGGAGAAAAAGTTTCTTCATAGTCCAAACCAGGTCTTTGACGAAAACCCTTTGCAACAAATCTAGCCTTATAGGTTTCAACCTGTCCATCTACACCAATCTTCCTTTTGAAGACCCATTTACAGCCTACGGGTTTTACCCCTTCTGGAGCAATGTCCAAAGTCCATACTTTGTTGGTGTACATGGACTCCATTTCGGTCCGCATTGCATCCAGCCATTTTACCGAGTCAATGCTCTGAATGGCCTGCTGGAAGCTAGTCGGCTCATCATTATCAATGATGCAATCCTTTCTATCCCCGTCTATGAGAAAATCGTAGTATCTCTCAGGCGGATGAGACTGCCTACTACTCCTGTGGAGCGACGCAGGAATGTCCTGTTCTTTCGAACCTTCCGGTTCTACTAAGCTTTCAGTAATAGCTTGTGGTTCTGGAATTTCTTCCAGTTCTATTGCGCTCCCACTTATCTGATTTTCCAAAAATTCAGTTTCCAAGAAACAGGCATGACGAGAAACAAAAACTTTTTGTTCCTCTGCGTAATAGAAGAAATATCCCTTGGAGTTCTTTGGATATCCCACAAATTTGCACTGTACTGAGCGTGCCTCGAGTTTGTCCGTATGCTGCTTTTTGACAAAAGCTGGACATCCCCATGTCTTAATGTGCTTAAGATAGGGTTTCTTCCCACTCCACATCTGATATGGTGTGGTAGGCACTGTCTTAGTTGGAACTCGGTTCAAAAGATATGCAGCCGATTCTAGTGCATATCTCCAGAATGATCACGGCAACTCAGCGTTACTTATCATGGAACGTACCATATCCAATAGGGTTCGGTTCCGTCTCTCCGATACACCATTATGTTGTGGGGTGTATGGAGGAGTAAGTTGAGAGATAATTCCATTCTCTTTTAGGTAACCCAGAAACTCGGCACTCAAGTATTCACCACCTCGATCTGATCTCAGTGTCTTGATACTTTTGCCTGTTTGTTTTTCTACTTCATTCTTGTATTCCTAGAATTTTTCAAAGGCTTCAAATTTATGCTTCATTAAGAAGACATATCCATACCTCGAAAAATCATCCGTAAAAGTAATGAAGTAAGAATAACCACTTCGCGCATGTGTAGACATTGGACCGCATACATCACTGTGTATGAGTCCTGAGAGCTCGCTCGCTCTTACTCCGTGTCCAGTGAACGGAGTCTTTGTCATCTTTCTTTTGAGACATGATTGACAAGTTGCATATGATTGATATTCGAACGGATCTAAATATCCTTCTTTATGCAACTTAGTTAACCTTGTCTCATTGATGTGACCCAGTCTACAATGCCATAAGAAAGCATGATTTATTTCCGGAGACTTTCTTTTGTGTGTATTCTGGACATTGAAAATCTATGGTTGGTTCAAAACGTATATACCGTTGCTTAATGTACCCGACCCAATCAGAATATGATTAAGGTGAATGTTTACAACATGGCTTACAAATGCAAAATCATAACCTTCTTTAGACATTAAAGATACAGATATGATATTACAAGTCGCACTGGGTATAAAATAACAGTCATGCAAAACCAAAACATGTCCATCTGACAATCCCAAGTGATAGTCCCCCACGGACTCAGCATCCATGCCAGCTCCGTTTGCAACTCTGAGAGTCATATCACCTGCCTTCAAAACCCTACGCTTTCTCAGTGCCTGCAAAGAATTACAGATATGAGATTCTGGTCCGGTATCCAATACCCAAGAAGTAGAGTTTACTGATAGACAGTTTTCAATAACATACACACCTGAAGCCGAAGCCACAACTTGCTTCGGGTCCTGGTTCTTGGCCTTCCAAGCCCTGCAATCTTTCTTCCAGTATCCTTTCTTATGACAGTAAAAGCACTCTTCCTTCCCCACAAGCTGTCCCGCTACCTTTGCTACCTTTGCCTTTCCCTTGGCTTCCACTTTACTAACACCGCCCCTTGGTTTGGTGGGGGTCTTCTTCTTTTTTCCCTTGGCTTTCGCCTTGGACCTAGAAGAGGAAGGTCCTCCAACAGACAAAGTGGATGTTTCCTTTACTTTCTGTAAGGTGCCCTCTGCACTCCTCAATATGTTGAGGAGTTCCGGAAGTTCAACTTCGTTTCCTTGCATGTTGAAGTTTAGGATAAACTGGGCGTAAGTGGAAGGAAGGGACTGGAGAATCAAGTCAGTGTAGAGCTCGTTCTCTAACGTGGTCCCGAGGTCCGCGAGCTCTTCAATATAGCCAATTATCTTAAGCACGTGTTCCGCTACCGATGATCCGACGGCTAATCTCCCCGAAAACAACTTTTTCGAGACTTCGTATCTGGCGATACGGGATTGCTCTCCATATAGTTCCTTAGTATGGAGAAATATGGATTCAAGGTCTATATTCTCATGCCTCCTATGATGTTCATTGTCCATAGAGGCAAGCACGAGGCACTTGGCCTTCGCGCAGTCAATCTCCCAGGTTTTACGGATTTCCTTATCCGCGACGCTGGATTTGGGACCTGGGACAGGGGGAGCTTTGGTGGTAAGGAGATACCCCAACTTGTCATAAGTGATTGCCATTTTGACATTCCTGAGCCAATCTTTGTAGTTTGGCCCTGTCAGTATATTTTTATCTAGTAGTAACTTAAGTCCGGTCATGATGTTTGGTCGCTGCAATTAGGAGAGAGAGAAGAAACACTTTAGCATGATGTTCTTGCAAGTTTAGAGTGGTTTTTAGTTTATCTAAACAGGATGGCTCCCACTGTTTCTCGAATCCTTCCTCAAACCAAAAAAGAAGAATTAGTCGGGATCAATCTCACCGTACAATACTTGCTTAACTGTTCAGCCAAGCCAGTGTTGGTACTTCGAGGGAGGTTTTACGACGCTTTCGCGAAGTTCCTTAATTAAATAACCTCTTTTCCCTGTGGGCGTAGCCCCGCTAACACCTTTCTAGACACCTACTTGGTTTATAGCATTGATCGTTAAGTGAGAAAGTTTTCCCGAGGAGTAGCATATACTCACAGTAGGATCGGATCCAAATATCATTGTGTGATAAAGCTGAAGGAATCCTACTAGAATCATCACACTCCAAATGGTATGCGGCACTAGTAAGTATCAGTTTCTTTAGAAACTCCCGATGTGGATTTTTGCCCCATGCTCTTATGACCTTGACTTGGGCCAACAAATCATAAGTCACTTGTCAAGTTCTACCCGTCATTTTCCAGGTTAATTTGAACCCACCCGTACCTACCCTTGACTTTGGCCAACTAGGCAGTACGACTGTCCCAAACCAACGCATATATCTATGCTACATATGAATATCCAATAGCTACCAATCACTATGTCTTGATTTTGGCCAACAAACACAGCTTGAATACTATTGACTATCCATATGAAATGACGGAGGGCTACGAATGGTTTTGGCGAAACCGTGAACGTAGTGAACTTGATATAATTGAAGGAACGTGATAGCTTTTAAAAGGAGTGGTTCAAGCTCCGCGTTTTAAAAGTTTTCTGTTTTGAAAAGAAACCGAGTGGTTTTGAAATTGTTCCAACGACTTAACTTTGGTTTATTTTCTTGCATTAATTTAATGCGTCCCATCAATTAATCCTACCATTGCAGAAAACAACGAAAATATGACGTACGCTTATGCCATCCGCATTCGCCACGGGGCCCCGTCATCATCCGTTAGGTTACTTAACTAACGACAGAGCGGGGGCTGGACTAGCGCGGATGCAAAACATAAGCAACGCTTACTAGATATCATATATAGATATATACATTCGTCAGATGCAATGATAGCCATTTCAGATCACAGATGAACACATTGGATATGCTAGGAATCCGTGTTTCGTTCGAGCCTGCAACGAAAGACGGATTACACGGTCGCGATGAATAGCCAAACCCCACCCTAGACCCCTACGGGTGTGGCAAACTACCCACCAAGTACCCGAAGTGAAGCAACCTCCCTCAACAACGTGAGTAGGCCACTCGGCACTTCAAAGTACCCGGTAGTTTGTGCACCCCACCTTGGGTCTATCCTAAGAGCAAAAACAGTAAAAGAAATAATATACAATGGCGGCTACAACTTCATCCCGGATGTGCGGCCATAAAATAATATTACATCAATTTACATATTACATCAAATGAAAGATAAAGAAAACTCTCATCTCATAACCCCCGGCTATTCATCCGCGACAATCCAATGAGTTCATATACACAATCCAACAACATTACAGATTACAAATATGCACAACCCCCACTAATCGACGTATAGCGATTAGTCGACGTTCAGTGCATATATCACATTACAGATATAACCATTTAGCAAAAGTTTGTAGAACTTCGATCAAAATACCAATTTGTAACTACCCCAAACACAACATTGTTCTCTGGAAATTCTGGACAGAAACAAAATATTTTAAAAATCACAGAACACCAAACTGAACAAACTGCAGCAAACCCGAGTCGCGGCCGAGTCAACTCGGCCGCGGATCCGCGGCGAAACGCGTGGTTTCGCCACGCTTCCGCGGCGCCTTGACCGAGTTGTTGGCTCGTTTTTCCTGGTTGTTTCTAAAAAACCCTGCACCGATTTTTAAGGTATGTGGAATTATTTTTAGAGCAGTTTTAAAAATCGGCAGAAAGTATATGTTTTTGACATGTTTCGCAATTTTCTTTCGGATCGAAATTCCAAACACTTTGCTAACATGCTAGTTGTTGTTTAGCTAGGCTCTGATACCACTGTAAGTCCACGTTACCCACCCCGGTTCTTACGGGGAGGCGGAATAGGTAAAAAATGATTTTTGACGCAAGGTAACATGGACTAGAAATGGAGGATCTTTGCTAAACAAAAATCTAGCAAACTAACTATAAGTTTAGCTACTCGGTTAGAAGGTTATACCTAGGTCTTGAACTCCTTCTCTTCTTGCTCCTCGGAGTGGTTTGAACGGCTCCTCCTCATCGTCTTCTCTTTGCCGAAGAAGGATCCACCCGTATGCCTCTACCTTGAGCTCCTACCTCAACCTAGAGGTAACTAAAGTGCTTGGCTTGCTAAACCTAGAACCCTAGAATGCGTAGAGAGGAGTTTTGATGGTTTTATCTCAAGAGCTCATGGTTCTCAACACATGAGAGATGAGAGCTTTGAGAGAGAGGAAGATGATGAGCTAAACATATGAGAGAGAAAGAGCAAGAAAGAATAAGGATATTTTGCAACCATACTCTCATATTAGTGAATTATGAAATAATAATAACGATTAAAGAAATTGTGATGGTTCATTTGGATGACCATTATCATTTCACATTAAATGAATTTTGCAAGAATCAAGAAGCATCTTCCATGTGAAATGATGATGGTCAATATATCAACATAGGTCAACAAGTCAACCAAAGTCAAATGGTCAACAATCCTAACCATGGCACAATTATCCTTAATTAATATCATTAATCATATTTCTTATTCTCATTAGGGTTTGGAAAAAGTCAACGGTCAACAACCCTAATGAGAATCCTCTGCCTCTGTCAACTGTGCATACACACCCGCATCCGTATTTCGAGGAACACGAATACACAGAGACAAAACCAATCCCAAAACAAATACTAGGATCTGGCTTAAACCAAAGCCCGCTAGTAATAACTGCCCGGACACCAAACGTGCACAAGTGCGCGGATGTGAACGAACCCCGTCGCAAAACCATGCGACCTCTACTTTGTTTTGCCCAAAGGCGAATAACCCTCCGTGTGGGACTCTAAAGACTCGACACTACGCTGGTAGTGGGTTTAACTACAGGCCGCAAGCGGTACTAGCTGTACGTAACGGTCCCCAGGTAGATACCGATAAGAAGACTGATGAGGTGAACCCATCTGAACTCCTACTGAGCCTGAATGTGACCATCTCCGTACAGTCCGGTCTGTTCGTCTGAGAATATCGCATGGCGGGCCTAGGGGGGCGGTAAACATCAGTCCCCTAATAGCGGTATAAGTCGTGTCGGAGTGTAGCCCAGAACACCCTGAGATAACACTGGAAAACCTACCGGTATATCTCGCTTGCCCTGGCCAGGGACTTCGTGTAATGGCACTCCTAGACACAGCACGATATTAACTCGCAATACCGGGAGAGACGAATCCTGTCTAACCGTCACTGCCTCCAAGTGCTTCGGGACTGCACCCAACTGCTACCTGTTTGCACGACTCATTTGAGCCGTGGTAGGGTAGCAATCTAAGAACAGTGGGAACACACTCGAGACGAAGTGACAGTGTCAAGTCAGCGGACTAAGCTGTACTCATGTCACCCGGGAATTGATAACTGACGATAGGCATAGTACCAACCAACAGTTCCTAGCGAGTCCTGTCCAGTGTACTCGTAACCTAACGAGCACATGTATACTATCTCCAGTACGACGTACTGATGGCTGTGGGATAGACCATCTCCCCTCATGGGATGAGAAACATATACACTAGTCTACTCTGGAGTATCGATGCCCCATCTTGATAATCCTACGACTAAGGACCTGTATAAGGATGTGCTTGTAGATTACCCAGCCCCCACTAGTGTGACTGCCATCACAACGCTGGTAATCAAGCAAAGATCCTAAGGGCTCCACTAATGTGTATAGGCGATATGCTAAAAGAAACACATGCACACATTAAAGTAGAAACAAACCAAGTAGCATACTACCATTTTGAGCAAGATTATCTATACAACTGTGAATATCCCAAGTTTCCATTAAGTAATATACAAACTTGTATGATACAGTAATGGCCTCTAGGGCATATATACTAACAAGTATGTCGTACTGGAGATAGTATGCAGGTGCTTATTAGGTTATGAGTACACTGGACAGGACTCGTCGGGAACTGTTGGTGGGTATTATACCTATCGTCGGGTAGCAGTTCCCAAGTGATATGAGCATAGCTTAGTCCATCGACTTGATACTGCTACTTCGCCTTGAGTGTGTTCCCACTGTACTTTGATTACTACCCTACCACGGCTCAAAGGAGTTGTGCAAACAGATAGTAGTTGGGTGCAATCCCGAAGAACTTGGAGGCAGTGGCGGTTAGATAGGATTCGTCTCTCCCGGTATTGGGGGTTGATATCGTGCTGTGTTCGGAAGGCCATTACCCAAAGACCTTGGCCAAGACAACAGAGATTTACTGGTTGGTACTCCAGTAGTTTCTCAGGGTGTTTTGGGCTACTCTCCGACACGACTTATTGCACTATTCGAGGTCTGACGATTACCGCCCCCTAGACCCGATATACGATACTCTTAGACGAACAGACCGGACTATGTCGAGATTGTCACATTCAGGCTCAGTAGGAATTCGGATGGGTTTGCTCATCGGCCTTCTTATCGACAGATACCTGGGTAACCATTACGTGCAGCTAGTACCACTTGTGGCTTATGGTTAAACTTACTGCCAGCGTACTGTCGAGTCTTTAAAGTCCCACATAGAGGGTTTCCCTGCACCGGGCAAAAGGTGTAGAGGCCATATGGTTTTACGGCAGGGTTCGATCCCTTATGTGTACTTGTACATGTATGATGATCGGGCAGATAATACTAGTGGGTTTTGGTTTAAACCGGATCCTAGTATTATATCGATGGATTATTTTCGTCTCTTTGTATTTGTATTCTTCGGAATGCGGATGCGGGTATGTATATACGGATGAGGGGCATTCTCATAATTTGATCGGGTATTCTTCTAGAAGGTAACACTTTATTTATGGTTTTATTCTTTTTGAATAAATGAAATGTGGTGGAGGAAATGAGGTGGAGGCTAGCATTAAGTGAGACATGGCTCTTGGTGACTCATGGCATGACTCACACTTGAGATATTTTCAAGCATGCTTGATATTTTGTGAGATATTTTATCTCATGAATTATTGCATGCTTGATTATTCTCTATAAAAAGACTTAGCCATTCTTACCCAAAAGCTCCTTCTTCACTAGGTTTTCCTCAAGTGACCTTCTTCTTCATAAATCCCTAAAAGCTCTCATGTATTGAGAATTCTAGGGTTCCAAGAGACAAATCACTCCATCTTCTCACTCTATATAACCTAGGAGATCTAGTTTAGCGAGCTAGATGCCGTAGTTATCTCATATTTGAGGTAGGAGCTCGGACTATAGACTCTCGGGTGGATCGTCTTTGACTCGAGGAGGCCGTTGAGGTTGCCCGATCCGTTCCGATCCTTGGAGCTGACGATGAGGTGGAGGACAGCGGAGAAGACTCGAAGGACTTGGAATCGTGAGGTATAACTTCTATCCAAGTAGTTAACCTCATACCAAGTTATGCTAGTTAGGGTTTAGTATCGATCCTGGAGTTCAAGTCAGTGTTGCGAGCTTTGAAAAATCGTATTTTACATATTCCGCATTCCCGCGAACATGTGGGGTGCGCGATATCGACTTACAAGGGCCGGCGCCGATGGTCAAGATGAGCCCAATTGGCTCCGTGCTTTGCACACACACCCCTTCAACTCCTCTTTAACTCCTCTGCACTGTTTGATTTTCTTGCAATCAAACAGAGACCCTTCATTTCACCATTTAACATCTTTTTAATGATTTTTAATCCAAAATTTTAATTCCCAAACCCTAATTCTCCCTTATAAATACCACCCATACCCTAGCTTCCCTCTATTCTGAAAATTCTAGCAAAATCACCTCAAAAGTTCCTAAGTGCTAGTGGAGTCAAGTGGAGTTAGCAACCAAGCTCTTTTCATCAAAGATCACAGCCATTCCAAAGCTCCCATGATGCCACAAAGCCCCCCTCTTCTTCCTTACCCTCTTCCCGATATTACCATGCCGTATGTCCCTCCGAACTCTCTTTCTTTTCATCGCAATTCATCTCTTAAAAACATATAGGTAAAGTGGAGTTACCTCCGATACTTTTCTTTTTCAACTTAGAACTCCCTTTTCCTTTATATTTTGGTCAAAATAATTTTACCACCCTACTTGTAATTTCGATTACAATCTTTTAGTCTCAAGTTTAACCAAATTTTTCATGACAAACAAACATAAACGAATTTTGTCATTAAAATATCTTGAACTTTGTTATCACCCTCTTTTCAATAATTTGTTAAAACAATACCTTTAGGGAAACTTCACGGGGTAATGACCTACTCCACACGCACACTTTGGCTTTATAGCACAAAGTCTATGTATATGTATGGTTGGTTCAAAGAATAACTTTTCATTAAAATACCATATCTTTTCAAAACTAGGTTTTTTAAGCGGTATTTTGTAATCCTTGGCAAATACGCCTCTACAACCCTCGTTAGGGGACCTGCTAACAGATGGTGCAGATTATCGCACAACCTTGGGATAGTAGAGCGAGATGCAGAACTTCTCACGGAGTATTCGATCTCGAAAGGAAATAAAATAATGTTTTTACGAAATGCGAATTTTCTAAACAAAAATAACTTTTGAAAATTTTTATAAAATAATTATAAATCCATATTTTCAATAAAAACATATTATGAAACTATATTTTAAAAAAATTGAAAGATTAAAATGTTAATAAAATATCGTCAAGTTACAAAAAGGGGCTAGTTTCAATAAAATACCATAAACTTTTAAAAACTAAGTTTTTATCATTAAAATACCCCAATAATTAAAATACATGCTTATGAAAATCCTAAATCTTGTAAATCACCCTTAAGATTATTTTAAAACAATATTAAAATATTTTTCATAAAACCCCCTCGAAATTTGCAAACAATACTTTAAGGACTATAGAATTAACATAGACTTAAGCGGTATTATTTTTTTTGAGCCTCAGCGAGCTGGAGAAATTGAGTGCTTGCCTATTTAGGCTAGACAACTTAACAGAATTATCAATGGAAATTGTCTTGGAAAAAGACACAAATCCTGCCGTCCATGTGCAGTAATTGCCGATTACTTCCGAACTTAAGAATTCAAGAGTTAAATCCGTCGACAAGTTTCCGACTCAATCTGAGTCCAAACTCAAACCAAAATACAAAATCAAACACGAACTTGAATACTTGATCATGAACCTGAATACTTGAATTCAAACATCAAAATCAAACCTGTATACTTGACTCGACTTGACCGAACCATGGTTATAACTTGACATGAACTCGACATGACTCCCTTAACACATGATTACATCCTGAACATGAACCTGAACATTTTTTATCCATGGATTCGGCCAAGACCTATAATCTTAATCCATACAATACAATACGCGGGGATAAAGGGGTAGATTGGTACGGAACGTATATCGTGACACGAGAGGTCACTTTAAAAGATACCTACATGAATTCACGTGCCGTTGTCCCGTGGGTTATGACGGGGCCTTGTACTATACGTTACCATAGTCCACGGGGTAAGATGGACTCCTCTCGTATACATGAATACCTTCTTTATCAAACTACAAATAACCATGTTAGAATAACTATCATATACCTGTAGATGATCATATACAATTTTACCTGTCCTTTGTCTTTTTAGTTCCTATTCACATGATATACTATTTTCCCTTACTTCTTTTGGGACTTACCGAACGCTAGTTCGCTGACGACGTTCCTTTCTGTTTCTTTCTTTGGAATGTTCGTCAGGAGGACTGGACTCTGAGGAGATAGAGCCGAACCAGGAGGACTTGGACCAAGTTGCTGCTCAGCCAGACTACTAGCTCTTTCCAGTCTGCACTTACTTTCTATATGCCATTGTTTAGGGATTTGCTTTATTGTTGTTTATTTTATTTTCAGACAGTTATATGTAAAGTTGAATGTAAATAAAGTTGCTGTTTCATTTTATTACTCTTGTCATTCTTGTTCATGGTTATATTGCTTAATTATGCTTAACGTATTTATTTTATAATAAATACGTTGCGGGCTTACCACGTCACCGTTTCCGTCTTTTGGTAAGCGGGGCGTGACAAACATATACTCTTACTCGTCATATATATTCTACACTTGTCATTTTCTTTACTCTTACTTATCCTTAGGACTTATCGAGCGCTAGTTCGCTGACGGGCATTCCATCCATTTTTCTTCTCTTGGAATGTTCGTCAGATACGGTCGAGACAGAGGAAGTTGAAGCCACAGAGGAGGAATACAACCAGATCGCTATTTAGGGCTAGCTCAGCTTCATTTTTCTTCAGTTTATGTATGCCATTTGTTTAGGCATTTTCCCTATTGTATTTACTTTCTAGTATAAACTCATGTATTTGTAAATATTGGAAGTTGAATGTAAATAAAAATGTTTGTTGAAAAATTTTACAGTTTCCATTTATTCTTGTATTGTGTATTATTGTTTCAATATTCTTAGTATATTTATTTAGGGAATGACCTTCTCTGGATGAATATGCCGTGGGCTTTCTACGTCACCGTTTCCGTCTACTGGGAAGCGGGGCGTGACAATTCATTAAATTTCTTAGCAATAGTATGGCCATGTGCTTATCCTAATTTCATGAACTCTCTAGAGAGCAAACCGATCAGTCAAATTTATTGCACATTTGTACGGTCATTTTCCCTATTATTATTAATTACTAAATGGTGTTATTTATAATTTAAGAATATATGCGGGTTTATGTGTAAAAAAAATTTGTCATATGATTTATAATTTATAATTAATATAATTGGGTGGAATATATGCATATCATATTTAAATAAAATATCCATGAGATTCTTAATTATTAAAATATGCATATCATGTCATATTAAATATTCTTAACCAATATTTATTAAGATATCATATAATACAATATCCATAATTTAATTGGTTGGAATATTATCTCAAATAAGACAAATGTTACTAATAATTTGATTTGAGATATTGTGTAGGTTTAAAATAACAAATTAGTTCAAGACTGTAAAGAGGATTGAGGAGATCAAATCAAATCGAATTAGCAAAACAAATCTGTCGAATGTTAGGAGCAAATTGAAGAATCTCGCAATTGCAGAGAGAAATAGATATTTAAAAAATATATTTATCAGGAAAATCTCCTAACATCACGAGAAGATAACACAAGAAATCTGGGGGCGGGATCACACCAAAGGGCGGCGGAACTGCGGTGGAATGGGGGTATATGGCTGAGGTTCCGCGGTCAAGTAAGGGCCCTTGGATGTGAATTTTCAGGGGCTTGATTTTCTTTTCACATACTTCAAGATGACGTCTAGGATTTCAAGTTTCAGAGCCTATATAAAGGACCGAGAGAAATTAGGGTTATTATCTATCCACCGATCTATCGATCGAGTAATCTAGATCTATCGAGCAAACTAGGGTTTGTAGTTTAGTTTTTCAGCAATCAAATTATGTAATGCAAAAGTTTCAATAGAAGATAGTTTTTTTAATCTTGTCTCATTACCTTCCGTATTTATTTTCTGCATTTACTTTCCGCACTTTTATTTTTTGTTATTTCTTATTTTTTCATTAATCTTCTATCTTTTCTCGTTTACTTCGTTTTTCCCAATGAGCGAGTAAATTCTCTCTTGTTAGGGTTTGTAGAATAGGGTAGTATAATAGATGAAAAAAATGCCTTAACTTCTTTTTAAGTTTTAATTTGTATAAACTTTAGTAAAGAAAGTCTTAACCCTCTTATTCGGGCGTATTATCAATTCATGATAGTTATGAACACGATTAGATATTCGTTAATACTTGTTTTGTTGAGGGCTGAGGATAAATAGGGGTCAATGGAAGGAAAATGATCAGTAGAGGGAAACCCTAATCTCTCCAAGAACCCTAATCCACATTTATTGCTATTTCTCTAGTATTAAATAATTAAAAGATAAAAAGAATTATTTTTAAAACTCTATCCATTAACTACTCAATCCGATAAACCCTACAAGCATTTCTCTAATAAAATTTTCAAATCTCTTTAGTATAAAACGATAAAATCCCATCTTTCTTTATTAACTCGTCTAAAATAAGAAAGATAGTTCACCATTTCCTTGTGGACGACCCATACTCAATTAGGATAAAAGAGGGTCGTGGGTAATCTATTGCTTATCCGCATTTTTCTTGTTGTGTCTAAGGCAAGTACATTTTTCTTGCACTTAAGGCTAATAATTGCGGTGTCGCATACTCACAACCCTTATGATATCGAACACCCAACTTCTCTACTAATCAGTCTCACAAAGCTCGTTTGTGAAACTATTGCGTTTGAGAAATAGCCTCAGTGAGTGGATCCGCTCCAATGTTTCTATCTTTATCTCTCTCTATATCTCAACTTCGCGGAGAAAGACTATCTCTCGAAATGAGCAATACCTGTCTTAGAATTTTTCTGGATATCTGATGGGACCTAGTTCACAAATGAATTCCAAATCCAACAAACTTCTTAGACTGTATCAACCACTGAATTTAATCAGTATCCTGCGCTATGCCTTCCACAGTATCCTCTTGGACTACCTGTCTAACATACTTTCCATCAAAAGAGGAAAAACAATAACTTTGACGGCCACTCTGTCATCCAGGTCACCTTGGAAGCCTGCAATGATAACTGCCTCCCAAAGGAGGCTGTCGTTACCATTTACCAAGAACATCCACTTATGTTCATAACTTCTTCCTAATGTTTCTCCAGGATTTGATTAATATATACTTATTGCAGCCTGTGCAAAATCAATATCTGGTATTGTACTTGACATCTCATGATTGACTAAATTATCTAAGCAAGTGATATGCCAATTATGCAAATCCATCTTCTCATCAGTCTAAAAGACATCTCTTTAGAGAGGGTGACTCCATCACCTGTGGGTACACCACCACGCTAGGAGTCGTCCATTCAAAAACTCTTTAGAATAATGTCAAAGTACCCGAATTGGGACACTTCCTAAATCTAGATCTAAAACCATAAATCTAGACACCAGAATCCCTGATATTATATCCATATCCTATTTAGAGAAACCACCTTGTGACAACCACAGTATAACCGATCGTAATATAGAAAGATCTCTTCCTATTAAGTGCATGTCATCTAAATACCAGAACGTCACTCCCTACTACCTTCTTACCAGATCCATCTACTATTCTGATAAAGTCAAACTCTATGACTGTCACATCAAAAATAGATGATCTATCTCTACTCTACCTGCTACAGTCTATAAATAGACATAAGCTACTTGCCCACTATGCTTCCGCTGCTCCCACTGACTATAACAACCCTCTGGCAGAGTCATATACACTTGCACTTCTAAAGCTAATGTAGAACGATGTTATATTCATCCTCCTGCCAGACCTTATAGTCTAGAACAACAATAGTGGCAAGTTTGGGTAATCATAAACCTCCCTGTCACCGTCTCTGAAGAGACCGAAGTACCTCTCGGGTGCCTGAGATTACCCACCAAATCTGCAGAGTGGCTAATGGATCGTCGAAACCATTTGAATCTCTAGGTTCTTAAAATTTTTCAGTAATTGTTTGTGGTTCTGGAATCAATTCCAGTTTTACCATACTCCCACTAATATTTTCTGAAAAGAATCCATTTTACTAAAACTTATGGTGAGTCAAGAACAATATAACTATTGATCTTCCAGATAGTAGAATGTTAATCCTCGTCAAAGCTCGGGATAGCCCACAAACTACCATTACTGAAACGTGCCTTGAGTTTATCCAGATTCTGGTTTTAAGCATCAGCTGGACAACTCCATATACCTTAACATCATTACGATATGAATCCATTCTATATATCTAATATAGAAACAAGGGCACTAATTTAATTGGAACCGTATTAAAAAATCATGCAGCTGTTTCCAGTGCATATCAACCAGATGGAAGAAGGCCAAGCAGCATTACTCATCAAGGAATGCATCCACCTATGAGTAACCTGAAGGAGAAGCTACTTCTTAAAACCATTACTTACAACGGAATACCTAACACAAGTATCTACATTTTTTATCACCTTGAAGAATCTTAATACTTGCAACATATGGTTCTCTACTTTTTTCTTATACCTATATCTTCTCAATATCTGGACCTTGTATTTCAATGAAATACTTGTGTAGAACTGGTGAAGTCACGAGTAAACAGAATATAGCACGAGTACCAACCTCCTTGTCCTAACAGACATTGGACAACATACAATACTTTGTATAAGTCCACTGAGTTTAATAACTCAAACCTTGTGCGTCGTAGGTTGAAAACTGTACTATGGTTAAGAAGAATTACACCGTTGTTGAATGCACCTTACCTAACCATAAACTGATATAGGTAAACGTCATAGACATAATTTCAAAAAGTTATATCTCACTTTATAAAATAAACGTACAGATATATCAGTTTGAAATTGGTGCATAACAACGGATATTCAAAACCAAATATTTGCTGTCAGGCAAAACCCAGGTGATCTCTTCAAATATCACCAATTACAAAGAATTCTGATATGTAGAGGATCTAATCACTCAATTCCTAATATATTACTCCCACTCACCATCTGTAACGCCATACAGATGTGAGAATCAAATCTGGTAAATACATACCCTGAAGTTAGAATCTAATTGGGAAAACAGTTTTCAATTAACACTGCACAGAAAAACTGAAACATGAAAATGTTTCGAAGGGGTAAGCGGGTATTCCTAGTAATGCCTCTTCCACTATCCAAATTCATAACTGTGACCGTATATTTCCTTGCCATCACTCCAATCCCTTTATATGTCTTTACTTATTACCTTCTGTACACCACACTTAGGCTAATTGATTTTCTTTCTTCCCTACCCTTCGGCACCAGCCTAAGGTTTGGAAGAAGACTATCCAATAAGCGCAATAGGTGTACTCTCCTAATACTAGGAGCTCTCGCAATCTGAGAGAAGGTAAAGGGAAAAGAAAACCGAATAATTCTATTAAATTTCTTCCGAACCATAATCCATTCTCGAACTGGAACAAGTTCCTTTGAGTTCGTATATAACTATACGATGGAATATCCAAGCAATATGGATCTTCGTAGTGATACGAAATGTTCTGGAGAAATGCAAAGGTGAAGTAGGAGTGGCAGGGGTATATGCGGTTTTGTCGTGAATTATAGCCGTCGCATTTTCCTTTGCCCATACTTTAATCCTTTTATATGTCTTTACTTATTACTTTCTGTACACCACACTTAGGCTAATTGGTTTTCTTCCTTCCCTACCTTTTGGCACCTACCTATGGTTTGGAAGAAGTCTATCCAATAAACGCAATAGGTGTACTCTTCTAATACCAGGAGCCCTCGCAACCTGAGATAAGGTAATGATAAAAGACAACCGAATAATCCTATTCAATTTCTCCAGAACCAGAATCCAAGCTCGAACTGGAACAAGTTCCTTCGAGTTCATATGTAACTATACGATGGAATATCCAAGAAATATGGATCTTCATAGTGATGCAGAGTGTTCTGGAGAAGTGCAAAGGGGATGTAGGAGCGGCAATAATATATGCAACTAAAAGACAATCCAAAAGCCAAAGTGTTTTAAAGAAGGTTCGGTTAACTTGGTTCATAAGTTTTTAAGGTCAGGCCATGGTCGCTGCCAAAGAGAGAGAGAGAGAGAAGAAACACTCAGCGTGCACTCTAACCTAGATCAGATTGGTTGATCACTTTATCTAATCAGGATGGCTCTTACTGTTTCCTCGAATTCTCCTTCAAACCCTAAAAGGAGAATTAATCGGAATCATCTAAAATCACTCAAGGAGTAACACCTACTCATCAGTGGGAATCGGGATCTAACTATCATCGCATGATAACTTGATGGAATCCACTCAAGTCACCACACTCCAGAAGGTATGCGCATGCCTGGCAAGTTTCCTGTATGTTTGAAACTCCCGATGTGATTTTTACCCCTAGGACCTGTTCATATCAGAATATTGCATTTTATACCGCCCATTCTTACGCTCGTGTGTTTATAGGTAGGTGCTTTTAATTCGTGTTTGTTACATATTTACAGAATACAGGTTTCCGGTACAAATATTGCAAATCAAGATAAAATCTCCACAGTTACGCCAAATACAGAACATCTGTCACAGCAGATAAAAGCCGGGTTCCAGCCATCCATATCCGTCCAGTGCCGAGTACCGGTTCCAGATACAAGACATGTGACAGTGGTCATTCGTGTCTGGGACAAGCACAGAGCACGAGAGGGGCTGCACAAGAATCAATGGGTGCGCGGAGCTCGAGGGAGATAAAGTCAAAAGTGAAAAAGATAATGCAATCTTGGACTTAGAAATCTGCAGATATTCTGGAAGACTTCTGTGCAGTATGAAGATTGCAAACACGAGGAAAAGCCAAACCAGGGAAAGCCACCAAAATTGACCAACCAACTCCACCACTTGGCCGCGTTTCCGCGGCCAATAGGGGGTATTGGCCGCGGAAACGCGGCCATACAGGCGCCTCATTTCGTCGTTTTTCTGGGGCATTTTGGGTACTTCATTTATGGGCTGATGGTTGCCCTAGACTTCCAGTTTCCCTCCTATAAATACAGCAGTTCTGAGCTCAACCAAGGGTCATTCTTTTGTTCCTCTTTTGTATAGTTTTTCTTCTTCTTCTTCATTCCTCTTCCATGAATTGTAGTGAGAGCTTTTTGTGGATGTGAATAAAGATGAAGGTTTTTGTATTATTCTTTTTGTTTAGCTTCCCCCTTGAGCTCTCTACCTTAACTTGATCTTGCAACCTCTTAAGTGAGCTTGCAAGTTTAAGTTTTGGTCATTGGTCTCAAGGGGTTGTATCATTTCGTTCTCGCCTTAGCGCTTCAATTCACATGCGTTCTCTACCCTTCCCTTGATCTTGCAACCTCTTGATTGAGCTTGCAAGTTTAAGGGTTGGCTATTGATCCCATGCTTGTTTTGAGTTCTATGGTTCTTATATTTTATTACTCGCTTATTATTATCGTGCTTTACTTTCTTGCAATTTTATTCATGCACTTTAATTACTTGTTTGTAATCTTTTCTTTTCTTTGTTCTTTTCTTTTTGTTCTCTCTTTTTGGTTCTTTTTGTGAATGAATGTAATTATTATTGTTAAGAAGAAATACGGTATTATAAGTTAACGTTTCTTTGCCCATTTCCTTTTCCCGTATTTTCCATTGAACTCCGCCCAAACTATACGCAAGCGCTCCGTTAGGCACCGTACCCTGACAAGGTAACGGTGATTCCTAACCGCGACCGGTTGCGTTCGGTTTGGCCGGAGGCGAAAGCAAAAGACAAGAACGGAAGGACAAGGGTAAATAAGCCGTATTCCACGAATACTGCGCTTAAATCTCCTAATCCACGTTGTTGCCGATTGCTTTAGTTTCAATTGGTTAAGACTCGGCTCAAAGGTTTTGAGTACGGATTTCCTTAGCTTACAATCTCGTATCTTTTCTTAACAACTTTATGCTTGCAAATAAACACATAGGTTAGAAACAAACATACACAAATTCTTTATTGACTCGTCTAAAACAAGAAAGAACATACAACCATCTCCCTATGGATCGACCCGTGCTCAACCGGCTAGCTGCATTGCGACACCGTCTTGATTGCGGTTAACTCAAATTCTTTCAATCAAATGGCGCCGTTGCCGGGGAGACGGTAGCGTATTTTCTTTCTTGTTATTCGGGTTAATATTCTTTTTGTACATATATAAAAAAAAAAAAATTCTTTTTGTTGTTTTTGATCATTTTTGTGGGCAAGAGTGCAGATTTTTGCAGATTTGCAAACTGCAATTGTGGGGAGCAAAGTGTACATTCAAGGCTAAGGTGTTTGCAAAGTACAGTGCCAAAGATCCGGGTAGTTTGACCCGCGCAAGCGAACTTTTCAAGCTTACCGGATTTGATTCAACGGGGGTTTCCTAACCCAAAACTTAACGGTACGTATTTTACTAACACCTTCTTCTCAAATCCGACGCATCCAATATACTATTCTTTGCAGGATTCTTTGCAAGTTCGCTAGCAAACACTAAAAAAAAAATTTGACTAACCCGTATTTGTTGCAGCGCCGCGCTTAAACTAAAAAACGATTGTTTTATTCTTTATAGAATTTTTATTGAATTGCGCATTGCATACATTAATACGGACTTAAGGGCAAGCGAACCCCACAACATACGGTAAAGGATTTCATCACCTTTTCCGTGGCCCACAAATCACGAACTTGAGCATAACGTTTACCCGCACAAAATTTAAAAGAAACTAGACTTTAAGCCTTAAGGACTTCGTGCTCACTAGGAGAAGTTAACTGTATTTAGAAGCTTGCTTAACGGTATATTGTTTA
Organism: Agapanthus africanus; assembly: GCA_030015575.1. NCBI lineage: Eukaryota > Viridiplantae > Streptophyta > Magnoliopsida > Asparagales > Amaryllidaceae > Agapanthus > Agapanthus africanus. The sequence continues at coordinate 858,037,139 of CM057339.1, forward strand.
CGGGGTGTCTAGGAAAGTGTTAACGGCGAAACCGCCAAAAGAGAAAGGGTTATTTAATTAAGGAACTTCGCGAAAGCGTTGGAAAACCTCCCCTTATCTCTGCACTTACCTGGCCTCGTAATCAGTGTATCTTGAGCTTGTTTCTCGACACAGTTTTACTTCGACAATCAGGTTCTGGAGCAGGTCTAGTTGACCTAGGTGAACCCTAGAACGATTAGGGGTGTGGTATTTTTGTGTCGTGATTGTTTTTTTTTTGTCCATATTTTTTTGTGTATATTTCATTCTTTTGCTAACAACTAACTAAAAAAAAAAAATCACATTCTTTTTTTTCCCTCCTTTTCTCTGCCTTTCTTTCCTTCTCTCTTCATATCATGGGTACTCCACCTCGCAAAACTCTTGCCGAACTTTGGTACCCACAACCAGACATTACTTCATACGGTTCTTGCTTTGGCCGAACATCGAACGACCCATCCATGCCCAAAATTTCGTTGAGAGATCGGATAGACGCGTCTAGGACGAACAACTGGACCCCGCAATCCACTTCGTATCAACCGTTTCAAACATTCACCCCTTCTTGTGTTGATACCCCTTTTGAAAATCCAGTTGTAACCCCGAGACCAATGTCCATTGCTGAACATATTGCACAATCTCGTAGCCGATCTTTCACTCCTTTCACCACTACAAATTCTTGGGACCAACAAATCCATTCACCTTCTTATCCCAATGTTGATCCCACTCCTGTCCAGCCATTCAATTCCTACCAATCCTACCCCACTTTTGCACCTTCCCTAGACATTGCTTCAGAACCGCCATTCGGGAGTTTTCAGTATCCAAATAACTTTGAATCTTTTACTGAAACCCCATCACAATCTATGTCTAGTCTGGAACAGTCGTTGGAAGATTTTAGGGTAGCGTCAAGCCAACAGATGATGGATTTGAATGCGTCCATGGCCGCCCTCATGCAACCTAGTGACCCGGTAGCTAGTTTTCAACTAGCTCCAACTTTTTCAATGTATGATGAGGCGGCAGGACAGGCTGTGAATTTGAGTGGAGAGAGTGAGATGTACCCCCTTCCAAATCAAACCTACCCGTCTCAAATTGAATCCCACAACTCCTGTGTTGAAAGTCTATCAAATGTCCCAAATGAATTATCAGTTGAAGATAGAATGTTTAATGAGTTGTGCGACTTCGTAGTGTTTGATTTGCCCGATTGTGAAGGGTCCCTTCCAAGTGAAACCATACCTAATCCTTTTGACCTCTACACCTATATCTTAGAACCAGAATCGATTAATATCCATGCTTTTGATGAGGTGTCAGAGAATTTTGATTTTCACTGGATTGAGGATATTGACGCTGGGGATATTTTGGATGATGAACCCGTAGATTTGGCTGAGTTTGTCTCTTCAAATCATCATCCCGAGTCTTTAACTGTTTTTCCCGAACCCCATATGCGTCTGGACTTTGAAGAAAAGAGTATGGATGTGCTAAATTTTGAGGAGAATTTTGAGGATATTTTTGAGGATGAAACAGTTCTAGATGATGAGTCGGATTTTCCAATTCATCCTGTTCCTTTCACTGACTGTGTACACCCTCCAGAACCCTTAACCGATACCCTTCCTCAACCCCTTCCCTCCATCCTTTCCATCGTTCCGTCCTTGCAAGAACCTGTCTCACTTTCATTTCATATGTCTGGTTTACCAAGTTCGGCGTACCCATGGTTTCTTACGAATCTTGAGGGATTTGATCCAATCTCTCGACGGGTTAATAGATTAGCACAATCGCTGTTTACACATCGCTCATCACAAATTGTGCTAATCTATTCACTCCATTTGCACCCTCAAGTTCGTACTCCACTTCTTTTTCCCTTCCGCCATTCTTCTTCTGATATACCGAGACCGTATCCCGCTTCTATCTCCGTACGGTCTCGCGTATTTTCCTTCTCTTTCCTCTTCACCTTCTTTCACCAACCACTGCTTTACCATGATAAAATCTTTGAATGGTTGGTATTAACTTTTGGCCTGTGTAAGGCCTTGTATAGATTGATACTGTTCTTTCCCCCCTAATCCTGAATTTCAACGCTTAACAGTGGAAACACTGTTTTACTTAAGTTTGGGGGGGACATTTTTTTTGTATATATTTTTTCGTTTTCCTTTTTGTATATAATTTGTTTTTAGGGGGAGCGCCGACAATTTTGACCCTCTTGGTGTAGCCTGACAGTGAGGGCACTGTCAAGTTTAAGTTTGGGGGTGTGCTCGGTAAGCTTTCTTCCTTCGCATTCATTTGTATATTTTTCATTTGCATACCTTATTAAAAAACCCACAAAAATCAAAAAATTTCTAAAAACATAAAAACTTTTCTGTCAAGTTAGCTAGTGGGAGGACTCTGATTCAACATTTCGACGGTTTTGTTTGATAAAATAAGAATAACTAAATCTTATGTTTAGATTTTGAAAACCTGAAAAATAACTCTCCTTTGAAGTTAACTATAGCTGATATACGTCTTTACATCACACTACACGTGTTGTGAGTCTTGGAAATTAGATGACAAGTCTTTTATGTTTAAAAACTTTTAAATAAGATAAATGATTTTCTGAGAATCAAATAGGTTTGTTCTGAAATAAGTAATATATCAAGAATAGTTTATGAAGTGAGTGAATATGAAGGAATGTTATTGATGCCTTAATTGGAACTAAGTCTGAAAAATAACCCATCTGAAACTTGATTGGAATGATTACACACCGAACCCACTAAACACGTCTTTTATCCAAAAAATAATTGAACTACCGGTTATATCTCCGTTCGTATTGAATCATCATGATTTTCATGCCAAACTGTCTTTTGTTTTTGGACCTAGGTAACTTGAGTAATTAAGTCCGCTGGGGTGTTTCTACACCTAATGCCCTAAAACCAACTGGTTTGGGTGCATTGGCCCAAAGCTCGCTAAGAAGCCTAGAAAGTCCAGATTAAAACAAAATCAAGCAAGTGTTCCCTCCGAGTTAAAATTCCTAATGGTTCTTTGTGTGAGAATAATCTTGATAAAAGACAGGCTTTCATAAAAAAATTTAGCGGAGATATGAAGGTTTTACTCCATGATAAAGACTATTGCACGTTCACAGAGGTGTGTATGAAATGAAAACAAGAAAAAGGTGGAGTGAAGAATAAGACCTAGTTTCCTGTTAGGGAAGATAGAAATTCTGAAGTTGAAACTTTACTGGAAAACGAAACTTGAAAAATGCTTAACTCTTTATAAAACTTATGTGATCCTTTTAAAATAGTTATCTGGGCTTTATTGTGTGACATAATGACTTTATTCGACCTTTCGGGAACTTAACGACACTATTTGCACTGCACGTAAAGACATATAAAATCTGTAGTTAAATAAGAAGCGAGGTGTGAAAAATAAAGGTTCGATAGTCTAGACTTAGGATAATAGAATTGTTATTTTCTGAAACAAAACTTTAGGGGTTTGAATCTTAGTTATTTTACAAAACTAGCTTGACGGGATTTTGTGGGTAGTATCCGCTGAAAACCCTCAGGAGACAACACTCCTCCTACTAGGGACACCTAGAGGTTTAACGGCTTGTTGCATATGCTCAGTGCAATCGCGTTCCCTGCGAAAGTGCGGTTATCATTTTATTTTTGTGAATAATTGGTTTTGCTCGGGACGAGCAAAAGTTAAGTTTGGGGGTATTTGTTCATATCAGAATATTGCATTTTATACCGCCCATTCTTACGCTCGTGTGTTTATAGGTAGGTGCTTTTAATTCGTGTTTGTTACATATTTACAGAATACAGGTTTCCGGTACAAATATTGCAAATCAAGATAAAATCTCCACAGTTACGCCAAATACAGAACATCTGTCACAGCAGATAAAAGCCGGGTTCCAGCCATCCATATCCGTCCAGTGCCGAGTACCGGTTCCAGATACAAGACATGTGACAGTGGTCATTCGTGTCTGGGACAAGCACAGAGCACGAGAGGGGCTGCACAAGAATCAATGGGTGCGCGGAGCTCGAGGGAGATAAAGTCAAAAGTGAAAAAGATAATGCAATCTTGGACTTAGAAATCTGCAGATATTCTGGAAGACTTCTGTGCAGTATGAAGATTGCAAACACGAGGAAAAGCCAAACCAGGGAAAGCCACCAAAATTGACCAACCAACTCCACCACTTGGCCGCGTTTCCGCGGCCAATAGGGGGTATTGGCCGCGGAAACACGGCCATACAGGCGCCTCATTTCGTCGTTTTTCTGGGGCATTTTGGGTACTTCATTTATGGGATGATGGTTGCCCTAGACTTCCAGTTTCCCTCCTATAAATACAGCAGTTCTGAGCTCAACCAAGGGTCATTCTTTTGTTCCTCTTTTGTAGTCTTTTGTATAGTTTTTCTTCTTCTTCATTCCTCTTCCATGAATTGTAGTGAGAGCTTTTTGTGGATGTGAATAAAGATGAAGGTTTTTGTATTATTCTTTTTGTTTAGCTTCCCCCTTGAGCTCTCTACCTTAACTTGATCTTGCAACCTCTTAAGTGAGCTTGCAAGTTTAAGTTTTGGTCATTGGTCTCAAGGGGTTGTATCATTTCGTTCTCGCCTTAGCGCTTCAATTCACATGCGTTCTCTACCCTTCCCTTGATCTTGCAACCTCTTGATTGAGCTTGCAAGTTTAAGGGTTGGCTATTGATCCCATACTTGTTTTGAGTTCTATGGTTCTTATATTTTATTACTCGCTTATTATTATCGTGCTTTACTTTCTTGCAATTTTATTCATGCACTTTAATTACTTGTTTGTAATCTTTTCTTTTCTTTGTTCTTTTCTTTTTGTTCTCTCTTTTTGGTTCTTTTTGTGAATGAATGTAATTATTATTGTTAAGAAGAAATACGGTATTATAAGTTAACGTTTCTTTGCCCATTTCCTTTTCCCGTATTTTCCATTGAACTCCGCCCAAACCATACGCAAGCGCTCCGTTAGGCACCGTACCCTGACAAGGTAACGGTGATTCCTAACCGCGACCGGTTGCGTTCGGTTTGGCCGGAGGCGAAAGCAAAAGACAAGAACGGAAGGACAAGGGTAAATAAGCCGTATTCCACGAATACCGCGCTTAAATCCCCTAATCCACGTTGTTGCCGATTGCTCTAGCTTCAATTGGTCAAGACTCGGCTCAAAGGTTTTGAGTACGGATTTCCTTAGCTTACAATCTCGTATCTTTTCTTAACAACTTTATGCTTGCAAATAAACACATAGGTTAGAAACAAATATACACAAATTCTTTATTGACTCGTCTAAAACAAGAAAGGACATACAACCATCTCCCTGTGGATCGACCCGTGCTCAACCGGCTAGCTGCATTGCGACACCGTCTTGATTGCGGTTAACTCAAATTCTTTCAATCAGGACCCAAGTGACCTTGACTGAGCGAACATATCAAAAGATCCTAGTCAAGTTCAAACTGTCATTATCTTGATTGCATTAGACCCACCCGCATAAGTCCTTGACTGAGCCAAAATGACCGTACGACTGTCCTAACCAATCGCATGTCCATGCAACAGAAAAGCACTATATAGCTACCGAACACTACGCCTCGGCTGAGCACGACAAACGTAGCACAAATACTAAGCAATACTAATCTGAAATGATGGAGGGCTACGGATGGTTTTTGGCAAAAAATCTTTAACGTAACGAACTTGATATCGTTGAAGGAACCGAGCAGTTTTACAAATATATAGTGGTGCAAACTTTTTTTAAAGAGGTCACTCCCTGTGAAGGGATCTCGGCTCTTTCCTCATTGAACGGGGTGCATGATATTCCAAACTGAATGCCATGATGCAAAGCAAAAGAATCGACTATAGTGAAGTTATTACTTTGACACAAACTTTTGCTCAAGATGTCACTCCCGATAAAGGGATCTCGGCTCTTGCCTCGTCGAATGAGGTGCTGGATATTCATAACCGAATACCACTGTGCAAAGCAAAAGAGAGTGTCTGTAATGTCAGTTTTCAAAAACTTGGTTCCAACAACATCATATATAGGTTTGTTTTCCTTACATTAATCGGAATTAATGCAGTCCCATCAATTAATCCATATCACACCAGAAAAGAATGAAAATAAAATGTACGTATATACCATCCGCATTCACCACGGGGTCCCGTCATGCACCGTTAGGTTACTTATCTAACGGCAGAGCGGGGGCTGAACTAGAACGGATGCAAAATATATACAACATCTACTAGTATATATATAAATATATATAACATTTGTCCCAGGCATGATATAAGAAACATCACAGAATCTCAGCAAGCAACATAGAATGGTGGATAATCTTGGAGCCTCGGGTTTCATTTGAGCCGCAAATGAGACCTGACGTTCTCTATCATATGATAGCCTGTGCAATGAAAACCTGGACCCCTACGAGCGCGGAAAGTTACCCGCCAATCCCAGAAGTGAGGCAACCCCAATCAACAAAGTGAATGGGCCACCCAACACTTCACGGAATTCGGTAACTTGAGCACCCCTCCGTGGGTCATCCTGTACCCCCTACGAATGTATCGAATAGCCTGCTAATTCTAAAGTGAGGCCCCCTCCGTCTCAACGCCATGAGATGCGGGCCCGTTGCCCTCTAGAATCTGGCTATGAGAGCACTTCACCGTGGGGTAATTGTCACGTCCCGCTTCCGAGTATACGGCGAAGGGGACGCGACTGGTCCGCAACGTATATACTCAGAAGTACATACGCTAAGCGTATCTAAGCAATATAAAAATAAACACACAAGAGACAAGATATAATAAAAACAACAACTTTAATTTATTAACATTCTTTTGTACAATGCAAGAAAAGGAAATACAACTGAAATAAAACGATGCCTAAACAATGGCATAACATGAAATGAAAAGTACTGAATTGAAAGTGTATAATGAAACACGAGCTATGGTTCTTCTACAAACTGCTCCAAGTCTTCTGCAGATGGCTCGATCTCTGCCGGGTCCAAACCACCCGACGACATTCAAAGAAGAAAGAAATAGAATATCGTCAGCGAACAGGTCGCTCGGTAAGTCCCAAAAATAAGAGGAAAGTAGAATAGACAGAATAAGAGAGTATTTTTTAAAATTGTATTATAGTGTTGTATTATTGTGTTAACGCTGTTGTTTGTAGTTTGATACAGAAAGATGCCAGTGTATACGAGAGGGGTCTCTATATGCTAGAGACCAGGGCAAACGGAATGTACAAGGAACCGTTAACCCACGGTACAACAGCAACGGAATATAGGTTAGGTGTCTTAATCTTACCGCCTCGTGCCACTTTTAAAAACTTCCGTACCAATCTACCCCTTAAACCCCGTAATGTTTTATTTGTATTGTTTTGTACTGTAAATTGAATTGAGTGTATAATTGATTGACTGACCGAAACCATGATATCGGTAAATGGATATAACCGTAGAATCATGTAAATGGAATAACTGGAGAACCATGTAAGTGGAATGTATATCCATGGTTCGGTTCAGTCAAGTTGTATAGATTGATAATTGCATTCATGGATTCATGTTGAAGATTGTAGATTGTAGATTGACTTGAATCATATTCAAGTCAAATTAATCAGACTCAAACACGAGTCAGACAATCAGAAATGTAAATCGAAGTCTTGATTATTTCTTAAACCTATAATTGCTAGGGTCCTTAAAGTAATTTATAAAACTTGAGGGGTTTTTATGTAAAAATACTTTTATATACCTTTCAAAATACACCTCAAGTATTCATTATTCGTCTTTAGATTTGTAATGAAAGTGGATTTTATATTGTGATATTTTAAATGAGAATAACCTAATTCCATATATAAAGGTATTTATCTGTAAATATTGTTTAAATGAAATTCATGGTATTTTAGTGTAAAATTGATTCTTTTGATTTTTAGAAAAAGGTGGAATATTTATATCATAACAAAATAGGTATTTTAATGATAAATATACATATGTTTACACAAAATGATTTTAATATATATTTATTATTTTCTAAAAATCTCATTTTCTTAAGATATCGTACTTTAAATCTTTCGAGACCGAATGCTTCTTACGGAGGAATCTTGCACTACTAAGCCCGAGGATGTGCGATAATCCGCACCATCCCGAACGGGTTCCCCAAAATGGGTTGTAGCGGCGCTTTTCAAAGATTGTAAAATACTAAATCCTTTAGAAAACAGTTTTATAAAGTAAATGGTATTTATTTGTAAAAATGTCAATTTTCCGTATTCTATGTTCTAGGGTCTCCTAAGCCAACTAGACTATTTCTAAATGGTTTAAACGACAAGTTGTGAGATGTCTCAAATCGTCTCTTCACCGCCAATTGTGGCCAGGTAAGTACAAGTGAGGAAAGGAGGGATCCGCTCACGAATCACCGTGAGACGGGCCTTTTAAAGTTACCCTTTTCACTTGCCTAGCCTAAACACCACAAAGTCAGGTTTAGATAAACGACTGATATCCACAACTTATCCTATTTTCATAATAAGTGGTATTTATTTATAACGATGTATCAATACTAAATCTTTTAGAAATGACTTTATTAAGTAAAGGGTATTTAAATGAAAATGTTTGTTTTCCCGTATTTTAAGTTTTCGATAGTATCGTGTTATGTTGCATATGAGTGTGTGAGGAGGTAGGTCGTTACCTCGTGATCTACTTAAAGGTATAGCAAGTTTAATGGAGTTAAATGTAGAATTGAAATAATGTGGTATTTAAGTGAAAAATACGATAAATTGAAATAGCCATCATTTTATGTAATGAAACTTGATCAATTTGTTTGATTAGTGTTTAATAGTCAACATGAGAAAGTTTAAGTATGATTGTATTAGTAAGAAGTGGAATTTTATAGGAAACCGAATCGGAAATCGGATTTGTTCTGATTCCGTCGGGTTTTGTAAATCCGTATTTTTAGATAGAAGAGATAGGTAGAAATTGGGACTTACGAGTTTTAGGACACACAAGAGGGTGAGGGAAGTAGTGGAATCACCGATGTGTTGCGTCGTCACCGGGAGTTCCTAGGACGATCGCCAGAAGTTCCGCCGGGAATTCGTCGGAGCTTCGCCTCGAGCTCGTTTTCAAAGTATACAAGATCTCTTGAGAATTTTAGAGAGTTGGCTCGGAGTTAGGGGTGAGAGGGTAGATGGTAGAGGTGGTATTTATATGGTTAGGCTAGAGTTAGGGTAGGTGAAAGGTTAAAATGAAAAATGTGATAAAATATATTATAAATATATTAAAAGTGGAGTAATTGGGGTTTTAAAAGAGCTCTGCAAATGGTCTGAAATTAAAATTTTGCAGGTGCATAGGGAATGTGAAAAGACACAATTTTCATGTTGGGGCCGTCGCCGGAATCGACCGACTCGGGGGTGACTCGGCCGTGACTCGGTCAGAGGACTGAGTCGGCCGAGTCGAGGCCGAGTTGGCCGATTCCTGGCCGAGTCAGGCGGCCGGGATCCCCCCGACGGTTCATCTAACCTCTGGCAATGTTACATTTTTTGGTGTAGTGGGGTTTTTGTGAGATATGCACGTGTAAACCCTTGTTATTCTAAATGTTTTAAAAAAATCAATATTAAAAATAATGTGGGTATGAGATTTGAATTCTGGTGGTTTGGTTCAGCTGTGCGAGGTATTACCAATGAGTTATAAGCTCCTTCTTGTAATTATGGAGTTATTTAATTAATTAAAATAGTTACAGAAAATGTAAATACCCCAAGTATACATTAATTTTTAAGCAAATTTTTGTACACTAAAAATGGAGTTGTTACATTCTTTTAACTTGTAATTAAAAAGCAAAATAGTTACTTATAACTTGTGCTCAGGCTAAAATACCTCTTTATGGATTTTGAAAAAAAACAATTTAAAAATTTGTATGGAAAAAGTGTATAAGAAAATTAGGGTTGTTATATTCTACCCTCCTTATAAAAATTTCGTCCTCGAAATTTGTAAAAGGAAAGTGTAACAAATCCAAGAAAAGTTTGGTGCTGGTGTACTGACAGTATGTGAAAAATAACGAGGTGGTGCAAGGTTTTAAAAATGTGAAGAATGTGTGAAGGAATGAAAGAATGCGAAGGTTTTGGTTAAATTGTAAAAGAGGTGAGGGAATTTTGGGTTAGGACAGATTCAAAGTATATGATTCAAAGAATATAGAATGATAAGATTCAAGGAGTATGAAATTATAAGATTTAAGGAACATGAATTGTAAAGAATGTTTTAGTTGTTGGTTCTTGTGTTTTATATTGCTTAGGGTTCCATACAGCTCTGACCTGCATGGGCCACCAACAAAACCTGTCATGCCCCGCTTCCCAGTATACGGCGAAGGGGACGCGACTGGTCTGCTACGTGTATACTCAGAAGTACATACGCTAAGCGTATCTAAGTAATATAAAAATAAACACACAAAAGACAAGATATAATAAAAACAACAACTTTTATTTATTAACATTCTTTTGTACAATGCATGAAAAGGAAATACAACTGAAATAAAACGATGCCTAAATAATGGCATAACAGGAAATGAAAGTACTGAATGGAAAGTGTACAATGAAACTAGAGCTCTGGTTCTTCTACAAACTGCTCCAAGTCTTCTGCAGATGACTCGATCTCTGCCGGGCCCAAACCACCTGACGACATTCAAAGCAGAAAGAAATAGAATGTCGTCAGCGAACAGGTCGCTCGGTAAGTCCCAAAAATAAGAGGAAAGTAGAATAGACAGAATAAGAGAGTATCTTTTAAAATTGTATTATAGTGTTGTATTGTTGTGTTAACGCTGTTGTTTGTAGCTTGGTACAGAAGGATGCCGGTGTATACGAGAGGGGTCTCTATATGCTAGAGACCAGAGCAAACGGAATGTACAAGAACCGTTAAGCCACGGTACAACAGCAACGGAATATAGGTTAGGTGTCTTAATCTTACCGCCTCGTGCCACTTTTAACAACTTCCGTACCAATCTACCCCTTAAACCCCGTAATGTTTTATTTGTATTGTTTTGTGCTGTAAATTGAATTGAGTGTATAATTGACTGACTGATCGAAACCATGATATCGGTAAATGGATATAACCATAGAATCATGTAAATGGAATAACTGGAGAACCATGTAAGTGGAATGTATATCCATGGTTTGGTTCAGTCAAGTTGTATAGATTGATAATTGGATTCATGGATTCATGTTGAAAATTGTAGATTGTAGATTGACTTGAATCATATTCAAGTCAGATTAATCAGACTCAAACCCGAGTCAGACAATCAGAAATATAAATCGAAGTCTTGATTATTTCTTAAACCTATAATTGCTAAGGTCCTGAGAGTAATTTATAAAACTTGAGGGGGTTTTATGTAAAAATACTTTTATATACCTTTCAAAATACACCTCAAGTATTCATTATTCGTCTTTAGATTTGTAATGAAAGTGGATTTTATATTGTGATATTTTAAATGAGAATAACCTAATTCCATATATAAAGGTATTTATGTGTAAATATTGTTTAAATGAAATTCATTGTATTTTAGTGTAAAATTGATTCTTTTGATTTTTAGAAAAAGGTGGAATATTTATATCATAACAAAATAGGTATTTTAATGATAAATATATATATATTTACACAAAATGATTTTAATATATATATATTTAAAGATTTTAATATATATTTTAATATATATATTTTCTAAAAATCTCATTTTCTTAAGATGTCGTACTTTAAATCTTTCGAGACCGAATGCTCCTTGCGGAGGTCTGAATCTCGTACTACTAAGCCCGAGAATGTGCGATAATCCGCACCATCCCGAACGAGTTCCCGAAAATGGGTTGTAGCGGCGCTTTGCAAAAATTGTAAAATACTAAATCCTTTAGAAAACGGTTTTATAAAGTAAATGGTATTTATTTGTAAAAATGTCAATTTTCCGTATTCTATGTTTTAAGATCTCCTAAGTCAACTAGACTATTTCTAAATGGTTTAAACGACAAATTGTGAGATGCCTCAAATCGCCTCTTCATCGCCAATTGTGGCCAGGTAAGTACAAGTGAGGAAAGGAGGGATCTGCCTACGAATCACCGTGAGACGGGCCTTTTAAAGTAACCTTTTTCACTTGCCTAGCCTAGACACCATAAAGTCAGGTTTAGTTAAACGACTGATATCCACAACTTATCCTATTTTCATAATAAGTGGTATTTATTTATAACGATGTATCAATACTAAATCTTTTAGAAATGACTTTATTAAGTAAAGGGTATTTAAATGAAAATGTTTGTTTTCCTATAATCTAAGTTATCGATGGTATCGTGTTATGTTGCATATGAGTGTCTGAGGAGGTAGGTCGTTACCTCGTGATCTATTTAAAGGTATAGTAAGTTTAATGGAGTTAAATGTAGAATTGAAATAATGTGGTATTTAAGTGAAAAATACGATAAATTGAAATAGCCATCATTTTATGTAATGAAACTTGATCAATTTGTTTGATTAGTGTTTAATAGTCAACATGGGAAAGTTTAAGTATGATTGTATTAGTAAGAAGTGGAATTTTATAGGAAACCGAATCGGAAATCGGATTTGTTCTGATTCCGTCGGGTTTTGTAAATCCGTATTTTTAGATAGAAGAGATAGGTAGAAATTGGGACTTACGAGTTTTAGGACACACAAGAGGGTGAGGGAAGTAGTGGAATCACCGATGTGTTGCGTCGTCACCGGGAGTTCCTAGGACGATCGCCAGAAGTTCCGCCGGGAATTCGTCGGAGCTTCGCCTCGAGCTCGTTTTCAAAGTATACAAGATCTCTTGAGAATTTTAGAGAGTTGGCTCGGAGTTAGGGGTGAGAGGGTAGATGGTAGAGGTGGTATTTATATGGTTAGGCTAGAGTTAGGGTAGGTGAAAGGTTAAAATGAAAAATGTAACTTGTGCTCAGACTAAAATACCTCTTTATGGATTTTGAAGAAAAAAACAATTTAAAAATTTGTATGGAAAAAGTGTATAAGAAAATTAGGGTTGTTACAGTAATCCTGGTATAGAAAAAGAAAATATATATACAAGGGTGACATCGACCTCAGCCCGGTCGTGCCCCAAACAAATAATATACAAACTGACGGAGATGACAGTCCACATGTTGGACGCTCGTCCCGCAATATCAAATGTACAAATGAATCTGAACTGTAGAACTATCATTGCACCACTGGCTAACCACCACGACGATCCAACCACAACCTAATGACAACACAGAACATCAACGTGAATGTCATGTTCGCAAATCCGTCTAAAAGAACATATAGCAATTAGACGAGTTATACCGCTCTAATGACATTCATGGTCGTAGATAGTAATGTATGTACTTAAAACTTATAAACGGTGTTATAAATAGCAAGTTCGAAATACTCCGTATTGGCCCAATACCAATGATAATATAATATGCAATCTGGGAAAAAACAAACAATACCAAAAGTCCAATAATCAAGATCCCAGAACACACCTAAAAATTCAAGACCCAACCCCTTAACAAAACCGGCGGCGGCGGGAAAACCACCGATCTCGCCGGCCAAACTCAAGATTTTGGTTTTCGTTTTTGAAGTGTGTTCTAGATGTTACAAGAGTAGTCTTCTGCAATTGTTTAAATAATTTTTGAAAACTAAATGAAAATTGGCAGAAACTTGAATAATACGGGTATTGTTTTAGAGTTGTTTCAGTTTTGATACTTTAACATCGTCTAAAACTGCTAGCTAAGGGTTTATGGGTTGGCTCTGATACCATGTTAGTTATGTCAGTGCCCTGGCCATCAAACCGTGGTCGAATGCGGAACAAATTTTTTATAAAACTGGTGTAGAACAACCCCATAATACGGATCGACCATAAACCCTAATCTAGCAAACATATAGAGGAGTTTAAAAGGGTTATACCAAATGATCCGTGTCCTTCGGTCTTTAACCATCATCTCAAGCTCCTAGAGGCCTCCATGATCAAGCTTGATCTCCGGTCTCCCTCCATCAAAGATGATCCACCTGAGGATTTGTATTCCGAGCTCCACCTCATAGCCGAGGTAACTAGGGTAGCTAGTTCGCTAAACTAGATAGCCTAGAAGATATAGAGTTTAATGATGGATTAATTTGTCTCCAAACACCCTAGGTTTTTCAACATATGAGACTTGAAGGGTGGAGGTAGAAGAACAGGAAGCATGAGGAGATGAGAGTGTGAAGCAACTCAAGAAAAATGGCTAAGTGTTGTGTACAAATGAAAAGCTCAAGCCCCAATAAATATCTCACCACAAAAAATATCAAGCATGCCACAATAGTATCTCATGAGTCACCCCTATGAGTCACCAAGTGAGCCATGCTTCCATAAATGCTATGTCACACCTCATCCTCCACCTCATTAATCATTTAACAAAAATGGTTATAAACAAAATGAGGTGGCATCTTCTAGAAGCATCTTGTAATGAATTATAAGAATAATCCTCATCCGTATATACATACCCGTATCCGTATTCCGAAGAATACGAATACAAAGAGACGAGAATAGTCCAATAATATAATACTAGAATCCAGCTTAAACCGAAGCGCATTAGTATTATCCGTCCGAATCATGATACGTGCACAAGTGCACGTATATGATCGAACCCTGCCGTAAAACCATACGGTCTCTACATCGTTTCGCCTGAAGCAGGGAAACCCTCTGTGTGGGACTCTAAAGACTCATCAATATGCTGGCAGTGGGTTTAACCACAAGTACGTCAGCGACACTAGCTGTATGTAACGGCTATCCAGGTATTGAGCAAAAGGATGGCCGACGAGCAAACTTATTCGAACCTCCTACTGAGCCTGTCCGTGACAATCTCCGTACAGTCTGATATGTTCGTCTAAGAGTATCGCATATTGAGTCTATGGGGTGGATAAAGTCAGACCCCTAATAACGTGAGATTTTGTGTCGGTTTGAAGTGCATCACCAACTGAGAAACTAATGATCCAAATCAGTAATTCTCGATTACCTTGGCCAAGGATTTCTGGTGATGGCCACCCATGCACTACGCGGCATCAACCCCTAATACCGGGAGAGATGAATCCCCAATGATCCTCTCACGGCCTCCATGTGGCTCGGGACTATACCCAACTAAAACCTGTTTACACGACTTCTTTGAGCCGTGGTAGGGTAGTAATCAAAGCACAGTGGGAACTCACACGAGACAAATGACAATCTCAGGTCGACAGACTAACCTGTACACATGTCACTTGAGAACTGCTATCTGACAATAGGTATAGTACCAACTAGAATGTTCCTGGCGAGTCCATCCAGTATACTCATAACCCAATGAGCACCTACATACTATCTTAAGTGACAAATAGACACCAATGGCTTGTGAGACCGGCCACCGCCCCTCGTCGGGGTCTCGATAAGTATACACTAGTCTACTCTAGAGTATCAATGCCCAGTCTCGATACTCCCACGAGTAGGGACATTTAAGGATGTGCTTATAGACCAACCAGCTCCCACGTATATGATCGCCATCATAATGCAGGTAGTCAAAAAAAATGTTTTTTTACCGACGCACAAAGAAAATATTTTGTTGTGAATGAACAAGAGCAAGAATCCTATGGGCTCTATCAACATGTAATAGTGATCTGTAATACTACATAATGTATGTACATGATGATAAAGACAAACTAGATAGCATACTATCATATTGAGTAAGACTGTTCTATCTGTATAGGTCCTCCCTCAATCATCATAATCACCTGCCTGTAATTACAATAATTTCTTTGAGGGCACTACAGCCAACAATCTCCCACTTGCACTTAAGGCTAATAATTGCGGTGTCGCATACTCATAGCCCTTGTTAAGGAGGTGATATATGATTTATCTTATGTCTTTTCCTTTGGAAGTCTAGGAGCGGTCTAGTGATTTAACCTAGGTGATCCTAGCTCTAGGGACTGATTGTGTATTTTGTGATTGGTTGAATCAAGTCTTGCGTCCGTCACTCTTATCAAAGCAAAGCCTTCTTAAAATCATTCTCACCACTTTATCACACGCTGCTACATGCACTAAACTCGCTTAGTGCATGTTCGGCTGGACACGAGATTCTAGTGCCCGTTAAGTCCGCGTTTTCGCTGTCGACTCCGAGGTCAATATTTCTTCACCTTCTTTTTCTCCTCCACCTACCACGTCTTCCGAGATGGATGGAGCTCTACCTGATTTTAACAACACCACGTTGCCACCATCCCTAGGTGTGCAAATTCAAAATCCACCACGCATTGCTCTCCAAAACTGATGCCACCCCACACGCGGGCCCCTTCTTATGTGTCTGTCTTTTCTACCAGCCAATAGGGTTAACTTTGAAATTAAACCCCACTTCATCAACTTGTTGCCCAAATTTCATGGGTTTGAATATGAGTATTCCTATGTTTTATAACTAAATTGCAAAACATATATGTAATGATGAGCACCACCCAACTTTCAGGGGATGCTATGCGATTACGTATTCTCCCTTTTACCTTGTGTGATTTTGCAGAGAAGTGGGTTTATAGAACCTCCTCACATCCCATCACCAATTGGGATGAATTTGTTAAAACATTTCTTAAGAAATTTTATCATAATCATAAGACTGCCTGCATTAGGAGCGAGATCAACCAGTTTGCCCAACTTCCCAACGAACCCTTTTGGAAATACTTTGAAAGGTTCAAAGATCTCCTTGTCCAATGCCCCCATCATGGATTCGAAAAATGGCAACGTTTCCAAATTATGTATGAAGGTGTTAATCCAGCAACAAAACAAATGCTAGAAACCATTTGTCAATGTCATTTCATATCAAAATCCGACGAGGAGGCGTGGAAATTTCTTGAAGATCTCGCCGAACAAACACTACAGTGGGAGAGCACAAGACCAAAAACATCATCTTTGTCTTCATCTAGGGCAAGTATCCATCGCAGTGAAAGCTGAAATGGCTGCGATGCAAAAGAAGCTCAAAGCTATTGAGAGCAAATTCTCTTCAAACTCCCTAAACCAAGTTAGTCTCCCCAAAACTGTATGTGGTTGCTGTTTTGACTCGTCACATTTAACTGAAGAATGTCCTTTGAATTCTCCGTCTCAAGGTCAAGAGCAAACTAATGCTGTTTTTCAACAACGACCTAGAAACGATCCTTATTCATCCACATATAATATAACCAGGGTTGGAGGAATCATCATAATTTTGTTTGGAACCAAAACCAAACTCAAAACCAAAATCCAAATCAATTCCAAAGTCAAAATAACTACTAAAGGATTCCTCTACAGTAACAACATCCACCACAACAAATTCAGCAGCCCTTTCAACCACAATCATTCCAAAATCTGGTCAACAACTTTGCCCCTTATAACAATTCTTTCTAACCACAAAATAATGTTCCTCCTGTCGGTACTGACAAAATCTCTGCATTTGAAAGAAGCTTAGAAGTTTTTATTAAACAATCCGTGCAAATGTCGGCTAGTTTAACTTCTTCTATCCAAACGTTAGTACAACACACTGCTTCCCACGATGAAAGTATCAAATCTATCGAAGCGCAAATTGTACAGTTAAATGCCGCGATGAGTGAAAGAGAGAGAGAGAGGAAAACTTCCATCTCAATCTCTACCAAATCCCAACCATCCACAAAATGCTAACACTGTTCTTAACCAACAAAATCATAATGTTAGTGCCGTAACTACGTTGAGATCGGAAAGAATGCTGAACAAACATGTTGGAGAACAAATTGATGACTTCGATGACACCCCGGCTACTACTTCTACTTCTTCTAATCAAATATCTTCTTCCGAGCCCATTCTCCGTTCTCCACTGGGTTCAAACTCTCAGTCCACTTCCTTAAATGGATTACCCTCTCAGACCACCCCAACTCCAGTTTTAAGATCTATTCCATCTCCATAAACTTCTCCCCAAGTGTTGGAGCCAACCCTGTTAATAAAGCTCCTTTTCTAAACCGGTTGAGCCCCAACAAACTAAGTCCACAGATCGAGAACGTTGTGGAAATATTTAAGTTAACATTAATATTTCTCTCTTAGATACTATCCAACAAGTTCCATCCTATGCAAAAATTCTTAAGGACTTATGCACTATGAAAAGGAAAACTCAAGTGTCTAAAAAGGTTTTCTTAGCGAGCAATGTGAGTGATGCTCTTACCTAAAATTTGTCCAAGAAACATAAGGACCATAGTTATCCTACAATTTCTATAACTATTAGGGGTAAAAATATCAATCGCGCTCTACTCGATCTTGGTGCTAGTGTTAACTTGCTCTCTTATTTTGTTTATAAGTAATTAGGTATAGGAGAGTTGAAACCCACACACTGCACTCTTCAGATGGCCGATCGATCTATCACCCGCCATAGGGGTGAGCTAGAGAACGTGTTGATCAAAGTTGGGGAATTTATGTTCCCTGTGGACTTTATAGTTTTAGATACATAGCCTGTAGCGAACCTACGGAACCAAATCCCTGTGATTCTTGTCGACATTTCTCGCAACCTCAAATACGGTAATCAATTGTCGTAACGGTTCCATAAACCTATCTTTTAGGAAGATGACAATTGAACTTAACATTTTCAGGGTAGGAAGTCAACCCTCTGAACCTTCTGCTCATATGATAGATATATGTTCCGTCCATGAGATAGTTTCCGACAGTTGTGAATTTGAGGAGTTTTTGTTCTACGACAAAGATCTCGGCGCCACTAGTGCGTTATTGTTTGATCTAGCCACTTCTTACACAAATAGGGAATACAAAGGGTACACTTTCTTTGATGATCTTGATTCACGGGACCCTTCTGTCGACAAGTCAACCTCTGAGTTTGAATCCTTTGACTTTTCGAACAAGTTAGTTGAGCTATCTGAGTCAATCTCCTACGCTAGCTATGAACCTCTCATAGAGTCCGAGTATTGTTCCCTTACCCTGTTGGCTATAGTGCCATCAAGTCAATTATTGTAATCGCAGGCACGCGATTAGATGATTGAGGGAGGACCTATACAGGTAGAATAGTCTTACTCAAAATGATAGTATGCTATCTAGTTTTTCTTTATCATCATGTACATACTTTAGGTAGCATTACAGTTCACTATTACATATCGATAGAGCCCATAGGATTCTTGCTTGACTACCAGCATTATGATGGCGATCATATACTTGGGAGCTGGGTAGTCTATGAGTATATCCTTAAATGTCCATAGTCATGGGAATATTGAGACTGGGCATCGATACTCCAGAGTAGTCTAGTGTATACTGATCGAGACCCCGACGAGGGGCGGTGGCCGGTCTCATAAGCTATTGGTGTTAGTTTGTTCACCGAAGATAGTATACAGGTGCTCATTGGGTTATGAGTACACTGGACGGACTCGTCGGGAACCTGCTAGTTGGTATTATAACTATTATCAGATAGTAGTTCTCAAGTGACATATGTACAGATTATTCTGTTGACCTGAGATCGTCATTTGTCTTGTGTGAGTTCCTACTGTAGTTTGATTACTACCCTACCATGGCTCAAAGGAATTATGCAAACAGGTTTTAGTTGGGTACAGTCCCGAGCCACATGGAGGCAGTGAGCGGATCGTTGGGGATTCGTCTCTCCCGGTATTGTGGGTTGATGTCACGTTGTGCATGGGTGGCCATCACCTGAAATCCTTGATCAAGGTAGTCGAGAATCACTGATTTGGATCAGTAGTTTCTCAGTTTGTGATGGGATTCATACCGACACGAAATGTCGGGTTTTTAGGGGTCTGACTTTATCCACCCCCCTAGACTCGATATGCGATACTCTTAGATGAACAGACCGTACTGTACGGATATTGTCACCAGACAGGCTCAGTAGGGGTCAGGATGAGTTTGCTCGTTGGCCTTCCTTTCGTTCAATACCTGGGTAGCCGTTACGTACAGCTAGTACCGCTGACGTGCTTGTGGTTAAACCTACTGCCAGCGTATTGACGAGTCTTTAGAGTCCCATACAGAGGGTTTCCCTGCTTCGGGCGAAATGATGTAGAGACCGTATGGTTTTACGGTAAGGTTCGGTCATATACGTGCACTTGTGCACGTATCATGATTCGGACGGATAATACTAGTAGGCTTTGGTTTAAGTCGGATCCTAGTATTATATTGTTGGATTATTTTCGTATCATTGTATTCGTATTTTTCGGAATACAGATACGTGTATGTATATACGGATGAGGGTCATTCTTGTAATTTATTACAGGAATAGATTTTAGAAGATTACACCTCATTATGTTTATTAACCATTTAGTTTAATGGTTAATTGAGGTGAGAGATGAGTGTGCTTAGCTTAATTCAAGCATGCTTGATTTAGTGACTCATTTCGAGACTCATGGTGGTGACTTATGGGCTTATGGGGTGACTTATGGGGTGACTCATGATACACTATTCTTGCATGCTTGATATTTTTGTTTTGTTGTGTGAGATGTTTTCCGCACTTGAGATATTTTATGGGGGTGAGATATTTTTCTTTACTTGCTATTCTCACACACTCTCACAACAAGCCATCATTCTTTCTTGAGTTGCTCAAGCTTCATTCTCATCTCCCATGGCATCTTATTCTTCCACCACCCTAACCCTTTCATGTGTTGAGAAACCTAGGGTGTTTAGAGACAAATTAATCCTCCGTTAGACTCTACATCTTCTAGGTATCAAGTTTGGCAAACTAGATACCCTAGTTATTTCGGTTTTGAAGTAGGAGCTCGATTCATAGACTCTCGGGTGGATCATCTTCGATGGAGGGAGACCGACAACCTAACTTGATCGTGGTGGCCACTAGGAGCTTGGGAAAAGGTTAAAGACCGAAGGACACGGATCATTCGGTATAACATTCCAAACTCTTTTAGATAGCTTGCTAGATTTAGGGTTAATGGTCGATCTGTATTTATGGGTTGTGGTAGTACCGCTTTAGAAAATTTTTGTTCCGCATTCGGCCATAGTTTGATGGCCAGAGTGCCGCCATAACCCAATATGGTATCAGAGCCAACCCATAAACCCTATACTAGCTTGTTCTTACGTGGTTAAAAGATCGATTGAGCAAAAGTCCCGAAATCACGATTTCAATTTACCCAGTTTCTGCCGATTTTTCAAAGTGGTCAAAAAATAATTTCCAGCATCTCAAAAATTCATGCAGGGTATTTTAGAAGTCCAGAAGAAAATTGGGCTCATGATCTTATTAAACCACCGTGGAACTGCCGCACTTGGTGCCTATTTGCGAAGGTTCTGCGGTTGTTTGTTGGCAAGTGTACACAAAATTTCTACTAGCATTCTATTACATGGAATTGTGATTTTTGGTATATTTTGTTTTTGGCCCAGATTTGTTTGAGTACTGGATTGCACTTGGGGCCCATATGGAATGGTTTTTGTCGATCAAAATTTTAAATGCGTAAGTTTACAGTACATGCATTACTATCTGTGACCGTGAATGTCATTAGAGCAGTATAACTCATCTAATTGCTATATGCTCTTTTAGACGGGTTTGCGAATATGACATTCACATTGATGTTCTGTGTTGTGTATGGTTGTAGTTGGATCGTCGTGGTGGATAGCCAGGTGGTGCAATGATAGTACAGTTTAGATTCAGTTTGTACATTTGATATTGCTGGGAGAGCGTTCGACTTGTGGACTGCCGTCACTGCCTGTTTGTATATTATTTATTTGGGGCACGACCGGGTTGAGGTCGATGTCACCGTTGTATATATATATTATTTTCTATACTAGGATTACTCCAAGGCGGAGTGTACGAATAGCTGGGTTCTATAAGGCAATGGGTCTGCATCTCATGGCATTGTGACGGAGGGGGCCTTACTCTGTAATTGGCAGGCTATTCGCCGCATTCGTAGGGGGTACAGGTTGAACCACAGAGGGGTGCTCAAGTTACCGGATTCTGTGAAGTGTCGGGTAGCCCATTCATTTTGTTAATTGGGGTTGCCTCACTTCTGGGATTGGCGGGTAACTTGCCGCACTCGTAGGGGTCTAGGTTTTCATTGCACAGGCTATCCATACGACAGAAAACGTCGGGTCTCATTTGCGGCCTAAGTGAAACCTGAGGCTCAAGGATTATCCACCACTCTGTGTTGCTTCTGTGTTGTTGCTTTATATCATGCCTGGGACGATTGTTATATATATTTATATATATACTAGTAGATATTGTATATGTTTTGCACCTGCGCTAGTCCCGCCCCAGCTCTGCCGTTAGTTAAGTAACCTAACGGGTGTTGACGGGGCCCAGGGGCGAATGCGGGTGGCATATACGTACATCATATTTTTCGTTCCTTTATATGGTATGATATGTTTAATTGATTTCTCCGCTGAATACGGGAGACGGAACCGCGTAGGTTCGTCTTGCCTGAATGTCGGGGCAGATACTATTTGGTTTTATCCGTCCACCTCTTCGAAGATGCCAAGTTGATTTATGGCACCATGTATCGGAGGTTTGGACAGATGCATCCGTTCTAGCAGACTTTGTCAGATTCCCTCTCATTTTGAGGGGTTTTTGATTGTGGGGATGCTCTTCCCTGCAGGCGCAAGACCCTGCAGTTAATTACGCTACCACACCGCGGTAACCACTTTCTCCTTCTCCAGATGGTAACTTCGTGTCGTGTGTGTTTATTTTATTTTTGGTTGCCCGTGGATTGTATACGGAGATTAATTTATGTTGTTGCCCGTAGGGCGTTGATTAGTCCAAATCCGTATTTTCTTAGATTTGGGTTTGATTTGGGTTTAAGGATCGTTAATCTTATTGAGATTAAGATCAACTTAAACGTTTGTTGAGGATACATTAGTCTAATTTTAGACTAAGATCTACTCAACAGGATTTTGGGATTATTTAGATCCAACGAAAGAGTATTTGGACTCTATCGTTTTAGTTTAGAGACATTGCGGTCCATAAGTTTAAGGACATCATAGTCCGTAAAGTTTAAGGATATCATAGTCCAGTTTAAAGATGTCATAGTCTATGTGGTTCTGGTTCAACCGTTTGGGGATGTGCCAAAAGTTATTGGTTATTGGGACCCTCCATCTCTCTGAAGACGTTGAAAAATTACCACGATATAATCAGAGGTATGAAGAGATGTACCCTTGAACCAATGTTGGTTGGGAGATCTGTAGTCAAGTTTGGGACTAAAATCAGATAAAAGGATTTATGAGCATATGGGCTCAATTAATCTGAATTAGGGGTCTGTGGACAACCTGGGCTCGGCCTACTCAGTTAAAATGCTGAACATTTGTTTGGGCTCAACCTTTTTTATTTAACAATGCTGAGCATTGGTTTGGGCTCTAACAACTTTTTTTTTTCTTTTATTGAGTGTTGAGCACTCATTATGGCTCTGGGTCTTTATTTAAAGAACAATTATGTTCCTTTAGTGCACACGTGAGGAGAACGTAGTGCGCTTGGCAACGAGTGCCAGTTTTAGAGCGCTAAAGCGCTTCCTGTGAGATAGCGCACACGTGAGGAGCACGTGGCGCGCTTGGCGCTGAGCGCCAGTCAATGAGTGCAGAGCGCTCTTTTTAAAATAGCGCCCACGTGAGGAGCACGTGGTGCGCTTGGCGCTGTGCGCCAGACTTGGAGCGTTGAAGCGCTTCTTTATTAAGTAGCGCACACGTGAGGAGCGCTTGGCGCAGCTAATGAATGCAAAGCGCTCTTGACTAATTCTGTGCTCTGAGAATTAAGTTCTCGTTTATAAGTGATTTTGTCTCGTAGATCTAAGAACCAAATTCTTATTTTAATAGGAGATGCTATGATCTCTTCTGTTTTTGTGAAAGACTTTGTCTTTGTCTTATAGATCTGTGTTCTAAAGAGAACTAAGTTCTTCTCCCCCCTTTTATGATGAGATGTTATAATTTCTTTTTTGTGAAAGACCTCTGTCTTATAGATTTATGATCTAGAAAAAGAACCAAGTTCTTCTTCTTTTATGAGATGCTTTTATCTCTCTATTTTATTTACCTTGAAGAAATTCTTCTTCCGAGGGCTTGCTCTTCTCTTTGAAATTTCTCAAAGTTTGTAGGGGGTTCCTCTGTTTTAGACTTGAAGTCTTGGGTCCTTTATATAGGGGAGACTGAGTTTTGAATCAGTTAGGGAAATCTCTCATTGAGAGATCTCTGATTAATTTGGGGAATGTTTCCCACCGTTGGATCTTTGATCCAAGAGCTTTTGTTTTACAGAAGACAATCTTCTTGTTTTTAACAAGATTGGAGAAATATTTTCCCATACAGAACTCATTCTGTATCTTTGTGATTTTTAATCACCATTGGATTTTTGATCCAATGGTGCTCTGATTTACAGAGCACAATCTTTCCTGTTTGGAAAGATTTGAGGAGTATTTCCTCAACAGAATCTTATTCTGTAATTTGATGATTTATTTATCTTAGTTGGATCTTTGATCCAATGGTGGAGAACATTTAGTTCTAGCGCTTGTCACTCTCATGCTTTGCACGTGAGGCGCTGCCTCAGAGTCTTTGACTCTTAGTGCTGGCGCTCCTGGCGCGAGCACTCTCGTACTTTACACGTGAGGTGCTCCCTCAGAGTCTTTGACTCTTCAGCGCTGGCGCTCTTGGCGCTCGGCGCTCTTGGCGCTCAGCGCTCTCGTGCTTTGCACGTAAGGCGCTGCCTCAGTTCAAATTTTGAATTTTGAATAGAACTTTTTTCTCAATTGGGGAAACAAATGCCCTCCACCGTTGCGCTCACGCGGCTTACACGTGAGTGCAGCGGTGGCAGCTTTACCACCGTCGGATCAACTTGGAAGTTGGATTGACTTCCAACGCCTATAAATAGGGCATTTGGCCCTTAAAATGATTTCTGTTCATCTTCTTCTTTTCTTATTTTCCTGAGAATTTAATTCTCCTTCAGAGCACAGCTCTCTGCCCAAAGGAAATTCCTTAAGAGTTAAAACTCTGTCCAAAAATTTGGTAAGATTTGAACCCATTAACAGAGTTTTGCTCTACTTAGATTCATAGATCCTAAAGATTCTTAGGGTTTCTTAACCCGTTAATTAAAAACCAGAGTTTTGCTCTTCTTTGATCATAGATCAGAAAAACCATTCTTTTTTAGGGTTTCTTAACCCTTTAATGAAGAACTCTTAGACTTCATTTTGTAGATCTTAAAGATCTCAGAATTTTTAATTCATTAAAAGCTTTGCTTCTAGGGTTTCTAATGGGTTACTCCATCATCTTCACAGAGCATAGCTCTTCAGAATTTTTTTGGGGAATTTTTATTCCCTTCATCGTTAGAGTTGACAGATGTCACTCTGTTGTAGAGCGCTGCTCTCGAGAAGTCTCTCATTAAATGAGAATCCTTTTAAGATTCCCTCCTTAATTGCATAAATTTGAATTTGTTGGGTGTTTTAATTAGCACTTGTTTTCTTCATGCGGATATCAAGAGTTGTTTAAATCCCCGTGTCTGTTTCAATAAGCATTTTCTTGATCAGTCCGTCTACTAAATTCTCACTGATTTTCATTTTCAGGCACTATGGCTGCTCATCTGTACTGTCTTAACGAAATCATTTCTTATGAGGACATTCGCGCACAAGGTCGTTGTCAAAACCAGGAGTTTATAAACGCCCGATGCGCTAAAATTATGAATCGTTTCAATGCACACAACAGTCGACTACTTCCTCGTCGCTCCGCTCTCTTGAAGATTATAGTGAGAGCAATCTGGGAAGCACTTCCTGGATTTTATGAAGCCATGCCGCTTAATGCACTGGATGACGCTGAAGATAAGGTATACTCAGTGTATCTGACGGGCCTGATCTCGAAGAAGCGGCGAGATAATCTCATTGATATCTTGCATCAAACTTTCCAACAGACGATGATAATCGCTGCTTATCAGAGAGTGGAGGATATCAGCGAAGATCCCGACGCTTGTGATCATGAAAGGATGCACACAAGAATGGTCAGAAAGGCCAGAAACACTTTGGACGGCCTCACTTTTAAATTTCTTAATCCGTGTCCCGGATTCAATGTTTTGCCATTGTAAACGTTTTAATGATGCTTTTGTTTACTATTTTCATCAATGTAAGAACTTTCTGAGGTATGCATAACAAATTTTTCTTTCCATGCGTTTATTTTGTTCTTTTCGCACATACATGAGTGGGTACGTGTCGGACGCTCAATTGGATGTAAATCAAATATTCTCTTTATTGCCTTGCATAATATGATTGACGTCCGTGAGTTATGCCTTTTTGTTTTGATTTAGCGCAAAGCAGTTTACGTACTCTTGAGTAGCACCTCGATTTTGATGATATGTAATTTTGGCAAGTGTGGCTTGTAGATAATAGATAACAGTCCATCTTAAGCTCTTTGTAGAGTAGCGATGGCTTAGGAAACAGGTTCAGGTCTGCTGCCTAAGACTTTTCAACTTTGTGAGCCGTGAGGGTCTCATAAAGATTTTTCTACCTACGAGTCGAGAGGATCCCGTATGTGTATTTTCTCCATAGGAATCGTGAGGATTCCTAAGTGTGCTTTCTCTTTAGAGTCGTAGGGATCTCGCAAGAGAATTTTCTCCCTTACAAGTCGAGAGGACTCGTAAGTGGTTGATGAGTTAACTAGTTCCCGAGTCAAAGCATTGCTTTATGACAGGGAGATCAGGGGTTGACATGTATCCCTGTCAAAGCATTGCTATACGAAAAGGAAGTCAGGAGTTGACATGTATCCGTGTCGAAGCGTTGCTTTACGACAAGGAGGTCAGGAGTTGACATGTATCTGTATCGAAGCATTGCTTGATGACAAGGAGGTCAGGAGTTGACATGTATCCGAGTCGAAGCGTTGCTTGACGACAAGGAGGTCAGGAGTTGACATGTATCCGTATCGAAGCGTTGCTTTACGACAAGGAAGTCAGGAGTTAACATGTATCCGAGTTGAAGCGTTGCTTTACGACAGGGAGGTCAGGAGTTGACATGTATCCGTGTTGAAGCGTTGCTTGACGACAGGGAGGTCATGAGTTGACATGTATCCGTGTTTAAGCGTTGCTCTGACGGGGAGGTCGTTGGCTGACTTGTTTCCGTGACGGGGTCATTGGATGACGTATTTCCGAGACGGGGTCATTGGATGACGTATTTCCGCGACGGGGTCATGTGCTGACGTATTTCCGCGACGGGGTCATTGGATGACGTATTTTCACGATGGGGTCACTTGACGGCATATTTCCGCGACGGGGTCATGTGCTGACGTATTTTCACGATGGGGTCATTGGATGACGTATTTCCGCGACGGGGTCATTTGCTGACCTATTTTCGCGACAGGGTCACTGGATGACATATTTCCGCGACAGGGTTATGTGCTGACGTATTTCCGCGATGGGGTTATTGGATGACGTATTTCCGCGACGGGATCATGTGCTGATGTATTTCCACGACGGGGTCACTGGATGACGTATTTCCGCGACGGGGTCATGTGCTGACGTATTTCCGCGACGGGGTCATTGGATGACGTATTTCCGCGACGGGATCATGTGCTGATGTATTTCTGCGACGGGGTCACTGGATGACGTATTTCCGCGACGGGGTCATGTGCTGGCATATTTCCGCGATGGGGTCATTGGATGATGTATTTCCGTGACGGGGTCATTTGCTGACGTATTTCCGCGACGGGGTCATGGGATGACGTATTTCCGCGACGGGGTTACTAGATGACGTATTTCCGCGACGGGGTCATTGGATGACGTATTTCCGTGACGGGATCATTAGATGACGTATTTCCGCGACGGGATCACTGGATGGCGTATTTCTGCGATGGGGTCATGTGCTGACGTTTTTCCGCGACGGGGTCATATGATGACGTATTTCTGCGACGGGGTCATGTGCCGACGTATTTCCACAACGGGGTCATTGGATGACGTATTTCCGCGACGGGGTCATGTGCTGACGTATTTCCGCGACGGGGTCATTAAGTGACGTATTTCTGAGACGGGGTCACTGGATGACGTATTTCCGCGTCGGGATCATGTGCTGATGTATTTCCGCGACGGGATCATTGGATGACTTATTTCCGCGACGGGGTCATTTGCTGACGTATTTCCGCGACGGGGTCACTGGATGACGTATTTCCGCGAAGGGGTCATTTGCTGACATATTTCCGTGACGGGGTCACTGGATGACGAATTTCCGCGACGGGATTATGTGATGACATATTTACGCAATGGGGTCATTGGATGACGTATTTCCTTGACGGGATCATTGGATGACGTATTTCGTTTTCTGCGGTGTCGGGGCTGACTCTAGGTTGTCCGTGAACCGTAGAGTCTTGGAACTGGGGACTTCGCCGTGGCTCCGATTGGTGGTGTCGCGTCCATGCTCTGCTGGGATTAGGAGGAACGTTGTTGTTGGTCTTCTGAGATACAGATGTTGCTGTTGAGATCTGACTTTCCCTTTTGACAGGATCTGGTGGGGGACATGTGGTTCCCTTTTCGTTTATGCCCATGGATTGTATACAGGAGTCAATATGGACTCGCCTTTAGGGCAAAAAGTTTTATTTCATTTTTTTATTTGTTTCCGCGATGCTCTATCCTTTCAGCTTTTTATATCGCGAAAGTCGCGATTTCCCAATCATTTCGCCTATTTTTCGCGGTGCCTAATCATTTCGGCTATTTTTGTATGCATTTATTTTACTCGCTGATTTTTATTGCGAGTTGCCTAATTATTTCAGCTATTTCATATGTATTTTTTTCGAATATGGAACTCATAGTCTGATACCAATCTTGTATCAGTATTGCTGCGACTGGAATGTTGCCAGGAGCGAACCATCATTTGCCATGAAAAGACTTGGAATTTGATACTAATTTAGGCATCAATATCGCTACAACTGGGATATCGCCAGGAGCGAATCATCATCTGTCTTTGTCGGTTCGAACAAAAGTGGCTTAGCAAACATGGTTAAGATCCTATCGACTAAGGCTTTTGATTTCATGAGCCGTAAGAGTCTCATAAAGGCGTTTCTCCCTATGATTCGTGAGGATCTCGTAGGTGTCTTTTCTCCTCAGGAATCGTGAGGATTCCTAAGTGTATGTTCTCTTGTAAGGCGTAAGGATCTTGCAAGAGTGTTTTCTCTTTGTAAATCGAGAGGACCTACAAGTTTTATTCATCAAATGAGGGCATTCCTCGTCGTTGGTGGGACTCGGCAAGGAAATGATTATTTATGCCCATGGATTGTATACAAGGGTCAGTATTGAACCGCTTTAGGGCAATCTGGGAAAGGTGATGGCTTAAGAACATGTTCAGATCCCTGTAGCTTAAGGCTTTTGAATCTTATGAGCCCTGAGGGTTTCATAAGAGGGTTCTCCTTACGAGTCGTGAGGATCTCGTAAGTGTAATTTCTCTTTAGGAATCATGAGGATCCCTAAGTGCATTGCTCCTTTGTGAGTCGTAAGGCTCTCACGCAGGTAGTTTTCTCCTTGCAAGATCGAAAGGACCTTGCAAGTGTCTTTTAACGAGATTGCGCTCTTTCAGGTTTTCACAAACTCGCCGGTAGCCCTGCTGTTTTTACTCACGGAGCCCTTTCGGGTTTTCATCTGTACCCATTTTGCTTGTGGACGTACCCCTTTTTTTTACGAGTCTGCGCCCTTTTGGGTTTTCACAAACTCGCCGGTACCCCTGCTGTTTTTACTCACGGAGCCCTTTCGGGTTTTCATCCGTGTCCATTTTGCTTGTGGATGTACCCCCTTTTTTTTACGAGTCTGCGCCCTTTTGGGTTTTCACAAACTCGCCGATAGCCCTGTTGTTTTTACTCACGGAGCCCTTCGGGTTTTCATCTGTGGGCATTTTGCTTATGGACGTACCATTTTTTTATTTGTATTTTACGCGTCAGCCTAAGGATGCTGCGGGTTTGTAGTAGTTTAAAGACATTTCGGTCAGTTGTTAGTTTTAGGACATTTCGGTCCTTTGTTAGTTTTAAGACATCTCGGTCCGCTATTAGTTTAGGGACGTTTCGGTCCTTAGCTCTCCATGTTTGGGACGGGGTATCGTTAGATACTATTTTTAAAGTATGGACTCAAGAAGATAGCGAGCGGACATAAGCGTCGTCATCTATCATTTAACCTGGTTCGTGACTCGTCAGGCGTAGTACTTCTTAAGGAATCGGCCGTTTATTGGTTGGAAGGGTCTTTCGCCATGCATATTCATGAGCAAGTAAGCCCCACCTTGGTAGACCTTGTCTATGATGTACGGGCCCTCATAATTCGGCTCGAACTTCCCCCGTTTGGCACGATTGGGGATCATAGGTCTCTTAACCACTAGCACGAGTTCGCCTTGGCGAAATGTCCTCGGTCTAGTCAATCTTTCGTATGAGCGTGTCATTTTTGCTTTGTAAGCTTCTAGGTTTTTTTGCACGATGATACGATTTTCATCGAGGGTATCGAGCTCCTTAAGCCGGAGATGAGCATTCTCTTCATCTGTCAACTCATAGTGAATTGCCACTCGTAGCGAGGATAACTCTATCTTCAAGGGGAGTACTTCTTTTGTGCCAAATACCAATGCATATGGCGTTGTATTCGTGGCCGTTTTGAACGTGGTCCGATACGCCTAGAGAGATTCATGCAGTCTCTTATGTCAGTTCTTCTTATTTCGAGACACTGTCTTCTTTATGATCTTCATCAAGGTCTTGTTGAAAGCCTCAGCTAGACCATTAGCCCGGGGATTATAGATCGAAAGGTATCTCCAGTCTATATTATGCTGTTGTGCAAAGCGGCTGATTTTGTGACTTCTGTAGGCTGGCCCGTTATCGGAGATAATCCGTTGCGAAGTGCCGAACCGATAGATGACGTGTGTCTTGAAGAAATGGAGGATATTCTTTGTCTTCACTTCTCTTAGCGGTACTGCTTCTGCCCACTTAGAGAAGTCATTGGTTGTCGTCAATATGAACCGATGTCCTATGGACGATGCTGGTTCTATAGGCCCAATTATGTCGGTTCCCCACATTTCGAATGGCCAGCTAGCCACTGTTGGGTGTAGCGGGTTTGGATGCTGGTGGATGAAGCCTCCATGAATCTGGCATGAATGGCATTGCTTCGCGTATTCAAGGCAGTTCTGAATCATCGTGGGCCAGTAGTAGCCCATTCTTTTGATCTTCAGTTTCATCCTTGGCCCGGCTTGATAAGAACTACAGAGTCCGTCATGAGTTTCTTGGACGACTCTCCTTGCTTCTTCCAGTCCCAGGCATCTTAGCCACAGGGAGTCGAACGATCTCTTATACAGAGTATCATTGACGAAGGCGAAAGACAGAGCTCGTTTCATGAGCTGATGTCTTGAGGACACATTTTCAGGTGTTTGACAGGATTTGAAGTAGTCTATAAAGACTTCTCTCCAATCCTTGGCCTTTTCCTGGTCCTTTATTTGTAGGGCCGTTTGCTTGGTCGCTTCCTTTTTTTTCAAACGACTCCGGAGATATTTCTACTGGTGCAAGAACCCGACGGCTTTGTACAACGATTCTTAAGTCATTGAATTTTTCGTCAGCCAGTTCTTTAGCGAGTTTGGCTAATGCATCCGCCTTGCTATTCTCCTCTCGCAGTATGCTTTCCAGGACGTAGGAAGGGATTTGAGTTAGCAATTGTTGCACTCTTTCGCCATATTTTACCAACTCCGGTTTGCACGTTTGATAGTCTCTGTTTACTTGACTAACGACCAACTGGGGGTCTCCGTATATAAGGAGGTTTTCGATTCCCATGTCGACAGCGATCTTAAGACCTGCTATCAAAGCTTCATATTCTGCTTCATTGTTTATCCTCGGCTCTGTCAAGGAAAAGGCAAAGCGCATTATCCCTCCTTGTGGAGTCACGAGGCCTACTCCAGATTTGATTATGGTGGAGTTGTGCTTTCGCTTCTTCATGGAAGATGCCCCATCAAAGTAGAGTTCCCATCAGGTGTCACTCTCTCCTTTCTCCCTGTCCCTCTTGTTAAACGTGAGCTCGTCTGGCAATTCGCAATTTAGGGGTGAATCGGCAGGTATCGGATGCTCAGCGAAGAAGTCGACGATGGCCTGGCCTTTCACTGCCTTGAGAGGTCGGTATGTAATCGAGAATTCTATTAAGAGTAGGGCCTATTTAGCAGGCCGTCTCATTAGTATGGCTCTTGACATCAAATACTTGAGAGGATCCACCTTTGATATAAGATGGACCTCATGCGCCAAAGAATAATGCCGAAGCTTCGTTATAGCGAAGATCAATGCCAGGCAATGTTTTTTGATAGGGGAGTAGTTGTTTTCTGCCCTCAGGAGAACTCGACTCAAATAGTAGAGGGCTCTCTCTTTCCCTTGGTCATTTTCCTGTGCCCATAGTGCGCCTAAGGAACCTTCAAGGATGGTTGTGTACAGGATGAGAGGCTTTCCCTTGACTGGAGCGGTTAGCACCGGAGGATTCTGCAGGTATTGCTTGATTTCATCTAGTGCGCTCTAGCATTTACGATCCCAGACGAAAGGGTCCCCTTCTTCATTAGATGACTGTAGGGCGGAATTTGCCAGAGAGGTTGGCTATGAACCGTAGGATATATGCGAGCTTTCCTTGGAGAGACCGCAGTTGCTTGAGAGTTTTTGGCGGAGGTATTTCCATAATCGCCTTGATTTTGATGGATCTATTTCGATGCCCCGGTGTCGGATGATGAACCCCAGGAATTTGCCCGAGGAAACTCCAAATGCGCACTTGAGAGGGTTCATCTTCAGATTGTATTTCCGAAGACGCTGGAACACTATTTTCAAATGCTCCCAGTGTTCCTCATATGATTTGCTTTTCACCACGAGGTCATCGATATAGCATTCAATGATTTCATGTATGAGGTCATCGAAAATCTTCGTCATGGCCCTCTGATAAGTAGCGCCGGCGTTCTTCAGACCGAAAGGCATCACTTTGTAGCAGAATATGCCCAGAGGAGTCCGGAAAGCGGTATGCTTCTGATCTTCGGGATGCATCTTTATTTGATTGTACCCCGATGAGCCATCCATGAAGGAGAAGACTTCGTGAGTGGACGTGTTGTCTATCATCAGCTCGGTGACTGGTACGGGAAAGTCATCCTTCGGACAAGCTTTGTTGAGGTCTCGAAAGTCTACGCAGACGCGCACCGTCCCATTCTTCTTCATCACTGGGACGATGTTGGTGATCCAGTCAGGATACTGAACTTCTTGGATAAAGCCGGAGTCGATTAGCTTCTTGACTTCGGCATTGATGCTCATTTCAAATTCGAGCCACATTCTTCTTTGTGCTTGCTTGATTGGCTTAACGTCCGGGGATATCGCCAATTTATGCACAGCTATCTCTGGATCTAGCCTCGGCATCTCGGAGTAGTTCCAAACGAAGCAAACTTTATACTGCATAAGCACGTCTCTTAGCGTAGCTACCTGTTCTTTGGACAGAAGCTCACTGACGAACATAGGCCTCGGGTCGTTTGCCGTCCCCAAGTCGATTTTCCTTAGGTTGTCCGCAGTAGTATGTATCCCATCTTCCTGCTCTTTTGGCACCGGTGGAAGTTCTGAGATCCACTCATCTTTATCCTCATTTTCAAAGCACCAGGAGAGGTCATCCATATCCTCATGTATTCCTTCTTCTGATAGTGTTATCGCGTGACAAGTACAAGATCGTTTCCAAGACCGATGTTGATCTGGTTCTACTCTCGCTATGTATGTTGCTTTTGGAATATGCTTCTATGGTGGGGTTACCTTCCAATTGCTGGATACAGCGAACCTGCCTTGCTGATACTGGTCTTCGACACAGTTTTTAAATATGAAGCAGTCTTCGAGAGGATGTCCTATCACTCGGTGATAGGAGCAATAGTCTGGGTGATGAACCTCACTTTCTTGTTCGGGGTGCTTGGACTCTGGGAGGGTAATCATCTGATGTTTCACGACGAGTTCGAATATCTTTCTTGTCTTGTCTTGGGGAAAAGAATATGAAGAGACAAATCCCGGCTGCTCAATTCTCAATCGCGTGGTTTCTTGGACCCGCTTTGCCGCTGTAGGACATTTTTTCCATTTTTTAGTTTGTTTTTGCCTCCGCGTCGGGTCTTCTGTATGACGGGCTGGCGACGAAGGGCATCGTCATTCTCCGTAGCCTGCTAAAGGAGGTGCTGCGTCCTGGCTTTCTCATAAATGACCATTTCACGGTTGTGGTCATCCCGGGCCTTTTGACCCGCTTTCCTTATTAGCTTGTTCATCTGTTCTTCAAACGACGGACTTGGTATTTTTACAGCAGGATCTCGTTTGGTTCAATTGCAGTGTCTTCTAATAGTGCATCTCCTTCTTCATCGAAATCATGTATAACGTAGCAGCCATGGAATCGCTCCCGTTTCTTGGATTGAACATATCCAAGCCTGATCGTTTCCATTCTCCCATTGGGCAATCTTCGCTGAGTTCCGGGGACGTTCCAGATCCTGTTGTAGAACTGAGCTTGTCGAGCAGTCTGTTTGAAGGGTACACCCTGGCGCCTCATCAGTCTTTTTAATCCTTCTGTGTGGTATCTGGGCAGACGGATGGGCTAGAGCCTGTCAAGCGTAGAATCGGCACCCTGCTAGATTTCTTTCTCCACTTTGGTTTCCGTGGATCGATAAAAGAGGATCACCTTTTCATCTTTTCGCTTGGGAGGAACGTAGAACGTCTGCAGTTCTTGCACACTATAGGTATCAAGTACGTCAAGCTCCCTGTAGTGCTACTGTGAAACCATAGCGATCTGCAAACTCTGATCATCTCTAGTGAGGGCCTGCATCGATGGATGGACCGAGAACACTGCGTTGACTTTGTCTTCAGAGTCACTACCGAAGACCAGAATAGGGATAGATGGTCCCGGCTTGCTGCAATGGGGCGGTCCTGAATAGACTATCTCTTCCTCCTCGTCGGTATCGTTCCTAAAGACCGGAACAGTGGTGATAGTTTTTTGCTTATTCTCTGGTTTATGCAATCTTTTTGTGTCTTCAAATTCTGGCAGAAAGTACTTTGCATCTTCATACTTGCGGACTTCATTTACGGAGAATGGATTCAGTTCCCCTGTCACGATATATTCGAGACCATCTTTGAAGTACTTCATACACCGATGTTGTGTAGAAGGGATGATGTTGTATTCGTGTAACCAAGGCCTACCGAGCAAAGCGTTGTAGCAAGTCTTGGCGTCAATGACATGAAACTTGATGTCAGTGACGAGCAGCCCAAAGCGTAACGTCAGTATCACAGACCCGAGCATCCGTGATGACTGGGAGTCGAACCCGGAGATAGTGATTTTATCCCGAGCGAGGTGTTGAACGCTCATGCAGATTTCTTTTAGCACCTTCACATTTAGGAGATTGACAGAGGACCCATTGTCAACTAGGATCTTCCCTATCTTGATGTCATGGCAATACCCGGAGACATATAGGGGACGGTTGTGCTCACACGTTCAGAGGAGGAGGTCTTCGTCGTTGAAGGTGATGTTGGCTGTGTGCACTTCTTCCAGCTCGTCCTTCAACTTTTCTTCAGCAAGGAAGGCTTGAAACTGCCTAGGGTCCTGTAACGCCTTGATTAAAGAATCCCGTGGATCTTTAGACAAAAGAAGGGCATCCAAGATCCTCAGTTGCAAGGGTATCTTCCTCAGGTGTGCCAGGACATTGTAATCCACTTTGCTCTTCTTGGGCGGATCCTTGGCTGCGAGCTCTTCGGCGACTCGCTCATCGAGGGTGATATCCTCGGGGACTTTTTCCTTCCCCTTATCTGTTTTGTTTGATCTCTTATTTTTGGATCTGAGATTCTTTTCATGTAATGTGCGGTTACACAGCTGAATGTTCTCACGGTTCTTCGTCTCTTCCTCTTTTCCTGAGGTGGATTCTTTGAAGAGAGGGCCGAGAGATACTTCTTCATTAGAATCACTTTCGAAGGTGAGAACTTGCAATCCCCTGGCATCGACCATGTGACAGTTGCCAGCAGCTCTTTTATGCTCATCTGTCATGATTCTCCGTTCCCGACGAGCCTTGCGCTTTATCCGCTTGAAATGTTGTCGGTGAGCGACGTACCCTTGCCACCTCTTTTTAAAAGCCATGCATTCTTCAGTAGGGTATGCAATCCTCTAGTGGTATAAGCAATAGTTAGGATGTATGTCTGCTTCGTCAAGGTGCGTATCCTCGGGGATATCTTCTTTGGGCGGTGGCAGCTTCATTCCCATGGACAAGGCTTTGGCAAACCGTTTCCTCGTCTTAAGCTTGCTTTTGTTTGCCGCAGGTGCACTTTGATCTGGTTAGAGTGTTTCGCGATTTATCCCTTCCATGACTTCTTCAAATTGACGCCGATGCTTGGCCCTTTCGAATATGGCCATTTCACGTTGCTGACCAGCCTTGCTCTTCTGACGGGCTTCGCTCAGCAACATGTTGATCATCTCGTCAGACGGTTCCAAGAGTTCTGGCTCCAATCCTACCTCCAGCTCCTCTATGTTGTCTTCTGACGCCGAATGAGCTTCTTTTACATTTAGTGACGAGTGAGAGATCATGTGACAGCTTGCCATATAATCCTTAGATTCTTCTGACGAGTCATCTCCATCGTTATTGTCGTTATCTCCAATCTCAAGGATATTGTTAAGAAATTCTTAGAGTGTGACCGAGGTTCACGCCTTTTAGTTATATTCCTCCAGTGCGTCAATATGTTTTTGCAGGTCCGTGCGCTTGTCATCAGGCTTTACGGGCTTTTTGGTCTTCTTCTTCCTTTTCGATGATTTTGATGGCTGGGCCTGGCTGTTTTGCCCATCGTTACCAATTCTTGGCGTTAGGCGCGGCTTCAGCATTCTCTCAATGACCTCGGGTTCCAGTGGACTTTTCCACCTGATCACTGTTTGAAGATCCTTCAGTATTCTTTTTTTTTTGGCTGAAAGAGCGACCTCCCATGGAGCTTCTTCTATAAATGAGCATGATGCCCCCGACGTGTCTACCCTTTTAGGAGTGTATGGCTGGGGCGGGCTTACTTTCCAATTCTTGGACCGTGCGAATTTGCCCTGTTGGTATTGGTCCTCAATCCTGCCTTTAAAGACGAAGCAATCTTCGATTGGATGGCCTACTACTCGGTGGTAGGAGCAGTAATTGGGATTGTTGACGTCACCTGGCTACAGTAGGCGTCTCGGATCTGGTAGAGTGATGAGCCTGTTGCGCACCGCCAGTTCGAACAGTCTCCTTGTTTTATCCCGAGAGAATGAGTAAGGACGCTTTATCTTTTCATTGATAAATCGCCGTCTATCGTTTTGGTGATCAGCTGGTTTTGAACCACTCGGCTGTTGCTAAGCATTGGTGACAAAGGCCGCTTTCCCTTTCCCCTTTTCATTCCGAGGCTCCGTCTTTGAAGAGGAAGGCATATGGCCCATCTGGTCTATTTGGGCCAGCTTGTCGATCAAGGCCTGGAAAGTGGTCGGTTTGAAGAACATCATAAACTGGGAGATGGTCGCCTTTGGATCGAGGGTTCCCACAAACATACCTACTGCAGGAGCCTCTTCTATGCGCTGTTCGCACTTCGACTATAGGTTCCGCCACCGTATCGCGTACTGAACCCATGTTTCTCCAGGCTTCACCCTGGCATTGATCAATGCCGTGATTCGGGTGCGTTCGCTAGCGCTTGCGAAACACTGGGTGAATATAAACTCCATCTCCGTAAAAGTTTTGACGGAATCGTTGGGAAGTTCTGAATACCATTCAAACGCCGTCTCCGCCAAGCTGCCGATGAATTGGTGAAGTAGTAGCTTATCGTCACCTCCAGTGTTGCTGTACAGAGCCCTGAACTGGGCGACATGCTGGTAGGGGTTGCCTGTCCCCTTATATACATGAAATTTAGGGATTGTGTATCCTGGAGAGTACTTAATCTGATCGTACCAGCTGGGATAGGGTCGCCCAGTTCTGATAACTTGGCCAGCAGCTTCGTTCGCTTGATGGGCTCGTATCTGTTGAGCTATATAATCATCGAGCGCAGCTTTCGAGATTGGTTCCTCCTTTGCTGCTGAAAAGGCCGGAAGAGGGTTTGACATCTCCCCTCTGTCGTCTTCGATTACTATTGGCGGATCTTCGGCTGGAGGGTCTGGCTAGATCATCATGCCCACTATATCCTGGAACAATAGCGCCATTTGTTTTATATTGGCTGCTTGTTCCGCTGCCTCTTGATCTTTCTTTTCTAGCATCCTCTGGAGGAACTCGGCATCGGTTTCCTATTCCTGGCGCTGATCCGACGATGCTTCGGGGCTTTCCTTATATCCCGTGAGCGCAGCCATCTTCGTTAACATCTCCCGGAGCATCTGTTGTTGCTCCTGAGCTTTTGTTACCGATCGGGTGAGTGGTCGATGACCCTCAGAGGCATGGCTCTCCTCTTTCCGGGAAGCCATAAAAACAGTATGCACCACCATTCCTCCTGACTTGGAGTGTCTGGGTTCAGTGCCCTTGAGATTCGTCGCAGTCACAGGGATCTTCCCCGCCCTCCTTTTTCTTATAGATGATTGAAGTTGAGGGGGCTGTTGCAGTAGGCACCTGAGCAGACGATACTTTGCGTGGCATGGCAGAGGGATGGTCCTCTTCCTGTTGAGTCTTCATCTTCTTCTGTTGGCGGGAATAGTCCTTGTCGATCACAGAATCCTGGACTCTCCACCAGACCTTGTGGATTTTGAAAGACAGCCACTGAGGGGGCTGCTCCGGCTTCGACTTTGTAACATTCTCCACAGGTGGAGGAGATCTTTTCAATACAGCGGTCGGAGGATTCTTGCGGACCCTCTTGAGTGGTTCAAAGCTGTTCCCAGTTGGAACAACAGCATCGACTTCAACCATCAGAGCTGGTGGAGTCAATCCAGAAGGGGAACTACCCCTAGTTTTCCTCACTCAGCGCCAGTGGTGACGTCGAGCATGTCTTGCAGACGGCGCTGGTTCAGTTACGGGGGTGGCTTCATCATGCCCCTTGTTTTGGTGAAGGGTTGCTGTTGGTGCCAGCCTATCAAAGACTGATGTCCGCTGAGAAGGGATGGTCAACCTGTCGAATGCAGACTTTCGAGCAGGGGTAGCGGCTTTGGTGACTTCGCCTAGAGCGGGAGTTGGCACGGCCTGTCTCGTGAAGACCGACCCCTTAGCAGGAGAAGCCCCTCCGATGATTTCATTTACTGGAGCAGGGATCGCTATCCATTTCGGGATAGCCCCTTCAGGTAATGCGGGCTTCTTCATGGGCCTATTGGAGCTTTGGCCCAGTCTGTTAAAGACCGAGGCGTTGGATTTGGGCGACCCGTTGAGAGGGGCCGCGATAGTTACAAGCCGATCGAAGACCGACTTCTTTGGAGGTTCTTGCGATGGCACTGGGGCGTTAAAGCTCATTGGTAGGAGCATGGTCTCGAAGAAAAGTCCAGTGGTGGCCTGAGTCACTTGTTCCACTGGCATAGTGAAAATGGAGGCCGCTTGAGGCCCGTAGGTCACTCCTCCTGCGAGGACGGAGCGGGAGTTGTTGCAATTGTTGCAGCTGGAGCAGTTAGAAGCCATTGATCTTTTTTTTCTGCATGGAGCAAAACACCAAATCTTAATACCTCGACTCCATGGGCAACCACATTAAACCGCGATTCGTTCGCAAACACGACACACGAAGTGTGGAGTGGAAAGAGGAAAAGGTCCCACCGGGCATGCCAGAATCTGTTCTCCGCCGAATACGGAAGACGGAACCGCGTAGATTCGTCTTTCCTGAATTTGGGGGCAGATGCTATTTGGTTTTATCCTTCCACCTCTCCGAAGATGCCAAGTTAATTTATGGCACCATGTATCGGAGGTTTTGACAGATGCGGCCGTTGTAGCAGATTTCGTCAGATTCCCCCTCATTTGAGGGGTTTTTGATTGTGGGGACGCTCTTCCCTGCAGGAGCAAGCCCCTGCAGTTAATTACGCTACCGCATCGCGGTAACCACTTTCTCCTTCACCAGATGGTCACTTCGTGTCGTGTGTGTTTATTTTATTTTTGGTTGCCCATGGATTGTATACGGAGACTAATTTATGTTGTCGTCCGTAAGGCGTGGATTAGTCCAAACCCGTATTTTCTTAGATTTGGGTTTGATTTGGGTTTAAGGATCATTAATCTCATTAAGATTAAGATCAACTTAAACGTTTGTTGAGGATACGTTAGTCTAATTTTAGACTAAAATCTACTCAACAGGATTTTGGGATCATTTAGATCCAACGAAAGAGTATTTGGACTCTATCGTTTTAGTTTAGGGACATTGTGGTCCATAAGTTTAAGGACATCATAGTCCGTAAAGTTTAAGGACATTATAGTCCAGTTTAAAGACGTCATAGTCTATGTGGTTCTGGTTCAACCGTTTGGGGATGCGCCAAAAGTTATTGGTTATTGGGACCCCCCATCTCTCTGAAGACGTTGAAGACTTACCACGACATATATCAGAGGTATGAAGAGATGTACCCCTGAACCAATGTTGGTTGGGAGATCTGTAGTCAAGTTTGGGACTAAAATCAGCTAAAAAGATTTATGAGCATATGGGCTCAATTATTCTGAATTAGGGGTCTGTGGCCAACTTGGGCTCGGCCCACTCAGTTAAAATACTGAACATTTGTTTAGGCTCAACCCTTTTTATTTAACAATACTGAGCATTGGTTTGGGTTCTGACAGCCTTTTTTTGTCTTTTATTGAGTGTTGAGCACTCATTATGGCTCTGGGGCTTTATTTAAAGAACAATTTACGTTCCCTTAGCGCACACATGAGGAGCACGTGGCGCGCTTGGCGCTGAGCGCCAGTCTCAGAGCGCTAAAGCGCTTCCTGTGAAATAGCGCACACATGAGAAGCACGTGGCACGCTTGGCGCTGAGCACCAGTCAATGAGTGCAGAGCGCTCTTTATAAAATAGCGCTCATATGAGGAGCACGTGGTGCGCTTGGCGCTGTGCGCCAGACTTGGAGCGTTGAAGTGCTTCTTTATTAAGTAACGCACATGTGAAGAGCACGTGGCGCGCTTGGCGCTGATCGCCAGCCAATGAGTGCAAAGCGCTCTTGATTAATTCTGTGCTCTAAGAATTAAGTTCTCGTTTATAAGAGACTTTGTCTCGTGGATCTAAGAACCAAATTCTTATTTTAATAGGAGATGCTATGATCTCTTCTGTTTTTGTGAAAGACTTTGTATTTGTCTTATAGATCTGTGATTTAAAGAGAACTGAGTTCTTCTCCCCCCTTTTTATAATGAGATGCTATGATCTCTTTTTTGTGAAAGACCTTTGTCTTATAGATCTATGATCCAGAAAAAAAACTAAGTTCTTCTTCTTTTATGAGATTCTTTTATCTCTCTGTTTTATTTACCTTGAAGAAATTCTTCTTCCGAGAGTTTGCTCTTCTCTTTGAAATTTCTCAAAGTTTGTGGAGGGGTTCCTCTGTTTTAGACTTGAAGTCTTGGGTCCTTTATATAGGGGAGGCTGATTTGTTGAATTAGTTAGGGAAATCTCTCATTGAGAGATCTCTGATTGATTTGTGGAATATTTCCCACCGTTGGATCTTTGATCCAAGGGCTTCTGTTTTACAGAAGACAATTTTCTTGTTTCTAACAAGATTGGAGAAATATTTTCCCATACAGAACTCATTCTGTATCTTACTGATTTTTAATCACCATTGGATCTTTGATCCAACGGTGCTCTGATTTATAGAGCACAATCTTTCCTGTTTAGAAAGATTTATGGAGTATTTCCTCAACAGAATCTTATTCTATAATTTGATGATTTATTCATCTTAGTTGGATCTTTGATCCAATGGTGGAGAACATTTAGTTCTAGCGCTTGGTGCTCTCGTGCTTTGCACGTAAGGCACTGCCTCAGAGTCTTTGACTCTTAGCGATGGCACTCCTGGCGCTGGCGCTCTCGTGCTTTGCACGTGAGGCGGTGCCTCAGAGTCTTTGACTCTTAGCGCTGGCGCTTCTGGCGCTGGCGCTCTCGTGCTTTGCACGTGAGACGCTGCCTCAGAGTCTTTGACTCTTCAGCGCTGGCGCTCCTGGCGCGAGCGCTCTCGTGATTTGCACATAATGCGATGCCTCAGTTCAAAATTTGAATTTTGAATAGAGCTTTGCTCTCAATTGGGGAAACAATGGGACTGCGTTGAGTTTGATCAATAAAAGGATAAAACAAACCTATATGATATTGTTGCAACCAACTTTTTGAAAAACAAACATTACAGACGTTTTCTTTTGCTTTGCACCGTGGTATTTGATTGGGAATATCCTGTACGTCATTCGATGAGGAAAGGGCCGAGATCCCTTTACAAAGAGTGACCCCTTAGGCAGAAGTTTGCGTCAACGTAATAACTTTACTATAGTCGATTCTTTTTCTTTGCATCATGGTATTCAGTTTGGAATATCCTGCACCTCATTTGACAAGGAAAGAGCCAAGATCCCTTCACCGGGAGTGACCTCTTTAGCAAAAGTTTTCGCCACTATATATTTGTAAAACCACTTAGATTCCTTCAATGAGATCAAGTTCATCACATTAAAGGTTTTTCGCCAAAAACCAACCATAGCCTTCTATCATTTCAGATTAGTATTGCTTAGTATTTGTGTTGCGTATGTCGTGCATTGCCGAGGCGTAGTGTTCGTTAGCTCTATAATATTTTCTGATGCATGGATATATGGATTGGTTAGGACAGTCGTACGGTCATTTTGGCATTGTCAAGGGCTTGTACGGGTGGGTTTAACGCAATCAAGATAATGACGGGTTGAGCTTGACTAGGACTCTTTGATATGTTGGCATTGTCAAGGTCACTTGGGTCCTAGGGGTAAAAATTACATCGGGAGTTCCGAACATACAGGAAACTTGCCAGGCATGCACATACCTTCTGGAGTGTGGTGACTTGAGTGAATTCCATCAAGTTATCATGCGATGTTAGTTGGATCCTGATTCTCACTGATGAGTAGTGTTACTCCTCGGGCGATTTTAGATGATCCCGACTAATTCTCCTTTTGGGTTTGATGAAGAATTCGAGAAAACAGTGAGAGACATATTGATTAGATAAGTAAATAACCAATCTAATCTAGTTTTGAGTGCGCACTGAGTGTTTCTTTTCTATCTCTCTTTGGCAGCTACCATGACCCAACCTAAATTAAAACTCATGAACCAAGATAATCGAACTTTCTTAAAACTCTTTTTGGATTTTGGATTGTCATTGTCGCATAAATCATTGTCGCTTCTATATCACCCTTTGCATTTCTCCGGAACACCCCGTATCACTACGAAGATCCACTTTTATAGGATATGCCATCATATAATTAGATACGAACTCAATGAAACTTGTTTCAGATCGAGGATGGTTTCCAGTTATGGAGAAATAGAATAGGATTATTTAGTTATCTTTTCCCTTTTACCTTCTCTCAGGTTGCGAGGGCTCCTGGTATTTTGGAGAGTACACCTATTGCGCTTATTGAATAGTCTTCTTCCAAACCATAGGCTGGTGCCGAAAGGTAGGGAAGGAAGAAAAACCAATTAGCCTGAGTGTGGTGTACAGAAGGTAATAAGTAAAGACATATAAAGGGATTAGAAAGAAGGCAAAGGAAATTACGAATGCTATCATTCACGACGAAGCCGCGTATATCATCGACATTCCTGCTTCACCTTTGCTTTTCTCCGGAACATTCCATATCACTACGAAGATCCACATTTATTGGATACTCCATCGTATAGTTACATACGAACTCGAAAGAAATTGTTCCAGTCCGACGATGGTTTCCGGTTCAGGAGAAATCGAATAGGATTATTCGAGTTGTCTTTTCCCCTTTACCTTCTCTCAGGTTGAGTGGGCTCCTAGGATTAGGAGGGTACACCTATTACGCTTATTAGATAGTCATCTTCCAAACCTTAGGCTGGAAAAGGTATAGAAAGAAGAAAACCATTTAGCCTAAAGGTGGTGTACATAAGGTAATAAGTAAAGATATATAAAGGGATTGGAGAGATGGCAAGGAAATATACGGTTACAGTCATGAATCTGGATAGTGGAAGAGGCATTACTAGGAATACCCGGAAACCCCTTCGAAACATTTTATGTTTCAGTTATACTGTGCAGTGTTAATTGAAAATTGATTTCCTATTTAGATTCTGACTCCAGAGTATGTATTTATCATATTTGATTCTCACATCTGTATAGTTTTACAGATGATGAGTGAGAGTAGAATATTGGGAATTAGGTGATTATATCCTCATTATATAGGAATTCTTTGTAATTGGTGATATTTGAGAAAATCACTTGGGTTTTGCCCGACGGCAAATATTTGGTTTTGAATATCTGATGTTATGCATCAATTTCAAACTGATATATCTGTATGTTTATTTTATAAAGGGAGATATAACATTTTGAAATTATGTCTGTGACATTTACCTATATCAGTTGATGATTAGGTAAGGAGCATTCAACAGAGGTGTAATTCTTCTTAACCATAGTACAGTTTTCAACCTACGAAAAACAGGGTTTGAGTTACTAAACTCAGGGGATTTATACAAAGTATTGTATGTTGTCCAGTATCCATTAGGACAAAGGGGATGGTACTCGTACTATATTCTATATACTTGTGACTTCTCTG
The DNA here is from genome assembly GCA_030015575.1 of Agapanthus africanus. Classification (NCBI taxonomy): domain Eukaryota; kingdom Viridiplantae; phylum Streptophyta; class Magnoliopsida; order Asparagales; family Amaryllidaceae; genus Agapanthus; species Agapanthus africanus. Next base: position 858,081,583 of record CM057339.1, read on the forward strand.
TTTTTAGACAAGTATTTCGTTGAAATGCAGGGTCCAAGTTTTGAGAAGTCATAGATATAAGAATAAAGTAGAGAACCATGTGTTGCAAAGTATCAAGATTCTTCAAGGCGATCGAAGATGTAGATACTTGTGCTAGGTATTCCGTTGATAGTAATAGTTTTGAGAACTTACTTCTTTTTTAGGTTACTCATATGTGGATGCACTCCTAGATGAGTAATACTGATAGGCCTCTTTCCATTTGGTTGATATGCACTGGAGACAGCTGCATGATTTTGAATCTGGTTCCAATTAAATTAGTGCCCTTATTTCTATAGTAGATATAGAATGGATCATATCTTAACTATTTTAAGGTATATGGAGTTGTCCGGCTTATGCTTAAAACCAAAATCCGGATAAACTCAAGGCACGTTTCAGTAATGGCAGTTTGTAGGTTATCCCGGGCATTGACGAGGGTTAACTGTCTACCATCTGAAAGATCAATAGTTATATTGTTCTTGACTCGCCACTTATTTTAGTAAAATGGATTCTTTTTCAGAAAACATTAGTGGGAGTATGGTAGAACTGGAAGTGAGTCTAGAACTACAAAGGATTACTGAAAATTTAGTAGGACCTAATTCAATTGGATTCGATATTCCATTAGCCACTTTGCAGATTTGGTGGGTAACCTCAAGCACCCGAGAAGTACTTCGGTCTTCTCAGAGACGGTGACAGGGAGGTTCTTGTTTATCCAAACTTGACACTACTGTTGTTCTAAACTATGAGATCTGGCATGAGGATGAGTATAGCGTCATTCTAAACTAGCTTTAGAAGTGCACGTGTATATGACTCTGCCAGAGGGTTGTTGTAGTCAGTGGGAGCAGCGGAAGCATAGTGGGCAAATAGCTTATGTCTATTTTTAGACTAAAGCAAGTATAGCGGAGATAGATCATCTATTTTTGATGTGACAGTCATAGAGTTTGACTTCATCAGAATAAGAGATGGATCTAGTAAGAAGGTAGTAGGGTGTGATGTCCTGGTATTTGGATGACATGCACTTTATAGGAAGTGAAATTCATGTACTACGATCGATTATACTGTGGTTGTCACAAAGGGTTTCTCCACATAGGATCTGGATATAATATCAGGGATTCTGGTTACTAGATCTATGGTTTTAGATCTAGATTTGGGAAGTGTTCCAATTTGGGTACTTTGACATTGTTCTAAAGGTGTTTTAGAATGGTTGACTCCTGGTATGGTGGTGTACCTGCAGATGATGGAGTCACCCTCTCTAAAGGATGTCTTATAGACTAAAGAGGAGAGGGATTTGTATGATTAGCATATCACTTGCTTAGGCAATTGAGTTAATCATGTAATGTCAAGTACCACACCAGATATTGTTTTTGCACAGGCTGCAAAAGTATATATATTAATCCAATACTGTAGAAACAGAGGGAAGCAGTTTTGAACATGAGTGGATGTTCTTAGAATATGGTAACGACAGCCTCCTTCGGGAAGCGGTTATCAGTTCAGGCTTTCAAGGTGACTTGGATGACAGAGAGACTGTCTAAGTTATAATTTTCCCTCACATGAGGGGTAGTAGTTTGGACAGATGGTCCAAGTGGATACTGAGGAAGGGATGACGCTGGATACTGATTAAATTCAGTGGACGATACTGTCTAAGAAGTTTGCTGGATATTGAGTTCATTTGTGAAATAGGTTCCATCAGATATCCAGACATATTCTAAGACAGGTATTGCTCATTTCGGGAGATAGTTTTCTCCTCAAAGTTGAGATATAGAGAGATAAAGAAAGAAACATTAGAGCGGATCCACTCACTGAGGCTATTTCTCGAACGCAATAGTTTCACAAACAGGCTTTGCGAAACTGATTAGTAGAGAAGTTGGGTGTTCAGTATCATATGGGCTGTGAGTATGCGACACCGCAATAATTAGTCTTAAGTGCAAGTGGGAGATTGTTGGCTATATTGCCTTCAAGTCAATTATTGTAATCATGGGCATGCGATTAGATGATTGAGGGAGGACCTATATAGGTAGAACAGTCTTACTCAATAGTATGCTATCTGGTTTGTCTTTATCATCATATACATACTTTAGGTGGCATTACAGTTTACTATTACATGTTGATAGAGCCCATAGGATTCTTGCTTGACTACCAGCATTATGATGGCGATCATATACGTGGGAGCTGGGTAGTCTATGAGTATATCCTTAAATGTGCCTAGTCGTGGGAATATCGAGGCTGGGCATCGATACTCCAAAGTAGACTAGTGTATACTGATCGAGACCCCAACGAAGGGCGGTGGCCGGTCTCACAAGCCATTGGTGTTAGTTTGTTCACCGAAGATAGTATACAGGTGCTCATTGGGTGTACACTGGACGGACTTGCCAGGAACTTACTAGTTGGTATTATACCTATTGTCAGATAGCAGTTCCCATGTGACATGTGTACAGATTAGTCTGTTGACCTGAGATTGTCATTTGTCTCGTGTGAGTTCCTACCGTGCTTTGATTACTACCCTACCACGGCTCAAAGGAGTCGTGCAAACAGGTTTTAGCTGGGTTCAGTCCCAAGCCACATGGAGGCAGTGAGCGGATTGTGGGGGATTCGTTTCTCCCGGTATTGGGTGTTGATGTCATGTCGTGTACGGGTGGCCATCACCTGAAATCCTTGATCAAGGTAGTCGAGAATTACTGATTTGGATTAGTAGTTTCTCAGTTTGTGATGGGCTTCATACCAACATGAAATGTCGCGTTTTAGGGGTCTGACTTTATCCACCCCCTAGACTCGATATGCGATACTCTTAGACGAATAGACCGTACTGTACGGATATTGTCACCAGACAGGCTCAGTAAGGGTTGGGATGAGTTTGCTCGTCGGCCTTCCTTTTGCTTAATACCAGGGTAGCTTGAAAGTCTACCTTAACACCACCATGAGGTTCCAGAGGCATCAAGCATGCCGCATTTTAATTTTTATTAGGTGCTAAGTTAGATTAACAAATTCATTACTAGATTATTAGGGTTTGCCTTTATGATGTGATTAACTCAAGAGAAGAAAATGTAAGTCGACGTCGCGCACCCCACGTGTTCGCGGGGAGGCGGAAATTGCAAAAAAATATTTTTACAGGCTTCGCAATACCGACTTGAACCAAGGATCGAACATAAACCATAGCTAGCAAACTACTTGAGGTTTAACTACTAGGAAAGAAGTTATACCTCATGATACCAATTCCTTCGGGTCTTCATCGCTGTCCTCTACTCGTCGTCAGCTCTAAGGATCGTAACAGATCGTAGCAACCTCGACGGCTTCCTCGAATCAAAGACGATCCGCCCGAGAGTCTATAGTCCGAGCTCCTACCTCAAATCCGAGGTAACTATGGCTTCTAGTTCGCTAAACATGAAGTTCTAGGTTGTGTAGAGTGAGAAGATGGAGAAATTTGTCTCTTGGAACCCTAGGTTTCTACACTCATGAGAGGTCTAGGTTTTTTGATGAAGAGAAGAGGCTTGAGGAAATGAGAAATGAGAAGAGAGATTGAAGGAGGCATGTCTATCCTCTTTTGATAGAATGAAGTATATTGGATATTTTGTGAGATAAAAATCACACACAAATATCTACAACTCTTCACAAATATCTAGTGGTGACTCATGACCATGAGTCACCGAGTAGCCATGCTTGGTTCAATGCTCAAAATCCACCTCATTTCCTCCATCCAAATAAAGTTTAATCCATAAAGAATAAAACTCTCATAGGTGTCCCCCTTCTAGAAGCCAATCCTGAGGAATTACGAGAATGCCCCTCATCCGTATATACATACCCGCATCCGTATTCCGAAGAATACAAATATAATGAGACGAAACAATCCATCAATATAATACTAGGATCTGGCTTAAACAAAAACCCACTAGTATTATCCGCCCGATCATCATACGTGCACAAGTACACGTAAGTGATCGAAGCCCTGCCGTAAAACCATACGGCCTCTACACCTTTTGCCCGGTGTAGGGAAACTCTCTATGTGGGACTCTAAAGACTCAACACTATATTAGCAGTAGGTTTAACCATAATCCGCAAGCGGTACTAGCTGCATGTAACGGCTACCTAGGTAGATGTCGATAAGAAGGCCGATGTGCTAACACATCCGAACTCCTACTGAGCCTGAATGTAACAATCTCTGTACAGTCTAGTCTGTTCGTCTAAGAGTATCGCATATTGGGCCTAGGGGGCGGTAATCGTCAGACCCCTAGTAGCGCAATAAGTCGTGTCAAAGAATAGCCCAAAACACCCTGAGAAACTACTGGAATACCTACCGGTAAATTTCGCTTGCCTTGGCCAAGGACTTTAAGTAATGGCCAGCACGATATCAACCCCTATTACCAGGAGAGACGGATCCTATCTAACCGCCACTACCTCCAAGTGCTTCGGGAATGCACCCAACTACTACCTGTTTGCATGACTCGTTTGAGCCATGGTAGGGTAGTAATCAAAGTACAGTAGGAACACACTCGAGGCGAAGTAGCAGTGTCAAGTCGACGGACTAAGCTGTACTCATGTCACCTGGGAACTGCTACCCGACGATAGGTATAATACCCACCAACAGTTCCTGACGAGTCCTGTCCAGTGTACTCATAACCTAATGAGCACCTGCATACTATCTCCAGTACGACGTACTAATGGCTGTGGGACAGACCATCTCCCCTGCTGGGATGAGAAGCGTATACACTAGTTTACTGTGGAGTATCGATGCCCCCTCTCGATAATCCTATGACTAGGGACCTGTATAGGATGTGCTTATAGATTACCCAGCCCCTACTAGTGTGACTGCCATCACAACGCTGGTAATCAAGCAAAGATCCTAAGGGCTCTATCAATATGTATAAGCGATATGCTAAGAAAACACATGCACATATTGAGGTAGAAACAAACAAGGTAGCATACTACCATTTTGAGCAAGACTGTTACTATATCCGTGTATATCACAAGCTTCCATTAAGTAATATACAATCCAGTATGATACAATAATGGCCTCTAGGGTTTATCACTAACAATCTCCCACTTGCACTAAGGCCATATACTAGCATATCGCAGACCAAAGATCTCGAATAGCTTCTCGAACACTGTCTGAGGGATGGCCTCTATGAGTGGATCTTCAGTGTTGTTCTCCTTATCTACTCTCCTCACCTCAATCTCCTGGGATCAATGATCTCCCTGATCAAGTGGTACCGCTTCAAGATATGTCTGGATCTCTGATGGGACCTGGGTTCTTTCCCTAAAGCTATAGCGCCGTTTATTGTCATAATACTAAAGTATTGGACCAACAAATGGAAGGAACCACGTGAAGTTCAACTAAGATCTTCCTCATCCAGACTGCCACTTTTGCAGCGTCTCATGCAGCGAACTACTCCGTTTCCATCGTCGAGTCTGCAACGGTGTCCTGCTTGGAGATCTTCCAACAGACCGCCCTTGCACTGAGGGTAAAGCCATAACCTGACATGGACTTGGAGTCATTTTTATCACTCTGGAAGCTGGAGTTAGCAAAGGCCTCGATCTGGAGGTCCTTTTCTGCCATACACCAAGAATAACTCCTTAGTCCTTCTCAGGTACTTAAGAATGTTCTTTACTGCTTCCCAGTACTTCTCCCCTGGGTTTGACTGATACCGGCTTACCACACTCAGTGCGTAAGCTACATCTGGTCTGGTACACAACATCGCATACATTATAGAGCCTACCGCAGAAGCGTAGGGTATAATCGACGTGCGAGCCCTTTCCAAATCAGTCTTGGAAAACTTCTCTTTGGAGAGGGTGATTCCCTGACAAGCCAGTAGACTACCGCGCTTAGAATCAACCATATTAAATATTTTCAGTATGGTGTTGTTGTACCTTGACTGTGAACGTCCCACCATCCTCTTTGATCTATCACGATAGATCTGGATCCCCAGAATGTAGTTGGTGTCACCCAAGTCTTTCATGGAAAACTTCTGTGACAAGAATCCTTTGACTGATTGTAGTATAGGAATGCCATTTCCTATTAAGAGAATGTCATCCACGTACTCAACGAGGAATTCCACAGTTCTTGCTACAATCTTACTATAAATGCATGGTTCATCTGGATTTTTGATAAAGTCAAATTTTTTGACTGTCTCAATAAAAACAGATGTTCCAACTCCGCGTTGCCTGCTTTAGTCTATAAATGGACTTAAGCAACTTGCACACTGTCCCGCTGCTCCCACTCTGATTGAAACCCTCTGGCTGATCCATATAGATGCACTCTTCCAAATCACCATTTAGAAAAGTTGTCTTTACTTCCATCTGCCGGATCTCAAAATCTTGGAAGGCAGCAATGGCAAGAAGGATCCGAATGGATTTGAGCATAGTCACTGTAGAAAATGTTTCATCATAGTCCAAACCAGGTATTTGACAAAAAACCTTTTGCAACAAGTCTAGCCTTATAGGTTTCAACCTATCCATCTACACCAATCTTCCTTCTGAAGATCCATTTGCAGCCTATGGGTTTTACCCTTTCTGGAGCAATGTTCAAAGTGCATACTTTGTTGGTGTACATGTGTAAGTGCACGGCGGCGCCCCGGCCGTCAAACCGACGCCGGAATGCGGAAGCGGTGATAAACTTTAATTTTTGCGGACTTTGCAAACCGGCACCACCGCGCACTAAACTCCGGATCGTAACCATTAAACTAGTCTAAGCTACTAACAAGAAAGGGAAGAGATGTACCGACTGATCCGAGTCCTCCGGTCTTCATCTCCACTCCGATCTTCTCGCGGGATCTCCGTCCGTCTCCTCCTCGTCGGAAAGGGCACCACATCGCCTGTAGCTTTTACGGGCTCCCACCTCAATACCGAGGCAACTCGGGCGCGAAGCTGGCGAATCGACGCGTCCAAGATTTGCTGCAGAATGTAGTGTAGAGCATGCCGGTCTCATTTGGGGTTTGTTGCCATGTAGGATGGAGGAATCAAGATAAGGAAAAATGGTGCTTGCATTTTTCCTAACAAGAGAATGAGATCAAGGAAAATTGCCACACTCCAAAATCAAAGCTCTCTCATTCTCATTACAAGAAATGGCCGGCCTCTGTTTGAGCTCTCTGGGGAAAAAAAATGAAGCTTGCACTCTCATGAATGTGTGCATGAAAACCAATTAATTAAAAAGCCTCAGCCACCACATATCCACTCCAATGTGTATATTAATTAATCCATTAAAAACAATCCAGCACACACCATTAAAAACATTCCATACAAAAGAAATTAATCCCTCACTCCCTGGAACAGTGGCCGGCCCCCCATATCCAATTTCCAACACAAAAAAAACCATACCCACCCATACCTTAATTAATGCAAGAAAAGCCAAAAAGATTTCATAATCCTTTTGCAAGAAACCCCCTCGATAAATGTTATTTGCAAACTTGCAAATAACACCCTCCAACGAAAAGTCCGACCGGGAAGGAAAAAGAGAAAACCGGCCGGAACGGAATGCAAACTGGCAACCCCAGAAAACTGGTCCCATAATAAATTACAGGAAAACCCCGATACTGTGCATACACACCCGCATCTGTATTCCGTCCGGATACAAATGCAAAGAGACAAAATCTACACTGTACTAAACTAGGACCGGCTTAAACCAAAGCCGGCTAGTAATATCCGTTCGATCCTGATCCGTGCAATACCGCACGTATCTGATCGAACCCTGCCATATACCTATACGGCTACTAGTACAAACCGTCCGATCCTGATCCGTGCAATACCGCACGTATCTGATCGGACCCTGCCATATTTCCATACGGCCTCTACAGCGTTTCGCCCGAAACTTGAGTAACTGAAAGTGTGGCGGACTCTAAAGACTCGTCAATACAATGGCTGTGGATTTAACCACTAGCCCGTCAGAGGTATAAGCCAATACGTAACGGGCCACCAGCTATTGACTAAAAGGGACGTCGATGAGCGAACTCATCCTGACACCCTACTGAGCCTGTCAGTGACAATATCCGTGCAGTCCGGTCCGTTCGTCTATGAGTATCGCATGGCGGGCCTAGGGGGTTGGTAAAAGTCAGACCCCCAAAAGCGGTACAAGTCGTGTCGGAGTGTAGCCCAGAACACCCTGAGATACTACTGGAATACCTACCAGTAAATCTCCTTGCCTTGGCCAAGGACTTTGTGTAATGGCTCTCCTAGACACAGCACGACCTCACCCCCAATACCGGGAGAGACGAACCCCTGAAGATACGCTCACTGCCTCCATGTGGCTCGGGACTGTACCCAACTAAAACCTGTTTGCACGACTCCTTTGAGCCGTGGTAGGGTAGTAATCAAAGTACAGTGGGAACTCACACGAGACAAATGACGATCCCCAGGTCGATGAACTAACCTGCACACATGTCACCAGGGAACTGCCATCTGACGTCTGGTATATGACCAACTAGCATGTTCCCGGCGAGTCCTGTCCGGTGTACTCATAACCCAATGAGCACCTGTATACATCTTAGGTGATCCAACTGACACCAGTGGCTTGTGAGACCGGCCACCGCCCCTCGTCGGGGTCTCGACTGTATACACTAGTCTACTAATGGAGTATCGATGCCCGGTCTCGAAACTCCCACGACTAGGGACCTTTTAAGGATATGCTTGTAGACTCCCAGCTCCCACTTATATGATCGCCCTCATACTGCTGGTGGTCAAGCAAGAATCCTAGGGGCTCTATCAACGTGTAATAGCGACGTGTCAGGTCACCTAAAGCAGTACACGATGATAAAGGTAAACCAGATAGCATACTATCATCTCGAGTAAGACTGTCCTACCGGGATAGGTCCTCCCTCAATCATTACAATCACGTACCTGTGACCTAATAATTGACTCTGAGGGCACTATCTCCAACAACATGGACTCCATTTCTGTCCGCATTACGTCCATCCATTTTACCAATTCGCCGCTCTGAATGGCTAACCGGAAGCTAGTTGGCTCATCATTGTCAATGATGCAATCCTCTCGATCCCCGTATATGAGAAAGCCGTAGTATCTCTTGGGCGGATAAGACTGCCTACTAGTCCTGCGGATTGGCAAAGGGATGTCTGGTTCTTTTGAAACCCCTGGTTCTACCATATTTTCAGTAATAGTTTGTGGTTCTGGAATTTCTTCCAGTTTTATTGCGCTCCCACTATTTCCTTTCACAAAAAATTGATTTTCTAAAAAGTGGGCATGACGTGGAACACAAACCTTTTGTTCCTCTGTGTAATAGGAAAGATACCCCCTCGAGTTCTTTAGGTAACCTATATAGTACTGAGCGTGCATCGAGCTTTTTCGCATACTGCTTTTCAACAAAAGCCGGACATCCTTATATCTTCAGATACTAAAGATAGGGTTTTTTCCCACTCCACATCTGATATGGTGTGGTAGGCACAGTCTTGGTAGGAACCTTATTCAAATGATATGCAGCTGATTCTAGTGCATAACTTCAGAAGGATCACGGCAACTCAGCGTTACTCATCATGGAACGAACTATATCCAATAGGGTTCTGTTCCGCCTTTCCTATACACCGTTGTGTTGTGGTGTGTATGGAGGAGTAAGCTGGGAGAGAATTCCATTCTCTTTTAGGTAATCCAGGAACTCGGCAATTTAAGTATTGACCACGTCGATCAGATCTCAGTGTCTTGATACTTTTGCTTGTTTGTTTTTCCACTTCATTCTTATATTCCCGGGATTTTTTCAAAGGGTTCGGATTTATGCTTTCACAAGAAGACATGTCCTAACCTAGAGAAATTATCCGTAAAAGTAATGAAATAGGAATAACCACTTCATGCATCTATAGATATTGGAGTACACACGCCACTGTGTATAAGGCCCAAGAGCCCGCTCGCTCTTACTCCGTGTCCAGTGAACGGAGTCTTTGTCATCTTTCCTATGAGACAGATTGACAAGTTGTATAAGACTGATATTCGAACGGATCCAAATATCCCTCTCTATGTAATTTCGTCAACCGTGTTTCATTGATGTGACCCTGTCTACAATGCCATAAGAAAATTTTATTTAATTATGGAGACATTCTTTTAAGTGTGTTCTGGACGTTTGAAAACCAGAGCTTGATTCAATATATATGTCCTCTATTGTACCTGACCCAATCAAACTTTGATTTAGGTGGATGTGAACCATATCGCTTACATACTAGACTTGGTACACACAAACAGTTACGTAGAATCAATATCTGCCCACTTGTCAATTCTAGGTGATATATCCTACGGATACATCGTCCATGCTCATTCCGTTAGCAACCCTGAGAGTCATATCATCTGCCCTGATAACTCTACAATTTCTTAAAGCCTGTAATGAATTAAAGATATAAGATCCTGATCCGGTATTTTTTACCCTGGAAGTAGAGTTAATTGACAGACTGTTTTCAATCACAAACACACCCGAAGTCGAAGCCACAACGTGCTTCGGATCCTGGATTCTAGCTTTCCAAGCCCTGCATCCCTTCTGCCAATGCCCTTTCCTGTAACAATAGGAACATCCCTCCTTTCCTACTGTTAACCCCGAAACTTTTGCCCTGCCTTTTCCTTCTACCTTACTGACACCGCCTATCGGCTTTGTGGAGGTCTTCTTCTTCTCACTCTTGGTATCCGTCTTAGATCCAGAAGAATAAGATTCCCCAGTAAGCAGAGCGGGTGTCTCCCTGGTTTCCTTCAAGGTGCCCTCAACTGGAAGTATAACTTTCTTCCCCTGGGTGTAAGTAGGAGGTAGAGACTGTAGAATTAAGTCTGTACATGACTCGTTCTCCAACATAGTCTCCAGGTCCGTGAACCTTTTAATATAGCTAATCATTATATGGATGTGGTCCCCTACAGATGATCCGACAGCCAACCTCGCTTGAAGTAATTCTTTCGAGGTCTCATATCTTGCGATACGAGATTGCTCTCCATATAAAACTTTGTTATGGAGGAAGATAGAAACTAAGTCCATCTTTTCGTGCTGCCTTTGGTATACACCATCAACTGAGGCCAACACGAGCCATTTGGCATTCGCACAGTCTTATTCCCTTGTCTTACAGATATCATCATCCGCGACGGTGGAAATTGGACCTGGGACGGTGGGGGCTTGAGTAGTAATTAGATGGTCTATTTTGTCATAGGTAATGGACATCTTGACAAACCTTTGCCAGTCACTATAGTATAACTCAGTCATTTTATTATCTATCTATAACCTAATCTGGTCACCTGGTCGCGGCAATTAGGAGAGAGAGAAGAAAACACTCAGCATGATACTCTTGCAAGTTTAGATTGGTTTTTAGTTTATCTAAACAGGATGGCTCCCACTGTTTCTCGAATCCTTCCTCAAACTATAAAAGAAGAATTAGTTAGGATTAATCTCACCGTACAATACTTGCTTAACCGTTCAGCCAGGGTAGTGTCGGTATTTCGAGGGAGGTTTTACAACGCTTTCGCGAAGTTCCTTAATTAAATAATCTCTTTTCCCTGGAGGCGTAGCCCCGCTAACACTGTTCTAAACACCTACTTGGTTTATAGCATTGATCGTTAAGTGAAGAATCTCCCGAGGAGTAGCGGATACTCACAGTAGGATCGGGATCCAAATATCATTGTGTGATGATCCTGAAGGAATCCTACCAATATTATCACACTCTAAATGGTATGCAACACTAGCAAGTTTCAGTTTCCTTAGAAACTCCCGATATGGATTTTTTCCCCATGCTCTTATGACCTTGATGAAGGCCAACATATCATAAGTCACATGTCAAGTTCTACCCGTCATTGTCCAGGTTAATTTGAACCCACCTGTACATACCCTTGACGAAGGACAAAATAGTAGCACGACTTTCCCAAACAAACGTATCTATCTATGCTACAGATGAATATCCAGCAGCTACCAAACACTATGCCTTGGCGAAGGTCAAAATACATAGCTTGAATACTGCTGAATATTCAACTGAAATGACGGAGGGCTACGAATGGTTTTGGCAAAACCGTGAACGTAGTGAACTTGATATAATCGAATGAACCTGATGGCTTTTAAAAGGAGTGGTTTAAGCTCCGCATTTAAAAGTCTCCTGTTTTAAAATAGCCGAGTGGTTTTAAAATTTGTTCCAACAATTCAGCTTTGGTTTGTTTGCTTTGCATTAATGTAATGCAGTCCCATCATTTACACCTATCATCACAGAAAAAGACGAAAATACCATGTGCACTTATGCCATCCGCATTCGCCACTAGGCCCCGTCATCACCCGTTAGATTACTTAACTAACGACAGAGCAAGGGCTGGACTAGCGCGGATACAAAATATAAGCAACGCCTACTAGATATCATATATAGATATATACATTCGTCTAACGCAATAATAGGCATTGCAGATCACATATGAACATATTGGATATACTAAGAATTCCGCGTTTCGTTTAAGCCTGTAACGAAAGACAAATTCCACGGTCGTGATGAATAGCCAAACCCTACCCTAGACCCCTACGGGTGCGGCAAACTACCCGCCAAATACCCGAAGTGAAGCAACCTCCCTTAACAAAGTGAGTAGGCCACTCGGCACTTCAAAATACCCGGCAGTTTATGCACCCCACCTTGGGTCTATCCTAGGAGCAAAAACGGTAAAAGAAATAATACAATAGTGGCTACAACCTCAACCTGGATGTGCCCCGCAAAATAATATTATATCACTTTACAAATTTACATCGAATGAAAGAATGAAAACCCTCATCTTACATCCCCGTCTATTCATCCACGACGATCCAACAAGTTCATATACACAAACCAATATAATATCATCACAGATATGTGCAACCCCGATCTAATCGACGTATATCAATTAGTCGATGTTTCCAAACACATATACACATCACAAAGCTTGTAAAGTAACTGTGACATTAGAATTCCGCACGCAATTGGCAAACTAAAACATTTTTTCTAAAACACGAAAAATTCAGTGAGCTAAAGTTCCAAAACCGATCGTTTTAAGCCAATTCGGAAGTCCGAATCAAAACAAAATGTGCCCGAACCTTCGCGGGAAGTTAGAGCACGAAATTAATTTCGAGTCGGGGGGCTTAGAGGGTGTACCCCACCCCTGAGGCCACCACGAGATGGCCAGAGGGTGAGGCAGACCCGAAACTGCCCAAGGTGGGGCAATTTCGGGTCCCCACTGCTAAGACCACCTTGTGGTGGTCTTGGGGAGTGGGCCCAGCCCTTCAGGCCCCCCAAAGGGTCCCCGAGGTGCGCACGCTCCACCCTGCGGTTTCTCGGTTCAAACCGTGAGCCCGCGGCATGTGCAAACAACTCAAAATATCAATTTTGGAAATTGTTTTCTCGGCAGTTTTTGCGTGACAAAAACGTCGGATTTCTAACGTCGCTACAAGCTATCTAACATTTATGAGAGGCTATGATACCACTATAAGTCAATGTCACGCACCCCATGTGTTCACGGAGAGGCGAAAATTGCAAAAAATGATTTTTACGGGCTTCGCAACACCGACTAGAACCAAGTACCGAACATAAACCATAGCTAGCAAACTACTTGAGGTTTAACTACTCGGAAAGAAGTTATACCTCACGATACCAAGTCCTTCGGGTCTTCATCGCTGTTCTCTACTCGTTGTTGGCTCCAAAGATTGTAACGGATCATAGAAACCTCGACGGCCTCCTCGAATCAAAGATGATCCACCCGAGAGTCTATAGTCCGAGCTCCTACCTTAAATCTGAGGTAAGTACAGCTTCTAGTTCTCTAAACTAGAAGTCCTAGATTGTGTAGAGTGAGAAGATGGAGAGATTTGTCTCTTGGAAGCCTAGATTTCTCAACTCATGAGAGGTCTAGGGTTTTTTGATGAAGAGAAGAGGCTTAAGGAAATGAGAAAGGAGAAGAGAGCTTGAAGGAGGCATGGCTGTCCTCTTTTATAGAATGAAGTATATTGGATATTTTGTGAGATAAAAATCACACACAAATATCTACAGCTCTTCACAAATATCTAGTGGTGACTCATGACCATGAGTCACCAAGTAGCCATGCTTGGTTCAATGCTCAAAATCCACCTCATTTCCTCCATCCAAATAAAGTTTAATCCATAAAGAATAAAACTCTAATAGGTGTCCCCCTTCTAGAAACCAATCTCGAGGAATTATAAGAATGTCTCTCATCCGTATATACATACCCGCATCCGTATTCCGAAGAATATGAATACAAAGAGACGAAACAATCCATCAATATAATACTAGGATCCGGCTTAAACCAATGCTCACTAGTATTATCCGCCCGATCATCATACGTGCACAAGTACACGTAAGTGATCGAAGCCCTGCTGTAAAACCATACGGCCTCTACACCATTTGCCCAGTGCAGGGAAACTCTCTATGTGGGGCTCTAAAGACTCGACACTACGCTGGCAGTGGGTTTAACCATAAGCCGCAAGCGGTACTAGCTGCACGTAACGGCTACCCAAGTAGATGTTTAAGAAGGCCGATGAGCTAACTCATCCGAACTCCTACTGAGCCTGAATATGACAATCTCTGTATATTCCGGTCTATTCGTCTAAGAGTATCGCATATCGGGCCTAGGGGGCGGTAATCGTTAGACCCCTAGTAGCACAATAAGTCGTGTCAGAGAATAACCCGAAACACCCTGAGAAACTACTGGAATACCTACCAGTAAATCTCGCTTGCCTTGGCCAAGGACTTTGTGTAATGGCCAGCGTGATATCAACCCTCAATATCGGGAGAGACGAATCCTATCTAACCGCCACTGCCTCCAAGTGCTTCGGGACTGCACCCAACTACTACCTGTTTGCACGACTCCTTTGAGCCATGGTAGGGTAGTAATCAAAGTACAGTGGAAACACACTCGAGGCGAAGTAGCAGTGTCAAGTCGACGGACTAAGCTGTACTCATGTCATCTGGGAACTGCTACCCGACGATAGCTATAATACCCACCAACAGTTCTCGACGAGTCTTGTCCAGTGTACTCATAACTTAATGAGCACCTGCATACTATCTCCAATACGACATACTAATGGTTATGGGACAGACCATCTCCCCTGCTGGGATGAGAAGCGTATACATTAGTCTACTGTGGAATATCGATGCCCCGTCTCGATAATCCTACGACTAGAGATCTGTATAGGATGTGCTTATAGATTACCCAGCCCCCACTAGTATGACTGCCATCACAACACTGGTAATCAAGAAAAGATCCTAATGGCTCTATCAATATGTATAAGCGATATGCTAAGAAAACACATGCACATATTGAGGTAGAAACAAATCAGGTAGCATACTACCATTTTGAGCAAGACTGTTACTCTATCCGTGTATATCCCAAGCTTCCATTAAGTAATATACAATCCAGTATGATACAATAATGGCCTCTAGGGCATATATCACTAACAGAAAAGAGCATACAACCTTTGTAGTTCTAGTCCTTCTCTTCTAAAGTTCCGGGTTGAAGTCCACGCGACTCTACAAGGCTCCTCTTCGAGTTGAACAACCCTCCTACGTGATCTTCATGCCAAAGACGATCCACCCGAAGTCCCTCTAGTCTAAACTAACTCTACACTAAACTCCTTTAGTGTAGCAAACACATCACACCAAATTGCTAGTTTGGTGTATGATGGTGAAGTAGGGGATGTTAAATGCTCACAAGATTGTGTTCAAGCTTCATGATTCACATCTCATGTGAGGGTTGAAGCTTGAACCATGACATTTGAGGAGGAAGATGAAGCTAGAGAGCAACTATGGGAGCAACTCAAGAAAAATGGCTAAGTGTTGAGAATGAGACTAGAATGAATGGAAACTCTTGACCCCCACACATTCAAGCATGGAATTTTTCAATATAAAATTGCAACCATGCTTGAATAGTGAATCAAGATGAATAAAGTATGAATAGAGCCCATGCTTGCAACCATGCTCTCATTTTCCACCTTTTTTTCTATTTTTCTCAAAAATAGAAATCATGTCATGCTTCATTATACACACACACACACATACACACACACATATATATATATATCATATATATTAATATATATTATGAAGAATAATTAGTGAGCTAATGATATTAGTTAAGATATAATTATATCACATATAATGTATATCACATTATTAAATCAACACTTGATTTAATAATCCGGTTATATCGCATATGACCTATTAATATCATATATCTGTATATCACATTATCAAATCAACACTTGATTCGACAATCTGGTTATATCACATATAACCGGACCGATAACAGATAACTACCAGATTACAATACGGTATCACATACACGTATTTAATCGGGCCCACACACATATCACATATGTGTCCTACTTCGTTTCGCTTGAACCAGGAAACTTCTGTGTGGGACTCTAAAGACTTGTCTATACGCCAGCAGTAGGTGATGATCACATCAATCACCCACAAGCCGTCAGCGGTACTAGCTGGACGTAACGGCTACCCGGGTATTGAGCGATATAAAGATCAATAAGCAAGCTCATCTATACTCTCCATGAAGCTTATCAATAACACTACCGTACAGTCCGGTCTCTTCATCTGATATGTCACATATCATGTCTAGGGGTGGTAAACATCAGTCCCCAGTAACGTGATAAGTCATGCCGATGTCTGGCCTATAACGGTTCGAGAAACTATGGATAACTCTTATCAGTAAATCTCGGCAGTAGCCCTGGCCAGGGACTTCCGGTTATAGCCAATCGAGCATAGCGCAATATCAACCCCCAATACCGAGAGAGACGAAACCCCTCCTATCGCTCATTGCCTCCATATGACTCGGGACTGTACCCAAAATCCACCTGTTTGCATGACTCCTTTGAGCCGTGGTAGGGAGGAAATCAAAGAACAGTGGGAGCCACACAAGACTTTATGACGATCTCGGGTTTACAGACTAACCTGTACCAGTGTCACCAGAGGACTGCTATCTTACGATAGGTATACTACCACATAGTTGTCCTCGGTGAGTCCTGTTCAGTGTATCCAGTCTCCACTGAGCACCCGTATACCATATTTGATGTCAAACACCAATGGATGTGGGATCATCCATCGTCCATCATATGGGTCAAGAAGCGTATACGCTAGTCTACTCTGGAATATCGATGCCCTAGTCTCGATATTCCCTCGACTAGGAACTTATTAAAGGATGTACTTTTGGACCACCCTGGCCCCACTAGTATGATCTCATCATAGTCCTGGTAGTCAAGTACATATCCTAAGGGCTTTATCAACATGTAAGAGACAGACAGTATAAATACCAGTCTACATATTAAGATAAAGGTAACCTAATAGCATACTATCATGTCGAGCAAGAAAGTCCTTTATATATATGTCCAAGCATCCACTATATCATCAATAATGGCCTCTAGGGCATACATATTACTAACAATCTCCCACTTGCACTAAGACCGGTTGTTGTAGTATCTCATACCCAACGTCGCAAAAGTCTCTCGAATAGCATCTGGGGGATGGCCTCGGTGAGTGGATCCGCTGTGTTATCCCCTGTTTCAACTCTCCTAACCTCGATCTCCCGGAGATCAACTATTTTCCTGATCAGATGATACTGTCTAAGAATATGTCTGGATCGCTGACGGGGCCGGGGTTCCTAGGCTAAAGCCACAACTCCATTGTCATCACAATACACAGGTATTGGATGACCAATGGTAGGAACCTAGTTCATCTCATGAACTCTATTCATCCAGACAACCTCTTTGGCAGTATCGTTGATAGCGATGTAATTAGCCTCTATTAACGAGTCTGCTATGGTATATAGCTTGGAACCCTTCCAACATACCGTCCCTCCACTGAGGGTGAAGACAAAACCTAAGACTGACATTCAATCGTCCTTATCACTCTGGAAGCTCGAATTGGTAAAGGACTCCATCTGGAGTTCACCGTTACCATACACCAAGAATATCTCTTTAGTCCTTCTCAAGTATTTAAGAATGTTCTTCAGCTATCCAGTGGTTTTCCTAAAGATCTTTTCGATACTTATTCACTACACCTAATGAGTAAGCTACATCTGATCTGGTACATAACATCGCATACATGATTGACCTATCTGCCAAAGCATAAGGTATCCTTTGCATGCGAGCCCTCTCCAAATCATTCTAAAGAGACATCTCTTTGGAGAGAGTGGTTCCTGAACAAGCGGGTACATTACCACGCTCAGAATCATCCATACTAAAACTCTTTTAGCATGGTGTCTATGTACCTGGATTAAGACAATCCCAAATACATTTAGATCTATCTCTATAGATCTATAACCCCAAGATGTAGGAGGCATCAGTTAGATCTTTCATGGAGAACCTGTGTGATAAGAGGTGCTTGACCGAGTGTAGTGTAGGAACACCCTTTCCTATTAAGAGTATGTCATCCATGTACAATACGAGGAAGAAAACCATACTCTCTACAACCTTCTTATTTATACATGATTCATCTACCTTTTTGATGAAGTCAAACTCTTTGAAAGGTTCATTAAACAGATGTTCCATCTCCGCGATTCTTGATTTAACCCGTAGATAGGTTTAAGCAGCTTGCACATACTTCCGCTGCTCCCACTGTCTACGAAGCCCTCTAGCAGTGTCATAGACACGCTCTCTTCTAAATCACAATTTAGAAAAGCGGTTTTGACGTGCAGTCTGCCAGATTTCGTAGGAATGGTATGCAGCAATAGCAAGTAGGATCCTGATGGACTTAAACATAGTTTTGAAAGTCTCAAATTTTCCATTTACACCAAATTATCTTTCTCAAAGATCCTCTTGCTCCCGATGGGTTTTACCCCTTCAGGAGCAACATCCAAAGTCAATACTTTGTTGGTGTACGTTGATTCCATTTCAGATCACATAGCACCCAGTCATTTCACATAGTCTCCACTTGTGATGGCCTGCTCGAAACTAGTTAGGTCATCATCTCCATGATGCAATCCTCGCTCCCACCGTCTAAGAGAAAACCGTAGTATCTCTCAGGTGGATGAGGAGCCCAACTAGATCTACGGAGTGGCTTCGGTTCATCAGGGACTATTGAATCCTTCGGTTCCACCAAATCGTCAGTTATAGTTTGCTTTGATGGAAATTCTTCCAGTTCTACCTCATCGCCACTAATTTCTTCCACAAGAAATTCCTTTACTAAAAAGGTGGCATGTCGAGAAACGAAACATCTTTTGTTCCTCGGTGTGGTAGATGATATTCCCTCGCGAATGTTTGGGATATCCTACAAACTTATATAGAACTGACCTTGTCTCAAGCTTGTCCGGATTTTGCTTTTCAACATAGGACGGACAACCCCATATCTTAACTCTTTTAAGAGATGGTCTCTTCCCATTCCATATCTCATATGGAGTGGTAGGCAACAGATTTGATCGAAACTCTATTCAATAGGTATGCAGTTTCTCAAGTGCATGTCCCTGAAAGGAAATAGGCAACTCAGCAGTACTCATCATAGAGCGCACCATATCTTATAGGGTGCGATTCCTCTACCCCGATATACCGTTGTGTTGTGGTGTATACAGAGGAGTAACCTGAGAGAGAATCTCATTCTCTATTAAATAGTCTCAGAATTCCATGCTCCAGTATTCTTCTCCCCGGTCATATCAAAAGATTTGAATACCTTTACCCATCTGGTTCTCTTCTTCGTACTTATATTCCTTGAAATTCTCAAAAGATTCGGTTTTGTGTTTCAACAAGAACATATGTCCGTATCTTGAGAGAACATCGGTGAATGTAATAAAGTATGTGGAACCATCCCTGGTATGTGTAGACATAGGACCACATACATCACCATGTATCTATCCAAGAGTTCAGTAGCTCTTTCTCCGTTTCCAGTAAACGGAGATTTGGTCACCTAGTATTTGAGAATATGACAGGTAAGTTTCATAAGATGAAAATTCGAACCGATTCAAATATGAATCCTTATGGAACTTTAGCAGTCTTGTTTCATTGATCTGACCCAGTCTACAATGCCACAAGAAGACTTCGTTCATTTCTGAACTGTTCCTCTTGTGTGTGTATGTTTAGAACTGTAGTTTGATTCAGAACGTGTACACTGTTATACAACATACCTTACCCAATCAACACTTGATTTAGGAAAATATTCACAATATTTGTTGGTACGAAATAACAGTCGCTAAGAATCAATGTATTACCAGTTGGTAACACTAGGTGATATTTGTCAACTGCTTTGGCTGCAACAATTGCACCATCTCTACTACTAGAGATATATCACCCTTTCCCTGTTCTCCACCTGTCTATAGCCTATGTAACAAATTACATGTGTGGGATCCTGATCTAATATCAAATACCCAGGACATAGAGGTAACTGAGAAACAGTTCTTAGTTACGAACATACCCGAAGACAATGCATCAACATCCTTATTCTTCGTTTGGGTGGCGTGGGTATCCGAATATTCCCCTATTCCTTGCTCAGACTTATGACAATCATGCAGGGTTCTGTAGGGTGGCAGCGAGATTTCGGGAGGTGTCATCCATGCCAATTTTAAAAAGTTGCCGTTCTAAAGAACCCTAACCTAGAATCTTAACTAGAGAATTAAATAATACAACATGCAAACATCTTTACATACTAACTGAATGAGGAATACAATTTTTGTAGACCGGTCCTTCACTTCTAAAGCTCTGTGTAGTAGTCGCTTCGCTCCAAGTAGTGAACACCCGAACTCTAGTAAGGGTTCACATGAAGAAATGAAAAACCTTGCTCGAAGTCTTCGAGGCCGAAGACGATCTACATCGAGAAGACTCAAGCTCATGCTACCTCTTCACTAATTGTAGATTAGTGAAGCAAACACCCTAAACTAAATGGCTAATATATTAGAGAATGATGAAGTAGGAAATGGGCTCACTTTAGATTTAATTTTCTCACAATATTTTCTCACTTAGAAAAAAAGCTAACAAGCTTTTTCTCATGAAGAAGAAGATGAAGTGATGAAGAGAAATGAAGCTCATAAGGTTAGAATAGCAACCATGGGTGAGTTAGTGTCATACACTAACTAATGCAGAGAATAAACCATGAATAATCAATAATGGTTAGGTTAATAAATATCTTCAAGTAAAACAAAAAGAGTGGACTTGGTCAATGGTTCCACAAGCTTCTACAAGCTTCAACCATGTGACAATTTCCAACCATTTTTGATTTAATTTAAATAATAAAACCCTTCATTATTAATAAGCATGGTGTGAGTCTCATACACCCATGAACCATGTGGCATCAAGCATGACACAAAATAATGTACATTAATATATATCACATATATACTAAGTGTACACTAGTGAGAAAAAGAAATGTTTAAGTGAGCTAATATTAGTTAATGTAAGTTAATATATCAAATATATAATTATATATTAAATTATCAAATCAACACTTGATTTAATAATCCTGCTATATCACATACAACCGGCTAATATCAAATGTAACAATCTATCGAATCAACACTTGATCCGATAACCCGGCTATATCATATATAACCGACCGATATCACATATCGCGAGAATAAAATACGGTATCACATACGCGCATTAATCTTGGTCCCACACATATCACATATGTGCTCCTACTTCGTTTCGTATGAACCAGGAAATCTCTGTGTAGAACTCTAAAGACTCGTCAATACACCGGCAGTAGTGATGACCATATCAAACACCCATAAGCCGTAAGCGGTTTGCTAAACGTAATGGCCATCCGGGTATTGAGCGATCAGAAGATCAACAAGCAAGCCTGCTCATACTCCTGCGAATCCAATCGGTAACACTACCATACAGTCCGGTCTCTTCGTCAGATATGTCGCATATCGCAGCCTGGGGGTGGTATAACGTCAGACCCCAATAGCCTGATAAGTCATGCCGATGCAAGTTCCATAACGGTTAGTGCAACATCAACTCCCAATACCGGGAGAGACGAATCCCCTCCTATCGCTCATTGCCTCCATATGACTAGGGACTGTACCCAAAAACTACCTTTTTGCATGATCATTTGACCGTGGTATGGTGGAAATCAAAGCACAGTGGGAATGACATAAGACCCTATGATGATCTCGGGTCGACAGACTAACCTGTACCAGTGTCACCAGAGAACTGCTATCTGAGGATAGGTATAATACCATCTAGGAGTTCTCGGTGAGTCCGTTCAGTGTACCCAGTCTCTACTGAGCACCCATATACCTTCTCTGATGTCAAACACCAATGGATATGGGATCATCCATTGCCCATAATATGGGTCGAGAAGCGCATACGCTAGTCTACTCTGGAGTATCAATGCCCTGTCTCGATACTCCCACGACCAGGAACAATTATAGGGTGTACTTATGGACCACCATTGACCCCACTAGTATGATCTACATCATAGTCCTGGTAGTCAAGTACACATCCTAAGGGCTTTATCAACATGTGAGAGCAAGACAGCATCACTTATACAAGTCAACATGTTAAGACAAAGAGCAACCAGATAGCATACTATCATGTCGAGAAAGAAAGTCCTCTCTATATATGTCCAAGCATCCATTATAATATACATCTCATGTACAATAATGGCCTCTAAGGCATACATATAACTCACAATCTCCCACTTGCACTATGGCCATCTGTTGTAGTATCCAATACCCAACAATATAGCAGTGGTTGTAGTATCCCATACTCAACCATCCCAAAATCTCTCAAATAGTATTTGAGAAAGCAGGCCTTGGTGAGTGGATCCGCCGTGTTATCCTTCGTGTCAACTCTCCTGACCTCGATTCGTTGGAGATCAACCATCTCCCTGATCAGGTGATACTAGCCTCAGAATATGCCTGGATCGCTGATAGGACCGGAGTTCCTAGGCTAAAGCCACAACTCCATTGTAGTCACAATAACAGTTATTGGACGCTCAATGGTAAGAACCATGTTCATCTCATGAACAAGTAATGCCCAGACAGCTACTTTGGCAGCATCGTTGGTAGCGATATATTCAGCCTTTATCGTCTAGTATGCCACGGTATCTAGCTTGGAACTCTTCCAATATACCGTCTCTCCACTGAGGGTAAAGACAATTCCTGTGGCTGACTTTCAGTCGACCTTATCACTCTGGAAGCTCGAACCAAGAACATTCTTTTAGTGCTTCTCAAATACTTAAGAATGTCCACCATAGCTGTCCAGTGATTCTTCCAAGATCCGATTGATTCCTGATCATTACTCCTAGTGAGTCAGCTACATCTGGTCTGGTTCATAACATCGCATACATGATAGAGCCTACTGCCGAAGCATATGATATCCCTTGCATGCGAGCTCTCTCTAAATCAGTCTTGGAAGACATCCTTTTGGAGAGAGTGATTCCTGAGTAAGTGGACGAACCACCACACTTAGAATCTTCCAAACTAAACCCCTTTAGTATGGTGTTAATATACTTGGATTTGGGACTCTCCCAATATCCACTTAGATCTATCATCATAGATCATTATCCACAAGATGTAGTTAGTATCATCCAGATCTTCCATGGAGAATCCTCGTGAAAAGAGGAGCTTGACCGAGTGTAGCATAGGAAACCATTTCCTATCAAGAGTATGTTATCTACGTACAATACGTGGAAGACAATCTTACTCTCTACAACCTTCTTGTATATACAAGGTTCATCTACCATTTTGATGAAGTCAAACTCTTTGACTGCCACATCAAAATAGATGTTCCAACTCCGTGCTGCGTGCATTGATCCTGATAGACTTAAGCATAGCTTTGAAAGTCTCAACTTTTCCATTTACACCAATGATCTTCTCAATATCCATTTGCTCCCAATGGGTTTTACCCCTTCAGGTGCAACATTCAAAGTCATACTTTGTTGGTGTACATGGATTCCATCTTTGATCGCATAGCATCCAGCCATTTCATAAAGTCTCTACTTATGATGGCCTGCCTGAACCTAGTTGGGCTATCATCTACCATGATGCAATCCTCGCTCCCACTATCACCGAGAAGACCGTAGTATCTCTCAAGTGGATGAAGAACCCTACCAGATTCGCGGAGAGGCTGAGGTTCGTTGGAGATTATTGAATACTTTGGTTTCACCAAATCATCAGCTTTTAGTTTGTCTAGCTGGAACTCCTTCCAGTTCTACCTCATGACCCCAAATTTCTTCACAAGAAATTCCTTTTGTAAAAAGTTGGCATGCTAAGAAACAAAACACCTTTTGCTCCTTAGTTTGGTAGAAGATATTCCCTCGCAAATATTTGGGATATCCTAACAAACTTATACAAAACTGACCTTGCCTCGAGCTTGTCCGGATTTTGATTTTCAACATAGGCCGGACAACCCCATATCTTAACTCGTTTAAGATATGGTCTCTTCCTATTCCATATCTCATATGTAGTGGTAGGCACTTATTTAGATAGAATCCCATTCAATAGGTATGCAGCTTTTTAAGTGCATAATACCCAAAAGAAAACAGGTAACTCAACAGTACTCATCATAGAGCGCACATATCTCATAGGTGCGATACCTCCTTCCCGATACACCGTTGTGCTGTGGTGTATTCGAAAGAGTAAGCTTAGAGAGAATCACATTCTACTTTAAATAATCCAGGAACTCCATGCCTAAGTATTCTCCTCCTCGATTACATCGTAAGAATTTAATACTTCTACCCGTTTGGTTCTCAACTTCAAGCTTATATTTCTTGAATTTCTCAAAATTTTCAGACTTGTGTTTCAACAGGAACATATGTCCGAATCCTGGGAGAAGATCAGTGAATATAATTAAGTACGAAAACCAACCTTGGCATTTGTATACATAAGACCGTATACATCATCATGCATCCGTCCCAAAAGTTCAGTAACTCTTTCTCCATTTCCAGTAAACGGAGTATTGGTCGTTTTACCTTTGAGACAAGACTGGAAAGTATCATAGGATGAAAATTCAAACAGATTCTCATATTCATCCTTATGTAACTTAGCTGGTCGTGTCGCATTGATATGACCTAGTCTACAATACCACAAGAAGGAATCGTTCATTTCTGAACTACTCCTCTTGTGTGTGTTCTATATACTTTGAAATGTGGTTTGATTTAGAACGTATATGTTATTATATAACGTGCCTGATCCAATCAACTCTTGATTCAGGAAAATGTTCACAACATTATCGTCCAATACAAAATTATATCCTTCTTTAATTTAATAAATAATCTGATGTAATGTTGTATATCAGGTTCGGTATCTAATAACATTTGTTCGGAATCAATGTATTAATACAAGGTGATATTTGCCAATTGACTTGGCTGCAACACTTGCACCATTCTCTACATTTAGAGATATATCACCCCATTCTCAGTTCTCTACCTATCTGTAGGCCATATAACATATTACATATGCGGGATCTTGATCCAGTATCTTATACCTAGGACGTAGAGGATATTGAGAAAACAGTTCTTGGTAACGAACACATCCGAAGAAGATGCATCAACATGCACTTTCTTCGATTGGGTGGCATGGGAATCCGGATATTCCCCTATTTCCTGCTCAGACTTATAACAATTATAAGAAAGAACGGAACCAACGTTTCCCAGCTCAGTATAATAAGCAGATTCGATCAATGCATCCATATTATTATCTTGATTAAGGCGTGACAAGGTCGCTACCAGGAGAGAGAGAGAGAAAAAAACTCTGCATGCGCTCTTACAAGATTAGATTGGTTATTATTTTATCTAATCAGGATAGCTCCCACTGTTTTTATCAAATCTTCCTTCAAACCCTAAAAGGTAAGACTAGCCGGGATTAATTACACCCTACAAGTTCGCCTATCTTTCGGCCAGGCCAGTGTCGGTACTTTGAGGGAGGTTTCCCGTGCTTTCGCACGGACCTAAATAAAATAAACCTCATTTTCCCAGGGGCGTAACCCCGTTAACACCTTTCTAGACACCTACTTGATCGGCTAATTGTAATGTGTAAAACTCTCCCAAGAGTAACTCTTACTCGCAGTGGGTATCGGGATCTAACTATCTCATAGAAGGTATGCAATCTCAATGCAAATTTCATCACTTGAAATTCCCGATAATATTTTGCCCCTAACCTTCTATGACCCTGACAAAGGCCAACAAACCATAAGATGCTAGTCAAGTTCAACCCGTCATTTCCTGATTGAATTAAACCCACCCGCACGACCCTTGACAAAGGCCAACAAGGTCGCACGACTACCCTAATCTAATCGCATCATATGCATAAGCAGATAAGCAATAATTAGCTACCGCACACTATGCCTTGGCAAAGGCCAACAAACGCAGCACGAATACTAAATACTACTTATCTGAAATGACAGAAGGCTATGACAGGTTTTTAAGAAAACCTTTTGCGTAATGAACTTGATATCGTTGTAGAATCGAGTGATTTGAAAAGGAGTGTTTTGAGGCTTTTACTAATTTTGCTAAAGAGGTCACTCGCGGTGAAGGGATCTTGGCTCTTTCCTCATCGAATGAGATGCTGGATATTTCACAAATACCACTATGCAAAGCATGAACTATAAAAGTAGTCAAAAGACAACACCGAGTGGGTTGTAACATCTGCTAGTTTCGCTAAAGAGGTCACTCCCGGTGAAGGGATCTCGGCTCTTTCCTTATCGAATAAGGTGCTGGATATTTTACAAGGAATACCGCTATGCAAAGCAAGAACTAGAGCTACCAGTTTTTAAAACAAGTTTCTACAACATCTTTAGGTTTCTTTTATTTCATTAATCTCATTAATGAAATCCCATCAAATTATGCTTCCTAAGCATCACAGAAGAAACGAAAGTAGCAATAGTTATTATATATCATATATATAATATAAGCATTCATCTCAGAATATCAAGTGATCACATCATAGAATATCAGCAGCAGAAGAAAATATATGAAATATTGGATATACTAGGAATTCCGTGTTTTAAATTAAGCCAGTATAAAACACGGATTCCACGGTCGTGATGAATAGCCAAACCCACATCCCTAGACCCCTACGAGAGCGTCAAGCAACCCTACCAATTCTAGAGTTAGGAGATACGGTCTCGACTTCTCGAGATGGTCTCCCACTGGACTTTAGAACCCGGTTACTTGTGTTCTCCTCCTTGGGTCTGTCCTAATGCAAAAAAGTAAATAATATACATCAATGGTGACATCATCCTCAACCCGGAAGTGCCCCAATAAAAGAATATTACATACAAGCTTTTACATGAATGAAAATAAAAAAAAAACTCTCCATTCACATAAAAAAAAACCCGGCTATTCAAAATACGACGATCCAATATAATATATCACAGCAACATATAACATCACATGTCATCAACGTAAGTAAATATGCATATCCCAATTGTCGTTGACATATAGCAACGAAACCAGTGATACACTACATATTACACTTACGGTCGCAGAAAAAAAAGTGAAAACTACAACAATTGGAACCCGCAACCACCTTAGACATCATAAACCTAATGTATTACATACTTTGGATTTCATGCCCAACCAAATGAATTCCTTAGAGATCACATGCCTAACAATTATAAACCTCGCATTTTAGTCTCGATATTGAAAACACTTTCCAATAACCTGTCGGGTAATTCAACAAGATTCCCGATAACCTGATCGAATGCTCGTCGGAAACTTTAGCAGATGGCCGCACCCCCGATGCCATCGACGAATTGCACTAAGGCGGAACACTGCGGCCGCGAGCACCCGAACGGATGCTTTTGGCGACGGGGTTCTCCTACAGTCACTTGGTCGGGGCTATGGGGCGTGGATATCTAGTAAAGTTACCCGGCGAGTATCCGTGTACGCTACGTAATTGCGACGGACTTTGATCAACATCAAAATCCTGTGACAACCGATCAAATGAGACTAAGTTGCTAGATTTATAAAATTCAAACTAGTTATCTCATAACTATATTTGTGGATTCCAAATATTGAATCACAAACACAGATAGCTAGACGAAATTAAACTTTTCAATCGAATAAGCAAACACCCAAAATTTCCCGAAAAGCTCAACACTTGAGCGGAATTCAAAAAGTACCCAGAAACTGCCACAGCTCCTATGAACCATCGGTAAAAGGGCCGACCCATATCTCACTCATGTTGCCACGGAACTGCGGCAAACCCTAGGGTATGACCGCGGTTCCGCGATCCAAAAAGTCGAGTTTGGGTATCGTTTTTCTATAGGATCCACAGAATCACTTGCATGATTTTCTGAAGATTTTAAACTCGGAAAAATCCAACTCTTGAAAATTTCCAGTGGGGGAAAAATTGGGTTACTGATATCCGTTCGAACTTTTTAACATCGTCTAAAAAACCCGAATACATGTTAGAATTACGATTAAGAAACACTCTGAATTGCTCTTGCAGAAAGTTAACATCATATGCAAATTAGCAAAAACTAGTAACACCTTGTCACGACCCGAAAGTATGGAACATGACCGGCACTTAAACTACGAACGTCTCGAGACGTACGTAATCTAAGTAAACCGAAAACCCAGAAATCCAAACCAAGAAGAGTAGTAGAGAGTAGGAAAAACCAATTTAAATCAAGTAGTTTTAATAGCATAAGCCGAATTATGCGGGTTTCTAAAAACATCAAAAATTTACTGAAAATTTCGGCAGAGTCTCCTTTGTAAATACTGGCCCCCAAACGGGATACAACATGAATAGTATACGAAATCAAGAAAAAGGCATCCCCAAGCGGGAGCTAGCTCTTCGTCAATCGACGGTCACAACCACACAAGCAATATAATATACAACGCCAACGGCGAGGATCAAAAACTCAAAAGGGAACTCAAAACCACCAGAAATATAACGAGCGACTCTAAGGTCGAAAGAATAAACAACACTGGTCTCTATCTCAATAGATACATGTTTGGTTGATGGAACTTCTAGATACAACAGAATAATGATATACAAGATAATATGATGGGTACGATACAAGAAAAAACCCACCTACTAGCAAGTCACCCGAATGAAACTGAGCCCGCAAAGCCGTAATGAAACCTGTACGGCAAACCTGCAAGAAACTGGGGCACAACGGGGGTGAGTTGTCAACTCGTGAATAGAAAAACATCTACGCACAGAAATCGCATAAATAACGCAACCTAGGTCAATGATCATAATATATCCTCAAATATAAGTATAACAGGCAGCCTATAACAATGGCTAGGGTAATATCTAACCCGAGCGTGTGTAACACCCGAGCCCAAGAATACTATTTCTTTTGCTAGTTGAGTGTTATATATTGCTCATTCCAATTATCCTGATTGTTTGGTGCTTTTTGCAAAATTTTAACCGGTTAAGTCATTTTGGCACATAACAAATTTTAACTCCTAAAATGAAATTAAAATATCCATGTTGGCCTACTCGTCGCCACTAGTCGCGTGGTAGCGTCCGCGTGTCGAGATTCCGTCCCGTTCGGTGAAACGGGCAAGTTTGGACGACTACGTGCGCGTGCAAGTGTCCGACTTGGGGGCATGCATTTTAATCATTAAACACCTCTTTTCAAAATTTGGAACTCGCTTAAAATCCTATAATTTGAATTTGGAACATTTGGGCGCAACCCGGGCGCGATTTGGAAATGTTTCATTTAGCGCCAAAAAGGCCCATTTAATTAAATATCATAAAACTAAAATATATACGAATATATATTCCTTAACAGTTAAATCATTCAAATCCTTTCAAATTTTCCTTTTAAATCTTGCCTCAACCAATCAGGTTGCTCTCGTGGGCCCCACCCTATTCCCAATCTCTCTCTCTCTCCTCATCAAATCTCTCTCTCTCTCCCTCTATATTTATCTTCCTCACGTCCCCTACAGGAAACCATCGCGAGAAGGAACCCACGAGAACCCCGAACCCTAACCCTAGCCTCCTCGTGACCTCGCCGCCGGTCCCACCGCGACCTCGCCGTCGCCGTAAACACCTCCTCAGCCTAGCCGCACCCTCCTACCTCCTTCCTCCGTCTCTTCCCGAGCCTGCAACCCAACCCCGACGACATCACCCGGCCGTAGATCTCGCCGTCGACGCCGCCTCCCGTCACCGACGACGCCTGCGACTCCCTCTCTTCCTCCTCGTCCCGACCTCGTCGTCGCCTTCCTCCTCCCCTCGCCGGACCACCACCAGACCCGAGCCCGACCCTAGCACCAATCTCCGGGTCGCCGGGAAACGCGCCGTCGATCATTGCCGTCATTGCCAGAGCCACCGCCGACACCTCCTCTCTCTCCTGCCACCCAGACCAGACCACTACATCCCTCGTCGCGGCTGCAACAGAACCAGAAACCTTTCAGCCAAGGCTGCCGCCTTCGCCGCATCTCCTGTTCACCGCCGGCGCGCCCATCGCCGTCGGGCCCGTCGTGGTTGCCCCTGGTTCTTCTCTGTAAGCATCACCTTACTTTCCTTTGGTGCAAAACCCCCTCGCTAGTCGTTTGCCCGCATGTATCGTGTTTGCTAACTTTGTTGTTTTGACTGTTGCCGGATTCCGGCCGTGCCGTTGTTTGGACCCGACGCTCCAGCGAAGTACCCTGGTCCGTGTGGTCCCGCTGTTCGCTGTTGGGACTCGATCCGAAGTCCGTGCACCCGTCTCGTGTTTTCTGCCGACATTGCATCCGTGCTTTCCGGTTTGCGAAACCGTCGAGGCAAGATTTCTTGCTACATGCTACGTTAAACTAATTAAATGTTTGACTCACAAACTTGCTATATCAACTAAATATTGCTACTTGTCTCATTAGACGAAATATGATATACATTATAATACTGCCACCTAAATCGTATTTTGCCACCGTAACCTCAATAACAACTACCTGCTAATCATTTTACTATTTAGAGGAAAATAGTCGCACACTTATATCTTTATTGCCTGCTGTTATTAATATTGCACTACACTGTGATTATTGCACCCCAAGGGTGCTTGAACCTGTTAATAAGAGAATACAAAGCATCACTGTGTTTACATGGAATAATATTGTTATTTGCCATTCCTGCTGCTGTTCCTTATCCGTTACTATACCTGTTATCAGCATACATTTGATTGCATTACATATTGACCGATCTTGAAACACCTGACACATGTACTGATACACCGGACATGACACCCTGTACATATCGACTCAACCTGTTGAAAAGCGACCTGACCTGTTACATGATTTCATGCCTAATGCCGACAAACCTGACCATTCCTGCTGTCTACCCAGACAGACCTACTTTTACCTGATCTTGTGTTGGCATTAGTCCTTGACTACTGAATACCCGACCTGACATACATAGCTTGGGGGTATGGGGAAATCAAAGGTGAAACCGACTTGTAACTCAACAGTTCGATACTTGTTCTGATCAGTCTTACGGGCTTGGCCAGTCCGGGAGTGATGATGCTGACATCACTCGTCCATCCTACTACCTACTTTTACTGCTTAGCGGCACGTCTCGGATTCAGCCCCGAGGACCTTGACCGTGGTCCCGGGCACGCACGGGATACTATTGAGTTACATCGACGATTCATCAATTGATTTCAAAGACTATAGAGTAGAAACTTGATAGGACAGTTTAGTCACCATTGCACATTACCCTGCTCTGTTATTTCTTAGTACTGCTTTATTCATGTTCATACCTGCATTGCTTATTACCATGTTTATATTATATTATTTGATGACATGACGCGCTGACGTCTGGGTTTTGCATGGCCCAGATTCCTTACCACTGTCGACGACCGAGCAGGAGTATTTCAGCCAGCAGGCTGAACTGTGAGTTCCTTAGGGTTTAGTGCATTTATTTTCATTTCATTTCCAGATGTGAGCCCGCATTATGGGACGTACTGTTTATTTATTGTATTGGATCATTTGCTTCCGCACTCATTGTTTATTGATTCTTGTTATTATGGATTTGGACATGTATTAGATTAGTTTATTATTTTTGTTCTTGATATCTTTACAACCGTAATGTGACTGTGGATGGATATTTCCTACCCACAGGTAGCATGGTTGGCTATGTCACGTGCCCAATCTTGCGTACTCTGGGAAGCGGGGCGTGACATGGTTCTTTTGGTATCAGAGCCATAGGATAGTCGGGTTGATTCTTTTGTAGTTGGGTATTGTACCCAACACACGAATCAGAATACCCGTGTTTAGGAAACATGTCCTGCCACCTTGACCGTTTTACCATCCTTGAATCATTCTTCCGGATCACGTCGACATGCAAACTTACTTTGCATTGTCAACTCGAAGACCTAAATTCTTGCTATCTCTAGGACTTAGGCGACTTGGGTGGAGTTAAGTAATTGCGGCTATGATACCGCGGCATAGCTACAATGCAGTACTCTATTTAAGTATCTTGGAGTTCTAGCCTTGATCTATACTCAGAATCTATCATCATGCTAATGTTGGGTACTTTGATTTCCAGGAATATGGCCGGTCAGAATTTGAAGATGGACCAAAGACGTGCGGTCTTAGCCGCCAGGCGTAGAGTGATAAGGGGATTGCTGGAAAATCTAAAGGAACAGACCGAGCTGGAACCAGCATCTGCACTGAACCAAACGTCTGTACGTAGAAGTATTCCGGTGAACAGGCGCAGCGTAGCACCAATGAAGAAAACAATTGCGGGTGATCGGAAAAGGAGCGTGATTTGTAACTACTGCCATATACCCGGACATGTGCGAAAGGAGTGTCGTAAGAGGCTGGGACTCTGTTTTAGATGTGGAGCGGCAGATCACGCCGTTAGTGCTTGTCCGTCGAAGCTTCGTACAAGGGATGATATTCAGAAGCCTCCGCAGAGACCGTTCCAAGGGTAGAGACAGTTGACTCAAGGATCTAATCAGGCTCGAGCTTTCACGTTGACAGTTGAAGAAGCTAAGGCATCAGGAGAAGGGGTTTCAGGTAATTTACTCGTTCATGGTTTTCCCGCATTGGCATTATTTGATTCCGGAGCATCCCATTGTTTTATGTCATCCAACTTTATAACTACACACTCGATTACCCGCACGACCCTGTCTAGTTTTGGGGACATACACACTGGGAATGGGAAAATCATAGCTAGTAAGGAATGTAGAGATTGTACAGTCGTTGTTTGCGGGCGGGAGCTTTTTGCAGGTTTCTTGGTGATAGATACGGGCAGTTATGAAGTAGTCTTGGGAATGGATTTTCTAGGAACTTTCCACGCACACATTTGACTGTATGGCAAGGAAGGGAATTTTCCAGATTTCCGGACACCCTGAATTTACTTTCACTGGAGGAAGCAGCTTTGTCGGGCCAGTCGAGTTTAGGGCTAGGCCGACAAACAGTGTTCTTGCGACAATGGAAGCGGATAGTAATGAAGAGCCGTCAGTTGTTCGCGACTTTATGGATGTGTTTGAAGATATATCAGGCTTACCGCCGAAGCGAGATGTGGAGTTTGCGTTTGACCTTATTCCTGGTGCAGCGCCAGTATCAAAATCTTATTATCCAATGGCACCGGTGGGATTGGAAGAAGTTAAGAAACAAGTTGGTGAATTACTCGAGAAGGGATGGATTCGAAGCAGCAACTCACCTTGGGGAGCTCCAGTTCTTTTAGTAAAGAAGAAGGATGGCACGAGAAGGATGTGCATTGATTATCGGGAATTGAACCGGGTGACTATTAAGAACAAGTACCCGATCCCTCGCATTGGAGAACTTTTGAGCAGCTTTGTGGCGCGAGGGTATTCTCGAAACTGGACTTGCGATCAGGATATCATCAGGTCCGAGTAAAAGCAGAAGACATTTGCAAGACGGCGTTTCGAACTCGATATGGACATTTCGAGTATTTGGTGATGCCCTTCGGAGTGACTAATGCGCCGGCAATATTCATGGATTTGATTAACAGGGTCTTTTCACCATACCTGGACCAGTTTGTTGTGGTATTCATTGACGATATTCTGGTATACTCGAAGAGTCCGGAGGAGCATGCTGAGCATTTAAAGATCGCACTGCAGACGCTGAGACAGGAGAAATTATTCGCGAAAATGAGTAAGTGCGAATTTTGGCTGGAAGAAGTGAAGTTTCTGAGGCATGTCGTGTCGGGCGACAGAATCGCCGTCGATCCCAAAAGGATTGCAGCAGTTCGAGATTGGCCTATTCCAAAGAAATGTTGCCGAGATAAGAAGTTTCCTTGGTTTGGCCGAATACTACAGGAGATTTGTGGAGAACTTCGCTCGTTTGGCAGAGCCGTTAACCAAGCTTACGCGTAAGGAGGTACCGTTTGTTTGGACGGATGGATGTGCATTGGCCTTCGAGACGTTGAAGCAAAAGTTGATAACCGCCCCGATCCTAACCGTACCAGATAATTCAGGAGGACTAGTGATACAGCGACGCATCCGGAAAAGGATTGGGATGTGTTCTGATGCAGAATGGGAAAGTCGTCGCTTACGCATCGAAACAACTGAAGACTCATGAGAAAAATTATCCGACTCATGACTTGGAGCTTGCAGCCGTGATCTTCGCCTTGAAGATTTGGAGACACTACCTTTTGGGCGAGAGAGTCGAAGTCTTTACAGATCACAAGAGTTTGAAGTACGTATTCACTCAGGAGGAGTTGAACATGAGGCAACGCAGATGGTTGGAGCTGATGGCCGACTACGACCTTGATCTTAAGTACCATCCGGAAAGTTAACGTTGGGCCAGATGCGCTGAGTCGGCTACCAGCAATTCAGATATTGACTGCACAGAGGGAGATCATTGCGGATTTTCGGAGATTTGACTTGGAGGTTGTGCTACCACATGCTATGGGGCAGTTGATGCAATTGCAAGTACAATCGTCCTTAGTTGAGAAGATTAAAGTGGCGCAATCGCAGGATCCTAGGATGCAAAAGTTTCGAGAGCAGGTTGAAGCCGGACTACGAACCGATTTACTGATCCACGAAGATGGTTCGTTGAGATATGGTAGCCGTGTGTGTGTGCCAAAAGGGGATGTGCGTGAAGAGCTTATGAAGGAGGCACACAGTTCAGCTTACTCTGTACATCCAGGAGGGACAAAGATGTACCGAGATATTCGACAGCACTTCTGGTGGGAAGGTATGAAACGGGAAATTGCTCGCTTCGTGGCTAAGTGCTTGGTGTGTCAGCAAGTCAAGGCTGAAACCCCAAAGGGTTGCTGGTTTGTTGCAACCACTTCCGATTCCTCAGTGGAAGTGGGAACATATAACCATGGATTTCGTGACGGCTTTACCGCGGAGTCTAAAGGGCAACAATGCAGTATGGGTGATTGTCGATCGGTTGACCAAGGCGGCTCACTTTATTCCTTATCGGGTTGGTCAATCGACAGAGACTTTGGCAGAGCAGTACATGCAGGAGATCGTAAGATTGCATGAAGTACCGGTGAGCATCGTGTCCGATCGGGACACTCGGTTCTTGTCGCACTTCTGGGGGAGCTTACAAGAAAGTTTGGGGACTCGATTGAAGTTTAGCATAGCTTATCATCCTCAGACTGATGGACAATCGGAGAGAACGATCCAGACCCTTGAAGATATGTTGAGAGCTTGCATGTTGGACTTCAAAGGTTCTTAGGAGGATCATCTACACCTGGTGGAGTTTTCGTACAACAATAGTTTCCAAGCGACTAGTCAGATGGCTCCGTTTGAAGCGTTGTATGGTCGTAAGTGCCGTTCACCTGTTTGTTGGGATGACGTTGGTGAACGAAGGTTGCTAGGACCAGATTTGGTGGTACAGACAGTCGAGAAGGTGAATACAATCAGGAAGCATATGAAGGCAGCTCAAGACAGACAGAAAAGTTGGGCCGACACGTCAAGAAGACCTCTAGAGTTCGCCGTGGGCGATTTGGTATTCCTGAAGATATCACCGACTAGGGGGGTGATTCGCTTTGGAAGTCGGGGAAAGCTTAGTCCTCGATTCGTTGGACCCTTCGAGATATTGGAGCGTGTTGGAGAGGTAGCGTACCTTTTGGCGTTACCACAGTCATTGGCAGGAGTGCACGATGTGTTTCATGTATCTCAACTACGGAGGTATGTTCGAGATGAGACCCACGTCTTGGATCATTCAGAGTTGACCGTACGGGAGGACCTAACTTTTGAGGAGCGACCAGTTGAAATCAAGGATCGAAGAGAAAAGGTTCTTAAGAACAAGGTTATCCCTCTTGTGCTAGTTTCTTGGGGTAATCGATCGCATGGAGAATCCACTTGGGAGCGAGAAGACGAGATCCGGCAGAAATTCCCTCACCTTTTCCACTAGTTAGCTATCTTGTATTCTTGGAATTTCGAGGACGAAATTCTTTTGTAGTTGGGTATGATGTAACACCCGAGCCCAAGAATACTATTTCTTTTGCTAGTTAAGTGTTATATATTGCTCATTCCAATTATCCTGATTGTTTGGTGCTTTTTGCAAAATTTTAACCGGTTAAGTCATTTTGGCACATAACAAATTTTAACTCCTAAAATGAAATTAAAATATCCATGTTGGCCTACTCGTCGCCACTAGTCGCGTGGTAGCGTCCGCGTGTCGAGATTCCGTCCCGTTCGGTGAAACGGGCAAGTTTGGACGACTACGTGCGCGTGCAAGTGTTCGACTTGGGGGCATGCATTTTAATCATTAAACACCTCTTTTCAAAATTTGGAACTCGCTTAAAATCCTATAATTTGAATTTGGAACATTTGGGCGCAACCCGGGCGCGACCCGGGCGCGATTTGGAAATGTTTCATTTAGCGCCAAAAAGGCCCATTTAATTAAATATCATAAAACTAAAATATATACGAATATATATTCCTTAACAGTTAAATCATTCAAATCCTTTCAAATTTTCCTTTTAAATCTTGCCTCAACCAATCAGGTTGCTCTCGTGGGCCCCACCCTATTCCCAATCTCTCTCTCTCTCCTCATCAAATCTCTCTCTCTCTCCCTCTATATTTATCTTCCTCACGTCCCCTACAGGAAACCATCGTGAGAAGGAACCCACGAGAACCCCGAACCCTAACACTAGCCTCCTCGTGACCTCGCCGCCGGTCCCACCGCGACCTCGCCGTCGCCGTTAACACCTCCTCAGCCTAGCCGCACCCTCCTACCTCCTTCCTCCGTCTCTTCCCGAGCCTGCAACCCAACCCCGACGACATCACCCGGCCGTAGATCTCGCCGTCGACGCCGCCTCCCGTCACCGACGACGCCTGCGACTCCCTCTCTTCCTCCTCGTCCCGACTTCGTCGTCGCCTTCCTCCTCCCCTCGCCGGACCACCACCAGACCCGAGCCCGACCCTAGCACCAATCTCCGGGTC
The DNA here is from genome assembly GCA_030015575.1 of Agapanthus africanus. NCBI lineage: Eukaryota > Viridiplantae > Streptophyta > Magnoliopsida > Asparagales > Amaryllidaceae > Agapanthus > Agapanthus africanus. The sequence goes on from CM057339.1 coordinate 858,118,751, forward strand.
ACCGGGAAACGCGCCGTCGATCATCGCCGTCATTGCCAGAGCCACCGCCGACACCTCCTCTCTCTCCTGCCACCCAGACCAGACCACTACATCCCTCGTCGCGGCTGCAACAGAACCAGAAACCTTTCAGCCAAGGCTGCCGCCCTCGCCGCATCTCCTGTTCATCGCTGGCGCGCCCATCGCCGTCGGGCCCGTCGTGGTTGCCCCTGGTTCTTCTCTGTAAGCATCACCTTAATTTCCTTTGGTGCAAAACCCCCTCGCTAGTCGTTTGCCCGCATGTATCGTGTTTGCTAACTTTGTTGTTTTGACTGTTGCCGGATTCCGGCCGTGCCGTTGTTTGGATCCGACGCTCCAGCGAAGTACCCTGGTCCGTGTGGTCCCGCTGTTCGCTGTTGGGACTCGATCCGAAGTCCGTGCACCCGTCTCGTGTTTTCTGCCGACATTGCATCCGTGCTTTCCGGTTTGCGAAACCGTCGATGCAAGATTTCTTGCTACATGCTACGTTAAACTAATTAAATGTTTGACTCACAAACTTGCTATATCAACTAAATATTGCTACTTGTCTCATTGGACGAAATATGATATACATTATAATACTGCCACCTAAATCGTATTTTGCCACCGTAACCTCAATAACAACTACCTGCTAATCATTTTACTATTTAGAGGAAAATAGTCGCACACTTATATCTTTATTGCCTGCTGTTATTAATATTGCACTACACTGTGATTATTGCACCCCAAGGGTGCTTGAACCTGTTAATAAGAGAATACAAAGCATCACTGTGTTTATATGGAATAATATTGTTATTTGCCGTTCCTGCTGCTGTTCCTTATCCGTTACTATACCTGTTATCAGCATACATTTGATTGCATTACATATTGACCGATCTTGATACACCTGACACATGTACTGATACACCGGACATGACACCCTGTACATATCGACTCAACCTGTTGAAAAGCGACCTGACCTGTTACATGATTTCATGCCTAATGCCGACAAACCTGACCATTCCTGCTGTCTACCCAGACATACCTACTTTTACCTGATCTTGTGTTGGCATTAGTCCTTGACTACTGAATACCCGACCTGACATACATAGCTTGGGGGTATGGGGAAATCAAAGGTGAAACCGACTTGTAACTCAACAGTTTGATACTTGTTCTGATCAGTCTTACGGGCTTGGCCAGTCCGGGAGTGATGATGCTGACATCACTCGTCCATCCTACTACCTACTTTTACTGCTTAGCGGCACGTCTCGGATTCAGCCCCGAGGACCTTGACCGTGGTCCCGGGCACGCACGGGATACTATTGAGTTACATCGACGATTCATCAATTGATTTCAAAGACTATAGAGTAGAAACTTGATAGGACAGTTTAGTCACCATTGCACATTACCCTGCTCTGTTATTTCTTAGTACTGCTTTATTCATGTTCATACCTGCATTGCTTATTACCATGTTTATATTATATTATTTGATGACATGACGCGCTGACGTCTGGGTTTTGCATGGCCCAGATTCCTTACCACTGTCGACGACCGAGCAGGAGTACTTCAGCCAGCAGGCTGAACTGTGAGTTCCTTAGGGTTTAGTGCATTTATTTTCATTTCATTTCCAGATGTGAGCCCGCATTATGGGACGTACTGTTTATTTATTGTATTGGATCATTTGCTTCCGCACTCATTGTTTATTGATTCTTGTTATTATGGATTTGGACATGTATTAGATTAGTTTATTATTTTTGTTCTTGATATCTTTACAACCGTAATGTGACTGTGGATGGATATTTCCTGCCCACAGGTAGCATGGTTGGCTATGTCACGTGCCCAATCTTGCGTACTCTGGGAAGCGGGGCGTGACACCATGTCAGTGCCTCAGGTAGCAATATATCATATGAATGAGGTATGCATGCATGAAACAGAATACATGTAAATGAAGAAACTGTTTTCATAAATTAGTGAGATTTCCTTCGTATTTTTAAACTGAGGTATCATAAATGAAATCAGTATCAACAGTGTCTAGCATCGACACAAAACATAAATCTCACTGTCTCGAAATATCAATGTCTCAATCTCAATATCTAGGGCGCCGTCAGTCCAGACCGGTCCCTACCATCCATCTCAAGACCACGACGGTATCCTCCGGATATCCGACGCGTCGGGTAATATCACCGGTAGGTAGTGCTCCCCAGCCAGGCTCAACGTCAACACCATATTCCTCTTGCCCCGGGGTATCATACCGGGCCCACCATATACCCGTGACGGTTCCTCCACTCCTCGACACGGATCTCCAAAACCACAGCAAACTCATGGTGGACGACACTTTACATCACTAGAAAACCGCAACATTTTATATTTTAAAAGATCATAAGTTGTAAATTTTGCGGCTTTCCCCGAAATCCAGAAATATCATAAATCTCAAGAAATCATCACAAGTGCATATGTCAATGATAATGAACTAGGCATGAACAACTGAATAACAGTATGCATGAAGTGGTAGGTAATAACTACAATGTCTAATATGACATATAAGGGAAGTACACTAATATCATGTCAACACTACTAGCTAACAATCTAAGTCAAGCAATTATATTCTCTAAAGTGTACGTGACATGGCAATTACCGATGAAGATGTGTGAGCCGGCAAGTAGGTGTACGTGGTACATATGCATCATCGGTAATGGTGCTGGTGTCCTAACAACATGATATCAATAATGGAATATGCAGCAAAATAAATATGCGAGGCAGAGCGAACAACAATAATGTGCGGGAGCTGAATACTAGACACAACGATAACTAATCTGCAATAATCTAATATAAGTCCTACAAATGGTGCCTTTTGAAATAACACGAATCATGGGGTTTTGAAAATAGGGGCTACGGTGTTTTTATGAAAAGATACGTCGTTTTTGAAATATCCGTAGATTCCCTTGAGATGTCTTTAAAAATGCCCACGATTCCTTAGTTTTTGAAATAGGTAAGAAGTCTAATCTAATCTAACAACTACACTAAACTATACGGCTGAACTAACAAGCTGAACTACAGGTAAGGAAACCGCCTATCATCTGAGTCGATACATATACATACCTGTATATGTATAGTCGGTGATCCCGCCTCAATAATATCATATCCGATACCATATCTATAATCAGGCATCCCAAGTCAAGAGTGCGGATCAATCATCAATATAGCTCGTACGTAAATCCGTCGTACGTCATCCCAATCTGGGTACGATTCAATATCACATTCATCATACTATTCACCTGGTATCCTCTTTATCAAATATCATGATCGGGGTACTGATCTACGTCTAGTACCATACTGATACCGCCTACGTATGCATGGACGTGTGTGAAACACTACGTCAAGGACCCGCTACAACGTCATGTCGTATCTAAGATACGAACCCTGCTATATCACCGATCTCACGGCCTCAAATCAAATCTTATCGACTCAGCTCAATCCCAAGTATCATCCTCAATCCGTATGTGAACACATAGTCCCATACCCATGTGAACACATAACTATAAAGAATCCCATGAGCACATATCAATAGGAATGTATGCAAGTATGTATGTGTGTATGTGTGTGTGTAACACTACCCTAGGGTTCGCAACACTAAAGTAATCCAACACACCAATATCCATCCTAAGCATCGTTATTAATCCCAAATAACATATAATAATTGTTGGTGTGTATACGCATCCGTATACACCACCACGGACTGCGGGGGTGCTATACGCCATCCACCCGACTTCCCCCCGTAGATATAAATCTACTCACCTGGTCCTCGCTAGCCGGTGCCGACGTCGCCACGCGCTTGCTTGTCGTCTCGAAGTCCACATGGGGGTACCTACATATCATAACGTACCATATCGCATTAAAACTAAATTCGAAATCGAAACGGCATACGAAAATCAAATCGGCACGCGTATCAAGCATAGGTCCAAACCTATCGCCCACGCATGCAGGAATAGTCAAACCAACCCTCGATGTCGATGTACGAACGTCAAACCATCGAGAAAATCCAATCACACTCATTTGCACATTCACGATCACTAATTTTAATAAAAACTAGGTTAAAACTCACAAAAACGCCAATTTCACTTAAGAAGTCATTTTTCCGAAAATCTAGCGAGCACAATTCGCCGTTTTTGTACAAAACACGATGTTTAAACAAATTTAGCGACCACAATATCCACTAAATATCATAACTAAGTCATATAAACCATTTCTATAATTTATTCTCATAAATTTGCCTCATTTCCAAAATCCTAGTTTGCAAAAATATCAATTTTTAACACCTTTTATAGCAAAATTCACAATTCATCAATTAAGCTTGGTTTTGCATGATCTAAATTGCTAAACAAAAAATTAAAATGTTAATAAAGTCATCAAAACCTTAATTAGATTTTAAATCACCCATTTGGAACCAAAAGCTAAAAACTAGTTTGCTTAAATGAAGCTAAATTGGATATTTTAATGTTACAATTAGCACTAAGCAACAAGATTACATTTTGCATGCCCTAAGATACAAAAATACATCACATAACCATGCACAATTGATCACCATTCAACTCCAAAACAAAACCCCACTTCAATTTCATAAACCCTAATCTTGAATTTGGACTCTAAATTTAAAATCTAAACTAAACCTTTCATTAACATAATTTGAAGTAATAACAAACAACTCAAAAAAAAAGAACAAGATTTATACCTCATAACCATCTTGAGATCAACATGAAACTTGTCTCCAAAATGCAAACTTTTCACCAAGATCCATGCTAGATAGGCTAAGGAAAAATGGGTAGGGCTTGGATTTGGATTTTGTGGGATTTCTTGTATTGATTTTTGGGCATAATATGAAGAAATTTTGAGGTGAAATGAGAAGAGAAAGGGGGGGCTGTTACTGCAGTGAGGATGGGAGGGGTTCGGCCAAAATTGAGGGGAGGAAGAGAGAGAGAGAGAATGAGGTTGGGGTGTGGGTTGAAGTCAACAAAGTCCACTTTATGTTAAATACCATACCTCATCAATTAATCTATTCATTCTTCTTTCTTTTCTTCTTCTATTTTTTTTTTCAAAAGAGAGGGCTGCTGGAATGTGGTGGTGGGGCCGGCCATGTGAGTGGGTGAGGATGAGAGGGTGTGTGTGTGGAGCAATGAACACCGAACACCAATACAATATGCACCAAAACCCTTTTATTTTCACAAAATAAGCCTTTTTCTTCAATATTATCTAAACCGTTTTGGCAAACAATTTTATTTCAAAAACCACATGATAAAATTTTATTTAATGTTTTATGATGCACAAAATTTGTTTCAACTCATTCCAATTTGTAATTTTCCCTAATTAATTGTATTAGTGACGGCTTAAAATAATAATAAAATAATATTTTTTTCAGAAAATTTGAAATTTCACCAGCGGCTCAATAAATACCAAATAATAGCAATTACATAGCTAGAATATGTATATTTAATTTTTATAATAAGATATTTGTATTTTGACTTTTTACCAAAACCCCCTTATTCTACCGATTTTTCGAAATTTCACCGAAACGATTTTCAAAGCGTTACAATCTTCCCTCCTTAAAGAAATTCGGTCCCCGAATTTAAATTCAAACTCCCCCAAATACTAAAACATCTAAGAAAAACCATCAAGTCGTCGGGGCTCCGAAATTGTAAATACTTAAAACAAATCGTAGCGCAGCGCATGCGCTTGAAGAATGAGCATATAACTCAAATCAAAACTCCGTCAAGCATCCCGCAATCATCGGAGTCATGGAGAAGACATCAATGCCAAATCCAAAGCAAAACCAATATGATATAACTCGAAACTATACATGTAAATATCGAATCTATATCTGTAAGTATCTGAAGGAAATGCATGCAAAATATATTCAGGTACTGTCCTCTGACTAGTCCCGCTCAGTACGAAAACACATAGCAATATCATAAAAACGTACTTCTCTATAAGAAATCAATCCCAAAATATGCACATGAATACTACGTGCGTCTGGTGCGCACGGAAATCAAAATCCATGAATGTGCCATACATGCGCACAGAAACAACATCTAAGTGCATCGGGTGTGCACGAAACATCTGTTGTAGGCAACATGTGTGCCTGACAGCAAAATCAGGTGCATCTGACACGCACGAAAAAAAAATCTCGATTTAGTGCATCTGGTGCGCACCAAAATCACCCTTCAAAACATGCGCCCAACATGCGCGAAAATCCAAATCAGGTGCATCCATCGTGCACGAAATCATGAAATCCAATATCAAGCGTCGAACATGCGCAAAATCCAATCAGGTGCACAAAACAAATATCGAGTATCACAATCAAAATCGAAGTCCAGTGCATCTAAGTGCACAAAAGGCGTATCACTGCACTGCAAGCATATATAAACTATACCGAGTGCAGGAACGAAATCGTGTGCATGCATACGCACAAAACCAACTCAACTGTTTAAAACCGTAAAATCACAAACATGTGAAACTAAAGAACGAAAACGATATCAAGTGCAACACTGTGCAAAGATCGTAAATCCTCAATCATCAAAATCAAATCATACGAATAAATCACCCAAAACATCGTAATCAATAATGGCGGAACAGTACCGCTCAAGTGCATTCTCTAAGAATCTCGGCCAACTGTCGCGGTCACTAGTGGGACGTCTCGTCGATGATCATGAACTCTGTCCTGCTGGTGTGCGTAACCATGACCACTCCTGGGTCAAGGTCTTCACTGTGAATTACCAATCTTTCGGTCCATCGGCTCATCGGCCCTGTCAGGTGTGCTAACGGGGACGATTCCGTTCTGGCACTTCTCTGGTCATCTCTTGGTCAATCATCGCGACCACTCGTAAGACAGCATATCACTGGCGTCGGCCTCTGGCTCTCTGAATGTACGTGACACATCTGATCCTGGGTGCAAGTATCATTGCAGTAGTGTCCTGGAAGGAATCCTGCTCACGGTCTCTTCCATGTCTCGTCTCTGCCAACTGTCCGGAAGTCATTGTCCTTTCCTATATCTGCATCTTGCTCTGTAACGGCTGCATACCCATCGCGACTCCTTCTGGAAGGTATATCCAGTACTCTGCCTCGGCATGCGCATCGCATCTCTGATGTCGGCGGAGTGGAACGTCATCTCATCTAGATCTGGTACGAACCTCTTACTTCACTTTTCTCTAATGTCGTCTGCTTTGGACTCGTCTCGTCGCGGCTGCATGGACTGAGCTCCAACGGCTATCCTCGTATCTGGAGTCTCCCAAGAATGCATCTAACCACCTAGCATCCGAATTAAGTCGAGCCATCCGATCGAGTCGTCAAAACCTCATAATCCCCCAAGAGCTCAACCTCTTGGGCACAGTTTAATAGTATCGAGTACATACCACAGCATCGGTGGTCCAGCCGTAGAAGGGCAAACCCAAGCCTCACTAGTGGCGCCGTAGAACTGCCGCAAACCCGAAGGTTCAAAGGCTTTCACACGGTCATTAAGTCGAGTTAGGGTTTCATTCTTCTAGAGGGACCATAGAATTGCCTGCATGTCTTTCCGACTACTTTAAACTTGGAATAATAGGTTTCTGACATTCGATCGTCTCAGTCGACTCCCAACGTCTCCACGTGAAGTCGTCTCTAGCTGGAATCAATCTATCTGATGACCTCGCATCGGGGTAGGCGAACGATCCATATGTCCTAGTCATTCATCCTTGATGACTAGCGACCTCCTATCATCTCTTAGTACAACTCGTCCTGCATTAATTCTAGCATCTGGGAAATATCTCGTCGTTCGCAGCAATAACTGGCTCGCTCGTCTGCACGCTGAACAGTGCCTCAATCATCAGGAGTAAGCAACACACCAACGGTCATCAAGATCTGGCTGGCCTCTATCATTAGCTCAATCCTCTAATGTCGATCAGCACATCCGAGTAACCTCATAAAGGCGATCCGCCAAACGCTCGTGGCGCGGAAACACAGTCAAAAGACACCTCTCTATAATCGGGTGTCGCCGGAATCATGCCCTGGTCAGTCCTCGTTCGTGCCGAGCTCGTGCTGACCGCAACTCTAGCCGTAGCTCTCCCTGCCCGTAATCGTGGCAGCAAAACCAAACTGGTACCGATGAGGCTAGATCAGGAAGGAATATAATACTGAACAAGGAAATGTACATCCTAAGGCTTCTTAAGTGGAGTGGCGTGTCGTAAATATGCCGCGGAACATACCAACGGTACGTCACTCTACTTTAGTCACCTATTCCATCAACCAAGGGTCATCCTACGCTCCGAAGGTAAAACCTAACGCTCTGATACCAACTTTGTCACGACCCGAAAGTACGGAACATGACCGGCACTTAAACTACGAACGTCTCGAGACGTACGTAATCTAAGTAAACCGAAAACCCAGAAATCCAAACCAAGAAGAGTAGTAGAGAGTAGGAAAAACCAATTTAAATCAAGTAGTTTTAATAGCATAAGCCGAATTATGCGGGTTTCTAAAAACATCAAAAATTTACTGAAAATTTCGGCAGAGTCTCCTTTGTAAATACTGGCCCCCAAACGGGATACAACATGAATAGTATACGAAATCAAGAAAAAGGCATCCCCAAGCGGGAGCTAGCTCTTCGTCAATCGACGGTCACAACCACACAAGCAATATAATATACAACGCCAACGGCGAGGATCAAAAACTCAAAAGGGAACTCAAAACCACCAGAAATATAACGAGCGACTCTAAGGTCGAAAGAATAAACAACACTGGTCTCTATCTCAATAGATACATGTTTGGTTGATGGAACTTCTAGATACAACAGAATAATGATATACAAGATAATATGATGGGTACGATACAAGAAAAAACCCACCTACTAGTAAGTCACCCGAATGAAACTGAGCCCGCAAAGCCGTAATGAAACCTGTACGGCAAACCTGCAAGAAACTGGGGCACAACGGGGGTGAGTTGCCAACTCGTGAATAGAAAAACATCTACGCACAGAAATCGCATAAATAACGCAACCTAGGTCAATGATCATAATATATCCTCAAATATAAGTATAACAGGCAGCCTATAACAATGGCTAGGGTAATATCTAACCCGAGTATAATTTCATGTGCCCGTGTCAGTGCCTCAGGTAGCAATATATCATATGAATGAGGTATGCATGCATGAAACAGAATACATGTAAATGAAGAAACTGTTTTCATAAATTAGTGAGATTTCCTTCGTATTTTTAAACTGAGGTATCATAAATGAAATCAGTATCAACAGTGTCTAACATCGACACAAAACATAAATCTCACTGTCTCGAAATATCAATGTCTCAATCTCAATATCTAGGGCGCCGTCAGTCCAGACCGGCCCCTACCATCCATCTCAAGACCACGACGGTATCCTCCGGATATCCGACGCGTCGGGTAATATCACCGGTAGGTAGTGCTCCCCAGCCGGGCTCAACGTCAACACCACATTCCTCTTGCCCCGGGGTACCATACCGGGCCCACCATGTACCCGTGACGGTTCCTCCACTCCTCGACACGGATCTCCAAAACCACAGCAAACTCATGGTGGACGACACTTTACATCACTAGAAAACCGCAACATTTTATATTTTAAAAGATCATAAGTTGTAAATTTTGCGGCTTTCCCCGAAATCCAGAAATATCATAAATCTCAAGAAATCATCACAAGTGCATATGTCAATGATAATGAACTAGGCATGAACAACTGAATAACAGTATGCATGAAGTGGTAGGTAATAACTACAATGTCTAATATGACATATAAGGGAAGTACACTAATATCATGTCAACACTACTAGCTAACAATCTAAGTCAAGCAATTATATTCTCTAAAGTGTACGTGACATGGCAATTACCGATAAAGATGTGTGTGAGCCGGCAAGTAGGTGTACGTGGTACATACGCATCATCGGTAATGGTGCTGGTGTCCTAACAACATGATATCAATAATGGAATATGCAGCAAAATAAATATGCGAGGCAGAGCGAACAACAATAATGTGCGGGAGCTGAATACTAGACACAACGATAACTAATCTGCAATAATCTAATATAAGTCCTACAAATGGTGCCTTTTGAAATAACACGAATCATGGGGTTTTGAAAATAGGGGCTACGGTGTTTTTATGAAAAGATACGTCGTTTTTGAAATATCCGTAGATTCCCTTGAGATGTCTTTAAAAATGCCCACGATTCCTTAGTTTTTGAAATAGGTAAGAAGTCTAATCTAATCTAAGAACTACACTAAACTATACGGCTGAACTAACAAGCTGAACTACAGATAAGGAAACCGCCTATCATCTGAGTCGATACATATACATACCTGTATATGTATAGTCGGTGATCCCGCCTCAATAATATCATATCCGATACCATATCTATAATCAGGCATCCCAAGTCAAGAGTGCGGATCAATCATCAATATAGCTCGTACGTAAATCCGTCGTACGGCATCCTAATCTGGGTACGGTTCAATATCACATTCATCATACTATTCACCTGGTATCCTCTTTATCAAATATCATGATCGGGGTACTGATCTACGTCTAGTACCATACTGATACCGCCTACGTATGCATGGACGTGTGTGAAACACTACGTCAAGGACCCGCTACAACGTCATGTCGTATCTAAGATACGAACCCTGCTATATCACCGATCTCACGGCCTCAAATCAAATCTCATCGACTCAGCTCAATCCCAAGTATCATCCTCAATCCGTATGTGAACACATAGTCCCATACCCATGTGAACACATAACTATAAAGAATCCCATGAGCACATATCAATAGGAATGTATGCAAGTATGTATGTGTGTATGTGTGTGTGTAACACTACCCTAGGGTTCGCAACACTAAAGTAATCCAACACACCAATATCCATCCTAAGCATCGTTATTAATCCCAAATAACATATAATAATTGTTGGTGTGTATACGCATCCGTATACACCACCACGGACTGCGGGGGTGCTATACGCCATCCACCCGCTCACCTGGTCCTTGCTAGCCGGTGCCGACGTCGCCATGCGCTTGCTTGTCGTCTCGAAGTCCACATGGGGGTACCTACATATCATAACGTACCATATCGCATTAAAACTAAATTCGAAATCGAAACGGCATACGAAAATCAAATCGGCACGCGTATCACGCATAGGTCCAAACCTATCGCCCACGCATGCAGGAATAGTCAAACCAACCCTCGATGTCGATGTACGAACGTCAAACCATCGAGAAAATCCAATCACACTCATTTGCACATTCACGAACACTAATTTTAATAAAAACTAGGTTAAAACTCACAAAAACGCCAATTTCACTTTAAAAGTCATTTTTCCGAAAATCTAGCAAGCACAATTCGCCGTTTTTGTACAAAACACGATGTTTAAACAAATTTAGCGACCACAATATCCACTAAATATCATAACTAAGTCATATAAACCATTTCTATAATTTATTCTCATAAATTTGCCTCATTTCCAAAATCATAGTTTGCAAAAATATCAATTTTTAACACCTTTTATAGCAAAATTCACAATTCATCAATTAAGCTTGGTTTTGCATGATCTAAATTGCTAAACAACAAATTAAAATGTTAATAAAGTCATCAAAACCTTAATTAGATTTTAAATCACCCATTTGGAACCAAAAGCTAAAAACTAGTTTGCTTAAATGAAGCTAAATTGGATATTTTAATGTTACAATTAGCACTAAGCAACAAGATTACATTTTGCATGCCCTAAGATACAAAAATACATCACATAACCATGCACAATTGATCACCATTCAACTCCAAAACAAAACCCCACTTCAATTTCATAAACCCTAATCTTGAATTTGGACTCTAAATTTAAAATCTAAACTAAACCTTTCATTAACATAATTTGAAGTAATAACAAACAACTCAAAAAAAAAGAACAAGATTTATACCTCATAACCATCTTGAGATCAACATGAAACTTGTCTCCAAAATGCAAACTTTTCACCAAGATCCATGCTAGATAGGCTAAGGAAAAATGGGTAGGGCTTGGATTTGGATTTTGTGGGATTTCTTGTGTTGATTTTTGGGCATAATATGAAGAAATTTTGAGGTGAAATGAGAAGAGAAAGGGGGGAGGCTGTTACTGCAGTGAGGATGGGAGGGGTTCGGCCAAAATTGAGGGGAGGAAGAGAGAGAGAGAGAATGAGGTTGGGGTGTGGGTTGAAGTCAACAAAGTCCACTTTATGTTAAATACCATACCTCATCAATTAATCTATTCATTCTTCTTTCTTTTCTTCTTCTATTTTTTTTTTTTCAAAAGAGAGGGCTGCTGGAATGTGGTGGTGGGGCCGGCCATGTGAGTGGGTGAGGATGAGAGGGTGTGTGTGTGGAGCAATGAACACCGAACACCAATACAATATGCACCAAAACCCTTTTATTTTCACAAAATAAGCCTTTTTCTTCAATATTATCTAAACCGTTTTGGCAAACAATTTTATTTCAAAAACCATATGATAAAATTTTATTTAATGTTTTATGATGCACAAAATTTGTTTCAACTCATTCCAATTTGTAATTTTCCCTAATTAATTGTATTAGTGACGGCTTAAAATAATAATAAAATAATATTTTTTTCAGAAAATTTAAAATTTCACCAGCGGCTCAATAAACACCAAATAATAGCAATTACATAGCTAGAATATGTATATTTAATTTTTATAATAAGATATTTGTATTTTGACTTTTTACAGAAAACCCCCTTATTTTACCGATTTTTCGAAATTTCACCGAAACAATTTTCAAAGCGTTACACACCTGAAACACCAAAACCGAGAGCCTAGAACACTGAAAAAATTGAAGCCAAAAACCCTAAATGGAACCGAGCAGGCCGGTTTTGGAGCATATGTGGCCGGCCATATCATGCTCAAATTGCTTCAAATTTTCACAGTGTTCATGTTATATCTCATACAACATTCTGCAGTTGCTAAAAAAAATTTTAGAAGCCATTTAAAATTCGACAGAAACTAGGAATTTGTATCGGGTGTTTCGGAGTTGTTTCAGTTTCGTTATTCTAACAAATATCGTTTAAATCTCTAGCTTGGCTCTGATACCACTGAAGGGTTCTGTAGGGCGGCAGCAAGGTTTCGAGAGGTATCGCCCATGCCAATTTCAAAAATTTGCAGTTCTAAAGAACCCTAATCTAGAATCTTAACTAGAGAATTAAACAATACAACATGCAAACATCTTTACATACTAAGTGAATGGGGAATACAACCTTTATAGACCAGTCATTCACTTCTAAAGCTCCCTTTAGTAGTCCCTTCGCTCCAAGTAGTGAACACCCGAACTCTACTAAGGGTTCACATGAAGAAATGAACAAGCTTGCTCGAAGTCTTCGAGGCCGAAGATGATCTACATCAAGGAGACTCAAGCTCATGCTACCTCTTCACTAATTATAGATTAGTGAAGAAAACACCATAAACTAAATGGCTAATATAGTAGAGGATGATGAAATAGGAAATGGGCTCACTTTAGATTTAATTTTCTCACAATATTTTCTCACTTAGAAAAAAAGCTAGCAAGCTTTTTCTCATGAAGAAGAAGATGAAGTGATGAAGAGAAATGAAGCTCATAAGGTGAGAATAGAAACCATGGGTGAGTTAGTGTCATACACTAACTCATGTAGAGAATAAACCATGAGTAATCAATAATGGTTAGGTTAATAAATATCTTCAAGTAAAATAAAAAGAGTGACTTGGTCAATGGTTCCACAAGATTCTACAAGCTTCAATCATGTGAATTTCCAACCATTTTTGATTTACTTTAAATAAATAAAACCCTTCATTATTAATAAGCATGGTGTGAGTCTCATACATCCATGAACCATATGGCATCAAGCATGACACAAAATAATGTACATTAATATATATCACATATATACTAAGTGTACATTAGTGAGAAAAAGAAATGTTTAAGTGAGCTAATATTAGTTAATGTAAGTTAATATATCAAATATATAATTATACATTAAATTATCAAATCAATACTTGATGTAATAATCCGGCTATATCACATACAACCGGCAAATATCAAATGTAACAATCTATCGAATCAACACTTGATCCGATAACCCGGCTATATCACATATAACCGACTGATATCACATATCGCGAGAATAAAATGCGGTATCACATACGCGCATTAATCTCGGTCCCGTACATATCACATATGTGCTCCTACTTCGTTTCGCATGAACCAGGAAACCTCTGTGTAGAACTCTAAAGACTCGTCAATACGCCGGTTGTAGGTGATGATCATATCAAACATCCACAAGTCGCAAGCGGTCTTCTTAACGTAACGGCAACCCGGGTATTGAGAGATCAGAAGATCAACAAGAAAGTCTGCTCATACTCCTGCGAATCTAATCAGTAACACTACTGTATAGTCCGGTCTCTTCGTCAGATATGTCGCATATCGCAGCCTGGGGGTAGTATAACGTCAGATCCCTATAGCCTGATAAGTCATGCCGATGCAAAGTCCATAACAGTTCGAGAAACTACTGATAACACTTACTAGTAAATCTCAGCAACTCTGTCCAGGGATTTCATGTTATGGCCAATCAAGCATAGTGCAACATCAACTCCCAATACCGGGAGAGACGAATCCCCTCCTATCGCTCATTGCGTCCATGTGACTCGAGACTGTACCCAAAAACCACATTTTTGCACGATTTTTTGACCGTGGTATGGTGAAAATCAAAGCACTGTGGGAAACACACAAGACTCTATGACGATCTCGGGTCGACAGACTAACATGTACCGGTGTCATCAGAGAATAGCTATCTAACGATAGGTATAATACCATCTAGGAGTTCTCGGCGAGTCCATTCAGTGTACCCAGTCTCCACTGAGCACCCATATACCTTCTCTGATGTCAAATACCAATGGATATGGGATCATCCATCGCCCATCATATGGGTCGAGAAGCGCATACGCTAGTCTACTCTGGAGTATCGATGCCCTGTCTCGATACTTCCATGACTAGGAACAATTATAGGGTGTACTTGTGGATTACCATTGGCCCCACTAGTATGATCTACATCATAGTCTTGGTAGTCAAGTATACATCCTAAGGGTTTTATCAACATGTGAGAGTAAGACAGCATCACTTATACAAGTCAACATATTAAGACAAAGAGCAACCAGATAGCATACTATCATGTCGAACAAGAAAGTCCTCCCTATATATGTCCAAGCATCCATTATAATATACATCTCATGTACAATAATGGCCTCTAAGGCATACATATAACTAACAAATCATAAAGTAGAGAGGAATTTAAAACAGTATAATAAGTAGGTTCGGTCAATACATCCATATTATTATCTTGATTAAGGCATGTCATTGGTTACTACCAGGAGAGAGAGAAGGATAATCACTTTGCGTGCACTCTTTGCAAGATTAGATTGGTTATTTTATCTAATCGGGATGGTTCCCACTGTTTTTATCAAATCTTCTTTCAAACCCTAAAAGGTAAGATTAGCCGGGATTAATTACACCCTACAAGTTCGCTAATCATTCGGCCAGGCCAGTGTCGGTACTCTGTGGGAGGTTCCCCGTGTTTTCGCACGGACCTAATTAAAATAAACCTCGTTTCCCTAGTAGCATAACCCCGTTGACACCATTCTAGACACCTACTAGATTAGATAATTGTAAAGTGCAAAATTCTCCCAGGAGTAACTCTTACTCGCAGTGGGTATCGGGATCCAACTATCATATAGAAGGTATGCAATCTCATTGCAAATTTCAACATTTGGAATTCCTGATAATGGTTTTTACCCCAAACCACTTATGGCCTTAAAAAGGTCAACAAATCATAAACTCTATCCAAGTTCAACCCATCATTTCTTGATTGAATTAAACCCACCCGTACGACCTTTAACAAGGTCAACAAAGCCGTACGACTACCCTAATCCAATCGCATCACATGCTGCAGATAAATACTAATCAGCTACCGCACACTATGCCTTAACAAGGTCAACAAACGCAGCACGAATACTAAATAGTACTTATCTGAAATGACGGAGGGCTATGCAGGTTTTTAAGAAAACCATGAGCGTAATGAACTTGATATCATTGTAGAATTGAGTGGTTTTGAAAAGGAGTGTTTTTGAGGCTTTTACTAGTTTCTCTAAAGAGGTCACTCCCGGTGAAGGGATTTCGGCTCTTTCCTCATCGAATGAGGTGCTGAATATTTTATAAGGAATACCTCTATGCAAAGTAAGAACTAAAAAAGCAATCAAAAAACAAAACCGAGTGGGTTGTAGCATTTGCTAGTTTTGCTAAAGAGGTCACTCCCGGTGAAGTGATCTCGGCTCTTTCCTCATCGAATGAGGTGCTGGATATTCATCAAGGAATACCACTGTGCAAAGCAAAAACTAAAGCTATCCTTTTTGAAAATTTGATTCTACAATATCTTTTGGTTTCTTTCTTTTCATTAATCTCATTAATGAAGTCCCATCATTTAATTTTTCCTAAACATTACAGAAAAATGAAATGAAAATAGAACGTACGCTTATGTCATCCGCATTCGCCACGGGGCCCCATCATGCACCATTAGGTTACTTAATTACCGGCAGAGCGGGGGCTGGACTAGCGCGGGTGCAAAACATAAGCAACGTTTATTATATATCATATATATAATATTGCATTCGTCTCACGCAATTATATGATCAACATCACAGAAATAAGCAACAGAAGCAACATATGAAATATTGGATATGCTAGGATGTCCGTATTTTAAATTTAGCCAATAATGTAAAACACGGATTCCACAGTCGTGATGAATAGCCAAACCTACATCCCTAGACCCCTACGAGAGTGGCAAGTAACCCTGTCAATTCTAGAGTTAGGAGACCCGATCTCAACTCCTTGAGATGGTCTCCCACTCGACTCTAGAACCCGGTTACTTGTGCTCTCCACCTTGGGTCTATCCTAATGCGGAAATGTAAATAATATACAACAGTGGTGACATTATCCTCAACCCGGAAGTTTCCCAATAAAAGAATATTACATACAGATTTTACATGAATGAAAATAAAAACCCTCATCTCACATAAAACCCCCCGGCTATTCTTTCACGACGATCCAATAAATCATATCAACAACACATGATATCACATATCATCAACGTAAGAAAATATGCGTATCTCTAAAACTTGTTGATATATAGCAACAAGATTGGGATACCCCACATATTACACTTACGGTCGCAGAAAAGAAAACAGAAAACTACAATAATTAGAATCCGCAATCTCCTTAGACATCATAAGCCCGGAATATCTCATATTCCGAATTTCATGCCTAACTTATAAAACTTGCATTTTAGTCTCAAATTGAAAACTCTTTTCAATTGGTTGTCGGATAATTCAACAAGATTCCCGACTTAGTGATCGTGTACAATACGCAACTGCGACGGTGTTTTGATCCGAATCAAAACATCGTGGCAATCGATCAATTGAAACTAAACAGCTAGCTTTACAATATACTAACTAGTTTTCATAAAACTAATTAATCCGAATTCTAATAATTGTATCACACACATCACAAAGCTTGTAAATAAACCGCGACATTAGAATTCCGCACGCAATTAGCAAACTTAACCAATTTTTCCAAAACACGAAAAATCCAGGGAGCTAAAGTTTTAAAACCGATTGTTTTAAGCCAATCCAGGAGTCGAAACGAACCCGAAACCCGCCCGAATCTTCACGGGGGCGAAGACCCAAAATACTCTATCGAATGGGAGCCTAGAGGGGGTACCCTACCCCCGAGGCCACCACGAGGTGGACAGGGGGTGAGGCATACCCGAAATTGCCTATGGTGGGGAAGTTTCGGCTCCCCACCGCCAAGACCACCTTGTGGTGGTCTTGGGGAGTGGGCCTGGCCGTTCGGTCTCCACCGGGCCTGGGATGCACACGCATCACCCCGATACTTCTCGTTTCAAACCGTGAGCCCGCGGGGGTGTGCAAACAACTCAAAATATCAATTTCGAAACTGTTTTTATCGGCAGTTTTTGCGCGACAAAAACTGCGGATTTCTAACGTCGCTAAAAGTTAACCTAATATTCTAGCTTGGCTATAATACCATGAAAGTCTATCTTAACACCACCATGAGGTTCTAGAGGCATCAAGCATGCCCCATTTTAATTTTTATTAGGTGCTAAGTTAGACTAACAAGATCATTACTAGATTATTAGGTTTTGTCTTTGTGATGTGATTAACTCAAGAGAAGAAAAGAGCATACAACCTTTGTAGTTCTAGTCCTTCTCTTCTAAAGCTCCGAGTTGAAGTCCACACAACTCTATAAGGCTTCTCTTCGAGTTGAATGACCATCTTTCGTGATCTTCGCACCAAAGACGATCCACCTGAAGTCCCTCTAGCCTATGCTAACTCTACACTAAACTCCTTTAGTGTAGCAAACACACCACAACAAATAGCTAGTGTGGTGTGGGATGGTGAAGTAGGGGATGTTAAAATCTCACAAGATTATGTTCAAGCTTCATGTAACGACCCCAAATTTCCTGTACAATTTTCTGTGCAAATTTTTCAAAATTAAAAGAAAAGGGTACTTTTGCCTGAGCACAAGTTAAATATTTGTTTTGCTAATTAATAGCAGTAGCTTATTGGTAATACCTTGCACTGCTGGACCAAGTCACCAGAGTTCAAATCCCATATCTCACATTATATTTTAATATTGTTTTATTTTGGATTTTTAGAATACCAACAGTTTACACGTGCATATATCACAAAAACCCTACTATACATGAAAAGTTAATTGTACCAAAGAGCCCACCAACCGACGGCACGCCCTTCGACTGCCGGACTAGGCCCGGCCGACTCGGGCCGCCGCCGCCGGCCGGACTCGGCCGGACCGCCGAGTCCCCAATATGGAAGATGTGGCTTTTCAGCTCCCCTATACACCTGCACACTTTAAATTATTGGATCGGTTCTAAAGAACTTTTAAAACACCATTTACTCCATTTTATTATATTTTTAATACAATTTATCACATTTTTTCATTTTAACTCTTCATCTACCCTAACTCTAGCCTAATCCTATAAATACCACTCCTAAACATTACCCCCTCACCCTAAAATTCTGAGCCAACTCTCAAGAAATTCCTAGAAACCCTAGTGTGCATTTGAAGTGAACAAAGAGGCGAAGCTCCAGCGAATTTTCCGGCGACAATCCTAGGAATTCCCGGCGATGAATCAACGCACCGGAAACTACGTCCACTTCCTCTCCCTCTCCTCTTTAAGCTAAACCCGTAAGTCCCCCCCCCCTCTTCTCTAATCTTGTTCTAAAAATACGAAATTTCAAAACCCGACGGAATCGGAGTTAAACCGATTTCCGATTCGGTTCTTCCTAAAATCTCACTTTTCCTTTAATCCAATCTTGTTTAACCATTACATGTTGACTATTAAATACCAACTAATCATATTGAACAAGTTCCATATCAAAAGAAATTGCTATTTTCATTTTACCGTACTTTTTCATTAAAATACCATATGGTTTCATTTTCGACATTTAAACATCACAAACTTGCTATACCTTTAAGTAGATCACGAGGTAATGACCTACCTCCTCACAACACTCATATGCAATATAGAACAATACCTTTCGGGAACATAGAATACGGGAAAACGAAACATTTCAAATAAATACCATTACTATTAAAACTGTTTTTTAAAATATTAGTATTTTACAAAAATCTTTGCAAAGCGCTGCTACAACCCATTTTGGGGAACCCGAATAGGATGGTGCGGATTATCGCACATCTCTGGGCTTAGTAATGCGAGATGCAGACCTCCGCAAGGAGCATTCGGTCTCGAGAGATTTAAAATACGACGTCTTATGAAAATGAGATTTTTAGAAATATAAAATATATATTAAAATTATTTTTATATAATTATGTATATATGTAACATTAAAATATCTATTTTGAAATAATATAAATATTCCAACTCTTTTAAAAAATCACAAGAATCACTTTATATTAATATACCATGAATTCCATACAAGTCAATATTACAAATAAATACCCTTTATTATGAATTTAGGATATTTTCACTAGAAATATCATAATTATAAAATCTACATTCATGATAACTCTAAAGACGATAACTAAATACTTGGGGAGTATTTTGAAAAGTATATAAAAGTATTTTTACATAAAACCCCCTCAAGTTCTATAAATTACCCTAAGGACCCTACTAAATATAGGTTTAAGCGGGACCAATCTCTTGAGCCTCGAGGAGCCGGAGAAGTGGGTGCTTGCCTATTTAAGATAGACAACTTAACAACGGTGTTATCAACACGGAAATCGTCTTTGAAAAAGACACAAATCCTGCCGCCCATGTGCAGCGGTTACCGATAACATCAAAACAATCAGGACTTCAATTTAATTTTCTAATTGTCTGACTTAGATTGAGTCTCTTTGATAATCTGACTTGAATATGATTCAAGTACACTCTACAATCTACAATCTACAATATTACAATTCAAAATGAATCCATGAATTCATATATTCCATATATTCAATCTATTCAATCTATATTGACCGAACCGAACCATGGATATACTTCCATTTACATGATTCTCCAGTTACATCCATTTTCATGATTCTCTAGTTACATCCATTTACTGATATCATGGTTTCGGCAAGTCATCCAATTATACAATATATATTAAAAGACAATACACGTTGCAATACAATTTACAATATAACAATACAATCAAGACATCATGGGGTTTAAGGGGTAGATTGGTACAGAAGGTGTTAAAAGTGGCACGAGACTGCAAGATTAAGACGTAATTACATCTATGCCATTGTTCCGTGGTATTATCGACGGAGCCTTGTACATTCCATTTGCCCTAGTCTTTAGCATATAGAGACTCCTCTCGTATACACTGGCATCCTTTTGTACCAAGCTACAAACAACAACGTTAACACTAAATACAACATTATAACAATATAATACAACTTTAAAAGCTACCTTCTCTTTCTGTCTATTCTATTTCTCTCTTATCTTTGGGACTTACCGAGCGATCTGTTCGCTGATGACATTCTCTTCTTTTTTCTTTGAATGTCGTCAGGTGATCTGGACACGTCAGAGATCGAGCCCAGCGCTGAAGACTTGGACCATTTCGTTGAAGGCCCAGAGCTTTAGTTCATTGTACACTTTTATTTCAGTACTTTTCCATTTCTGTTATGCCACTGTTAGGCATTGCTTTCATTCAGATGTATTTACTTTTCCATGTAATGTACAGAAATAATGTGAATAAATAAAGTTGTTTTTTTATTATATCTTGTCTCTTGTGCATTTATTTTTTTTATATTGCTTAGATACGCTTAGCGTATTTACTTCATAGTAAATACGTAGCGGCCTCGTCGCGCCCCCTTCGCCGTACACCGGGAAGCGGGGCGTGACAGGTTTTGTTAGCGGCCCATGCAGATCAGAGTTGTATGGAACACTACCATGCAGTTCTGTTCTGCGTGAACAACCTAAGCAATATAACACAAGAACCAGCAACTAAAACATTCATTACAATTTCTGTTCCTTGAATCTGATCATTTAATATACTTTGAATCTGTTCTAAACCAAAATTCCCTCACTTCTTTTATAATCTTACCAAAACCTTCACATTTTTCGTTCTTACACATTTTCTCATACACTATCAGTACTTCAGTCCCCAAACTTTTCTTGAAATTGTTACACTTTCTTTTTACAAATTTCGAGGACGAAATTTTTTTAAGGAGGGTAGAATGTAACAACCCCAAATTTCCTGTACAACTTTCTGTAGATTTTTTTTCAAAATTTAAAGAAAGGGGTATTTTTGCCTGAGCACAAGTTAAATATTTTTTTTGCTAATTAATAGCAAGAAGGAGCTTGTATCTCATTGGTAATACCTGCACTGGTGAACCAAGCCACCAGAGTTCAAATCCCATACCCCACATTATTTTTTAATATTGTTTTATTTTGGATTTTTAGAATACCAACAGTTTACACGTGCATATCTCACAAAAACCCCACTACACATGGAAAGTTAACTATACCAGAGAGTCCACCAACCGACGGCACGCCCTTCGACCGCCGGACTCGGCCCGGATCGGCCGAATCGGCCGGCGGACCGGCCGACTCGGGCCGGCGGCCGGACCGCCAAGTCCCCAACATGGAAGATGTGGCTTTTTAGCTCCCCTGTACACCTGCACACTTTAAATTATTGGATCGGTTCCAGAGAACTTTTAAAACACCATTTACTCCATTTTATTACATTTTTAATACAATTTGTCACATTTTTTCATTTTAACTTTTCATCTACCCTAACCCTAGCCTAACCCTATAAATACCACCCCTAAACACTACCCTCTCACCCTAAAATTTTGAGCCAACTCTCAAGAAATTCCTAGAAACCCTGGTGTGCATTTGAAGTGAACAAAGAGGCGAAGGTCCGGCGAATTTTCCGGCGACAATCCTAGGATCTCCCGGCTACGAATCGACGCACCGGAAACTATGTCCACTCCTTCTCCCTCTCCTCTTTAAGATAAACCCATAAGTCCCCCTCCCTCTTCTCTAATCTTGTTCTAAAAATACGAAATTTCAAAACCCGACGGAATCAGAGTTAAACCGATTTCCGATTCGGTTCTTCCTAAAATCTCACTTTTCCTTTAATTCAATCTTGTTAAACCATTACATGATGACTATTAAACACTAACTAATCGTATTGAACAAGTTCCATATCAAAAGAAATTGCTATTTCCATTTTACCGTACTTTTTCATTAAAATACCATATAGTTTCATTTTCGACATTTAAATATCATAAACTTGCTATACCTTTAAGTAGATCGCGAGGTAATGACCTACCTCCTCACAACACTCATATGCAACATAGCACAATACCTTTCAGAAATATAGAATACGGGAAAACGAAACATTTCAAATAAATTCCATTACTATTAAACCGTTTTCTAAAAGATAAGTATTTTACACAAATCTTTGCAAAACGCTGCTACAACCCATTTTGGGGAACCCGACTGGGATGGTGCGGATTTCCACACATCCCTGGGCTTAGTAGTGTGAGATGCAGACCTCCGCAAGGAGCATTCGGTCTCGAGAGATTTAAAATACGACATCTTTTGAAAATAAGATTTTTAGAAATATAAAATATATATTAAAATTATTTTTATATAATTACGTATATATGTAACATTAAAATATCTATTTTGAAATAATATAAATATTCCAACTCTTTTAAAAAATCACAAGAATCGCTTTATATTAATATACCATGAATTCCATACAAGTCAATATTACAAATAAATACCCTTTATTATGAATTTAGGATATTTTCACTAGAAATATCATAATTATAAAATCTACATTCATGATAACTCTAAAGACGATAACTAAATACTTGGTTAGTATTTTGAAAAATATATAAAAGTATTTTTACATAAAACCCCCTCAAGTTCTATAAATTACCCTAAGGACCCTAGTAAATATAGGTTTAAGCGGGACCAATCTCTTGAGCCTCGGGGAGCCGGAGAAGTGGATGCTTGCCTATTTAAGGTAGACGACTTAACAACGGTATTATCAACACGGTAATCATCTTTGAAAAAGACACAAATCCTGCCGCCCATGTGCAGCGGTTACCGATAACATCAAAACAATAAGGATTTCAATTTACTTTTCTAATTGTCTGACTCAGATTGAGTCTCTTTGATAATCTAACTTGAATATGATTCAAGTACACTCTACAATCTACAATATTACAATTCAATATGAATTCATGAATTCATATATTCCATATATTCAATCTATTCAATCTACATCGACTGAACCGAACCATGGATATACTTCCATTTACATGATTCTCCAGTTACATCCATTTTCATGATTCCCCAGTTACATCCATTTACTGATATCATGGTTTCGGCAAGTCATCCAATTATACAATATATATTACAAGACAATACAAGTTGCAATACAATTTACAATATAACAATACAATCAAGACATCATGGGGTTTAAGGGGTAGATTGGTACGGAATGTGTTAAAAGTGACACGAGACTTCAAGATTAAGACGTAATTACATCCATGCCGTTGTTCCGTGGTATTATCGAGGGAGCCTTGTACATTCCATTTGCCCTAGTCTCTAGCATATAGAGACTCCTCTCGAATACACTGGCATCCTTCTGTACCAAGCTACAAACAACAACGTTAATACTAAATATAACATCATAATAATATAATACAACTTTAAAAGCTAGCTTCTCTTTCTGTCTATTCTATTTCTCCCTTATCTTTGGGACTTACCGAGCGATCTGTTCGCTGACGACATTCTCTTCTTTCTTCTTTGAATGTCGTCAGGTGATCTGGACACATCAAAGATCGAGCCCAGCGCTGAAGACTTGGACCATTTCGTTGAAGACCCAGAGCTTTAGTTCATTGTATACTTTTATTTCAGTACTTTTCCATTTCTGTTATGCCACTGTTAGGCATTGCTTTCATTCAGATGTATTTACTTTTCCATGCATTGTACAGAAAGAATGTGAATAAATAAAGTTGCTGTTTTATTATATCTTATCTCTTGTGCATTTATTTTTTTTATATTGCTTAGATACACTTAGCGTATTTACTTCATAGTAAATACGTAGCGGCCTCGTCGCGCCCCTTTCGCCGTACACCGGGAAGCTGGGCATGACAGGTTTTGTTGGCGGCCCATGCAGGTCAAAGCTGTATGGAACACTACCATGCAGTTCTCTTCTGCGTGAACAACCTAAGCAATATAACACAAGAAACAGCAACTAAAACATTCTTTACAATTCCTATTCCTTGAATCTGATCATTTCATATACTTTGAATCTGTCCTAACCCAAAATTCCCTCACCTCTTTTACAATCTTACCAAAACCTTCGCATTTTTTCGTTCTTACACATTTTCTCATACACTATCAGTACTCCAGTCCCCAAAATTTCCTTGAATTTGTTACACTTTCGTTTTACAAATTTCGAGGAGGAAATTTTTTTAAGGAGGGTAGAATGTAACAACCCGAAATTTCCTGTACAACTTTCTGTAGAATTTTCTTCAAAATTTAAAGAAAAGGGTAATTTTGCCTGAGCACAAGTTAAATATTTGTTTTGCTAATTAATTGCAAGAAAGAGCTTGTAGCTCATTGGTAGTACCTGCACTGCTGAACCAAGGCACTAGAGTTCAATTCCCATACCCCACATTATTGTTTTATTTTGGATTTTTAGAATACCAACAGTTTACACGTGCATATCTCACAAAAACCCCACTACACATGAAAAGTTAACTGTACCAGAGAGTCCACCAACCGACGGCACGCCCTTCGACCGCCGGACTGGCCTGGATCGGCCGAATCGGCCGGCGGACCGGCCGACTCGGGCCGGCGGCCGGACCGCCAAGTCCCCAACATGGAAGATGTGGCTTTTCAGCTCCCCTGTACACCTGCACACTTTAAATTATTGGATCGGTTCTAGAGAATTTTTAAAACACTATTTACTCCATTTTATTATATTTTTAATACAATTTATCACATTTTTTCATTTTAACTCTTCATCTACCCTAACCCTATAAATGCCACCCCTAAACACTACCCTCTCACCCCAAAATTCTGAGCCAACTCTCAAGAAATTCCTAGAAACCTTAGTGTGCATTTGAAGTGAACAAAGAGGCGAAGCTTCGGCGAATTTTCCGGCGACAATCCTAGGAACTCCCGGCGATGAATCGATGCAGCGGAAACTATGTCTATTCCCTCTCCCTCTCCTCTTTAAGCTAAACCTGTAAGTCCCCCTCCCTCTTCTCTAAAGGTGTTCTAAAAATACGAAATTTCAAAACCCGACGGAATCGGAGTTAAACCGATTTTCGATTCGGTTCTTCCTAAAATCTCACTTTTCCTTTAATCGAATCTTGTTAAACCTTTACATGTTGACTAGTAAACACTAACTAATCATATAGAACAAGTTCCATTTCAAAAGAAATTGCTATTTCCATTTTACCGTACTTTTTCATTAAAATACTATATAGTTTCATTTTCGACATTTAAACATCACAAACTTGCTATACCTTTAAGTAGATCACGAGGTAATGACCTAGCTCCTCACAACACTCATATGCAACATAGCACAATACCTTTCAGGAACATAGAATACGGGAAAACGAAACATTTCAAATAAATACCATTACTATTAAAACCATTTTCTAAAAGATTATTATTTTACACAAATCTTTGTAAAGCACCGCTACAACCCATTTTGGGGAACCCGACTGGGATGGTGCGGATTATCGCACATCCCTGGGCTTAGTAGTGAGAGATGCAGACCTCCACAAGGAGCATTCGGTCTCGAGAGATTTAAAATACGACATCTTATGAAAATGAGATTTTTAGAAATATAAAATATATATTAAAATTATTTTTATATAATTATGTATATATGTAACATTAAAATATCTATTTTGAAATAATATAAATATTCCAACTCTTTTCAAAAATCACAAGAATCACTTTACATTAATATACCATGAATTCCATACAAGTCAATATTACAAATAAATACCCTTTATTATGAATTTAGGATATTTTTACTAGAAATATCACAATTATAAAATCAACATTCATGATAACTCTAAAGACGATAACTAAATACTTGGTTAGTATTTTGAAAAGTATATAAACGTATTTTTACATAAACCCCCTCAAGTTCTATAAATTATCCTAAGGACCCTAGTAAATATAGGTTTAAGCGGGACCAATCTCTTGAGCCTCGGGGAGCTGGAGAAGTGGGTGCTTGCTTATTTAAGGTAGACAACTTAACAACGGTGTTATCAACACGATAATCGTCTTTGAAAAAGACACAAATTCTGTCGCCCATGTACAGCGGTTACCGATAACATCAAAACAA
Organism: Agapanthus africanus; assembly: GCA_030015575.1. Taxonomy (NCBI): domain Eukaryota; kingdom Viridiplantae; phylum Streptophyta; class Magnoliopsida; order Asparagales; family Amaryllidaceae; genus Agapanthus; species Agapanthus africanus. The sequence continues at coordinate 858,145,732 of CM057339.1, forward strand.
TCAGGACTTCAATTTACTTTTCTAATTGTCTGACTCAGATTGAGTCTCTTTGATAATCTGACTTGAATATGATTCAAGTACACTCTACACTCTACAATCTACAATTTACAATATTACAATTCAACATGAATCCATGAATTCTTATATTCCATATATTCAATCTATATTGACTGAACCGAACCATGGATATACTTCCATTTATATGATTCTCCAGTTATATCCATTTTCATGATTCTCCGGTTACATCCATTTACTGATATCATGGTTTCGGCAAGCCATCCAATTATACAATATATATTACAAGATAATACAAGTTGCAATACAATTTACAATACAAAAATACAATCAAGACATCATGGGGTTTAAGGGGTCGATTGGTACGGAAGGTGTTAAAAGTGGCACGAGACTGCAAGATTAGGACATAATTACATCCATATCGTTGTTTCATGGTATTATCGACGGAACCTTGTACATTCCATTTGCCCTAATCTCTAGCATATAGAGACTCCTCTCGTATACACTGGTATCCTTCTGTACCAAGTTACAAATAACAGCGTTAATACTAAATACAACATTATAACAATATAATACAACTTTAAAAGCTACATTCTCTTTCTGTCTATTCTATTTCTCCCTTATCTTTGGGACTTACCGAACGATCTGTTCACTGACGATATTCTCTTCTTTCTTCTTTGAATGTCGTCAGGTGATCTGGACACGTCAGAGATCGAGCCCAGCGCTGAATACTTGGACCATTTCGTTGAAGACCCAGAGCTTTAGTTCATTGTACACTTTTATTTCAGTACTTTTGTATTTCTGTTATGCCACTGTTAAGCATTGGTTTCATTCAGATGTATTTACTTTTCCATGCATTGTACAGAAAGAATGTGAATAAATAAAGTTGATGTTTTATTATATTGTCTCTTGTGCATTTATTTTTTTATATTGCTTAGATACGCTTAGCGTATTTACTTCATAGTAAATACGTAGCGGCCTCATCGCGCCCCCTTCGCCATACACCGGGAAGCGGGGCGTGACACTTCATGATTCACATCTCATGTGAGGGTTGAAGCTTGAACCATGACATTTGAAGAGGAAGATGAAGCTGAAGAGGAAGATGAAGCTGAAGAGCAATCATGGGAGCAACTCAAGAAAAATGGCTAAGTGTTGAGAATGAGACTAGAATGAATGGCAACTCTTGACCCCCACTCATTCAAGTATGGAATTTTGCAATATAAAATTGCAACCATACTTGAATAGTGAGTCAAGATGAATAAACTATGAATAAAGCCCATGCTTGCAACCATGCTCTCATTTTCCACCTCTTTTTCTATTTTTCTCAAAAATAGAAATCATGCCATGCTTTATTATAAATATATATATATATATATATATTATGAAGAATAATTAGTAAGCTAATGATATTAGTTAAGATATAATTATATCACATATAATGTATATTACATTATTAAATCAACACTTGATTTAATAATCCGGTTATATCACATATGACCGACTAATATCATATATCTGTATATCACATTATCAAATCAACACTTGATTCGACAATTTGGTTATATCACATATAACCGAACCGATAACAGATAACTGTCAGATTACAATACGGTATCACATACATGTATTTCATCGGGTCCACACACATATCACATATGTGTCCTACTTCGTTTCGCTTGAACCAGGAAACTTCTGTGTAGGACTCTAAAGACTCGTCAATACACCAGCAATAGGTGATGATCACATCAACCACCTACAAGCCGTCAGCGGTACTAGCTGGACGTAACGGCTACCCGGGTATCGAGCGATATGAAGATCAACAAGCAAGCTCGTCCATACTCTCCATGAAGCCTAACAGTAACACTACCGTACAGTCTAGTCTCTTCGTCTGATATTGTTGGATATAGTGCCCTCAAAGTCAATTATTGGATCGCAGGCACGTGATTGCAATGATTGATGGAGGACCTATACCGGCAGGACAGTCTTACTCAAGATAATAATATGCTATCTGGTTTATCTTTATCATTGTGTACATACTTCAGGTGATATTACAGATCACTATTACACGTTGATAGAGCCCTTAGGATTCTTGCTTGACTACCAGCAGTATGATGGCGATCACATACGTGCGAGTTGGGTAGTCTATAAGCACATCCTTAAAAGTGGTCTCTAGTCGTGGGAGTTTCGAGACTGGGCATCAATACTCCATTAGTAGACTAGTGTATACAGTCGAGACCCCGACGAGGGGCGGTTGCCGGTCTCACAAGCCATTGGTGTTAGTTGGTTCACCTAAGATGTATACAGGTGCTCATTGGGTTATGAGTACACCGGACAGGACTCGCCGGGAACTTGCTAGTTGGTTTATACCTGTCGTCAGATAGCAGTTCCCTGGTGACATGTGTACAGGTTAGTCTATCGACCTGAGATCGTCATTTGTCTCGTGTGAGTTCCCACTGTGCTTTGATTACTACCCTACCACGGCTCAAAGGAGTCGTGCAAACATGTTTTAGTTGGGTACAGTCCCGAGCCACATGGAGGCAGTGAGCGGATCGGCAGGGGTTTCGTCTCTCCCGGTATTGGGGGTGAGATCGCGCTGTGTCTGGAGAGCCATTACACAAAGTCCTTGGCCAAGGCAAGTGAGATTTACTGGGAGGTATTCCAATAGTATCTCAGCGTGTTCTGGGCTACACTCCGATACGACTTGTACCGCTTTTGGAGGTCTGACGTTTACCAGCCCCCTATGCCCGAGATGCGATACTCATAGAAGAACGGACTGGACTGTACGGATATTGTCACTGACAGGCTCAGTAGGGTTTCTGGATGAGTTCGCTCATCAGCTTCCCTTTTGGTCAATACAAGGGCAGCCGTTACGTACAGCTAGTACCACTGACGTGCTTGTGGTTAAACCCACTGCCAGCGTATTGATGAGTCTTTAGAGTCCCCACAGAGAGTTTTCCCAAGTTCGGGCAAAATGTTGTAGAGGCCGTATGGTTTTATGGCAGGGTTCGATCATATACGTTCACTCGTACACGGATCATGATAGGACGGATCATACTAGTGAGCTTTGGTTTAAGCCGGATCCTAGTATTGGATTTGTTGGATTACTTAAGTCTCATTGCATTCGCATTCAGTCGGAATGCGGATGCAGGTATGTATATACAGGTGAGGGGTATCCTTATGATCCGCCATGAGTTTACTTTAGTTGATGCCATATCTTTTTATTGTCATAAACATTTGGATTAATGTTTATTTGGTGGAAATTGCGAGTAGTTGTCATGATTATATGCATTAAATGTGCCATATGCTTCATTGGTGACTCATGGTATGTTTTATTGTGCCATGAAAATTATCTTGATTGATTAGTGGTGTAAGATGAAAGGTAGAGAGAGAGGGCAGCCACATGTATGGGGTTAGCTCTTGAGATTATCGTTCTAAGCCTCTCTCAATTTTTCATCTCATACAAAAGAGCAAGCACTTCTTCTTCCCTAGCTTTTTCTTTGAGCTCACAATCTCCATCAATGGTATTTTCTTCAACCTCCATCCATACAATCTTATATGTTGAGAATCAATGGATGTTTAGATATAAAGTTATCACACACATTCTCTACTTCACCTTGGACATGTCGGCTAGCAAACTTCATATCCGAGTTGCTTCGGTTTGAAGCGGGAGCCCGTAAAAAGACTTCTTGACATGGTGCCCTTTCGACGAGGAGACCGAAGATCGAGCGAGATCGGAGATGCCGCGAGGAGCTAAAGATGGTGGCTAAAGACCGAAGGACACGGATCGATCGGTATAGCCATTCTATCATTTTAGTAGTTAGCTAGTTTAGTGTTAATGGTACGATCCGGGTAAAAGTCTGCGTTAGCGCCAGTTTCGTAAAAAGTTTTTGTTTCCGCATTTGGCCTCGGATTGACGGCCGGGGCGCTACCGTAGACTTACACGGTATAAGAGCCATGTCATTAACATTTTACTAGTTGGTTTAGATAATGTTAAAGTATCGAAACCGAAACAAACCCAAACACTGCCCCTGAACTTTGCAGTTTCTGTTGTTTTTTAAAGTGTCCAGAAAAAGTATTTAAACATGTGCAGAAGACTACTGAAGGGACTACAAGACCACACCCCAAAGACGACCCCCATCCCTTGGATTTAGGCCGAGCACATGCTCCCAAAATCCGAGGAGGCTGGCCTATTTTGGGCTTCTGGGGTTCATTTTTTGGGTGTTGTTTGGTTTGTGGTAAGTTGGTACAGTGGTGCCGTTTGTTTAGCCCAGTTTGGATATGATTTTATAAGGTTGTTTGGGCTATTCGGGGGTTATTTCGAAGTCGATATTTTCTAACATTGTTTAAAGTTTGCAGTGCATTACATTACTATCTGTGACCGTGAATGTCATTCGAGCGGTAAATCTTGTTTAATTGCTATAGTCCTTTTAGACGGGTTTTGCGAACGTGACATTCATGTTGATGTTCTGTGTTGTGCTGTGTTGTTGCGGATTTGTCGTGGTGGATAGCTTGTGTGCAATGGTAGTACAGTTTGGATTTATTTGTACATTTGATATCGTGGGGTGAGCGTCCGACATGTGGACTGTCGTCACTGCCTGTTTGTATATTATTCTTTTGGGGCACGACTGGGTTGAGGTCGATATCACCGTTGTACATATTTTCTTTTCAGTACTAGGATTACCCCACGGTGGAGTGCACGGATAGCCGGGTTCTAGAGGGCAACGGGCCCGCATATCATGGCTTTGAGACGGAGGGAGCTTCACTCTAGAATTGGCGGGCTATTCGCCGCACTCGTAGGGGCTATAGGTTGAACTAAGGTGGGGTGCTCAAGTTACCGGATTCCGTGAGGTGCTGGGTGGTCCATTCACTTTGCTGAAGGGGGCTAACTCGCTTCTGGTTTTGGCGGGTAACTTGCCGCACTCGTAGGGGTCTAGGTTTTCATTGCATAGGCTATCCACACGACCAGGGGAACGTCAGGTTTCACTTGTGGCTCAAAGGAAACCCGGGGATCCCAGATTATCTGTATTGTTCTGTGATACTTATTAATTTTCTGTGATGTTGCATTTATAACGCCTGTAACGATTATTATATATTGATATATATACTAGTAGATGTTGTATATGTTTTACACCCGCACTCGTCCAGTCCCCGCTCTGTCGTTAGTTAAGTAACCTAACGGGTGATGACGGGACCCAGTGGCGAATGCGGATGGCATATACGTACATCATATTTTCATTCTTTTATAGTGTGATCAATTGATGGGACTGCATTGATTCGGATCAATGCAACCTAAACAAACCTGTTTGATGTTGTTGGAATATTTTTCAAAAAGCTGTTATTACAAGGACATTTTCTTTTGTTTTGCACAGTGGTATTCGGTTATGAATATCCAGCACATAATTCTATGAGGCAAGGGCCGAGGTCCCTTCATCTGGAGTGACCCCTTGGACAGAGGTTTGCGTCAGGGTAATAACTTCACTATAGTCGATTACCTTTTGCTTTGCATCTCGGTATTCAGTTGGAATATCCTGCAACTCATTCTATAAGGAAAGAGCCGAGATCCCTTCACCGGGAGTGACCTCTTTAGCAAAGGTTTTCACCACTATATATTTGTAAAAAGTTATCCGGTTCCTTCAACGATATCAAGTTCATTACGTTAAAGGTTTTTCGCTAAAAACCATTCGTAGCCCTTCGTTATTTCAGACGGGTAGCACTTAGTATTCATGCTATGTTTGTTGACCTTCGTCAAGGCATAGTGTATGGTAGCTGTTTGTTACCTTTCTGTTGCATAGATAGATGCGTTGGTTTGGGACAGTCGTACAGCCTTGTTGACCTTCATCAAGGGCTTGTACGGGTGGGTTCAAATTAACCTGGACAATGACGGGTAGAACTTGACATGTGACTTATGATTTGTTGACCTTTGTCAAGGTCATAAGAGCATGGGGTAAAAATCATATCGGGAGTTTCAAACATACAGGAAACTTGCCAGATATGCGCATACCTTCTGGAGTGTGATAACGTGAGTGGATTCCATCACGTTATCATGCGATGATAGTTGGATCCTGATTCCCACTGATGAGTTGGTTTACTCCTCGGGTGATCCCGACTAATTCTTCTTTCAGGTTTGGAGGAGAATTTGAGGATACAGTGGGAGGCTTCCTGATTAGATAAATTGATAACCATTCTGATCTAGGTTAGAGTGTACGCAGAGTGTTTCCTTTCTCTCTCTCTTGGCAGCGACCATGACCCGACCCTTGACTATGACTCAGTGACCAAGTTAATCGAACTTTCTTAAAACACTGGCTTTTGAATTGTCTGAGTTGCATACATCATTGCCACTCCTTCTTTTACCCTTTGTATTTCTCCAGAACACCCCGTATTACTACGAATATCCACTTCCATTGGATAAATCCATCGTATGGTTATATACGAACTCAAAGGAACTTGTTCTAGATTCGAGAATGGATTCTGGTTCTGGAAAGATTGAATAGGACTATTCAGTTGTCTTTTCATTTTACCTTCTCTCAGGTTGTGAGGGCTCCTAGAATTAGGAGAGAGTACACCTATTACACTTATTGGATAGTCTTCTTCCATACCATAGGCAGGTGCCAAACGGTAGGGAATGAAGAAAGCCGATTAGCCTAAGTATGGTGTACAGAAGGTAATAAGTAAAGTCAAATAAAAGGATCAGAAAGAGGGCAAAGTAAATTGCAACTGCTATCATTCACGCCCAAACCACGTATTTCATCGCCACTCCTATTTCATCTTTGTATTTCTCCAGAACACCCCGTATCACTACGAAGATCCAGAGTTATTGGATACTCCATCGTATGGTTATATACAAACTCGAATGAACTTGTTCCGGTTCGGGGCTGGATTCTGGTTCAGGAGAAATAGGAATAAGGTTTATTCAGTTATCTTTTATCTTCACCTTCTCTCAGGTTGCGAGTACTCCTAGGATTAGGAGAGTACACCCATTATGCTTATTGGATAGTCTTCTTCCAAATTATAGGCTGGTGTCGAACGGTAGGGAAGGAAGAAAACCATTTAGCCTAAAGGTGGTGTACAGAAGGTAATGAATAAAGACATATAAAGGGATTTGGAGAGATGGCAAAGAAATATACGGTTACAGTTGTGAATCTGATAATGGAAGAGACATTACTAGGAATACCCAGATACCCCTTCGAAACATTTTCATGTTTCAGTTTCACTGTGCATTATTAATAGAAAACTGATTTCCCAAATTGACCTTGCTTCAGGGTATGTATTTACCAGGTTTGATTCTCACATCTGTATGGTTTTACAGATGATGAGTAGGAGTAAGTTATTGGGAATTAGGTGATCATCCTCATTATATCGGAATTCATTGTAATTGGTGATATTTGAGGAAATCGCCTGGGTATTTGCCGGACAGCAAATATTTGGTTTTGAATATCCGTTGTTATGCACCAATTTCAAACTGATATATCTGTACGTTTATTTTATAAAGTGAGATATAACTTTTTGAAATTATGTCTATGACATTTACCTATATCAGTTGATGGTTAGGTAAGAAGCATTCAACAGCGGTGTAATTCTTCATAACCATAGTACAGTTTTCAACCTACGACGTACAGGGTTTGAGTTGTTCAACTCAGGGGAATTATACAAAGTATTGTATATTGTCCAGTTTCCATAAGGACAGAGGGGTTGGTCCTCGTACTATATTCTGTTTACTTATGACTTCTTTAGTTTTTAAACAAGTGTTTCGTAGAAATACAAGGTCTAGGTTTTGAGAAGTTATAGGTATAAGAATAAAGTAGAGAATCAGGTGTTTCACGTATCAGGATTCTTCAAGGTGATCGAAGATGTAAATACTTGTGTTTGGTATTCAGTAGGTAGTAATGGTTTTGAGAAACTTGTTTCTCTTTCGGGTTACTCATATCTGGATGCACTCCTAAGTTGAGTAATGCTGATCGGCCTCTCTCCATTTAGTTGACATGCACTGGAAACAGCTGCATGATTTGAATCTGGTTCCAATTAAATCAGTGCCTATGTTTCTATATTGTATATAGAATGGTTCATATCTTAATGATGTTAAGATATGGGGAGTTGTCCGGCTTATACTTAAAACCAGACTCTGGATAACTCAAGGCACGTTTCTGTAATGGCTGTTTATGGGTTGACCCGGGCTATGACGAGGGTTAACTTTCTACCATCCGGAAGATCAATAGTGATATTTTTCTTGACTCGCCGCAGTTTTAGTAAAATGGATTTTTTCAGAAAACAGTAGTAGGAGTATGGTAGAACTGGAAGTGATTCCAGAACCGCAAATGATTACTGAAAATTTAATAAGACTTAAAGATTCAATCAGGTTTGACATTCTATTAGCCACTCCGCAGATATGGTGGGTAATCCCAGGCACCCGAGAGGTACTCCGGTAGCCTCAAGGACAGTGACAAGGAGGTTCTTGTTTACCCAGACTTGCCATTGCTGCTGTTCTGGACTATGAAACCCGGCAGGAGGATGAGTATAGCGTTGTTATGAACTGGCTTTAGAAGTGCACGTGTATATAACTCTGCCAGAGGGTCGTTGTAGTCAGTGGGAGCAACAGAAGCATAGTGGACAAGTAGCATATGTCTATTTATAGACTAAAGCAAATATAGTGGAGATAGATCATCTATTTCTGATATGACAGTTATAGGTTTGACTTCATCAGAACAGGGGATGGATCTGTTAAGAAGGTAGTAGGGTGTGATGTCCTGATATTTGGATGACATACACATAGTAGGAAGTGAAATTCCTATATTGGTTATACTTTGGTTGTCATACAGTGGTTTCTCCACATAGGGCTTGGATATTATATCAGACATTCTGGTTACTAGATCTATGGTTTTAGATCTAGATTTGGGTAGTTTCCCAATCTGGGTACTTAGATAGCATTCTAAAGGTGTTTTAGAATGGACGACTCCTGGCACTGTAGTATACTTGCAGATGATGGAGTCACCCTCTCTAAAGGTATCTTACAAAGTAAAGGGGAGAGGGATGTGCATGATTGGCATATCACTTGCTTAGGAAATTGAGTCGATCATGAGATGTCAAGTACCACACCAGATGTTGTTTTTGCACTAGCTGTAATAAGTTGATATTAATCCAATCCTGGAGAAACGTTCGGAAGCAGTTTTAGAACATAAGTGATGTTCTAGGGATTTGATAACGACAGCCTCTTTCGGGAGGCGGTTATCATTCCAGGCTTCCAAGATGACCTGGATGACAGAGTGGCTGTCAGAGTTATAGTTTTCCCTGTGACGAGGGGCAATAGTTTGGACAGGTAGTCTAAGTAGATACTGAGGAAGGCATGGCGCAAGATACTGATTAAATTCAGTTGACGATACAGTCTAAGAAGCTTTCTGGATTTGGAGTTCATTTATGAACCAGGTCCCATCAGATATCCAAATATATTCTAAGACAAGTATTGCTCAATTCGGGAGATAGCTTTCTCCGCGAACTTGAGGTAAAAAGAGACATAGAAAGGAACATCAGGGCGGATCCACTGACTGAGGCTATTTCTCGAACGCAATAGTTTCACAAACGGGCTTTGTGAGACTGATCAAAAGAGGAGTTGGGTGTTCGGTATCATACGGGCTGTGAGTATGCGACATCGCAATAATTAGCCTTGAGTGCAAGTGGGAGATTGTTGGATATAGTGCCCTCAAAGTAAATTATTAGATCGCAGGCACGTGATTGCAATGATTGAGGGGGGATCTATACCGGTAGGACAGTCTTACTCAAGATGATAGTATGCTATCTGGTATATCTTTATCATCGTGTACATGCTTCAGGTGATATTACAGATCACTATTACATATTGATAGAGCCCTTAGGATTCTTTCTTGACTACCAGCAGTATTATGGCGATCATATACGTGAGAGTTGGGTAGTCTGTAAGCACATCCTTAAAAGTGGTCCCTACCCGTGGGAGTTTCGAGACTGGGCATCGATACTCCATTAGTAGACTAGTGTATACATTCGAGACCCCAAAGACGGGTGGTGGCTGGTCTCATAAGCCATTGGTGTCAGTTGGTTCACCTAATATGTATACAGGTGCTCATTGGGTTATGAGTACACCGGACAGGACTCGCAGGGAACCTGCTAGTTGGTATTATATATGTCGTCAGATAGCAGTTCCCTGGTGACATGTGTACAGGTTAGTCTATCGACCTGAGATCGTCATTTGTCTCGTGTGAGTTCCCACTGTGCTTTGATTACTACCCTACCACGGCTCAAAAGATCGTGCAAACAGGTTTTAGTTGGGTATAGTCCCGAGCCACATGGAGGCAGTGAGCGGATCGGCAGGGGTTTTGTCTTTCCCGGTATTGGGGGTGACATCGCGCTGTGTCTGGAGAGCCATTACACGAAGTCCTTGGCCAAGGCAAGTGAGATTTACTGGTAGGTATTCCAGTAGTATCTCAGGGTGTTCTGGGCTACACTCCGATACGACTTGTACCGCTTTTGGAGGTATGACGTTTACCAGCCCCCTATGCCCGACATGCGATACTCATAGACGAACGGACCAGACTGTACGGATATTGTCACTGACAGGCTCAGTAGGGTTTCTGGATAAGTTCGCTCATCAGCTTCCCTTTTGGTCAATACAAGGGTAACCGTTACGTACAGCTAGTACCACTGATGTGCTTGTGGTTAAGCCCACTGCCAGCGTATTGACAAGTCTTTAGAGTCCCCCACAAAGAGTTTTCCCAAGTTCTGGCGAAACGTTGTAGAGGTCGTATGGTTTTATGGCAGGGTTCGATCACATACTTACACTCGTGCACGGATCATGATCGGACGGATCATACTAGTGGGCTTTGGTTTAAGCCGGATCCTAGTATTAGATTTGTTGGATTACTTTAGTCTCATTGCATTCGCATTCAGTCGGAATGCGGATGCAGGTATGTATATACAGGTTAGGGTTATCCTTGTGATCCATCATGAGTTTACTTTGGTTGATGCCATATCTTTTTATTGTCATAAACATTTGGATTAATGTTTATTTGGTGGAAATTATGAATAGTTGTCATGATTATATGCATTAAATGTGCCATGTGCTTCATTGGTGACTCATGGTATATTTTATTGTTCCATGACAATTATCTTGATTGATTAGTGGTGTGAGATGAAAGGTAGAGAGAGAGGGGGCAGCCACATGTATGGGTTAGCTCTTGAGATTATCATTCTAAGCCTCTCTCAATTTTTCATCTCACACAAGAGAGCAAGCTCTTCTTCTTCCCTAGATTTTTCTTTGAGCTCACAATCTCCATCAATGGCATCTTCTTCAGCCTCCATCCATACAATCTCATGTGTTGAGAATCAATGGATGTTTAGTGACAAAGTTATCACACACATTCTCTACTTCACCTTGGACATGTCGGCTAGCAAACTTCATGTCCGAGTTGCTTCGGTTTGAAGCGGGAGCCCGTAAAAAGACTTCTTGACGTGGTGCCCTTTCGACGAGGAGACCGGAGATCGAGCGAGATAGGAGATGCCATGAGGAGATAAAGATGGTGGCTAAAGACCGAAGGACACGGATCAATCGGTATAGCCATTCTATCATTTTAGTAGTTAGCTAGTTTGGTGTTAATGGTACGATCCGGGTGAAAGTCTGCGTTAGCACCAGTTTCGTAAAAAAAATTTGTTTCCGCGTTTGGCCTCGAATTGACGGTCGGGCCGCTACCGTAGACTTACAGATATGTCGCATATCATGTCTAGGGGTGGAAAACGTCAGTCCCCAGTAATGTGATAAGTCATGCCGATGTCTGGCTTAAAACGGTTCGTGAAACTACTGATAACTCTTATTAGTAACTCTCGGCGGCAGCCCTTGCCAGGGACTTCCAGTTATAGCCAATCAAGCATAGCGCAACATCAACCCCCAATACCGGGAGAGACGAAACCCCTCCTATCGCTCATTGCCTCCATGTGATACGGGACTGTATCCAAAATCCACCTGTTTGCACGACTCCTTTGAGCTATGGTAGGGAGGAAATCAAAGCATAGTGGGAGCCACACAAGTCTCTATGACGATCTCGGGTCTACAGACTAATCTGTACCAGTGTCACCATAGGACTGCTATCTAACGATAGGTATACTACTACATAGGAGTCCTCGGCAAGTCCTGTTCAGTGTACCCAGTCTCCACTGAGCACCCGTATACCATCTTTGATGTCAAACACCAATGGATGTGGGATCATCCATCGCCCTTCATATGGGTTAATAAGCGCATACGCTAGTCTACTCCGGAATATCGATGCCCTATTCTCGATATTCTCTCGACTAGGAACTTATTAAAGGATGTACTTTTGGACCACCCTGGCCCCACTAGTATGATGTCTTCATAGTCCTGGTAGTCAAGTAAATATCCTAAGGGCTTTATCAACATGTAAAAGACAGACGGTATAAATACCAGTCTACATGTTAAGATAAAAGTAACTTGATAGCATACTATCATGTCGAGCAAGAAAGTCCTCTATATATATGTCCAAGCATCCACTATATCATCAATAATGGCCTCTAGGGCATACATATTACTAACATAGCCGTTACGTACAGCTAGCGCCGCTGACATGCTTGTGGTTAAACCTACTGCCGGCGTATTGACAAGTCTTTAGAGTCCCACACAGAGGGTTTCTCTGCTTCGGGCGAAACGATGTAGAGGTCGTATGGTTTTACGGCAAGGTTCGATCATATACGTGCACTTGTGCACGTATTATGATTCGGACGGATAATACTAGTGGGCTTTAGTTTAAGCCGGATCCTAGTATTATATTGTTGGATTATTTTGTATTCGTATTTTTCGGAATACGGATATGGGTATGTATATACGGATGAAGGGCATTCTTGTAATTTATTACAAGAATAGTTTCTAGAAGATTATACCTCGTTATGTTTATTAACCATTTAGTTTAATGGTTAATTGAGGTGAGAGACGAGTGTGCTTATCTTAATTCAAGCATGCTTGATTTAGTGAGTCATGGTGGTGACTCATGGGGTGACTTCTTGGGTGACTCATGATACACTATTCTTGCATGCTTGATATTTTAGTTTTGTTGTGTGGGATATTTTCCTCACTTGAGATATTTTGTGGGGGTGAGATATTTTTCTTTACTTGCTATTTTCACACACTCTCACAACAAACCATCATTCTTTCTTGAGTTGCTCAAGCTACACTCTCATCTCCCATGGCATCTTCTTCTTTCTTCACCACAACCCTCTCATGTGTTGAGAAACCTGGAGTGTTTAGAGACAAATTAATCCTCCATTAGACTCTACATCTTTTAGGCCATCAAATTTGGCAAACTAGATACCGTAGTTACTTCGGTTTTGAAGTAGGAGCTCGATTCATAGACTCTCGGGTGGATCATCTTTGATGAAGGGGGACCTACGACCTAACTTGATCGTGGTGGCCACTAGGAGCTTAGGAAGAGGTTAAAGACCGAAGGACACATATCATTCGGTATAACATTCCAAACTCTTTTAGATAGCTTGCTAGATTTAGGGTTAATGGTCAATCTGTATTCGGAGGTTGTGGTAGCATCGGTTTAGAAAAATTTTGTTCCGCATTCGGCCACAGTTTAATGGCCAGGGCGCTGCCATAACCCAACATACCCTACCTTCTATCATCTCTCCGCCGACACTTGATCTCAAGTCGCTGCCGTCTCATCTTAAGTATGTATATTTAGGTGAGAATGGGTCTTTACCCATCATCATATCAGCTTCTCTAGCCTTAGAGTAAGAGAGTGCTCTTCTGTCTGTCTTGAGATCGAATCGGCAAGATTTCGGTTGGATAATGGCCGACATCAAAGGGATTAACCCCTTAATTGTTGAACATCATATACATATGATGGATGAGGCCAAATTAGCCTATGGTCCACAAAGACTGTTGAATCCCGTCATGAAAGAGGCAGTGAAGAAGGAAATCGTCAAATACTTAGATAATGGTATAATATACCCAATATCTGGTAAGTCCTATTCATGTTGTCCCTAAAAAGTATGGTATCACGGTCATAACTAATGAGGCAAATGAGTTGATTCAAACTCGCGCCCAAACCGGGTGGCGGGTATATATTGATTATAGAAAACTCAATACCGCAACAAGAAAAGATCACTTCTGTCTACCCTTCATTGACCAGATGTTGGAACGCTTAGCCGGGCATGGGTTCTACTGTTTCTTGGAGGTTACTCAAGCTACAAACAAATTCCCATTACCGAAAAGGATCAAGATAAGACAGCTTTTACTTGTCCTTTCGGCACTTTCGCTTATACACGCATGCCTTTTGGGTTATGCAATGCTCTTGCTACATTTCAGCGGTGTATGATAGAGATATTCTCTGACATGGTCGAGAATTTTCTGGAAATATTCATGGATGATTTCTCCATCTTTGGGGATTCCTTTAAGGAAATCTTATTAATTGTCAGCGGAACACGATGCGTTTTACGATAAGCGTTCTACTCTTTTCTCTACTTACCGCAATTAAGACGGTGTCGTTTTGCAGCTAGCCGGTTAAGCACAGGTCGGTCCACAGGGAGATAGTAGTATGTCCGTTCTTGTCTTAGACGAGTCAATGAAAGAATGTGTATATGTGTTCAAAACTATCCTAAGTGTTTGTATTTATATTCAAGTATGCTTGTTAGGGTTAAGTGTGGTTAGTAAAGTTAGAATTAGTCTTGTACTTTTCTTTTACCATTTTTAAAATGATGTTGGGATAATTGTAGGTAGCGGGGATTAGGAGGACATAGGAATGGAATTTGCTAGTTTAAGTAAGCTTTCCAACGCTAAATCTATTCCTAGTGCCCCTTGTACTTCCGCTATGTGTGCTTATTTTCAATCCTCGACCAAACATACGCTACCATGTATCCAATTGGGTCACAACTACATGTCGCGTTGTAGTGCGTCCAAAGGACTTCTCGATTTAGGTCGCGGTTATATGTCACGTATAGCGCGTCTAAGGAGGGGGTTGTGTTTGTTTGGTCTAGGTTCATTTTAAGGTGTTTGGAGAAGAGAAGCACAAGGGAGTTTTCCGTCCCTCATACTAACATTCCTTAGGCCTAACAAGTGTGGAAATTATTCACACATTTAAATGAAAATAAAAACAAAACAAGTAGAAAGAAAAGAAAGAAAGGAAAAAAATACGGTTTTACAAAATGGTAGCAAGCTAACTACTTAGGCCCTCATCTTAGCAAGGAACTCCATCGAGTATCATGGCTTGAAATTACGGATAAGAAGAAAAGCAAAAGAAAACAAGAAAAGAAAAACAACAACTACTTAACAACAATTAATAAAGTTACACTAAGAAATTAAAATTACAAGACAAGAAAAGTAAAGATACAAGTTAAGAAAAATAACCCTCATCTTCATTAACTTCCATTCATGAGCTCTCACTACACTTTCATGGAAAATAGATGAAGAAGAAGATACAAGCTAAACTACACAAATTCTAACTAAAAAGAAGCATTCTACAATGGCTCAAAACTGGAGTATTTATAGGCAGAGAGCTGAAACCCTAGACCCATATTCTGAGCCCCAATGTAATCACAAAAATAACCCCAAACTTTCATCTAACTCCGAGTCAACTCGGCCGCGGAACCGCCGTGTAAATGGCCTACTGGCCGTAGTTCCGCGGCTCTTTGGGGGAGTTAGGTTGTCGTTTTTTGAGGGAATCTCCATGCTGCTTTCTTCTGTTGTTCTACATGTCCCAAATTGCAAAATGCTTCCAAAGTTTCTTCAGATTTGCAACAGTCCAAAATGGCTTCACTTTTAATTCATTTGACCTTTATCTCCCTCGAGCTCCGTGCACCCATTGAATTTTGTGTTGCTCCTCTCATGCTCTGTGCTTGACCAAGACACGAATGACCAATGTTTTTCTTGTTGTCTCTTGAACTGGTAAGTGGCACTGGACGGATGTGGATGACCGGAACCCGGATTTTATCTGTCTGTGATAGATGTTATGGATTTTGGCATAACTATGGAGATTTTGTATGATTTGCGTTATTTTGGACTAGAAACCTGTAACCTGTAAATATGTAGCAACACGGATAAAAAGCACCTGCATATAAACAAACAAGCAGAAAAATGGGCAGTAGTAAATGCAATATTCTGGTATGAACACTTATGTCATCTCGACGCTGTTCTTACCTATTGTAAGGACAGGAATCTAACTTTGAATTGGAAAAATGTTATTTCATGATTCAAGAAGGTATTGTCTTAGGGCATATTATCTCACGAAATGGTATTGAGGTAGGCAAACCTAAAATAGATATCATTTCCAACTTTCCTCCTCCCAAATGCATCAAAGATATACGATCATTTCTTGGTCATGTCGGTTTTTAAAGACGATTCATTAAGGACTTTAGCAAGATTGCTAGACCTTTTACTCTTCTCTTGGCCAAGAATACAACATTTCATTTCGACTCGGATTACTTGGCCGCTTTTGAATCTCTTAAACGTTTGCTCATTACCACCGTCGTTCTATCATCTACAGACTGGAATTACCCTTTTGAGCTTATGTGTGATGTATCCGACTTTGCTGTTGGTGCAGTCTTAGGACAGCACATCGATAATATGCCACATGTCATTTATTATGCAAGTAAGACCTTGAACGATACCCAAATAAACTATACAACCACTAAGAAAGAACTCTTGGCAGTTGTCTTTGCATTAGAAAAATTCAGGCCCTACCTAATTGGCTCTCCGGTCGTAGTTTATAACGATCATTCCGCCTTAAGACATCTTTTAACAAAGAAGGATGCTAAATCCAGGCTAATACATTAGATTCTCTTGTTGCAAAAATTTGATCTTATCATAAGAAAAAAAAAGTGGATGTGAAAATGTCATAGCCGACCATCTTTCACGACTTCCTTCTTCACCAATGTTGACCTTACCAATAAACGACTCTTTTCCGGACGAACATCTCTTGATCCAATCTTGCGAACCTTGGTTCACTGTTATTATGAATTATTTTGCAACGAGACTTCTACCTAGCGAATGGTCAAATCAAGACAATCACAGATTTTTATCCCAGGTAAAACACTTTTACTGGAACGAACCCTATATGTTCAAGTATTGTCCCGATCAGATTATTCGCCGATGTGTCCCTAATAATGAGTTCAGGAGTGTATTGTCCTTCTTCCAAGATCAAGCATGTGACGGTCATTTTGGTCCAAGAAAAACTGCGGAAAAAGATTTGCAATATGGTTTTTATTGGTCAACGTTATTCAAAGATGCACATGATTATTGCAAAACTTGTTCACGGTGTCAGTACATGGGTCGGATTTCACGGAGGAACGAGATGCCGCTCCAACCAATCTTGGTTGTTGAGATATTTGATGTGTGGGGAATTGATTTCATGGGCTCGTTTTCCAACTCTTTTGGGAACTTATACATTCTCTTAGCGGTTGATTATGTCTCTAAATAGGTTGAAGCAATACCGAACCATATTAATGATATCAAGGTTGTCGTTAAATTCCTTAATAAAATATCTTTTCTTGGTTCGGGCACCCTCACGCAATCATTAGCGACAACGGGACACATTTCTGCAATTGGTCTTTTGAGGCTTTGATGCAGAAATATTCGATCAAGCATAAGCTTTCTACGCTCTATCATCCTCAAACGAGCGGGCAAGCCGAGATCTCCAACCGACAGATCAAGCAAATTTTGGAGAAACGGTTTCTAAGAACCGTAAAGATTGGTCCTCTAAACTGTTTAATGCTTGATTGATGTGAAAAAGTGTGTAGTGGTTAACCGCAATCAATAACGGTGTCGCATGTAGATAGACCAAGATGAGTACGGGTCGTCCTCAGGGAAACGTTGAATTTTTTACTCTTACTTTAGATGTGTTGAAAAAGAGAGGAGGAATAAAGAATTTTGTGAATGGTTTCTAGATCTACGTTAAGCACTAATGCAGAATATAGATCTAGATTATTTATGAATGTAGCTAATATAATAAGGGGGCTTGTAGGGTTCGTTAAGATTTAGTAGTTATTGACGATTAATTAAAAGTTACCCTTTTTATCCTTTAATAGATTTAAAACTAGAACGGCGGTGATGCGTGTAGATTAGGGTTTCTGGAGGGAAAAGGAATCCCACTCTTAACCCTTATCTTGACACGGAACTCCGTTCATATCTAGCCTTTACCAAAACAATCATTAATCTAATCTCTAATCGCGGTCAGAACTAACAAAGAATTGTTAGCGCGCCCGATTAGAATGTTAATGATTCTTTTAATAAAGTTCATAAACTTTATAGGACTTTAAAAGGGTTTAAGGACGTTCATCATCCATTAGCCTACCCTAATCCTACGAACCCTAACAAGAGGAGAATTACTCGCGCATGTTGGGAGAAAAAGAGATGGAAAGAAATTGCATAATTAAACTATGAAGAAATAGAATAAGAAAAAGAAAGATATCTTTATTAATCAACAATATTCATTACACTTGAATCCTTAGAAAATGATTACAATTTCTAGTTGCTTCTCGATCTCTTCTAAGGAGGTAGACGAACAGTTGATGATCAGCCTGGATGCGTGAGCCGTCTGGGACTTCGTGATCCCGTCGGCTTGATGATTTTTCCAAGAGGCTCTCGGTCTTTATTTATAGTCCCAAAGCCAGAAAATTAGCTTCCAAATTAGGAAGTTAACAGCAAAGGTTCACCCCCCAAAAGTGCAGACCCTAACTCCTCTTCCTTGCTGCGGATCCGCGGCATCAAGGGGCTCGGGCCACGGATCCGCGGCCTGATGATCTCATCCGTTGATCAATTTTTTATGGGTTGCCCCTTATGACATGTGGCCATCCTTGGAACCTTCAGAATTTGGAATTCTTTTCTTTACTTCTGCCAGAATTGATTTCTTAATTTTGATTTCTTAATTAGGCAGGTTAGCTTTAACAACTCGATTTCCTTGATTTAAGACCTGAAAATTCTGCACAACAACTTAAATAATATTTAGTAGACTTAGTTCTACTAGGATTAGGTCAATAATATTATATACATTTTCCTACCAAATGCTAATTATAATATATCAACACGTGGAAAATAGTATTTTTACAAATAAACCCTCATATGTATGATATATTATAATAAAGACCTTTTTAAATATAGAAATAGTAGGAAAAATGTAATAACAAATGTGCAGTTTAATCAAATGAACAAATACCCCCAAACTTATCTTTGATCGTCCCGAGCAAACTAGTTTATTCAAGAGAAGGAGAAGAAGAAAAAGGAGAAAACTAAGCACACTTTCGTAGGCAAACACGATTGCACTGAGCACGTGCAACAAGCCGTTAAACCTCTAGGTGTCCCTAGTAGGAGGAGTGTTGTCTCCTGAGGGTTTTCAGCGGATTACACCCACAAAATCCTATAACAAAAGAGAGATGGTGAAATATACATATAAAGATAAGAACCATAAAAGAAAGACTTTGAAAATAAGAGTTTCCAACTACACTAGCTTTTCAATTGTCATGAGCCATATCTTAATAGTCATGAAAAGATGTTAGAAATCACATTATCCCTCAATAAAACATCATCTTTATTCTTCATTCCTATCTTTTGTCCAAACATTGATCATATAACCCTACTTGTGTGTAATGGACATCCCTACACTCGGAGAATTCAATTCAAGCTATCATACTTTTGTCCATCTACCTCAGTACTTTTTAACTTGATGAATATTTAGATTTACTCACACATTTTCATGCGACCGTTAATACTTCTTGAGCTACTAACCGACCGATTACTCATGTGCTTGCTGATTAGGTGATAATATTTTCCTCGTCTTGCACCACATAAGGCTTAGCAGTGACTCCCAGACCAGTTGGCCTTAGGGCACTAGGTGAAGAGGCACCCTCGCTATATTTTTTTATTGCTGCCTTGGCGATAACAAAACCAGTGTTCATTTTTTTCTTCACCATTTTATATTTTATTCATTTTTTTTATTTTCTTCATACTTTGGCTTTTAGACAAGAGCATTTCAAGGTATCCTCTACTATCCCGAGTTTAAAGACGTGTGTAAGTGCGTATAGTAGGGTATCAACGTTCAAAATGTTTGGCTTCCAGAATAGAAACTATTTTTCAAACTTATTTTTATTCTCAGATTAGTGACTTCCTTCATCTTACTAACTCTTGGGACAACGGCTCATAACTACTTATTACCAGTTCGTTTAAGAAAACTTCTAATTCTCTTGGTTTTCTTAAACTATTCCTATCTTTCATATATAATTTCACTTTCTATTCTTTTATTATCAAAAAAAAAAAATTTGTGCTTATATATAGTATAATGCAAAGTATGCGTAAATAAGCACAAACCTCCCCCAAACTTCTTTTCAACAGTGTCCTCACTGTTACTATCTACTGGATCATAAAAACCTGTAAGCTTGGGAGGACATTATTAATGGGGGAAAGAATATATGAAAGTGAAAATGCTCCCCTAAACTTATTTTTGGCTCACAAATTTGAGGACAAAAGTTATGATCAAGAGCCAAAAATATACCCCCCCCCCTCAAATATGAGTTAGACAATACGAAGCATATTAAGAGGGGGTGAGTTATTTGGTCAAAGTAAGACTTTACAAAGACCAAAAGTTAACACCAACCATTCAAAGATTTTATCAGTATATCGTATAAGTTGGTTGAAGAATGTGTTGTATCGAGTCAAGAAAAAGTGGGGAAGGGATAAGAGGTGGTCTGGAAAGGGTTTGAAATTAGAGAAAAGAAAGAATGAGGATGAATGTGAATGATTAGGAAGAAGGAATGGTGACGGTTCAACCTCTATAGGTGGAGATTGATTAATCACAAAATCCGTATTGTTTAAAAATTCAAGTTCGTCAGCAAAAAGTTCTTCAAAACTTTTATCAATGGTGTGATTGAACATTTTGCTGTCAAAGAGTTTTGTGCCAGAATTTATCCTACTTGATTCAAAAATTATTGAGGTAGAGGACTCGAAAAACTCATCTACCTCATTTTCAAAAATATCCAAATCAAGTTGAATTTCTGGTATTATTGAACTTGAATTAACGGATTGTAATTCATCAAAACTCACTGAAACTATAGGAACAGAAGAAGAACCGGAGAAAATAGAAGGTGAAATGGGTAAACAAATTGGTGTGTCGAGTGTTGCTGTACCGGATGTGGAAGATGGAGGCTGTATTTCTTCGGTCTGATCTTCGGGTATACCATTATCATCAACTTCAAGACATATTTGGGGTTCGGGAAGAATTAAAGGTTCAAGATGATGACCACAAGAAAGTGAAAGGATTTGATGAATTGGTGGGACAAAATCATCCAAAATTTCGGGTTCATCAATCAATATATCCCCAACGTCAATCACCTCATTCAAGTGAAGGTTAAAATTCTCAAACACCTCATCAAAAGTATGGTTTTCAATCAGTTTTGGTTCAAGAGTGGAGGTGTAGAAATCATAAGGGTTGGGTATGGTTTCACTTGAAATGGACCCTTCACAGTCGGGTAAATCAAACACTATAAAGTCACACAACTTATCAGTCATTCTATTTGGTGTACTTGATGAATCTATGAAACTGGAGTTGTGGATTTCAGTTTGGAATGGGGAGGTTTGATTAGGAAGAGTGTACAGTTCTGTCTCACTACCCAAATCCTTCCTAATTTGGTTCGACAGTTCCAGAAATTTTTCTAATGTCTGCTCCAGACTAGTCTTGGGTTGATAAGGGGTTTCAGTATAAGATTGAAATTCCTGTGGATAATTAAAACTCCCAAATGACTGATTAGAAGAACTGTCTAGAGGAGGTGGAAAAGTCGGATTGGATTGATAGGAATAGAATGGTTGCGGAACTTGGGTAGGAGTAGGATCGATATTATGATAAGAAGAATATTGATATGGGTTGGTTGGATCAGGTGATGAGTTTTGCTATGTGGCCTCTTGTCCTCTTCTGGATCTTGATGAATGTCTCTATCTCTCTGTATCCTTAAGTATGTGACTCCAGATTCCCTCGCAAAATTCACATAATAATCATTAAATATGCAATTTGCAGTTTTGTTTTATTTATGATTTTGATCGTATAAGAATTCAACACAAATAGTAAGAATAAAAAATTACGCACGTTTTCCCGGTAACGGCGCCATTTGATTGATGTGAAAAAGTGTGTAGTAGTTAACCGCAATCAATAACGGTGTCGCGTGTAGCTAGACCGAGATGAGTACGGGTCGTCCTCAGGGAAACGTTGAATCTTTTACTCTTACTTTAGATGTGTTGAAAACGAGAAGAGGAATAAAGAATTTTGTGAATGGTTTCTAGATCTACGTTAAGCACTAATGCAGAATATAGATCTAGATTATTTATGGATGTAGCTAATATAATAAGGGGGCTTGTAGGGTTCGTTAGGATTTAGTAGTTATGGACGATTAATTAAAAGTTACCCTTTTTATCCTTTAATAGATTTAAAACTAGAACGACGGTGATGCGTGTAGATTAGGGTTTCTGGAGGGAAAAGGAATCCCACTCTTAACCCTTATCTCGACACGGAACTCCGTTCATATCTAGCCTTTACCAAAACAATCATTAATCTAATCTCTAATCGCGGTCAGAACTAACAAAGAATTGTTAGCGCGCCCGATTAGGATGTTAATGATTCTTTTAATAAAGTTCATAAACTTTATAGGACTTAAAAAGGGTTTAGGGATGTTCATCATCCATTAGCCTACCCTAATCCTACGAACCCTAACAAGCGGAGAATTACTCGCGCATGTTGGGAGAAAAAGAGATGGAAAGAAATTGCATAATTAAACTACGAAGAAATAGAATAAGAAAAAGAAAGCTACCTTTATTAATCAACAATATTCATTACACTTGAATCCTTAGAAACTGATTACAATTTCTAGTTGCTTCTCGATCTCTTCTAAGGAGGTAGACGAACAGTTGATGATCAGCCTGGATGCGTGAGCCGTCTGGGACTTCGTGATTTCGTCGGCTTGATGATTTTTCCAAGAGGCTCTCGGTCTTTATTTATAGTCCCAAAGCCAGAAAATTAGCTTCCAAATTAGGAAGTTAACAGCAAAGATTCACCCCCCAAAAGTGCAGACCCTAACTCCTCTTCCTTGCCGCGGATCCGCGGCCTGATGATCTCATCCGTTGATCAATTTTTTATAGGTTTTTCCTTGTGACATGTGGCAATCCTTGGAACCTTCAGAATTTGGAAATCTTTTCTTTACTTCTGCCAGAATTGATTTCTTAATTTTGATTTCTTAATTAGGCAGGTTAGCTTTAACAACTCGATTTCCTTGATTTAAGACCTGAAAATTCTGCACAACAACTTAAATAATATTTAGTAGACTTAGTTCTACTAGGATTAGGTCAATAATATTATATACATTTTCCTACCAAATGCTAATTATAATATATCAACACGTGGAAAATAGTATTTTTACAAATAAACCCTCATATGTATGATATATTATAATAAAGACCTTTTTAAATATGGAAATAGTAGGAAAAATGTAATAACAAATGTGCAGTTTAATCAAATGAACAATGCTCTTTGGGCATTTCATACTGCATATAAGACCAATCTTAGCATGTCTCCTTATCGGCTGGTGTTGAGAAGGCTTGCCAGCTCCCTGTCGAGATCGAACATAGGGTAATGTGGGCAATTAAAGAGCTTAATTTTGATTTTGACCAAGCAGGTAGCTATTGGAAGCTGCAATTAAATGAGCTGAGTGAGCTTCATGATGAAGCCTACGATAACGCGGTTATAGTAAAGAACCGGAAAAAGGTGTTTCAAGACAAACAGATTTTGCGAAAAACATTCACACCAGGACAACAAGTCCTTCTTTACGATACCCGTCTCCATCTTCATCCGGATAAGCTGAGATCTCGTTGGAAAGGACCTTTTGTGGTGCGGTATGTATACCCGCACGATGCAGTGGATATAGAAAATGCTAAAGACAGTTCCATTTTAAAAGTAAATGGGCATAGATTAAAACCGTACTATTCCACTGACCAATCGGAGGAGCTCCTTATAAGTCCATGTCACGCACCCTACGAACTTGCGGGGAGGCGGAATATATGAAAAACGATTATCAAAGCCTCGTAACACGGACTTGAGCGCATAAATCGTTATCTAAACCATTGCTAACAAACTACTAGAGGTTTAACTACTCGGATTCGAAGTTATACCTCACGTTACATGTCCTTCGGGTTTTCATCGCTGTCCTCCACTCCTCGTGGGCTCCTTGGAACATCGGCACCTCAACGGCCTCCTCAAATCAAAGACGATCCACCCGAAAGCTCCTACGCCACGCTTAATCTCAAACTTGAGATAACTAGGTTGCTTAAAGTGCTAATCTAAGCTACCTAGGGGATATAGAGTGAGGTTATGGATGTATTAGTCTATCTAACCCTTGATCTCAACTCATGAGAGGTTAGGGTTAGGGTTTGAAGAATGAGAGAGCTTGAGGAGAGAGAAGGTGAAGAAGATAATGAAATGAGATAATGATCTATCATAATATATATGAAGCATTATTTATTTATCCAAAAAAGAAATAAAAGAATTAACAACCATGCTTCATAAATATCTATGAGTGATTCATCTCTATGAGTCATTAAGCATTTATGATGTATTAATGCCATGGATGAATCACACAAATGAGTCACTAATCTCATTTAATGCAATGCCACCTTTCTCCCCAAGTCACCACTCTTCTAGAAGCTTCCCGACAAATTACGAGAACGCCCCTCCAATCCGTGAAAACACGGAAAAACTTTAGACTGTATAAATCCAATAACCCGATACTAGAATCTGGCTTAAACCAAAGCCGGCTAGTAAAAACTGTCCGAAAAGTCATACGTGCGTAAACACACGTACGCGTCCAAACCCTTGTCGTAAAACCATACGACCTCTATATCGTTTCGCCTGGAGCAGGGAAACTCTCTGTGTGGGACTCTAAAGACTCGACACTACGCTGGCAGTGGGCTTAACCACAGACCGCAAGCGGCACTAGCTATACGTAACAGTCCCCAGGTAGATGTCGATAAGAAGGCCGATGAGAAAAATCATCCGAACTCCCACTGAGCCTGATGTGAAAATCTCCGTACAGTCCGGTCTGTTCGTCTAAGACTATCGCATATCGAGCCTAGGGGACGGCAAGCGTCAGTCCCCTAATAGCTGTATAAGTCGTGTCGGAGCGTAGCCCATTACACCCTGAGAAAACTACTGGAACCTACCAGTAAATCTCGCTTGCCATGGCCAGGGACTTTGCGTAATGGCTCTCTGACACAGCGCGATATCAACTCCCAATACCGGGAGAGATGAATCCTATCTAACCGCCACTACCTCCAAGTCCTCGGGACTGCACCCAACTGCTACCTGTTTGCACGACTCCTTTGAGCCTTGGTAGGGTAGCAATCTAAGAACAGTGGGACACACTCGAGGTGAAGTAGCAGTGTCAAGTCTGCGGACTATGCTGTACTCATGTCACCTGGGAACTGTTAACTGACGATGGGTATAATACCAACCAATCAGTTCCCTTGCGAGTCATGTCCGGTGTACCCGTAACCTAACGAGCACCTGTATACTATCTCCAGTATGACGTACTGATGGCTGTGGGACAGACTAACTCCCCAACTGGGATGAGAAGCGTACACACTTAGTCTACTCCGGAATATCGATGCCCTATCTCGATAATCCAACGACCAGGGACCTGTATAGGATGTTGCTTACAGACTACCCAGCCCCCACTAGTGTGACTGCCATCACAATGCTGGTAATCAAGCAAAGATCCTATGGGCTCTACTAATATGTATAAGTGATACGTTACAAGAAACATATGCACATATTAAAGTAGACACAAACCAAGTATCATACTACCATTTTTAGCAAGACTGTTATATACAACTGTGAATATCCCAAGCTTCCATTAAGTAATATACAACCTAGTATGATACAATAATGGCCCCTAGGGCATATACACTAACAATCTCCCACTTGCACTAGGGCCATGAGCTGGCATATCGTAGACCTATCATCTCGAATAGCCTCTCGAACTGCGTCTGAGGAAGGGCCTTTGTGAATGGATCAGCAATGTTATTCTCCATCTCTACTCTCTTCACCTCGATCTCCCGGCGATCTACGATCTCCCTGATCAGGTGATACCGCCTTAAGATGTGTCTGGACTTCTGATGGGACCTGGGTTCCTTCGCTAAAGCAATAGCGCCGTTGTTGTCACAATACAGAGGTATTGGACCAACACTGGAAGGAACCACCTGAAGTTCTTTGAGGAACTTCTTCATCCAGACAGCTTCTTTTACGGCATCGCAAGCAGCTATGTACTCCGCTTCCATTGTTGAGTCAGCAACGGTCTCCTGTTTGGAACTCTTCCAACAGACCGCTTCTCCATTGAGGGTAAAGACATAACCCAACATGGATTTGGAGTCATCTTTGTCACTCTGGAAGCCGGAGTCGGCAAAGGCCTCCATCTGGAGGCCTTTTCCGCCATACACCAAGAACATCTCCTTAGTCCTTCTTAGGTACTTAAGAATGTTCTTTACTGCTATCCAGTGCTTCTCCCCTGGGTTTGTTTGATACCGGCGTACTACGCTCAATGTGTATGCTACATCCGGTCTGGTACATAACATCGCATATATTATAGAGCCTACCGCAGAAGTGTAGGGTATAATCGACATGCGATCCCTTTCCAAATTAGTCTTGGGAGACATATCTTTGGAGAGGGTGATTCCGTGACAAGCCGGTAGGTTACCGCGCTTAGAATCATCCATACTGAATCTTTTCACTATGGTGTCTATGTACCTGGACTGCGAAAGTCTCAACATCCTTTTTGATCTACCACAATAGATCCGGATCCCCAGAATGTAGGTGGCATCACCCAGGTCTTTCATGGAGAATTTCTGTGATAAGAATTTTTTGACTGACTGTAATATAGGAATATCATTTCCTATTAGGAGAATGTCATCCACGTACAAGATGAGGAATACTACAGCTCTCCCTACAATCTTACTGTATATGCATGGCTCATCTGGATTTTTGATAAAGTCTAATTCTTTGACAGCATCATCAAAACAGATGTTCCAACTCCGTGATGCCTGCTTTAGTCCATAAATGGACTTAAGCAACTTGTATACTTTACCGCTGCTCCCACTCTGAATGAATCCCTCTGGCTGATCCATATAGACGCTTTCTTCCAAATAACCATTTAGAAAGGCCGTCTTTACGTCCATCTGCCAGATCTCATAATCGTGGAAGGCAGCAATAGCAAGAAGGACCCTAATGGATTTGAGCATAGCCACTGGAGAAAAGGTTTCGTCATAGTCCAAATCAGGTCTTTGACGGAAACCCTTTGCAACAAGTCTAGCCTTATAGGTTTCAACCTGTCTATCTACACCAATCTTCTTTTTGAAGATCCATTTGCATCCTACGGGTTTTACCCTATCTGGAGCAACGTCCAAAGTCCATACTTTGTTAGTGTACATGGACTCCATTTCGGTCCGCATTGCATCCAGCCATTTTACTGAGTCACCGCTCTGAATGGCTTGCTGGAAGCTAGTAGGCTCATCATAGTCAATAATGCAATCCTCTCTATCCCCGTCTATGAGAAAACCGTAGTATCTCTCGGGCGAATGAGATTGCCTACTACTCCTGCGGAGTGGCGTCGGGATGTCCTGTTCTCCTGAACCTTCTGGTTCTTCCAAACTTTCAGTAATAGCTTGTGGTTCTGGAATTTCTTCCAGTTCTATTACGCTCCCACTTGTTCCTTTTTCTAAAAACTGATGTTCCAGAAAGTGGGCATGACGAGAAACAAAAACCTTTTGTTCCTCTGCGTAATAGAAAAAATACCCCTTGGAGTTCTTTGGGTATCCCACAAACTTACACTGTACTGAGCGTGCCTCGAGCTTGTCCGCATGCTGCCTTTTTACGAAAGCTGGACATCCCCATGTCTTCAAGTACTGAAGATAGGGTTTCTTCCCACTCCACATCTGATATGGTGTGGTAGGCACAGTCTTGGTTGGAACTTTGTTCAAAAGATATGCAGCTGTTTCTAGCGCATATCCCCAAAAAGGTCGCGGTAACTCAGCATTACTCATCATGGAACGAAGCATATCCAATAGGGTTCGATTCCTCCTTTCTGATACACCATTATGTTGTGGTGTGTATGGAGGAGTAAGCTGAGAGAGAATTCCATTCTCTTTTAAGTAACCCAGGAACTCGGCACTTAAGTATTCACCACCTCGATCAGATCTCAGTGTCTTGATACTTTTGCCTTTTTGGTTTTCCACTTCATTCTTGTATTCCTGGAATTTCTCAAAGGCCTCGGATTTATGTTTCATCAAGAAGACATGTCCATACCTAGAGAAATTATCCGTAAAAGTAATGAAGTAGGAATAACCACCTCTCGCATGTGTAGACATTGGACCGCATACGTCACTGTGTATGAGTCCTAAGAGCTCGCTTGCTCTTACTCCGTGTCCAGTAAACGGAGTCTTGGTCATCTTTCCTATGAGACAAGATTCACAAGTAGCATAAGATTGATATTCGAACGGATTCAAATATCCTTCTCTATGTAACTTAGTCAACCTTCTCTCATTGATGTGACCTAGTCTACAATGCCATAAGAAAGCCTGATTTATTTCTGGAGACTTTCTTTTAAGTGTGTTCTGGGCATTGAAAACTTGAGCTTAACTTAATACGTATATGACGTTATCTAATGTACCAGACCTAATCAGAACTTGATTTAGGTGGATGTATACTACATCGCTTTAGAATGTAAAATTATATCCCTCTCTCGAAAGTGAGGACACAAATATGATATTACAAGTCATACTGGGTACATAGAGACAGTTACGTAGAATCAATATCTGCCCACTTGTCAAACCTAGGCGATATTCTCCCACGGATTCAGCGTCTACGCTCATTCCGTTTGCAACTCTGAGAGATCAATCACCTACCTTTATAACTCTACGGTTTCTCAAAGCATGTAATGAATTACAGATATGAGATCCTGCTCCGGTATCAAGTACCCAAGAAGTAGAGTTAATTGACAAACGGTTCTCTATTACTAACACACTTGAGGCTGAAGCCACAACATACTTCATATCCTGGCTACTGGCTTCTAAAGCCCTGCAATCTTTCTGCCTATGCCCAATCCCATAACAATAGGAACGTCCCTCTTTTACTATATCCAGTCCCGAAACTTTTGCCCTTCTCTTTCCTTCTACTTCCCTGGTTTCCTTCACGGTAGAAGGCAGAGACTGTAGAATCAAGTCAGTATCTGACTCGTTTCCCAACGTGGTCTCCAGGTCCTGAAGCTCATCAATATAGCTGGTCATTATAAGGACATTGTCCCCTACAGATGACCTGACAGCCAACCTCGCTTGAATTAATTCGTTCGAAGTCTCATATCTTGCGATATGAGATTGTTCTCCATATAAATCTTTATGGAGAAAGATGGAAACTAAGTCCATCTTCTCGTGCTGCTTCTGGTATACACCATCAACTGAAGCTAACATGAGGCACTTAGCTTTCGCTTTATCCTTTTCCGTTGTCTGACGGATATTCATATCCGTGACA
Source organism: Agapanthus africanus (assembly GCA_030015575.1). NCBI lineage: Eukaryota > Viridiplantae > Streptophyta > Magnoliopsida > Asparagales > Amaryllidaceae > Agapanthus > Agapanthus africanus. The sequence goes on from CM057339.1 coordinate 858,175,317, forward strand.
GTGGAAACTGGACCTGGGACGGCGGGATCTTGAGTAGTAATAGGGTGGTCCTGCTTGTTATGGATAATGGACATCTGGACAGACCTTTGCCAGTCATATAAGTCAGATTCAGTCAATTTATTATCTAGATGTAACCTAGTCGTGGTCACAAGGTCGCTGCAATTAAGAGAGAGAGAAGAAAATATTTTAGCATGATGCTCTTGCAAGTTTAGAATGGTTTTTAATTTATCTAAACAGGATGGCTCCCACTGTTTCTCGAATCCTTCCTCAAACCATAAAAGAAGAATTAGCCAGGACAATTCTCACCGTACAATACTTGCTTAACCGTTCAGCCAGGCCAGTGTCGATACTTCGAGGGAGGTTTTCCAACGCTTTCGCGAAGTTCGTTAATTAAATAACCTCTTTTCTCTGGGGGCGTAGCCCCGCTGACACCTTTCTCGACACCTACTTGGTTTATAGCATTGATCGTTAAGTAACGAATCTCCTGATAAGTAGCATATACTCACAGTAGGATCGGGATCCAAAATATCATCGTATGATAATGTTGAAGGAATCCTACCAACATTCATCAAACTCCAAAATGGTATGCTCTATCTGCAAATTTCAGTTTCTTTAGAAATTCCCGATATATATTTTTGCCCCATGCTCTTATGACCTTGACGAAGGCCAACATATCATAAGTCACATGTCAAGTTCTACCCGTCATTATCCAGGTTAATTTGAACCCACCCGTACATACCCTTGACGAAGGCCAAAATAGTAGTACGACTGTCCCAAACCAACACATCTATCTATGCTACAGATAAATATTCAGCAGCTACCAATCACTATGCCTTGGCGAAGGTCAAAATACATAGCTTGAATACTACTGAATATTCAACTAAAATGACGGAGGGCTACGACTGGTTTTGTCAAACCGTGAACGTAGTGAACTTGATATAATCGAAGGAACCTGATACTTTTAAAAGGAGTGGTTAAAGCCCCGCAATAAAAAATTCTTATCTTTTTAAATAGCCGAGTGGTTTCTTTTAAATTTGTTCCAACGATTTAAACTTTGGATTATTTTCTTTGCATTATTATAATGCGTCCCATCATTTATCCTATCATTGTAGAAAACAACGAAAATACTACGTCCTCTTATGCCATCCGTATTCGTCACTGGGTCCCGTCATCACCCGTTAGGTTACTTAACTAACGACAGAGCGGGGGCTGGGCTAGCGTGGGTGTAAAACATAAGTGACGTCTAATAGCTATCATATATAGATATTGTACATTCGTCAGACGCAATAATAAGCAATCCAGATCACAGATGAACTTTATTGGATTTACTAGCAATCCGCATTTGCTTTGAGCCTGCAATAAAAGATGGATTACACAGTTGTGATGAATAGCCATTACCCCATCCTAGACCCCTACGGGTACGGCAAACTACCCGTCAAGTATCCGAAGTGAAGCGGTCTCCCTCAACAACGTGAGTAAGCCATTAAACACTTTGACGTACCCGGTAGTTTGTGTACCCCATCTTGGGTCTATCCTAGGAGCAAAAAACAGTAAAAAGGAATAATACAACGGTGGCTACAACCGCAACCTGGATGTGCCCCGCAAAAGAATATTACATCAAATTACATTTACATTGAATGAATGAATATTAAACACATCTCAAACCCCGGCCAATCATCACAACAGTCCAACACAGTTCATATACACAAACAGTAAACATTTCAGAAATGTGCAACCCCCTGCCAACCGACATACTAGCAGTTAGGAGAGGTTTACGAACACATTAAACATTACAAATAAAAACCCAATTAGCAAATATCTTAGAACATCGATCGAATACCATATTCCGTGTCTACCCCAAAAGCAAACCTGTACTGAAGAAACCTGGGTAGAAACAGAACATACTAGAAAACAAAACACCAAAAATAATGAATTACAGAGCAAATCCGAGTCAACTCGGAGTTGACTCGGCCGCGGATCCGCGGCCAAAAGCACCATTTGGCCGCGGTTCCACGGTTGTCAAGTCGAGTTGAGCCCTCGTATTTTCCCAGAATTCATTAAATTCCCTGCTGTGAATTTTAAGGTATGTCAAATATTTTTTCAGACACTTTTAAAATTAACAGAAACTTGGAATTTTCGGGGTTTTGTGTTCGTGTTTTCCGTCGATCGAACTTCTAATTAGTTGCTAACAAGCTAGTAATGGTTTAGTTGGCTCTGATACCATTGTAAGTCCATGTCTCGCACCCCACGAACTTGCGGGGAGGCGGAATATATGAAAAACGATTATCAAAGTTTCGTAACACGGACTTCAGCGCATGAATCGTTATCTAAACCATTGCTAACAAACTACTAGAGGTTTAACTACTCGGATTCGAAGTTATACCTCACGTTACATGTCCTTCGGGTCTTCATCACTGTCCTCCACTCCTCGTGGGCTTCTTGGAACATCGGCACCTCAACGGCCTCCTCAAATCAAAGACGATCCACCCGAAAGCTCCTACGCCAAGCTTAATCTCAAACTTGAGATAACTAGGTTGCTTAAAGTGCTAATCTAAGCTACCTAGGGGATATAGAGTGAGGTTATGGATGTATTAGTCTATCTAACCCTTGATCTCAACTCATGAGAGGTTAGGGTTAGGGTTTGAAGAATGAGAGAGCTTGAGGAGAGAGAAGGTGAAGAAGATAATGAAATGAGATAATGATCTATCATAATATATATGAAGCATTATTTATTTATCCAAAAAAGAAATAAAAGAATTAACAACCATGCTTCATAAATATCTATGAGTGATTCATCTCTATGAGTCATTAAGCATTTATGATGTATTAATGACATGGATGAATCACACAAATGAGTCACTAATCTCATTTAATGCAATGCCATCTTACCCCCCAAGTCACCACTCTTCTAGAAGCTTCCCGACAAATTACGAGAACGCCCCTCCAATCCGTGAAAACACGGAAAAACTTTAGACTGTATAAATCCAATAACCCGATACTAGAATCTGGCTTAAACCAAAGCCGGCTAGTAAAAACTGTCCGAAAAGTCGTACGTGCGTAAATACACGTACGCGTCCGAACCCTTGTCGTAAAACCATACGACCTCTATATCGTTTCTCCTGGAGCAGGGAAACTCTCTGTATGGGACTCTAAAGACTCGACACTACGCTGGCAGTGGGTTTAACCACAGACCGCAAGCAGCACTAGCTGTACATAACTGTCCCCAGGTAGATGTCGATAAGAAGGCCGATGAGGAAAATCATCCGAACTCCCACTGAGCCTGATGTGAAAATCTCCGTACAGTCCGGTCTGTTCGTCTAAGACTATCGTATATCGAGCCTAGAGGGCGGCAAGCGTCAGTCCCCTAATAGCTATATAAGTCGTATCGGAGCGTAGCCCATTACACCCTGAGAAAACTACTGGAACCTACCAGTAAATCTCGCTTGCCCTGGCCAGAGACTTTGCGTAATGGCTCTCTGACACAGCACGATATCAACTCACAATACCGAGAGAGACGAATCATATCTAATCGCCACTGCTTCCAAGTGCTCGGGACTGCACCCAACTGCTACCTGTTTGCACGAATCCTTTGAGCCATGGTAGGGTAGCAATCTAAGAACAGTGGGACACACTCGAGGCGAAGTAGCAGTGTCAAGTCTGCGGACTATGCTGTACTCATGTCACCTGAGAACTGTTAACTGACGATGGGTATAATACCAACCAATCAGTTCCCCTGTGAGTACTGTCCGATGTACCCATAACCTAACGAGCACCTGTATACTATCTCCAGTACGACGTACTGATGGCTGTGGGACAGACTAACTCCCCAACTGGGATGAGAAGCATACACACTTAGTCTACTCCGGAATATCGATGCCCTATCTCGATAATCCAACGACCAAGGACCTGTATAGGATGTTGCTTACAGATTACCCAGCCCCCACTAGTGTGACTGCCATCACAACGCTGGTAATCAAGCAAAGATCCTATGGGCTCTGCTAATATGTATAAGTGATACGTTACAAGAAACATATGCACATATTAAAGTAGACACAAACCAAGTAGCATACTACCATTTTTAGCAAGACTGTTATATACAACTGTGAATATCCCAAACTTCCATTAAGTAATATACAACCTAGTATGATACAATAATGGCCTCTAGGGCATATACACTAACACTCCTGTTCTTGCAGGAGCCGCTTTATCACGACTAACTTTCCTCCGCCTTTATTTCGGTTTTCCAGCCATAAACAGTGGCAATACTATTTCATCTATGAATAGAGGTGTGTATATTAGTAGATCCAATAAAAAAATCACAAAAATGAAAAAAAATAAAAAATATATGTGCGTGCTAAAGAACAAGTTTGGGGAGGCTTTCTATTTGACTAACTTTTGACCCTATTATTCTCCACCAAGTCTACAGGTGTTTGCATTCGAACAACAGCATTAGTGAGGACACTGCTGCAAACAGATTTGGGGGGAGGTTTGTATTTATTCACGTATCATTTTGCACTATAAAAAAGAGCACTATAAAAAAATTGAAAAAAAAGTTAGAAAGTGAAAAATACATATGAAAGAGAGGAAGGAACATAAGAAATGCAAGAAAATTAGATATTTTAGAACGAAACTAGTAATACGTGGTCGTGAGCTGTTGTCCCAAGAGTTAGTAAAATGAAGAAATTACTAGTCTGCGGATAGATATAAGTCTGAAAAATAGTCCCTATTCTTGAGTCCAAACTTCTGAATGTTGATACCCTACTATATGCACTTGCACACATCTTGAAACTTGGGATAGTAGAGAATACCTTGAAATACTCTTGCCTGAGAACCTTAGGATAAAAAACAAAATATAAATGACACATAAAATAAAATTTAAAAGAAAAATGAATTCTGGTTTTGTAATTACTTAAGGCAGCATATAAAAAAATACAGCGAGAGTGTCTTATCACCTAGTGCCTTAGACCAACTGGTTTGGGGGCCACAGCTAGGCCTTAGGTGTTGAAAGATTAGGATATCGCTAAGTACGCCTTAATAAGTGAGCACATTCGGTAATCGGTTGGTTAGTGCCTCAAGAAGTATTAACGGTCGCATAAAGAATGTGTGAGCAAATCTATCTAAAACATCACCGACTAAAAAATACCAAGGAATATGGACAAAGGGTATGATAGATTGAATTTAATACTCCAAGTGTAGAGATGACTTTTACACACACGTAGGGGTATATGATCGATGTTTGGAGGCGAGGTAGGGAGGAAGACTAAAGACAATATTTTATTGAGGAATGATGTGATTTCTGATATCTTTTCAAGAGAATTAAGATAGGGTTTATGACAACTATAATGCAAGTGTAGTTTGAAACTCTTATTTTCAAGTTTTTCTTTTATATGTTCCTTATTTTTGCATGTAATTTTGCCTTCTTTCCTTTAATTTCTAAATTGGGATTTTGTGGGTGTAATCCGCTGAAAACCCTCAGTAGACAACACGTCTCCTATTAGGGACACCTAGAGATTTAACGACTTGTTGCATAAGCTAAATGCAATCGTGTTGCCTATGAAAGTGTGCTAGGTTTTTCTTTTTAAAAAAAACAGTTTGCTCGGGATGATCAAAAGATAAGTTTGGGGGTATTTGATCAGTCATATTTATTGCATATTTGTACGGACATTTTCCCTATTATTATTAATTACTAAATGGTGTTATTTATAATTTAAGAACATATGTGAGTTTGTATGTAAAAAGATTTTGTCATATGTTCCCCCAAAATTTAAACATAATAAAAATAGCTAAGCTCTGTTAAATTTCAATGAGGCAGTGCCTCACATACTCCTCACGAGGGCGCCAGTACCAGCACCAACCCCTTAGGATTAAATCCTATGGTGGCGCCGCACGTGAAGCTCACATGGACACTGATGTGCAAATTATAGGAGCGCCTATCATAAATAAGAAATAAATTCTTAAGTGGCGTCCACGTGCACAACACATAAGCGTCAGCGTCCAAGTTTATATCAGTAGAATTAAATTCTACATGAGGATATTTCCCTAACAAAAATGTTGGGATACTCTCTATTAAACAGAGTCGTTGGATCAAAGATTGTTCTCTGTAAAATATTTTTCCTCAATCTTTACAAACTCTATTCTGAGAAATATTTTTCCTCAATCTTTACAAACAAAAAAGATTGTTCTCTGTAAAACAGAGAGCTCTTGGATTAAAAATCCAATGGTGATTAAAAATCACCGTTTGACAAAATAAATTCTATATATGGAAAAATATTTCCCCAATCTTACTAAAAACAAGAAAACATATTTTATAAAATAGAAACACTTGGATCAAAAATCCAAGTGTGGGTAAAATTCCCCAAACCTATTTTGATACCAATTAAATCAATTGGAATCTCTCAATAAGAGATTTTCTCAAAACTAATTAACAAACTTGCCTCTACTATATAATGGACCCGAAACATTAAGTCTCATATAGAGGGAACCCCCCATAAGATTCTGAAAAATACAAAAAGCTTTCAAAACAATAGAGAATTTAATTCTCAATAAAAGAAGAAGACTTACCTCCTCAAAATCCTAGGTAAGAAAAACACAGAGATCAAAATATCTCCTTTTACTTATCTAAGGGTTTAACCCTTCTTAAAGAACTTAGTTCTTTCTCTAGATCAGAGATCCACAAGACAAGTCTCCCACAAGTTGAGAATTTAATTCCCATCGGGAAGATCTTGTTCTTGAGAATCAAAGATTCAGAAAAGAACTAGGTTAAAAAGAAAGAAAAAAGAAAAAAACATATATCTGGGAATTTATTTCCTCTGAAATTAGGATATAATCTTACATAAAGAACTTAGTTCTTATAAAAATAAAAGAAGAACTTAGTTCTCCAATGAAGAAAAAATGATCCAAGTCTTCAAAATAGAGATCTTGATGATCATTAATGGCCAAATATGGCATTAACAGAGATTTAATCTCTAAAAAAGAAACAAGCTTAGCGTCTTACATGTTTCCCACATGGGCGCCCACCCAATAGCGCCCAGCGTTTCACGTGAAAAACACGCGGGCGCCCAAAGTAAAAGGCCAGCACCTCACGTGAAATACACGTGAGCGCTGAATAAAAGTGCTTAGAATTTCATATATAGCCAAAACGGATGAGTGCTTAGCACTGATTAGGCAGTGCCTCACGTGCTCCTCATGTGTACGCCACACCAAAAGTGCTTGGCACTTCATATACAGCCAAAACGGCTGAGTGCTTAGCACTAATTGGGCAGCGCCCAGCACTGCACGTGCTCTTCACGTGGACGCCATATAAAAAAGTGCTTAGCACTATATATATAACTGAGTGCTCAGCACTGATTGGACAGGGCCCATAACTGAAGGCTTCACATGATGCCTATGTGAGAGCCAGAGAGTCAAACAAGTGCTTAGCACTTTTTCATAAAAATAGGGGCTGAACAAACAAAGCCTAAATAAGTGCTTAGCACTTTTGAACAAAAAAGGACTGAGTAGACTGAGCCCAAATGCTCTGGATCTTAATAAATTTAATGATCCTTAAAAAATTGCTAAGTTGATCTTAGTCTCAAATAGGACTAATGTATACTTAGTTAAAAAATAAATTGGGCCCAAATATTCATATGTTTAACTTGATCTTAATCTCAAACTAGATTAACGGACATTAAACTAAACAAAATATTTTTTTGTACTAAAAGAAAAATATAACTTAAGTTCAAAATCCCAAATCTGAAATATACAAATTTGGACTAATCCGCGCCCTACGGGCGACGACATAAACTACTCTCCGTATATAATCCACGGGCAATCAAAACAAAAAAATACACTCGACACGAAGTGAACTGCTGGAGCAGGAGAAAGTGGTTATCGCAACGCGATAACGTAATTAACTGCAGGGACTTGCGTCTGCAGAGAAGAGCATCCCCATAATCAAAACCCCTCATAAATGAGGGAGAATCTGATGAAATCTGCTACAATGCTCGCATCTATCCAAACCTTTGATATACGGTGCCATAAATCAACTTGGTATCTTCGGAGAGGTGGATGGATAAATCCAAATAGTGTCTGCCCCCAAATTCAGGCCAGACGTCCCAACATCTCGGTCTCTGTCTTTCGGCAGTGAATAGATTCTGGTACGCCCGGTAGGATCTTTTACTCTTTCCACTCCTCACTTCGTATGTCGTATTTCACGAACAAAATCGCGGTTCGCTATGATTGCCCTTGGATTCAAGGTACTAAAACTTGGTGTCTTGCTCCTGTACAGGAAATCAATGGTTTCTCAATGCACTGCATGCAACAGCAACTCTCGCTCTACCCAAAATAGAAGAGTAACCTACGGGCCCAACGCTGACTCTATTTTCTGTATGCCAGTGAGGCAAGTCACACAAGCCACTGCTGGATTGTTCTTTGGGACTATGCTCCCACCTGTGAGTTTCGGTGCTTCAGCACCACAAGAAGAAGCTCCTAAAAGTTGGTCTTCGATCGACTGGCAACCACAACGGCCCCTTTCAACGGGCTGTCCAAATCTGACGTCTCGGTCTTCAACATGCTGAGCAAGAACCCAAACGGGCTGGCAAAGAGACTCGTGATACCTGAAGGGGCTACCCCAAAATGGATAGCCCTCCCAACTCCTCTTACAGGCGAAGCCGTCAAAGGTGCTTCCCCCACTAGATGGTCGGTTTTCGAAATTCTTGTACAATCAGAACCTGGTCCAACGGGACCTCTGCGGCTCCCACATCCTAAATAAATTCCAAGAACCCACGACACCCCTTCCTCAAAAGCCGTCTAACACTAAGTGCAGAAATCAGGTTGGCAGGAGTGACGTTGTAGTCCCCTTGCACAACGAAAATTGGCTCACCAGGAAAACAGAATCTAACCTCTTTTCCCCGGCAATCAACGTATGTATAACAAGCGGACAGCCAATCCATACTGAGAAGTACGTCGAAATCTAGCATATCGAGAAGAATCAAGTCGACTAACGAATCTCTATCACCAATACATATGGAACATGATTGGAATACACGTCGGGCTACGAAAGAATCTCCCACTGGAGTAATCACAACAAGCAGTAACTCTAAAAACAAAGAATCTCTCCCCAGAGAAAGTGCGAAGTGTGCAGATACGTATGAGTGCATAGAATCGGGATCGAAAAAAATATGCGCATCTAGAGAACATACGGGAAGAGTACCTGTAACTACAGCATTGGATGCCTGGGCATCCCGGGGAGTCAAAGCGAAAACCATAGCCTGACACCTACCAGCATCCTGATATCCTCTCCCTCGGTTTCCTCGTCCCTTCTAAGTATTTTCCGCAAAACCACGGCCTTACGGTGCAACAGCCTGGGGTAGAGTAGAAGCTGGTAGAGGAAGTAATGCTATCGAAGAAGAAGGTGGAGGGGGTAAAGCAGCCTGTGGAACTACTATCCCTCCCTGGCGTCTACACTCTCTAGCTCAATGCCCTGGTTTCCCACAATTGAAACATGTTGACGGTGGCCTCTGCACTTTGAGGTACAAGCCATACATCCGGCCCTGAGACTAACCTCATACACTATTATGTCCTGGAACGAATCCGCCACGGCCTCAACCAAAGTTCCCGGAAGCTAATCCAATAGGTCTGGCTCGCTTTGATTCTGGAACAACTGTCGTCTCGTTCAGACGCTCCTCCATTCGAATCGTCGCGTCCATAGCCTGTGCATATGTATCGATGTGCTGGAAGCCCATGGCAAGGAACAGCTGCGTATCCAGGCTCCTCACAAATCTTTTCGCCCTGAGCTCCTCCGTGGGAATTAAATATGGAGCACAACGTGACAACTGGGTAAACTGCAAATCATAATCTGCCATAGACATATCGGCAGGTTTCTGCAATGCCTTAAAACTACTGGATCCGGCGTCTCTCGTGCTCTACGGAAGGGATCTAGCAAGGAAAACATCAGAAAACTCTTCCCATGTCATCGGGGGGAGATCTGTTGCTCGATCTCTCTCCATCGACTCACACAATGTCTGGACAAGTCCCTCCAACAGAAAACTGGTCAGCTCCACCAACCTCGTATCTGAGCATCTTAAAGACCTACCGATCTTAGCCATCCTATCAAGAAACGACCGGGGATCCTCTGCTGTGTCTGTCCCTGTGAACACCGGAGGTCTCAGCCTCATGAACTCTGGGAGTGATACCTCCATAAACCTCGTGACTACTGGTGTGACTGTCTAAACGGGCTCTACAATAGTCGATTCCTAATCCTGCCTCTGAATACGAGTGGCTTCGGCCAACTGCCCCATCATCTACTGTAAGTATAACATGCCCTCCTCCAGTCTAGTCATCCGATCAGAAATAGGAGGATTAACATGTCCTTGTGCCGTCGGGATGTCCTGTGAGTCAGTCGCCGTCACTGGCGGATCTGTCCGAGCTACATCCCTGGCTGCGGCTCGCCTAGCTCACGTAGCCATAGCAACTGGAATAAGAAATGAGAGTTGGTAAGGTGTACGAACATGAACAACAAATATAGAGAGTCATAGGAAGAATTAATCAAGTCATACATCCTAAGGTTACTTAGGTGGGGTATCGTATCGTAAATATGCCGCGGAACATATGTATGGTACGTTACTCTTCCTGAGTTACCTACTCCATCAAACCAAAGGTCAATCTAATAACGAAAGTTTGAGCCTAATAACTCTAAAGTCACTTCTAGGTTCCGTAAGGTTAATTCTAAGGCTCTGATACCAACTTTGTCACGACCCGAATTTGGCACGTGACCGGCACTTAGATTGTGTGACATCTAAAGATACCGACACAATTCAAGTAAGCCAGAAAACCAAGATCTAAACCATGTTTGCGGAAATAAGGAGGTATAGTTTTAAAAGTAATGAAAATGAGACCACATTTTTTTTAAACTCAAAGATTGTTTTTAAATGTTGGAAATTTTGATAGCACCTCCTTTATAATTTTTGAGAAAAACAAGTACATAAACATAATAATTGTGACATCCCCTGCTTGGGAATAAGAATAAACGCCAATCGGCGGAAACAACCCACGCAAATAATATACGACGTTCAAAAGCGAAGAATCACGTGCATATAAGTAACAGAAAGCACAATCAAATATAAATAGTCAATTCTACTCTATCGACCCAAAATACATACACAAGTATACTCTAATTCTAAGTCAAATAATATATATGGTCTGATGGAGTGACACTAGATACAAGATACAAAATACCCAAAAGAGGCGGTTACTAAACATGTAACCCACATAGCAAGATAAGCGACGAAAGCTGTGATATCTATGTCCGCAATGCCGCTATGCTTCCACATGTCTCCTGTAAGGAACTAAGACACAACGGGAGTGAGTTGCTAACTCAGCTAATAAACTAACATCCAACAGTTGAAATCGTATGCATACCGAAATAGCGACTAAAACTATGCATCAGGCAACATGATATATGATAGCATATGAAATATGAATATGTAACTATAGTTCCTGTATAAAAGAAAACAGAAATATCAAGTGTTCCAAAATTTTGGTCATTTTCATAAATGATCCTCAAATCCAGTGTTAAACATCGACACAAATCTTCAGTTTTAGCAGGCATCGTTCGCCGAATGATCCTGACAACCAACAACATCGGTCGGTATCCTCCAGATATCCGCCGTGTTTCCAAACTATCTCCGGTATCGAGTGTCTTCGCTAGGCTCCCGCCTCTAATGCGGTTTTCCTGCCCTTCTGTCTCGACCGGGTCCACCATGTATCCGACTGTATACCCCCCTTCTCCCCCTCCACTCAGTCCGGATAATGTAAAAATCCACAACCGTATAGCCCCCCACTCGGTTCGGAATAAAACCAAATCAGAAAAACAACAACTCATGGTGGACATATCACATAATTCACGAAGACCCGTAAAACTATAACTAATTTAGGTCGTGCCAACAATAACATATAGTGAATAAAAGCTCAAAACAAGGGAAATCTCATAATTCAATAATTCATGATACAAGTAATAATAATAACAAAGCGATATGATATGTGTCAAAATTATGGTAATGCTGCGTGACAACAGTTATCAATGATACTAGCAGTTCGTAATAAATTATAGGTGATATGGCAAGTTTTAGGTGTGTACGTGACATATTAATTACCGATGAGGTGTAGTATAGCAGGTAAGCATGTGCAAGTGCAACATAACTCATCGGTAATAGTGTAAGTGTCCAAGCAAGTATTAAGCAACAGCGATTAATAGGTATGAATGCATACAATGCACTACTAGGTCTAATTATGCAACAACATGAATGGAAAACAAGTATAAAAAAATTTATGGTTTCGGACGCTATACGCCATCCATACAATACACCCGGTAGATGTTTAGTCTGCTCACTGGAACAAGACGTGATCTACTCGGATCCCATCACTCATTTTCCCTTCCTTGCTACCTCCAAACTCCCCGCGGTCAAACCTAACATCGAAATGAAACTTTCGTATATAAGTGGCTAAATTCCGATACGACGAATACATAAATTCTAAGTGAACTAACTTATGTAACGTGATAAGTTTGAATATCGTGTGCTATACAGACCCAAGGCTAAGTAGATCCACCCCGACTCATCGTATTTTGAGAAAACGCAAAAATGTGATACCAAATGTCCTTATCATACGTTAAAATATTATAAAAAGCAAAGCAATTAGCTTCCAGATTTTGTTTACAGACTATCTAGAAAATTCAAAGTATACCAAAGACCTTATATAACCTACAGAGAGCTACCCATAAAATTTCAAAACCCGACTCATTAAGAAAACCGGCGGTAGCGGGAAAATCAAGGATTCCGCTAGTCGAACTGTGAAGGAATGGATCTGGGTTTCTAGCGTGCACTCTAGGTTCTAACACTATTCTACTGTACTGTTAGATTTATTTAGAAATTAATATAATTATAGCAGATACTAACAGAGCTAAAACTCTAAATTAAAACACGTTTTCTGATATCGTAAACACTAATTTGTACAGAACACTTAATAAGACCTAAAAAGTTGAGGATTATACCTATTTGAAGGATTCCACAAAGCTCAATCTTCAAGATGTGCACAAAGAGGTGAAGAGTACTAACTTGAGGGGTTTGAATCAATATCCATAGAACTCTAGCTTTTTTTTCTATGTAAGGGTGGAGAGCTTCACTACTTGGTGCTATGTATTGGGAAACCTATATTCAGTTTGATAAACTGAACTAATAAAGAGTTTTGTGTTGAAAAGGGGAGGAGGAGGTGTTACCATGGAGGGGTGAGGTGCATGTGTGCAAGGGTGAGGTGTTGGCTTGAGGTGCATCAAATGGTGTGTTGTGGGTGAGATTCATCTAACCATAACATCATGATCCTCACAATATGCACTTAAACCCCCAAACAAACCTATATTCCTCATTGAAATTAAGACTTTCCACTAAAACACTTTCTTTACAATCTAAAAGTCACTTAACTAATTACCATATTACTTAAATACCATAACCATTTATAAAAAGTCTTTTTATCAAAATTATAAAATTTAAAACAATATTTTTTAAAATAAAATAATTAATTATCTAAAAAAAATCCGAAACATTACAGCGAGGCATGCTCGACGTCGCCACTGGCGCTGAATGAGAGAAGCTGGGGCAACTCCCCCTCTAGACTCACCCCACCAGCTCAAATGATGGAAGTCGATACTGCTGTTCCAATCGGGAACATCTTGATCCGCTTAAGAGGGTGCACAAAAACTCTCGAACAGCGGTGCTAAAGAAATCACCCCCGCCTGCAGAAGTTACAGTGCAGGAAAAGCCGGAGCAGTCTCATCAGCGTCTCTCCTTGCAAATTCATAGGGTCTGGCGAAAAGTCCAGGACTCTGTGATTGACCAGAACTACTCTCGTCGACCGAATAAATCGAAGGCTCGACAAGAAAATGACTACTCCTCCGCCATACAACGGAGGACTTCTCCTAAGCAGGTGCCTATCATAACGACTCCATCAACTCTAATCTGTTATAAAAGAATGAGGCTGGAGAAAACTCTACCGCCTGCGGAAAATTCCAAAGGCGATAGACCTAAATGCCCTAAGGCCAAGAGCATAACAATACATACGGTTTACATGGATTCGGGAAAAGAAGAAAGCTGTGCTTTGGTGAGTCACCGACCGCAAACTTGGTCGCTGACAAAGCCTCAGGAGAAACATCAAAAGCTTCAGTAAATGCTGACCAAAATGGCAGCACTTACTGGACAGAAAGAAAGTCTGGACAAAGAGGCCGAATAGCGCCATGAGCAGGAGACCGATACAGAGTTCCTGTGAAGGGTGCTCGAGAGAAAAGACAAGAAGCCGCTGAACAAGCTGCCAACATAAAGCAGATGGCTCTCTTGTTCCAAGACATGGTAGGAATGATGATCCAATCAGAACCCCCGGCCGAGTATCCACGGTAATCATTGACGATGACAGAAGAGAAACATCAAACCCTCCACCGGCCTTATCGGCAGCCCAGGAGGAAACGATCTCCAAGGCCGCCCTTGATGATTACATTGCTCGAAAATAAGAGCTCATCAAGCTAGTGAAGCCGCTGGCCAAATTGTTAGAACTGGACGACCATATCCTGGCCGGTATGATCAAATTAAATACCCGTCGGGATATACAATCCCTAAGTTCCATGTATACAAAGGGATCGAAAACCCTCACCAGCACGTCGCGCAGTTCAGAGCTCCGTGCGGCAACACGAGAGGCGACGACAAACTGTTGCTTCGTCAGTTCATTGGAAGCCTGTTAGAAACGGCCTTCGAATGGTACTCGGAGCTCCCAAATGACTCCATGAAAACATTCGTAGAGATAGAACTGCTGTTCACACAGCGTTTCGCCAGCGTGATCAAACATACTCCAATCATGACATTAATCAATACCAGAGTAAATCCGGGAGAAACCTGGGTCCAATACGCGATCCGGTGGCGGAACCTATGGTCTAAATGAGAACGGCGCATTGAAGAATCTCCTACCGTGGGCGTGTTCATCAGGACCCTTGATCCTCAAACGACTGTGTCCCAGTTCATGACATTCTTCAAACTAACAACCTTTCAGATTCTGATAGATAAACTGGCCTAAATGGACCAGATAGGCTACGGGCCTTCCTCCTCAAATAAGGACCCTCGAAATAGCAAGGGTAAAGGGAAAGCGGCCTTCGTTGCCAATACGCAACAACAGCTGAGTGGTCCAAAACTAGCTGCTCGCTAAAACAACGCACGTCCGCGCCTATCCTTGGAGGAAAAACTAGAACGCGCTTACTCGTTTTCCCGCGACAAGATGAGGAGACTGTTTGAATTAGCAATGCGTAATAAACTTATCATATTGCCAGACACGCAGCGTCCACCGCAACCCAGCGACGTCAATAACCCTAATTACTGCTCCTATCACAGAATGGTAAGCCACCCAATTGAAGATTGCTACTTCTTCAAGAACTGGGTCGAAGACCAGTATCAATAGGGGAAATTCACATTGTCTGATAGCTGGAGGGTAAATCCGCCCCAGAAGCACACTCCAAAAAAGATGGATGCGCAGGGGGTATCATGCTCACTCGTGGAAGAAACTACATAGGAAGTCGTTCTTTCAGCGAAAACTAAAAGAATGCTGAAGAATTTACAGACATGTCCGGCAGTCAGGTGGAAAAGCTCACTTGAACCCGAAATCATCGAAGGGATGCTAAAACCTCGTCCCGCACCGAAAATTGTTGACAAAGGGAAAAAAGCCCAAGTCAAGCCTTCAAAGTCTTCGAAGAAAAAGAAGAAGACTAAGAAGCATGTGCAGTCTGCCGAGTATGACGACAAGCGTACAGATCTACAAAAGTACATTGACGTGCTGGAAGAGTAAAACCAGAAGGCGTGGACATCGGTCACATTCGAAGAATTCCTCAAGCATATTCTTGAGGATGAAGACAGTGACAATGATGAGGAAAATGACTTATGAAAAGACACCGAAGACCGTGCAGCAAGTTGCCACATGGTCTCACATTCGTCGTTATATGATGAAGAAATTCCTTCAGCGTCAAAAAACGACGCGGAGGAACTGGGGGCAGAATCGGCGCTAAAATCCCTGGAACTGCTAGAAGACCCGATCGCTGTTAAACGAAGCCTTTCAAAAAAGCAATGTTGACCGAGAACGCGAGACAACCCTATACAAAAGGCTAAGCGTCAGCGTCAGAACAAAGAAGTTGCGGTGAGGACGAGTCGTAAAGTACTCCAACCAAACTGAAGCACGCCTGCTAAAAATAAGAGCAGGATCAAAACAGAGAAGCGGTTCGCCAAAGCCTTGTTAATGGAGATGAAGCTGCCATCTTTCATAAGGAACACTCCCGATGTCATATGCCTCAATAGAGAAAGATCACATCCAGACTACTGCCTGTGTCATTAGAGGGTTACTCATCCCACCGAGAAATGCAGTGCCTTCAAGAAGTGGTGGCAAGGATACGTTGCCCATCAAATACACTTCAAGAGAATGAAGCGCAAAACTTATGCTCGTCGACGAAAAAATAGTAAGACGAACAAACATGGAGAAACAACTGGCAACTGTCATATGGTTGGTACTAGTTCGGAAAGGGAAAACCCTAAGCTTTTACCTTCGGAAGCGATTCTGAGGACGAAACATCTCTCAGCCCTCTCTTCATAGACTCCCCCTCCGAAAAACAAGAGAAGGAGAAGAACTGCGAGAATATTTAGCTGCATAACCGCATGCTACCTGAGAAGAATCTCGGACTTACAAACAAGGATTCGAACAAACAAGATAAAAGGAAAGGGAAAATCTCTGAGGAAATTGCCCTCGATGAAGAAGTAGTCAAAGAGCTCGCAGCAAGGGACCCGCTTAAGAAAAACAAGGTGGATTACAATGTCCTAGCACATCTGAGGAAAATACCCTCGTAACTAAGCATATTAGATGCTCTCCTCCTATCCAAAGAGATACGAGATTCCCTAATCAAGGCGTTGCAAGAACCCGATCAGTTCCAAGCTTTCTTCGCAGAAGAGAAGATGAAGGATGAACTGGTAGAGGTCCACACGGCTGACATTACATTCAGTGATGAGAATCTCCTTCTCGGAACATGCGAGCATAATCGTCCGTTATATGTCACCGGGTACTGCCATGATATCAATATAAGGAAAATCCTTGTCGACAACGGATCCTCCGTTAACCTTCTCAATATGAGAGTGCTGAAGGAGATTTGCATGAACGTTCAGCACCTTTCCCAAGAAAAAATTACCATCTCTAGGTTCGACTCACAGTCAACACGGACGCTTGGGTCCGTAATATTGATGCTATGCTTCGGGCTGCTTGTTACTGACATCAAATTTCGTGTCATTGACGCCAAGACTTGCTATAACGCTTTGCTCGGCAGGCCTTGGTTACATGAGTACAAAGTCATCCCTTCTACACAACATCAGTGTATGAAGTATTTCAAGAATGGCTCGGAGTACACCATCACGGGATAGCTAAATCCGTTCTCTGTAAACGAAGTCCAGAAATATGAAGATGGAAAGTACTTCCTACCATATTTCGAGGATACTGAAAGGTGCCACAAACCGGAGGATAAACAAAAATCCGTTGCCGAGCAAAGCGTTACAGAGAAAGAGTCTACTCGGGGCAACCTATCCCGATCTTTAGGAGCGATACCGAGGAAGACAAAGAAATAGTCTACTCGGGGCAACCCTAAAGGAAGAAAAATAAGCCCGGACCGTCTACTTCTACTTTGGTCTTTGCCAGCGACTCTGAGGTCGAGGCCAATGCAGTGTTCTCCGACCGCCCGTCAATGCAAACTTTTGCCGGAACAAATCAGAGTCTAAAAATTACAATGGCTCCACCTCGGCATTACAAAGAACTTGATGCACTTCATACATACAGCGTATAAGAACTACAAACTTTCTACGTACCTGCCAGGCGAAGAGATGAAAAAGCGATCCTCTTCTACCAATCTACGGCAAATAATGTAGAAAAAGAAGTCTGGCATGATGCCAATTTTTCACTTGACAAGCTTCAACCAATCTTTCTGCTAAGATACTACGCGGAGAGATTGAAAAGGCCATGCCAAGGTGTACCCTTCGAACAAACTGTTCGACAAGACCAATTCTATAAAAAGATTTGGGATATTTCCGGGACTCAGCAAAAGATGCCCAACGGGAAGATGGAGATAACCAGGCTCAAAAATGTTCGGTCTAAGAACGGGAGCAGATCCACAGTTGCCGTGTCGTAAACAGCTCCAGTGAAGTGGAGAACCGACTATTTTGACCCCTCCCCCCCGACAATTTTGGCCATCGTTGTGTAGCATGACAGTGAGGGCACTGTCAAGTTTAAGTTTGGGGGTGTACTCAGTAAGAGTTTCTATCCTTCGCATTCATTTATATATTCTACATTTGCATACATATTCAAAAAACCCATAAAAATCAAAAAAAAATCCTTAAAAAAATATAAAAACTTTGTCGTCAAGTTAGCTTATGGGAGAACTTAGATTCGGTATTTTGACAGTTTTGTTTGATGTGATAGGAACAACTAAATCCTATTTTTAGATTTTGAAAACCTGAAAGATAACCCTCTTTTGAGTTTAACTGTAGCTAATATACGTCTTTACATCACACTACACGTGTCGTGAGTTTTGAAAATTAGATGACAAGTCTGATATGTCTTAAAACTTTTAAATTGATAAACTATTTTTTTGAGGATCAAACAGGTTTTTTCTGAAATAAGTAGTATCAAGAATAGTTATAAAGTGAAGTAAATATGAAGGAATCTTATTGATGCCTTAATAAGATCTAATTCTAAAAAATAACCCATCTGGAACTTGATTAGAGTTATTACACACCTTATCCTCAAACACGTCTTTTATCCTGAAAAATAATTGAACAACTAGCCGTATCTCTATTCGCATTAAATTGTTATAATTTTCATGCCAAATGAGTCTTTTTGTTTTAGGACCTAAGTAACTTGGGCAATTAAGCTCGCCGGGGTGTCTCTACACCTAATGCCCTAAAACCAACTGGTTTGGGAACATTAGCCCAAAACTCGCTAAGAAGCCTAGAAAGTCCGTATTTAAACAAAGTCAAGCAAGTATTCTCCCCGAGTTAAAATTCTTAACGGTTCTTTATGTGAGAATAATCTTGACAAAAGACAAGTTTTTATAAAAATATTTTTAATAGAGATATGAAGGTTTATCTTATGATAAAGACAATTGCACGTTCACGAAAGTGTGTATGAAACGAAAGCAAGTAAAAGGTGGAGTGAAAAATAAGACCTAGTTCCTGTTAAGAAAGATAGAAATTCTGAATTTGAAACTAAGCTGGAAAACGAAACTTGAGAAAAACTTAGCTCTTTATAAACTTGTGTGATCCTTTTTAAAGTTTTATCCAGACTTTATTTTGTGACATTATGACCCTAATCGAAATTTTTGAAACATAACGACACTATTTGTACCGCACGTAAAAACGTATAGGATCTGAAGATAGATAAGAAGTGAGTAAAGGTTCGATATTTCTAACTTAGGATAATAGAATTTCTACCTTTGAAGCTAAACCTTGGGTTAGAATCATTAGTTATTTCGTGAAACTAGCTTGATGGAACTTTGTGGGTGAAATCCGCTGAAAACCCTCAGGAGACAACACTCCTCGTACTAGGGACACCTAGAGGTTTAATGACTTGTTGCACGAGCTCAGTACAACCGCGTTCCCTGTGAAAATAAGGTCAGGATTTTGATTTGCTCGGGACGAGCAAAAGATAAGTTTGGGGTATTTGTTCATCACAAAAAACTGCATTTCAATACCGCTCATTCATTATCATTTTTTATTATATCGGTACTATTAACCCGTGTCTGCTCAATAAATACAGATTAAAGGTATTAGTGATAAAACACTGGGAAACACACTCAAATACACGGATATGACATTTGCGAGCCGACACTGCAACCGGAACAGAAAACCTATCAATGTTTGAAGAGATTCTTTTTGCAACATGCAAGTATACACTTTTTTTTTATGTAAAATGGTCCAACACATTACAAGTGTGAGCACTTTTTGTGATGCATAAACCTTGGGGCTGCCTTGCACAAGTAGGCACAACACTACTCATGACTTGTACAACTAGTGTGGCAAGTGGGTGTAGGTAATAAATGATATGAAAAGTTATGATGTGATTTGAAGATACATTTCCCTCCAATTCTCCTGAGCTAAACCCAGGCTTCTACAAATAAATCAAACAACAACGGTAGGATTATGGAGAGCACACATGATCACAGAACCAACACGTGCCTCATTTGCCAAGATTCGACCGGCGATTTCCTCTAAAAATCCGGTGCCGCCGGTCCAATCAAGTCCATTGCACTCCATATTTCGTATGGCTCTCCCTTGTTGTCACATCATTCTTATTATATTGTTTGTTTAATCTTATTTTGTGCCTATAAGTATCATATCAGTGAGCAAGGGATAGAGTGGTGGATAGATATAATTTGGGTTATAGTTTAACTCTTTGTTTCATTTTCGTTTTGAAGCTTTGTACATAGTAGCTAGTTCACCTTGAGTTCTTTGCCTTCTCTTGATCTTGCAACCTCTTCATTGAGCTTACAAGTTTATGTTTTGGTTATTGAACTCATGGTTTGTATCATCACTTGGAATTAATAAAGCTTTCATTTTGCACTTTGGTTCTTAGTATTCATTTTCTATCTCTTTTACTTACTTGCAATTTAATTTCTTGCCATTTACTTAATTGCAATGTTGTGTTATTCCTTTTATATCATTTCATTTGCACTTTATTTTGTTGTTTTGATGGTTTTTGAATAGTGGCTTTGTTAGGGAAAGAGAGTGGTTGTGTAAATTAAGGTTTTTTTGCTCAATTCCTTTGCCCAATTTTTGCTAATTGAACTCCGCCCAAACCTTATGCAGGCACTCCGTTAGGCACCTTACCTTACCAAGGTATTGGTGATCCCTAACCGTGACCGGTTGCGTTCGGTTTGGCCGGAGGCGAAAGTCAAGAGACAAGAACGGACAGACAAGGGTCAATAAGCCGGATTTCACAAATACCTGGCTTAAGCACCCTAATCCACGTTGTTGCGATTACTTTAGCTTCAATAGTCAAGCTTGGCACAAAGGATTGAGTACAGACTTTCCTAACTTACACTAACCTATCTATATTCCTAACAAACTTATACTCTGCATATACAACACTTAGATTAGAAAGGAATGGTACTGACCCTTGCATTAACTCGTGATAACAAGAACATAAAACACGCCATCTCCCTGCAAACGACCCGTACTTGATGAAAAGAGGAAGAAGACTACAAAATGTATCCTAAACTTTTACATAAGAAAATAAGCACCTTTGGCTTGGCAAGTTCTGGGCTATTTATAGGCAGGAAACTGAAACCCTAGGGCCACATTCTGACCCTTCATGAAAAGACCCATATACCCCTGAAATTTGATCAATTGACAAGCCTATATGGCCGGGGATCCGCGGCCTAGACCCCATTTTGGCCGCGGATCCGCGGCCATTATGTGGAATTGGCTCATGCAATTTTGTGGGTTTCTCTGGTATGCTCATTCCTTAAGTCTGGTATATGTTGTTTCTTAGAATTTCTTCACGATTTTTCCAAAATTTCTGCTGATCAAAAGGTGATGTGATGTGGATCTTTTGCCATGATTTTTCTTGAGCTCCGCGTGGATATGTTGGATCTTGTGTTGACATTGAGCTTTGTGCATGAAAATGACATTGATTTGCCATTTTGTCCCTTAACTGGTGTGTGGCAACATACGGATAGAGAGCGGAGACCCGTGTTTTATCTGTGGTTGGTAGAAATCCAGAATTTGTCGTGTTTTTCTATGAATTTCACTGTTTAGAGCTGAGAACCTGTATCCTGCAAAACACGGCTCAAGAGTACCTACC
Source organism: Agapanthus africanus (assembly GCA_030015575.1). Lineage (NCBI taxonomy): Eukaryota > Viridiplantae > Streptophyta > Magnoliopsida > Asparagales > Amaryllidaceae > Agapanthus > Agapanthus africanus. Next base: position 858,197,208 of record CM057339.1, read on the forward strand.
GATAAGCAATGTGATAAAAATTGGGCGGTATAAAAATGCAAAAATCTGATATGAACAGTACTCATCATAGCTACACGCGACGCCGTCTTGATTGCGGTTAACTTTAGAACTAAATACGACAAGCGAAATTACTATCAATCAAGTCTCGGCACCCCGAACAAATAAACGAGGTCTATCATCCGGATTATTGCTCCTATCACCGAGTAATAGGTCACCCCTTTGAAGCCTGCTTCACCTTCAAAGATTGGGTAGAAGACCAGTATCGACAAGGCAGGCTCGCTTTATTCGACAGCTGGAGGGTAACCCCGCTACAAACGTATAAGCCGAAAAGAACCTACAACGTCCGGTTAGGACCGGCTCAACAACATGAACGGAAGCGAATTCGTACTTGCCATATGATAGCACTCTCAAAAGAGGGAGGGCACGAGATTATGAATGACCTCTTCAGGTGCTTCGCAAATAAAGACGAGGAAGAGGTGATCTCAGAGTTTCCACCAGCATCAAAAGAGCTGGAAGATGGGATACACACCATGGCGGACAACCTAAAAAAAATTGACTTAGGGACAGAGAACGATCCGAGGCCGACATTTGTCAGTGAGCTACTATCTGAAAAACAGGTAGCCACGTTAAAAGACGTGCTCATGCAATATAAAAACTGCTTTGCATGAAACTATTCCAAGATGCCGAGTCTAGATCCAAAAATAGCGGTACATAAACTGGCCATATCGCCAGACATAAAGCCAGTCAAACAGGTGCTAAGAAAGATGGGACTCGAACTTGAGGAGATTATTGTTGCTGAAGTCAAGAAACTAATTGATTTTGGCTTCATCTAAGAAGTTCAATATCCCGGTCGGATCGCTAACATTGTTCCGGTGATGAAGAAAAATGGGACGGTGCGCATCTGCGTGGACTTTCGGGATCTCAACAAAACTTGACCGAAGGATGATTTCCCAGTACCTATTTCCGAGCTGATGATCGATAACACGTCTACCCATGAGGTCTTCTCTTTCATGGATGGATCTTCAGGATACAACTAAATAAAAATGCATCCTGAAGACCAAAAGCATACTGCCTTCCAAACCCCATTGGGCATATTCTGCTATAAAGTGATACCCTTCGACTTGATGAACGCCGGCGCTACCTACCAGAGGGCCATGACAAAGATCTTCGATGAGCTCATACATGAAATCGTCGAATGCTACATCGATGACCTTGTAGTGAAGAGCAAATCTCATGATGAACATTGGGAACATCTAAAAATAGTGTTCCAGCGTCTTCGGAAGTATAATCTGAAGATGAGTCCTCTAAAATGCACATTTGGAGTCTCCTCAGGAAAATTCCTAGGATTTATCATACGTCACCGGGGTATCAAAATCGATTCCTCAAAGATTAAGGCGATTATGGAAATATCCACGCCAAAAACCCTCAAAAAGTTATGATCTGTTCAAGGAAAGATCGCATATATCCGGCGCTTCATAGCCAACCTCTCTGGAAAATACCGTCCCTACAGTCATTTGATGAAGAAGGGGACCCCATTCGTTTGGGATCAAAAATGCCAAAACGCACTGGACGAAATCAAGCAATACCTGCAAAATCCGTCGGTATTGACCGCTCCAGTTAAGGAAAAAACCCTTATCCTATATACAACGGCTCTTAAGGGTTCTCCAGGTGCATTATGGGCATAAGAGAATGATCAGGGAAAGGAGAGGGCTCTGTACTATTTGTGTCGAGTTCTCCTGGGGGCAGAAAACAACTATTCCCCTATCGAAAAGCATTGCCTGGCACTGATCTTCGCAATAACGAAGCTCATACGTTACGCCTTGGTACACGAGGTCCATCTCATATCGAAGGTGGATCCTCTCAAATATCTAATGTCGAGGGCCATACTAACAGGAAGGCTTGCCAAATGGGCCCTCCTCCTGATGGAGTTCTCGATAACGTATTGTCCCCTCAAAGCAGTGAAAGGACGGGCCATTGCCAACTTTCTTGCGGAGCATCCGATACTGGCTGACTCCTCCTTAAATTGTGAGTTGCTGGACGAACATGCATTCAATACAACCGAAGAAGAAAATGATTCCCAATGGAAACTCTACTTCGAAGGAGCATCTTCCATAAAGCAACGAATGCAGAACACCCCCATAATCAAAGCCGGGGTGGGTCTTATCTTCGTGACTCTGCAAGGAGGGATATTGTGTTATGCCCTTTCCTTAATAGAGCCAAGGAATAATAAAGAAGTTGAATATGAAACTTTGATAGCAGGTCTTGAGATCGCTATCAATACGGGAATCAAAGACCTCCTCATTTATGGAGACTCCCAGCTGATCGTCAGCCAAGTAAATGGTGACTATCAGACATGCAAGCCAGAGCTAATAAAGTATAGCGAAAGAATGCAGCAACTGCTGATACAAATCACTGCTTATACCCTGGAAAGTATACCGCGTGCGGAAAACAGTAAGGCAAATGCATTGGCCAAATTGGCTAAGGAATTGGCCGATGAAAATCTTGATGACGTAAGGATCATTGTGCAAAACCGCAGGGTTCTTGCGCTAACAGAAATACCTTCGAAAGACCTAATAAAGCCATCCGAAGGAAAAGAAATGATCGAACAAGTAGCCCTTCAAATATTAGACGAAGAAAAGTCAAGGATTGGAGGGAATTCTTCATAGACTACTTCAAATCCCAACGAACGTCCAAAAATGCGTCGTCTAGATATCAGCTCATGAAACGAGCTTTGTCTTTTACCTTCGTCAATGATACTCTATATAAGAGATCGTTCGACTGTCTGTGGCTAAGATGCCTGGGGCCGGAGGAAGCAAAGAAAGTCGTCCAAGAAATACATGATGGACTCTGTGATTCTAATCAGGATGGACCAAAAATGAAGTTGAAGATAAAAAGAATGGGTTATTATTTGCCCACAATGATTCAGGACCGCCTCGAATATGCGAAAAAGTGTGTTCACCGCTGAAAACAGGGACAGACCGGGATGGATCGTCCTGCCTGAATTTGTGGGCAGATACTATTTTGATTTATCCGTCCACCTCTCCGAAGATGCCAAGTTGATTTATGGCACCGTATATTGGAGGTTTGGACGGATGCGGCCGTTATAGTGTGACCTCGTCAGATTCCCCCTCGTTTATAAGAGGTTTTTTTGATTGTGGGGACGCTCTTCCCTACAGGCGCAAGCTACTGCAATTAATTACGTTATCACATCGCGATAACCACTTTCTCCTGCTCCAGAAGTTCACTTCATGTCGTGTGTGTTTTTGTTTGTTTTGGCTGCCCGTAGATTGTATACGGAGACTAATTTATGTTGTCGCCCGTAGGGCGTAGATTAGTCCAAATCCGTATATCTTAGATTTAGGATTTCTTATTTAAGGATCGTTAATCTATTTTGAGATTAAGATCGACTTAAATGTATGTGAGCATTTGGTGCTCGATATGTTTTTGTTAACGATACATTAGTCCAATTTGAGACTAAGATCCACTTAACGAGCTTTCGGGATCATTTTTATTTAGGATCCAACTAAAGAGCGTTTGGACTCTATTATTTTAGTTTAAGGACATTTCGGTCCATTATCGCCATTTTAGAAACGAATATTAGTTTAAGAACGTTTCGGTCCGTTATCGTCATTTTGGAGGCGAATATTAGTTTAGAGACATTTCGGTCCATTATCGCCATTTTGGAGGCGAATATTAGTTTAGGGACATTTCGGTCCATTATCGCCATTTTGGAGGCGAATATTAGTTTAGGGACATTTCGGTCTATTATCGCCATTTTGGAGCCGGGTATTAGTTTAGGGACATTTCGGTCTAGAGTTCATCTTGCGCGCACGTGTATTTGTTACGTGACGAAGTGAGCAATGTTGATATGGAATGTGCCTAATTTGGGCCGTGGTCTGATTTGAGGTGTGCACATCAATTTTGAAGTACACCAAAGAGTTGTTGGTTGTTGAGACCCGCCATCTCCTTGAAGATGTTGAAGAATTAAGACATATATCAGAGGGGTGGAGAGAAATGCCCTTAAACCAAATCCCGTATTTGAAGGGAAAAAAGGGCTGTTGTAGACCTAAGAAACGTTAGTCATGTTTGAGACTAAAATTATCTTAGGAAATATAATATGAATATCATTTGGGATATCATCAATGGGAGACCACTAGTCATTTTTTACACTGAGGTCGGCTTCGAAAAACATGAGCAATATGGGCTCGGTTGTTTTAGTATCAAAGAGATCCAACCTCAGGAAACTTAGCCAATTTAGGCTAAGATTGAGTCTCCAACAGTATTAAGCACTAAGGAATACAGTGCTCACGTGGGCACTGGACTCGTGTTAAACACTAGAGTTTTATGGCGCTCACGTAATACACGTGAGGCGCCCCAAATACGGGCGCTGGACTTTGGGTTTTATCTTCCCCCTTTTATAAGTGCTAAGCAATTGGCTAGAGTTCTCGTGCAAAGCACGTAGGTGTCCCCTTTTTCTTTATTGATGCTGGAGTGCTGTAGTTTCCTCTTGTTCTCACGTGAGAAACACATGAGGAAGTTTTGGTTATTTCCCTTGTTCGTTTGAAGAACTCACGTAGAAAACACGTGAGGCTTCGAAAAAGTGCTAAGCACCAACGATTTGGCCTTGGGGATCTTAGATCACTGTTTTTTATTGAAGAACTAAGTTCTTTATATAGGGTTAAACCCTAATTTTTCTTTAGAGAAATTAAATTCCTATATGTTCCCGTTCTTCTTCTCCCTTTTTTTTATGTAACTTAGTTCATTTCCCCTAGGTTTTGAATCTTGCAGAGCAAAATCTCCCCGATGAGAATTAAATTCTCAACTTGTTGGGAGATTTGCTTCTGCAGATCTCAACCAGAGAAAAGAACTGAGTTCTTATATGAAGGGTTAAACCCTTAGAGAGGCAAAGGATAGGTGTTTTCTTTTTACCTAGTGTTTCAAGGAACTAAGTCTTTTCTTTGAGAATTAAATTCTCCTGTTCCTCAAAAGCTCACTGTATATTCTTTTTTAAGCCTCTGGGGAGTTCTCTCTCTCTATGTCTGTCTTTTTTTTTTGTAGACTTGAAGTCTCGGGTTCTTTATATAGTGGAGAGAAGTTTGTTTAATTCTGAGAAAATCTCTCATTGAGAGATCCCAATTGATTTAATTGGTCTAAGAATTGATTTGGAGAATTTTACCCACCGTTGGATTTTTCATCCAAGGACTTCTATCATTTTTTTTACAGAAGATATTTTTCTTGTTTTTAACAAGATTGGGCATATTCTCCTATATATAGAATAAAATTCTATCAAACGGTGACATTTTAATCACCATTGGATTTTTAATTCAAGGGTACTCAGATTAACAGAGTATAATTTTTCTCTGTTTAGAAAGATATAGAAATTATTTTGGATCTTTGATCCACTAACTCTCTGTTTAACAGAAAATATTCTTCTCAATAGAATTTAATTCTATATTTAATCACCGTTGGATCCTTGATCCAACAGTTCATTAAGTAGAATTTAATTCTACGTAAGGAGCCGTCCTTACGTGTTTAGCATGTGGGACATAGTTTGGCCCATTAGTTGTTTGATTGTAGTGCCTATATGCTTTGCATATAGACGCTCACGTGTTAGCACGTGAGACTTTGTTTAGCCTATCTGTTGTTTGATTACAGCGCCTATATGCTTTGCATATAGACGCTCACGTGTTTAACATATGAGGTTTTGTTTAGCCTATCTGTTGTTTGATTGCAGCGCCTATATGCTTTGTATATAGGCGCTCACGTGTTTAACATGTGACAATTTGTTTAGGCTTATCAGTAGTTTAATTGCAGCGCCTATCTGCTTTACAAATAGGCGCTCACATGTTTAACACGTGATACATTTTAGCCTATCAGTTTTTTGAATGCAGCGCCTATATGCTTTGCATATAGGCGCTCACGTGTTTAACACGTGAGACTCGAATAGTGGGGAGTTTCTCCCTTTCCTACTCTCCTTGTTTTACGATGGAACAAATGCGCCCAGCGTTGCTCTCACGTGGCTTACACATGAGTGCAACGTTGTTCACTCTTACAGCCGTTGGATATTCCTAGGGAAACAGGAAGATGAACCGCTCCCCATCATGTCTTATAAATGTGGGGGCTTAGCCCTTGAAATGACCTCTGTTCTTTCATCTCCTTCCTTGCTTATTTTCTTTAAGAATTAAATTCTCTTTTTCAGCGCTTAGATTTCTGTCCGCAGAACTCCAGAGTTTAACTCTGTAAAAACTCTTTCTCCGGTAAGGATTATGAACGAAATCCCTTTTTTCTTGTCTTGGATTTTAAATCCATCAACAGAGCTTTTGCTCTTTTTCTTGGCACGATTTATCGGAGATCCAAAAAGACATTTTCTTTTCTGTAGTAAACCCTAAGGACTTGAGGACCGTAAGTTCTCCTCTTATCTTTGAGGGTCTCTGGAATTTAATTACATTTTCTTCTTTTCCCCATCGTGAGGGTTTCTGGGATTTAATCCCATTATTAAAGGAATTTAATTCCTTACCACAAAGCTTATCTCTGAAAGACTCAGAGGCTTTTGGGAAATTTATTCCCTGGCATTCTTGAGCATATATATTTTTATTATTATATTTTTCTTTTTAAGGTTTTAATATCCTTTTCATAGATTTTGAATCTGTTGGGTATTTTAATATAACTCGTTTTTCGAGAATGTTATGAGTTGTTTAAACTCCACTGTTTATTTAATGAGAATCCTTTTGGATTCTCACAATGATTATCTAGCCTCATCATTGGTGAGCCGTCATTTTGATTTCGTAGGGCCTACTGGCTTTGTAGTTAGTGGTCCCCTGAAACAAAATCATATATATATTTTTCATTAATGGGTCCACACTTTTTTATTTTAAGATACGATGGCATCGCTTCCCTACATCCCTTTCACACGCTCAGAGGCTACTTTCCCACAGTCGCGGTCAGACAAGAAAGTTATGGCGATAATTAGGACACATGATAAGGACAATACGAGCCTTCTCTTATGGGGGTTTGGTACGGTCACATCATTAGGGGCCGCTGTCGCTTTACTGCGAAGTATCAACCGAACCTATCCGCTCAATGTCATTGATGGAGCACCCGTGGACTACTTATGCGGTGGAGGCAATTAATTGGACCCCCACAGGCCGGCTTGTGCCGTCAATGACTGGGATACCCAATCAACCCTTGATGGCCATTGATATTTTGGGATGCCGGATATGTCAGGGTGAAGCTCGACCCTGGGGGCAGGTGTATAAGGTAGGCGTTACCCCACGCCATCCAGTGGACTACCTTCTGTGGGCCTGATATATTCTCTCCTCCCAACACGCATGGCTGTAGAAGGTTGGGTTATACCAAGCAGTATATGTGTCACTATTCTATTTTCACGCTCCCCACGTCTGGTGGGTCAAGGCCTTCTTGAACCAATGGAATCTTCCTACGAACACGTTCTTGCTAGGGGATCATAAAGTCTCGATCTCGCTGGAGGAGTTTCGTGAAATTTTAGGGTTGCCGATCAGTGGAGAGCATTACGAAGAATTGTTGCCTCCTGATGAGTACATATTCGCCACGGTGCCAGCTATGCTTGAGTGTTTGACAACCGAGAATGTTGTTCGGCACAAGCATCCAAGTCTGATCAAAAGCTTGGGTATCTTTGAGAAACTATTTGTTGCATCAGAAGGGCAAGGTGTCACTTTTGGCGCTTAGATTGCTTGCTTTCTCTGCGAAGATGTCTTATTTAAGAAGGCTTCGAAATTCACGAAGGTCGAAAATCCTTTCGGATTTGTCTTGAAGAAATTGCCGGCCAAAGAAGAGGACCTGCCGCAGTTTTATATTCCAAACTCGTCAGCCGTGGCTTTTGACGCGATCGCTGCTCCTGGGATGGATGAAGAAACTTTCTTTGTCGGTTTTATGGCTTAGCTGGTTTGCTATGTCGATGCATCGCCGCTTCATGAGAGCCTCCGTCTTCTACCCTGCTCATCGCATAGCTGAAGGAGCGCGATTGGTTGTTGGTGTTGCGGGATTGTCACACTTATACCACGGGTTAAGTACTGCCGCTAACACTTCGAACCCAGGTACGGATACCGTGAACTTCTCCCTCCACTACTTCACGTCGTGGATCGAGATGCACGTGTTAGGGGCGTTTGCCGAGCACCGGAGGCCTGCTTTCTATGAGTCGTATACATTCCCATGGATTATGAGACTGGTTGATTCTTCCGCTCCTGACCCGACCCAGCTAGGGGCTTTGCGAATATTACTTAATCCGTATTCAAACGAAGGCGGGATGGTCTTTAGCGATCGAGTCCTTTCTGCTCCTGCGGGACCCGTTCAACAATTGTTTGATTTATCAAAGAATGGGGCTCCAGCTTTAAAGACAAAAGAGATCATGCACTTATACTCAATCAGGCCAGGGTATTTGGTGTTCCGTCTTAACGATGCTACCTTCTTCATGCGGTATAATCCGCATCGATTTGCCTAGCAGTTAGGCTAAAACCAGGGTGTCCCCCTCAAAACCTTTTTAGTAGAGCCTACTGCTTCTCTGGAGGTAGCCCGTGATGTTATCCATAACTGGAAGTCCCTGGCAAGGGCTGCTGCTGAGATTTACTGATAAAAGTTATCAGTAGTTTCTCAAACCGTTATAGGCCAGACATCGGCATGACTTATCAAGTTACTGGGATCTGACATTTACCACCCCTAGACTCGATATGTGAAATATCAGACGAAGAGACCGGATTGTATGGTAAGTGTTACTGATAGGCTTCATGAAGAGTATGGACAAACTTACTTGTTGATCTTCATATCGCTCAATACCCGGGTAGCCGATACATCCAGCTAGTACCATTGACGGCTTGTACGTGACTGATGTGATCATCATCTACTGCTGGCGTATTGACGAGTCTTTAGAGTCCCACACAGAAATTTCCTGGTTCAAGCGAAATGAAGTAGGGCACATATGTGATATGTGCGGGGGCCTGATTAAATACGAGTAAGTGATACCATATTGTAATCTGACAGTTATCTAATATCGGTCAGGTTATATGTGATATAACCGGATTATCGAATCAAGTGTTGCTTTAATAATGTGACATACAAATAAATGATATTAGTCGGTTATATGTGATATAACTGGATTATTAAATCAAGTGTTGATTTAATAATGTGATATATTATATTTGATATAATTATATCTTAACTAATATTATTAGCTCACTTAATATTTTCTTATATACATTAATATATATATTGTGATATATATATATGAGGCATGGCATGAATTTCTATTTTTGGAAAATAGAAAATTGAGGTGGAAAATAAGGAGACTTGGACGGTATGGTGTGGCATGGGTTTTTATCATTTCTTTATTTGTATGTGTGCACTGTTGAAGTATGGCTGCATTTTAATAATGCAAGATATTTTGGAACTTCAATAAGTGAACACAAATGAGTAACCATGCCAACGCTTAGTCATTTTTTTCTTGTATTGCTCTCTTGAGCTCTCTACCATTTCTTCTTCTTCCTCTTCATGCATCAAAACTCCAATCCCTCATATGTGATGTGAACCATGGAGTTTTGAACACTCTAGTGAGCCTCAAATCCCCTACTTCACCATCCCACACTAAACTAGCACTTTGGTATGGCGTGTTTCCTTCACTAATAGGAGATTAGTGAAGAGGTGGTTTGAGCTAGTGGGTTTCAGGTGGATTATCTTCGGCACGAAGGTCATCGGAGAAAGCTCGTTCATTCTTTCAAGTAGAGCCTAATGGAGTCGCGTGGACTGCTACACGGAGCATAAGAAAAGAAGGACACGGTCTACAAAGGTTGTACCCTCTTTCTCTTAGTGTAAAGTTTTAGATATCTAGCTTAAACCCAAATCATCTAATTAACGATCTAGGTTAGTGTTAGTTAGCACCCCAAAATTTTTAAAATGGCATGCTTGATGCTTGTAAAACCCAGTGGTGGTGGTAGTAACGTACACTTTCATGGTATCAAAGCCAGGCTAGAAGATTAGACGATGTTATTAGAAACACGAAATCGAAACAACTCCGAAACTGCAAACCTGAACACTAAGTTTCTGTCGATTTTTTAAATGTCTCTAAAATTTTTTTAAACAAGTGCAGAATGTTACATGTGATATAACTAGAACACCATAGAAATTTGAGGGCAAAACTTCAAAATTAACCCGGCGAGATTGCTCAAAAAACCGTCCTAACCTTTTTTACTGTAGCAAAAGACCTTGAAATTTTTATGGTGTTTTGATATCTTGGTTATAGGGTTTCAGGTTATGTTTGTTTTTGCCAAGATTGTATGTGGTGTTATCTTTTTCATTAGCGTCGTTACGGGTTTAAGTTTGATATGAATGCAGTAGTTGGAATCCGCATTTAATTAGTTTTGAGAAAACTAGTTAGTGATTATAAATATAGCGTTTTAGTCTCAGTAGATCGATTGTCACAAAGTTTTGATTTGGATCGAAACTCCGTCGCAATCGCATATCATACGCGGATACTCGCCGAATAATTGTACTAGGTAGCCACACCCCATAGCCCCGATCAAGTGACTTTAGGAGAACTTCGTTGCCAAAACCATCCACTTGGGTGCTCACGGCTACGGCGTTCAGCCTAAGTGCACTTGGTAGAAGGCATCGGGGGTGCGGCCATCTACTATAGTTTCCCGACGAGTATTCAATCGGGTAGTCGGGAATCTTGTTGAATTACCCGACTAAATTATTGAAAAGAGTTTTTGATATGAGACTAAAATGCAAGGTTTATAGGTTAGTAATAAATTCGGAATATGAGATATTCCGAGTTTATGATGTCTAAGGAAATGCAGATTCTAATTATTATAGTTTTTCATTTCTTTTTTGCGACCGTAAGTATAATATGTAAGGTATCCAAAATCTCGTTTCTATATATTAATGCAATTCGGGATACGCATATTAACTTACGTTTATGATGTCTAAGGAAATGGGAATTCAAGACGCATTGTGTGGTAGCTGATTAGTACTTATCTGTCAGCATGTGATGCGATTGGATTATGGTAGTCGTGCGGCCTTGTTGACCTTGCAGAGGTCGTGCGGGTGGATTTAATTCAATCAAGAAATAAACGGGTTGAAATTGTATTTGATTGATCCATTGCAGCTTAAGCAAAAGACTAGAAGAGTAGCACCTCTATGCCTTGCGGTAATGATGCCTCTGGCATTACGACCTGAACTCGTAACTGATTCTTACATACGATTTACCGACAATTTCTTCTTCACTCATACTTTTTTTGTCGGCATATCGTCCGCTCTTATGAGATTGAGGTTGTGTTGATCGGTCCAAGTAAGTTCCTTCACCCCGCTAGGTCCTCCTTGTGTCTATTGCTTTCAATGTGGTATGATTGGACACCGGCAATCGGATTGCTCTAATACGTCGTTGGCGGCAGCAAGGGAATAGGTATTCGAATCATAGGAGCTGGTAATCACCGATATGCTCATATGGGTGACGTTATTGTTGCTGTAATCAAAGAAGCAGTGCCCAATATGCCTGGCCGCTACAAATAAAAGAAAAGTATTATGCGAGTGATACCAATCGAACACAATGTTCGGCACCCTCAATACCAGTTTGTTGACCCTGTCAAGGTCATAAATCGCATGGGGTAAAAACAATATTGGGAATTTCAAGTGTTGGAATTTGCAATGAGATTGCATACCTTCTATATGATAGTTGGATCCCGATACCCACTGCGAGTAAGAGTTACTCCTGGGAGAGTTTTGCACTTTACAATTAGCTAATCTAGTAGGTGTCTAGAAAAGTATCAACGGGGTTATGTCTCTAGGGAAATAAGATTTATTTTAATTAGGTCCGTGCGAAAGCACGGAGAACCTCCCCTCGGAGTACCGACACTTGCCTGGCTGACCGATTAGCGAACTTGTAGAGTGTAATTAATCCCAGCTAATCTTACCTTTTATGGTTTGAAGGAAGATTTGATAAAAACAGTGGGAGCCATTCTGATTAGATAAAATAATAACCAATCTAATGTTACAAAGAGCGCACGCAAAGTGATTATCCTTCTCTCTCTCCTGGTAAAGACCAATGACATGCCTTAATCAAGATAATAATATGGATGTATTGACCGAATCTATTTATTACACTGGGCTAGGTTCCGCTCTATCTTATGATTGTCACAAGTCTGAGCAAGGAATAGGGCAATATCCGGATTCCCACGCCACCCAAACGAAGAATAAGTATGTTGATGCACCTTCTTCGGGTGTGTTCGTTACCAAGAACTGTTTCTCAGTTAACTCTACGTCTTGGGTATTGGATACTGGATCAGGATCCCACATATGTAATTTATTACATGAGCTAAAGAGAGGTAGAGAACTGGGAAAGGGTGATATGTCTTTAGTTGTAGGGAATGGTGCAATTGTTATAGCCAAAGCAGTTGGCAAATATCATCTAGTGTTACCAACTGGTAATACAATGATTTTGAGCGGCTGTTATTTCATACCAAAAAATATTGTGAATGTTTTCCTAAATCAAGTGTTGATTGGATATGGTATGTTGTATAACGGTATATATGTTCTAAATCACAATACAGTTCTAAGTATATAGAACACACCTAAGAGGAACAATTCAGAAATGAACGAAGTCTTCTTATGGCATTATAGACTAGGTCATATCAATGCGAAAAGACCAGCTAAGTTGCATAATGATGCATATTTGAATTCGTTCAAATTTACATCTTATGAAACTTGCCAGTCATGTCTCAAAGGCTAGGTGACCAAATCTCCGTTTACTGGACATGGAGAAAGAGCTACTGAACTCTTAGACAGATACATAGTGATGTATATGGTCCTATGTCTACACATACCAGGAGTGGTTCCTCATACTTTATTACCTTCACCGATGATCTCTCAAGATACGGATATGTGTTCCTGTTGAAAAACAAATCTGAATCTTTTGAGAAATTCAAGGAATATAAGTACGAAGTTGAGAACCAGATGGGTAAAAGTATTCAAATCCTTCGATATGATCGAGGAAGAGAATACTTGAGCATGAAATTCAGAAACTACTTAAAAGAGAATGGGATTCTCTCTCAGCTTACTCCTCCATATACACCAAAGCACAACAAAGTATCGGAGTGGTGGAACGCACCCTATTAGATATGGTGCGCTCTATGATGACTAATGCTGACTTACCTATTCCTTTTTGGGGTTATGCACTTGAGACAGCTGCATATATATTGAATAGAGTTCCGACTAAATCCGTTACCTACCACTCCATATGAGATATGGAATGGGAAGAGACTATCTCTTAAACAAGTTAAGATTTGGGGTTGTCCGGCTTATGTTAAAAAGCAAAATCCAGACAAACTCGAGGCAAGGTCAGTTTTGTGCAAGTTTGTAGGATATCCCAAACATTCGTGAGGGTATATCTTCTACCACACCGAGGGACAAAAGGTGTTTGTTTCTCGACATGCCACCTTTTTAGAAAAGGAATTTCTTGTGAAAGAAATTAATGGTAATGAGGTAGAACTGGAAGAAGTTCCAGCAACATAAACTATAACTAACGATTTGGTGGAACCGGAGGATTCAATAGTCCCCGACGAACCACAGCCACTTCGCAGATCTAGTAGGGTTTCTCATCCACCTGAGAGATACTATGGTTTTCTCATAGACGGTGGGATCGAGAATTGCATCATGGAAGATGATGACTTAACTAGTTTCGAGCAGGTCATCACAAATGGAGACTATGTGAAATGGCTGGATGCTATTCGATCTGAGATGGAATCCATGTACACCAACAAAGTATGGGCTTTGATAGTTGCTCCTGAAGGGGTAAAACCCATCGAAAGCAAGTGGATCTTGAGAAGATATTTGGTATAGATGGAAAAGTTGAGACTTTCAAAGCCTGACTTGTAGCAAAAGGTTTTCGTCAATGACCTAGTGTCGATTATGATGAAACATTTTCTCCTGTCGCTATGTTTAAGTCCACCAGGATCCTACTTGCTATTGCTGCATACCATAACAATGAAATCTAGCAGATTGCATGTCAAAACCGCTTTTCTAAATGGTGATTTAGAAGAGAGCGTGTATATGATACAACCAGAGGGCTTCGTAGACAGTGGGAGCAGCGGAAGCATACGCAAGCTGCTTAAATCCATCTATGGATTAAAACAGGCATCGCGGAGATGGAACATCTATTTTGATGAAGCTGTCAAAGAGTTTGACTTCATCAAAAATGTAGATGAACTATGTATATATAAGAAGGCTGTAGAAAGTAAGGTTGTCTTCCTCGTATTGTACGTGAATGACATATTCTTGATAGGAAACGATGTTCCTTTGCTACACTCGGTCAAGCTCTTCTTATCACATAGTTCTCCATGAAATATCTAGGTGATACCTCCTACATCCTGGGGATAACGATCTATAGAAATAGATCTAAATGGATGTTGGGATTGTCCCAATCGAGGTACATAGATACCATACTCAAGAGGTTTAGTATAGAAGATTCTAAGCGTGGTAATGTACCGCTTGTTCAGGAATCACTCTCTCCAAAGAGATGTCTCCCAAGACTAATTTAGAGAGGGCTCGCATACAAGGGATACCCTATGCTTCGGCAGTCGGGTCAATCATGTATGCGATATTATGTACGAGACCGGATGTAGCATACTCACTAGGTTTAGTGAGTAGGTATCAATCAGATCTTAGGAAAAAGCACTGGACAGCTGTGAAGAACATTCTTAAGTACTTGAGAAGGACTAAAGAGATGTTCTTGGTGTATGGTAATGGTGAACTCTAGGTGGAGCCCTTTACCAATTTGAGCTTCAAGAGTGATAACGACGACAGTATGTCGGTCTCGGGTTTTGTCTTCACCCTCAGTGGAGGGATGGTATGTTGGAAGAGTTCCAAGCTAGATACCATAGCAGACTCGACGATGGAGGCTGAATACATCGCTATCAACGATGCTACCAAAGAGGCTGTCTGGATGAATAAGTTCATAAGATGAACTTGGTCCTACCATTGAGCATCCAATACATATGTATTGTGATAACAATAGAGCTGTAGCTTTGGCCTAGGAACCCCGGTCCCATCAGCGATCCAGACATATTCTTACACAGTATCACCTGATCAGGGAGATAGTTGATCTCCGGGAGATCGAGGTCAGGAGAGTTGACACAAAGGATAACACAATGGATCCACTCACCAAAGCCTTCCCCTAGATGCTAATCGAGAGACTTTTTAGGATGCTGGGTATGAGATAGTACAACAACTGGCCTTAGTGTAAGTGGGAGATTATTAGGAATATGTATGTCCTAGAGGCCATTATTGTATGATATAGTGGATGCTTGGATATATATATATATATATATATATATATATATATATATATATATTTAGGACTTTCTTGCTCGACATGATAGTATATTATCTGGTTGCCTTTACCTTAACATGAAGACTGGTATTATTATACTGTCTATCTCTTACATGTTGATAAAACCCTTAGGATGTTAGCTTGACTACCAGGACTATGATGCGGATCATACTACTGGGACCAGGGTAGTCTAAAAGCACATCCTTCAATAGTTCCTAGTTAAGGGTATATCGAGACATAGCATCGATATTCCAGAGTAGACTAGTGTGTACGTTTCTTGACCCTGTATGGGGGCGATGGTTGATTCTATAGCCATTAGTGTTTGACATCAAAGATTGTACACGGGTGTTCATTAGAGAATGGGTACACCGAACTGGACACGCCGAGAACTCCTAGTTGGTATTATACCTATCATAGATAGTAGTTCTCTGGTGACACTGGTACAGGTTAGTCTATAGACCCGATATCATCATAGAGTCTTGTGTGGCTCCCACTATGCTTTGATTTCCTCCATGCCATGCTTAAAGGATTCATGTAAACAGGTGAATTTTGGGTACAGTCCTGAGTCACATGGAGGCAATGAGCGATAGGAGGGGTTTCGTCTCTCCCGGTATTGGGGGTTGATGTTGTGCTATGCTCGATTGGCTATAACTGGAAGTCCCTGGCCAGGGCTGCTGCTGAGATTTACTGATAAGAGTTATCAGTAGTTTCTCGAACTGTTATAGGCCAGACATCGGCAAGACTTATCAAGTTATTGGGGTCTGACGTTTACCACCCCTAAACTCGATATGCGACATATCAGACGAAGAGACCGGACTGTATGGTAAGTGTTACTGATAGGTTTTATGGAGAGTATGGACGAGCTTGCTTGTGGATCTTCATATCGCTCAATACCCGGGTAGCCGCTACGTCCAGCTAGTACTGCTGACGGCTTGTAGGTGACTGATGTGATCATCACCTACTGCTGGTGTATTGACGAGTCTTTAGAGTCCCACACAGAAGTTTTCTGGTTCAAGTGAAATGAAGTAGGGCACATATGTGATATGTGTGGGGGCCTGATTAAATACGAGTATGTGATAACGTATTGTAATCTGACAGTTATCTGATATTGGTCAGGTTATATGTGATATAACCGGATTATCGAATCAAGTGTTGATTTAAATGTGATATATAGATAAATGATATTAGTCGGTTATATGCGATATAACCGGATTATTAAATCAAGTGTTGATTTAATAATATGATATATATTATATTTGATATAATTATATCTTAACTAATATTATTAGCTCACTTAATATTTTCTTATATACATTAATGTGTGTGTGTGTGTATGATATATATATATATATGAGAGGCATGGCATGAATTTCTATTTTTGGAAAATAGAAAATTGAGGTGGAAATAAGGAGACTTGGAGGGTATGGTGTGGCATGGGTTTTTATCATTTCTTTATTTGTTTGTATGCACTATTGAAGTATGGTTGCATTTTAATAATACAAGATATTTTGGAACTTCAATAAGTGAACACAAATGAGTAACCATGCCAACACTTAGTCATTTCTTTTCTTGTGTTGCTCCCTTGAGCTCTCTACCACTTCTTCTTCTTCCTCTTCATGCATCAAAACTCCAATCCCTCACATGTGATGTGAACCATGGAGTTTTGAACACTTTAGTGATCCTCAAATCCCCTACTTCACCATCCCACAGTAAACTAGCACATTGGTGTGGCATGTTTCCTTCACTAATAGGAAATTAGTGAAGAGATAACTTGAGCTAGTGGGCTTCGGGTGGATCATCTTCGTCACGAAGGTCGTCGGAGAAAGCTCGTTCATTCTCTCAAGTGGAGCCTAGTGGAGTCGTGAGGACTGCTACACGGAGCATAAGAAGAGAAGGACACGGTCTACAAATGTTGTACCCTCTTTCTCTTAGTGTAAAGTTTTAGATATCTAGCTTAAACCTTAATTATCTAATTAACGATCTAGGTTAGTGTTAGTTAGCACCCCAAAATTTTTAATATGGCATGCTTGATACTTGTAAAACCTAATGGTGGTGGTAACGTACACTTTCATGATATCAGAGCCAGGCTAGAAAATTAGACGATGTTATTAGAAACACGAAACCGAAACAACTCCGAAACTGCAAACCCGAAAACCAAGTTTCTGTCGATTTTTTAAATGTCTCTAAAATTTTTTAAACAAGTGCAGAATGTTACATGTAATGTAACTAGAACACCATAGAAATTTGAGGGCAAAACTCTAAAATTGACCCAGCGAGATTGCTCAAAAAGCCGGCCTCACCTTTTTTACTGTAGCAAAAGACCTTGAAATTTTTATGGTGTTCTGATATCTTGGTTTTAGGGTTTCAGGTTATGTTTGTTTTTGCCAAGATTGCATGTGATGTTATCTTTTTCATTAGGGATTTGGAGTGTTTCCTAGTCGTGTTTTAACGTCGTTACGGGTTTAAGTTTGATATGAATGCAGTAGTTGGAATCAACATTTAATTATTTTTGAGAAAACTAGTTAGTGACTATAAATCTATTGTTTTAGTCTCGGTAGATCGATTGCCATGAAGTTTCATTTCAGATTGAAACTCCGTCGCAATCGCTTAGCGTACGCGAATACTCGCCGAATAACTGTATTAGGTAGCCACACCCCATAACCCTGACCAAGTGACTTTAGGAGAACCCCGTTGCCAAAACCATCCACTTGGGTGCTCGCGGCTACGGTGTTCAGCCTAAGTGCACTTTGGTAGACGGCATCGGGGGTGCGGCCATCTACTATAGTTTCCGACGAGTATTCGATCGGGTAATCGGGAATCTTGTTGAATTACCCGACTAAATTATTGAAAAGAGTTTTTGATATGAGACTAAAATGCAAGATTTATAGGTTAGGCATGAAATTCGGAATATGAGATATTCCGAGTTTATGATGTCTAAGGAAATGCGGATTCTAATTATTGTAGTTTTTCATTTCTTTTCTGCGACCGTAAGTGTAATATGTGGTGTATCCCAAATCTCGTTGCTATAAATTAACAGAATTCCGGATACGTGTATTTACTTACGTTCATGATATGTGATATTATGTGTCGCTGATATGTTTTATTGGATCGTCATGATGAATAGCCGGGGGGTTTTATGTGAGATGGGAGTTTTTCAATTTTTATTCATGTAAAATTTGTAAGTAATGTTCTTTTATTGGGGCACTTCCGGGTTGAGGATGATATCACCATTGATGTATATTATTTACTTTTCCGTATTAGGATAGACCCAAGATGGAGAGTACAAGTGACCGAGTTTTAGAGTCCAGAGGGAGACCATCTTGAGGAGTCGAGACCGGGTCTCCTAACTCTAGAATTGACAGGGTTGCTTGCCGCTCTCGTAGGGGTTTAGGGATGTAGGATTGGCTATTCATCACGACCATGGAATCCGTGTTTTTCATTATTGGCTGAATTTAAAACACAGACCTCCTTGTATATCCAATATTTCATATGTTATCTTCTGCTACAATGTTCTGTGATGTTGATCATATAACTGCGTGAGACGGATGTTATTTTATATATATTATATATAATAAATGTTGCTTATGTTTTGCACCCACGCTAGTCCAGCTCTGCCAGTAGTTAAGTACCCTAACGGTGTTGGCTATAGTACCCTCAAGTCAATTATTGGATCGCAGGCACGTGATTGCGATGATTGAAGGAGGACCTATACCGGTAGAACAGTCTTACTCGAGATGATAGTATGCGATCTGGTTTGTCTTTATCATCATGTATGTGCTTTAGGTGGCTTTATTGATCACTATTATATTTTGATAGAGCCCATAGGATTCTTGCTTGACTACTAGCATTATGATGGCAATCATATACGTGGGAGCTGGGTAGTCTATAGGCACATCCTTAAATGTCCCTAGTCGTGGGAGTTTCGAGACCGGGCATCGATACTTCAGAGTAGACTAGTGTATACTGATCGAGACCACGACGAGGGGCGCTGGCCGGTCTCATAAGCCATTGGTGTTAGTTTGTTCACCTAAGATGTATACAGGTGCTCATTGGGTTATGAGTACACCGGACGGACTCGCCGGGAATATGCTAGTTGGTATTATACCTATTGTTAGATAGCAGTTCCCTGGTGACATGTGTACAGGTTATTCTATCGACCTGAGATCGTCATTTGTTTCGTGTGAGTTCCTATTATGCTTTGATTACTAGCCTACCACAGCTCAAAGGAGTCGTGCAAACAGGTTTTAGTTGGGTACAGTCCCGAGCCACATGGAGGCAGTGAGAGGATCGTCGGGGGATTCATCTCTCCTGGTATTGGGGGTTGATGTCACGGTTATGCACGGGTGGCCATCACCAGAAATCCTAGGCCAAGGTAGTCGAGAATTACTGATCTAGGATCGGTAGTTTCTTAGATGGTGATAGGCTTCATACCGACACTAAATGTCGCGTTATTAGGAGTCTGACTTTATCCACCACATAATCTCGAAATGCGATACTCATAGACGAATGGACCAGACTGTACGCATATTGTCACTTTCAGGCTCAGTATGGGTTTCAGGACGAGTTTGCTCGTCGGCCTCCCTTTCTCTTAATACCTGGGTAGCCGTTAGGTACAGCTAGTACCGCTGACGTGCTTGTGGTGAAACCCACTGCCAGCGTATTGACGAGTCTTTAGAGACCCACACAGAGGATTTCCCTGCTTCGGGCAAAACGATGTAGAGGCCGTATGGTTTTACGACAGGGTTCGATCATAAACATGTACTTTTGCACGGATGATATTCGGACGGATAATACTAGTGGGCTTTGGTTTAAGCCGGATCCTAGTATTATATTTGTTGGATTATTTTCGTCTTTTTGTATTTGTATTCTTCGGAATATGGATGCGGGTATGTATATACGGTTGAGGGGTATTCTTGTAATTTATTACAAGATTACTTTTAGAAGATTACATCTCATCATGGTTTAGACCTTTTTGTATTAAAAGATTATTGAGGTGTAGGATGAGGTGTTTATTGCATTTTTGTGGCATGAATAATTAGTGGCCCATGGTTACTATTCTTCCATGCTTAGGGTTTTGTTTGTTGTGAGATTATTTTGACTTGAGATATTTTTTGTTAACTAAGATATTTTGGAGATATGGACATTTATGTGATGGCTCCATTATTTCTTATCACACTCACACAACAAACAAAAATGTCAAGACATTATTCATTTCTTTTTCTCTTTCTTGAGTTGCTCTCAACACCTCATTCTCATGGTATCTTCTTCTTCCTCTAGCTCCACTCAAACCCTCTCATGAGTTGAGAATCCTTAGGTGTCTTGAGACAAATTAATCCTTCATCACTCTCTACTTCATCTACGGTATCTAGAGTAGCGATCTAGGTGCCCTAATTGCCTCGGATATGAGGTTGGAGCTCGTTGCATAGGCTCTCGGGTGGATCATCTTCGATGGAGAGAGACCGGAGATCAAGCTTGATCAAGGAAGTCCCTAGGAGCTTGGGATGATGGTTGAAGACCGAAGGACATGGATCTATTCGGTATAACCATTACTCCTTTGCATATTTTGTTATCTAGGGTTTATGGGTAGATCCGGATAATTGGTTGTGGTAGCGCCAAGTTTTATAAATTTTTGTTCCGCATTTGGTCACAGATTGAGGGCCAGAGCGCTTGAATAACCCAACATGGTATCATAGCCACTCCATAAGCCTTAGTTAACTCTTTGCGACATTAGAAATCCGCCGTTTTTGTCGTGCAAAAACTGCCGACAAAAACAGTTCCGAAAACTGAAAGTTTGAGATGTTTGCACACCCTGCAGGCTCACGGTTTGAACTGAGAAGCCGCGGGGTTGTGCATGGACACCCCGGAGAACCCCCGGAGGGTACCGAATGGCTGGGCCCACTCCCCAAGACCACCACAAGGTGGTCTTGGCGGTGGGGACCCGAAACTGCCCCACCCTGGGCAGTTTCGGGTCTGCCTCACCCTAGGGCCACCTCGTGGTGGCCATGGGGGTAGGGTACCCCCTATAGGCCCCCCAACTCAAAGTTAATTTCATGCTCTAACTCCCTGTGAAGGTTCAGGCGCGTTTTGTTTTTATTCGGACTTCCGAATTGGTTTTAAACGGTCGGTTTTTGGAACTTTAGCTCACTGTTTTTTCATGGTTTTGGAAATTGGTTTAGTTTGCTAATTGCGTGTGGAATTCTGATATCGTAGTTTTCAGTACATACATTACTATCTGCGACTGTGAATGTCATTAGAGCGGTACAACTCGTCTAATTGCTATATGACTTTTAGACGGGTTTGCGAACATGACATTCACGTTGATTTTTGTGTTATGCTGTGGTTGTGGCGGGATTGTTGTGTGGATTGCTTAGGTGCAATGGTAGTACAGTTTGGGTTTATTTGTACATTTGATATTGCGGGACGAGTGTCCGACATGTGGACTTCTGTCACTGCTAGTTTCTATATTATTTGTTTGGGGCACGACCGGGTTGAGGTTGATGTCACCGTTGTACATATTCTTTTCTTTTCTGTACTAGGATTACCCCGCGGTGGAGTGCACGGTTAGCCGGGTTCTACAGGGCAACGGGCCCGCATCTCAAGGAGGTGAGACGGAGTGGGCCTCACTCTAGAATTGGCGGGCTATTCGCCGCACTCGTAGGGGATATAGGTTGACCCAAGGAGGGGTGCCCAAGTTATCGGATTCCGTGAAGTGCTAGGTAGGCCATTCACGTTGTTGATTAGGGTTGCCTCACTTTTTGGATTGCCGGGTAATTTGCCGCGCTCGTAGGGGTCTAGGTTTTCATTGCACATTCTATCCACACGACCAGGGGAACGTCGGGTTTCACTTGCGGCTCAAAGGAAACCCGGGGCTCCCAGATTATCAGTATTGTTCTATGATACTTATCGCTTATCTGTGATGTTGCATTTATCATGCCTGGAACGATTATTATATATTTATATATATACTAGTAGATATTGTATATGTTTTTCACCCGCACTAGTCCAGTCCCCGCTCCGTCGTTAGTTAAGTAACCTAACGGTAATGACGGAACCCAGTGACAAATGCAGATGGCATATACGTACATAATATTTTCGTTCTTTTCTAGTGTGATTAATTGATGGGACTGCGTTGGTTTTGATCAATGCAAGGAAAACAGACCTATATGATGTTGTTGGAACAATTTTCAAAAGCTGTTATTACAAGGACGTTTTCTTTTATTTTGCACGGCGGTATTCGATTATGAATATCCAGCACCTCATTCGACGAGGCAAGAGCCGAGATCCCTTCACCGTGAGTGACCTCTTGAGCGGAAGTTTGCGTCACGATAATAACTTCACTATAGACGATTAATTTTTTCTTTGCATCGAGATATTCAGTTGGGAATATCCTGCACCTCATTCCATGAGGAAAGAGTCGAGATCCCTTCACCGGGAGTGACCTCTTTAGCAAAAGTTTTCGCCACTATATATTTGTAAAGCTATCCGGTTCCTTCAACGATATCAAGTTCATTACGTTAAAGGTTTTTTGCCAAAAACCATTCGTAGCCCTCCATCATTTCAGACGGGTAGCACTTAGTATTCATGCTATGTTTGTTGGCCTTCGTCAAGGCATAGTGTATGGTAGCTATTTGTTACTTTTTTGTTGCATAGATAAATGCGTTGGTTTGGGACAGTCGTACTACTATGTTGGCCTTCATCAAGGGTATGTACGGGTGGGTTAAAATTAACCTGGACAATGACGGGTAGAACTTGACATTTGACTTATGATATGTTGGCCTTCGTCAAGGTCATAAGAGCATGGAGCAGAAATCACATTGGGGATTTCAAACATACAGGAAACTTGCCAGGCATGCGCATACCTTCTGGAGTGTGATAACTTGAATGGATTCCATCAGGTTATCATGCGATGATAGTTAGATCCCGATTCCCACTGATGAGTTAGTTTACTCCTCGGGTGATTTTAGATGATCCCGACTAATTCTTCTTTTAGGTTTAGAGGAGAATTTAAGGATACAGTAGGAGACATCCTGATTAGATAAAGTGATTAACCATTCTGATCTAGGTTAGAGTGCACGCTGGGTGTTTCTTTTCTCCCTCTCTTTGGCAACGACCATGGCCCGACCCTAGACTAGAACTCATAAACCAAGTTAACCGAACCTTCTTAAAACAAACTGGCTTTTGGATTGTCAGAGTAGCATACTTCATTGCCACTCGTACTTTTACCCTTTGCTTTTCTCCGGAACGTTCCATATCACTACGAAGATCCATATTTATTGGATATGACCATCGTATAGTTACATACGAACTTGAAGAAACTTATTTCAAATTCGAGAATGGTTTCCGGTTCTGAAGAAATTGAATAGGACTATTCAGTTGTCTTTTCCTTTTACCTTCTCTCAGGTTGTGAGGTCTTCTAGGATTAGGAGAGGGTACACCTATTACGCTTATTGGATAGTCTTCTTCCAAACCATAGGAAGGTGCCGAAAGGTTGAGAATGAAGAAAACCAATTAGACTAATTAAGGTGTACAAAAGGTAATAAGTAAAGACAAATAAAGGGATTAGAAAGAAGGCAAAGTAAATTGCGACTACTATCATTCACGACCAAACCGTGTAAATCATCGCCACTCCTACTCCACCTTTACATTTCTCCAGAACACCCCGTATCACTACGAAAATGCACATTTATTGGATAATCCATTATAGTTACATATGAACTCAAAGGCTCTCTCAGGTTGCGAGGGCTCCTAGAATTAGGAGAGTACACCTATTATGCTTATTGGATAGTCTTCTTCCAAACCATAGGCTGGTGCCGAACGGTAGGGAACCATTTAGCCTAAGTACGGTATACATAAGGTAATAAGTAAAGACAAATAAAGGGATTGGAGATATGGCAAGGAAATATATGGTTACAATCATGAATCTGGATAGTGGAAGAGGCATTACTAAGAATACCCGGATACCCCTTCGAAATATTTTCATGTTTCAGTTTCACTGTGGGTTGTTAATTGAAAACTGATTTCCCAATTAGATTCTTATTCCAGGGTATGTATTTACCAGGTTTGATTCTCACATCTGTATGGTATTACAGATGATGGGTAGGAGTAAGATATTGGGAATTAGGTGATTATATCCTCATTATATCGGAATTCGTTGTAATTGATGATATCTGAGAAAATCACCTGAGTTTTTGCCGGACGGCAAATATTTGGTTTTGAATATCCGTAGTTATGCACCAGTTTCAAACTGATATATCTGTACGTTTATTTTATAAAGTGAGATATAACTTTTTGAAATTATGTCTGTGACATTTACCTATATCAGTTGATGGTTAGGTAAGAAGTATTCAACAACGGTGTAATTCTTCTTAACCATAGTACAGTTTTCAACCTACGACGCATAGGGTTTGAGTTATTGAACTCATGGGACTTATACAAAGTATTGTATGTTGGCCAGTGTCCATTAGGACAAAGGGGTTGGTACCCGTACTATATTCTGTTTAATTGTGATTTCTTTAGTTTTTAGACAAGTATTTCGTAGAAATACAAGGTCCAAGTTTTGAGAAGTTATAGGTACAAGAATAAAGTAGAGAACTATGTATTGCAAGTATCGGGATTCTTCAAGGTAATCGAAGATTTAGATACTTGTGTTTGGTATTCAGTTGATAGTAATGGTTTTGAGAACTTGCTTCTCTTTCAGGTTACTCATATCTGGATGCACTCCTAGTTGAGTAATGCTGATCGGACTCTCTCCATTTAGTTGACATGCACTGGAGACAGCAGCATGATTTGAACCGGTTCCAATTAAATTAATGCCTCTGTTTCTATATTGTATATAGAATGGTTCATATCTTAACGATGTTAAGGTATATGGAGTTGTCCGTCTTATGCTTAAAACCAGACTCTGGACATACTCAAGGTACGTTTCAGTAATGGATGTTTGTGGGTTATCCCGGGCTATGTCGAAGGATAACTTTCTACCATCTGGAAGATCAATAGCGATATTTTCTTGACTCGCCACAGTTTTAGCAAAATGGACTTTTTCAGAAAACATTAGTGAGGGTATGGTAGAACTGGAAGTGATTCCAGAACCACAAACGATCACTAAAGATTTAATAGAACCTAACGATTCAATTGGTTTTAACAATCCATTAGCCACTCCGCAGATATGGTGGGTAACCTCAGGCGCCCGAGTGGTACTTCGATATCCTCAAAGACGGTGACAGGGAGGTTCTTGTTTATCCAGACTTACCATTGCTGCTGCTCTAGACTATGAGAACCGGCAGGAGGATGAGTATAACGTCGTTCTAAACTAGCTTTAGAAGTACATGTATATATGACTCTGCCAAAGGGTTGTTGTGGTTAGTGGGAGCAGCGGAAGCATAGTGGACAAGTAGCTTGTGTCTATTTATAGACTAAAGCAGGTATAGCAGAGATAGATCATCTATTTTTTATGTGACAGTCATAGGTTCTGACTTCATCAGAATAGGAGATGGATCTGGTAAGAAGGTAGTAGGGTGTGATGTCCTGGTATTTGGATGACATGCACTTTATAGGAAGAGAAATTCCTATACTACGATCGGTTATACTGTGGTTGTCACAAAGTTGTTTCTCCACATAGGATATGGATATAATATCAGAGTTTCTGGTTACTAGATCTATGGTTTTAGATCTAGATTTGGGTAGTTTCCCAATTTGGGTACTTTGAGACTATTCTAAAGGTGTTTTAGAATAGTTGACTCCTAGCATGGTGGTATACCTGCAGGTGATGGAGTCACCCTCTCTAAAGGATGTCTTTCAGATTAAAGGGGAGAGGGATGTACATGATTGGCATATCACATGCTTAGGCAATTGAGTCAATCATGAGATGTCAAGTACTATACCAGATGTTGTTTTTTGCACTAGTTGCAATAAGTTTATATTGATCCAATTTTGGAGAAACTGTAACAACTCCAATTCTTGTGTACATAAAATTGATTTAAAGTTAATGTATACTTGGGGTATTTACATTTCCTATGAGTACTTTAAGTATTTAATTTACTTTTGAACAGCAAGAAAGTGCTTGTAGCTCATTAGTAAGACCTTGCACTGCTGAACCAAAGCATCAGAGTTCAAATCTTATCAGCCACATTATTTTTTTAATTAGTTTTCTTTTAATCTTTTTAGAAGCCCAAGAGTCTACACGTGCATAACCCGTAAAATCAAGAGTCACACATAAAACAAACGAGTCCACTGCAGTAGTCGAAGCGACGGGGACATGTGGCGGCGAGACGACTCAGGCCGGCGACTCGGATGAATCGACTGGCAGCGCCGGTCCAGCTTAGTGGAAACCCCATTTTTTTAACTTCTCTGCGACTCTTGAACTACCCCATAACCCCTGTACTATTCATTTTCCCTGCACATTTACAGAGAATTAAAACACCCCCTTTTAATTTTTAATGAAAAATTTAATACAATTTTTATCACACCCTTTCATTTGCCCTAAACCCTAATTTTTCAAATAAATACCACACCTAAAATCACCCCTCCTCACTTCCAAATTTCTGCCCAAACTCTCAAGAAAATTCCCTAGACCTTTTGTGTGCAAGTGGAGTTAGCAAAGAGCGAAGCTCCGACGAACTTCCGATGACGATTCGAGAAGATTCCGGGGACGAAACGACGCACCGGCGCCTCCCCCTTCTTCCTTTTCCTCTTATCTAAACTACAATCCCGTAAGTCCCTTCTCCTCCTTCTCTTTACTATTCTAAAAACTTAGAATTATAAAACCCGACGGAAGTGGAGTTAATCCGAATTCCGATTCGGTTTTTCCTTAAAATTCATATTTTTCATAAATACAATAATACCAAACTCTCACATCATGATCATTAAATATTAATAAAACATCTTGACAAGTTTCATATCAAAAGAATTTATATTTCAATTTTTATAGCACTTTTACAGAAAAATACCATATAGTTTAGTTTCGACATAAAACATCGTTACCCCTTGCTATACCTTTAGATAGGTCACGAGGTAATGACCTACCTCCTCACAACACTCATATGTAATATAGCACGATGATCTTTGGAAACATAGTTTTAGGAAAATACGATTTTACACAAAACTATCTCGAACTTATAAAAACATTTTTCTACAAGATATGTATTTTTAACAAATCTTTGCAATGCGCCGGTACAACCCATTTCGGGGAACCCGTTCGAGATGGTGCAGATTATCGCACATCCTCGGGTTTAGTAGTGCGAAATGCAGACTGTAACAACCCCAAACTTTCTGTACAACTTTCTGTACAATTTTTTCAAAATTACAGAAAGGGGTACTTTTGCCTGAGCACAAATTATAAGTTTGTTTTGCTTTTTAATAGCAAGAAGGAGCTTGTAGCTCATTAGTAATACCTTGCACTGCTGAACCAAGCCACCAGAGTTCAAATCCCATACCCCACATTATTTTTAATATTGTTTTATTTTGAATTTTTACAATACCAAGGGTTTACACGTGTATAACTCACAAAAACCCCACTACACATGGAAAACTAACTGTACCAGGGGACAAGTGAACCGTCAAGGAGGACTCCGACCACCTGACTCGGGCCGCCGCCGCCGGCCGGACTCAGCCGGACCGCCGAGTCATCAACATAAAACTTTTGGTTCTTAACCTCCCCTGCACCCCTGTACACTTTATTTCTTCAGACCGGTAACAGAGACCCCTTTAAAACACCAATTACTCCATTTTATTACATTTTAATACATTTTATCACATTTTTTCATTTCAACCTTTCACCTACCATAACCCTAGCCTTACCCTATAAATACAACCCCTACACACACACCCCTCACTCCAAAATTCTGATCAAAACTCTTAAGAAAATTCCTAGAAGTTTAGTGTGCATTTGAAGTGAGCAAAGGGGCGAAACTCCGACCATCTTCCGACGACAACCATAGGAGCTCCCGGCGACGAAACGATGCACCGGCGAAGTCTACCGTTCCCTCTTCCTCTCCTCTAATGTCTAAAACCGTAAGTCCCACTTCCTCCTTTCTCTACTCTTTTCTAAAATACGTATTTCTAAAACCCGACGGAATCGGAGCAAATCCGATTTCCGATTCGGTTCTTCCTAAAACTCTCACTTTTCTTTAATACAATCATGTTAAACCATTACATGTTAACTATTAAATATTAACAAACATGTTGAACAACTTTCATGACAATCTATATCATTTTTTAACTTTTATTGCTCTTTTTCAGTAAAATACCATGTAGTTTCATTTCGACATTTAAACCACCACAATCTTGCTATACCTTTAAGTTAGATCACGAGGTAATGGCCTACCTCCTCACAACACTCATATGAAACATAGCACAATACTTTCGGGAACCTAGAATACGGAAAACGAAACATTTCAAATAAATACCATTTACTAATAAAACCATTTTTTACAAGATTTAGTATTTTACACAAATCTTAGCAAAATGCCGCTACAACCCAATTTGGGGAACCCGACTGGGATGGTGCTGATTATCGCACATCCCTGGGCTTAGTAGTGCGAGATTCAGACCTCCGCAAGGAGCATTCGGTCTCGAGAGATTTAAGATACGAATATCTTAAGAAAATGAGATTTCAAAATAATAAAATAAAATTATTTTATATATATATGTATGATCAAAATATCTATTTTTGATGTATTATAAATATTCCAACTTTTCTAAATTACAAGAATCACGTTACATGAAAATACCATAAAATTCCATACAAGTTCAATATTACAATTAAATACCCTATATTATGAAAAATAGGTTTATTCACTAGAAATGTCACAAATATAAAATCCACAACTATGAAAACTCTAAAGATGATAATTAAATACTTGAGATGTATTTTGTAAATTATACAAAATTATTTTCACATAAAACCCCCTCAAGTTTTATAAATTACAATAAGGACCCTAGTAAATATAGGTTTAAGCAGGACCAATCTCTTGAGCTTCAGGGAGCTGGAGAAGTAGGTGCTTGCCTATTTAAGGTAGACAACTTAACAACAGTGTTATCAACACGGTAATCGTCTTCGAAAAAGACACAAATCCTGTCGCCCATGTGCAGCGGTTACCGATAACATCAAAACAATCAAGACTTCAATTTCTTTTCTAATTTTTCTGACTCAGACTGAGTCTCATTATAATAATCTGACTTGAATATGATTCAAGTATAATCTACAATATTATAATTCAATATGAATCCATGAATCCATATAATCAATCGGATCAAACTATTCAATCTGTATTAACTGAACCGAACCATGGATATACTTCCATTTACATGATTCTCCAGTTATATCCATGATTCTCCAGTTACATCCATTTACTGATATCATGGTTTCGGTAAGTCATCCAATTATACAATCTATATTACAAGACAATACAAGATACAATACAAACAATACAATCAAGACATCGCGGGGTTTAAGGGGTAGATTGGTACGGAAGGTGTTAGAAGTGGCACGAGACTGTAACCATAAGAAACCTAACCTATATTCCGTTGTTGTTGTACCATGGCATAAATGGTTCCTTGAGTTCCTGATACCTTAGTCTCCGGGGCAAGTGAGACTCCTCTCGTATACACTGGCATCCTTCTGTACCAAGCTACAAACAACAGCGTTAACACTCAATATAACAATATAACAATATAATACAACTGTAAAAGCTACACTCTCTCTCTTACTCTCTGTCTATTATATTTCTCCCTTATCCTTGGGACTTACCGAGCGATTTGTTCGCTGACGACATTCTCTTTCTTTTTCTTTGAATGTCGTCAGGTAATTCGGATCTTCCAGAGATCGAGCCTGCTAGCGAGGACTTAGACCAGCTTGCATACGATCCAGAGCTCTAGCTACATTGTACACTTTTATTTCAGTACTTTTCCTTTTCTGTTATGCCACTGTTTAGGCATTGCTTCTTTCAGATGTATTTACTTTTCCATGCATTGTACAAAAGAATGTTAATAAATAAAGTTGGTGTTTCACTACATTTGTCTCTTATGCATTTTTATTTATATTGCTTAGATACGCTTAGCGTATTTACTTCACAGTAAATACGTAGCGGCCTCGTCGCGTCCCCTTCACCGTACACCGGGAAGCGAGGCGTGACACAGACCTCCGCAGGAACATACGGTCTCGAAAGATTTTAAAATATAAATATCTTAAGAAAATGAGATTATGGATTCCCCGAACAACACCAACACCAACTTCAACAACACTCCACCTCCCCTACCGATTGCACCTGCCGTAGCTGCTCCGATCAACAAGTAGACGGTTCTTCTTGAGGCAATCCACAGCCTCCTGGAAGGACAGCAGTAGCAGACTGCTATCCTGATGAACCGACCAGAGGCAGAAGCACCTGGGGTGAAGCAATTCAGGGCTTTGCATCCCAAACAGTTTGCAAGAAAAGAGAGCCTTCTAGAAACTGAGGAATGGGCTCAAAGCATCGAAGATGATCAGGCAGCGACATAAGTGCCAGAGGTATCTTAGGTTCGTGTTGTGAAACTGCAGCTCACGGACAATGCACGGGTTTGGTGGAAGGCAGAAGAAAGCCGTCTTGATCAACCCATCGAATGGAAGACTTTCCGCGACATGTTCGATGCAAAGTACTTCCCAGAGACTACAAGTTCGACATGGAACAGCAGTTCATCCATCTGCAACGAGGTTCAATGTGGACTAAGTCGGTAGATGAATATGACGCTGAGTTCACCATGCTCAGTCGGTAAGATATGTCTCAATAATTCGATTCTTCAATATATCATATACTACACAGCTAACACAATACTTTAACAGATTTGTGGCACACCTGATACCGATGGATGAGATCAGAACCCGTCGATTCCAACAAGGGTTAGATCCGGAGATCCAGGCTGCACTAGCCACAGGAGATTTTACGACCCATGAATCGGCTCTGAAAGTTACCCGCCGTTATGAGGAAGTGGTAAAGATGAGGGGAAGATCTCAATTTGCCGGAGTTAAGCGCCCTGCCAACCAAATGGAAGGAGGAGCCTCATCAAGGCCATCTTTTATGCCAAGGAGACCGGGAGTACCAATCAACTGGCCCAGCCCAGCCTTTAGTACCTACTACAAGAGAGATGGGCATATGATGAAAGACTGCCAGCAAGCCAACCGTCTTTGCTTAGTCTACGGCTCAGCTACTCATGATATTGGGTCTTGTCCCAGAAGAAACAACCTAATTGCTGCACCCAGGCCAGCAATCAATTATCAGCAGAGACTAGCCCTTCAGGCACCTGCTCCAAGACTAGCGTTCCCTGCTCCACCACCTAGAGGACCACCGACTGCACCTCCTCCTCGCCAATTCCATCAAGCTCAATGGAACATTCCGAGGAATGCTCCTCCGGCCAGGAGGAATGTACCACGACGACAGGCTTTCACGATGACCGTAGAAGAAGCTGAGGCCACTGGCCAAGTCATCACTGGTAACCCTTTCTTTTTAAGCTTTTCTTTCAGTCTTAACACCCATCTACATATTTTAACTATACCTAAAACATATCCCGCATACCTTAGGTAAAATCTTAGTAGCCTTACTTCCTGCACTAGCACTCTTCGATACTGGAGTATCTCACTGCTTTATATCGCAACGGTTCGTCCGAACTCATGTGATTCCAGTCACACCGCTTGTATCCAGCTGGAATGTTAGTTCAGAGAACGGCGTTCTAAAGACAACAATGGGATACATCTTGTGTCCAGTAGTCGTCTGTAGCAGAGAATTCTATGCTGACTTCAAAGTGCTAGACATATCGAACTTCGATGTGGTTCTAGGAATGGAATGGCTAGGAACATTCTACGCTACCATCGACTGTCGTCAAAGGAGGGTAGTGTTCGAGATTCCAGACCATCCGGTCTTTTATTTCAAAAGTGGAGACCGTACCCTGGAGCCAAGTACTTACAAGGAGAAGCCGAAGAAAGCAGTAATTGCAGCAACTCAAGCGGAGAAAGAATCAAAGCCAGAAGTAGTTCGAGAGTTCGACGATGTGTTTCCTGACAATATATCAGGTTTGCCTCCCGATCGAGCTCTTGAATTCAGCATTGATTTAGTACCAGGAGCACAACCGATGATCAAAGCACCTTATCGATTAATCCCAGAAGGTTTGAAGGAAGTCCGAACTCAGTTGGATGAATTATTGGCGAAAGGATGGATTCGTCCCAGCACTTCAAGTTGGGGATCACCAGTACTGCTTGTGAAGAAGAAGGAAGGTTCATACAAAATGTGTATCGATTATAGAGCCTTGAACGAAGTAACAATAAAGAAAAAGTATCAACTTCCGCGCATCGACGATTTATTCGATCAGCTAAGTGGATCTTGTGTTTTCTCCAAATTAGATCTTCGTTCAGGTTATCATCAGGTGAAGGTCAAGGAATCTGATATCCACAAAACGGCTTTCAGAACTCGTTATGGACATTACGAATTTCATGTGAGGCCATTTGGAGTGACCAACACACCAGCAATATTCATGAACCTGATGAATCAAGTTTTTCAGGAGTACTTAGACAGGTTTGTTGTCATCTTCATCGACGACATCCTGGTGTATTCAAAAAGTCGGAAAGAACATGCCAAACACCTACGAATTGTCTTAGAAACTCTACGACAACATCAACTCTATGCCAAGTACAGCAAGTGCCAATTTTAGCTAGATCAAGTTGGTTTTCTTGGACATATCGTATCAGGCGAAGGAATCTCTGTGGATCCAGCGGAAGTTTCAGCAGTAAGCGAATGGCCGACACTAAAGTCGGTGAAGGAAATTTAAAGTTTCTTGGGTCTAGCTGGATATTACCGAAGGTTCATTGAAGGCTTTTCAAAAATAGCAACGCCCCTGACCAGGATCACACGTAAAGATGAAGAATTTGTGTGGTCAGAAGCATGCGAACTAGCTTTCGTAGAACTCAAGTCAAGGTTGACATCAGTGCCTATTCTCGTTATACCGGACCAATCTGGAGGTTTCGAAGTGCATTGCGATGCATCTGGTAAGGGATTAGGATGTGTTCTACATCAGTACGGAAAAGTTGTGGCTTATGCTTCATGACAGCTGAAGATTCATGAGCGCAATTATCCGACGCATGATTTAGAATTGGCAGCCATAATCTTTGCTCTTAAGATTTGGCGCCATTATCTTCTTGGTGAGCGAGTGAACATATACACAGATCACAAGAATCTAAATATGTGTTTACTCAGAAAGAGCTTAATATCCGGCAGAGACGATGGTTAGAACTCATGGCGAACTTCGACATCAACCTGCAATATTACCCAGGGAAGGTGAATGTGGTACCTGATGCCCTTAGTCGCCAACCATTTGCAATGAATCTCACTGCCCAGTGGAAGCTTCAACAAGACTTACATCAGATGGATATTGAAGTGATCATGCCAGGTAACGCTTCAAGCTTGATGAATTTACAAGTTTAATCTACTATTGTCAATCAGATCAAAGAAGCTCAAGTAAGTGATGCTAAGTTGCAAAAGATCAGAGAATAAGTAGAGAATGGACTTAGAATATACTTCATCATCCATGAAGATGGATCTTCGAGATACGGCAGCAGATTATATGTACCAAAAGGTTCTGTTCGGGAAGATTTAATGAAAGAAGCTCACAGCTCTCCTTACTCGGTACACCCTGGAGGTACAAAAATGTATAACGATCTGCGTCAAAATTACTAGTGGTATAGAATAAGGTGTGAAGTAGCTAGAAGTATCGCTAAATGCTTGGTGTGTCAGCAAGTAAAGACTGAACATCACAGGACAGCTAGATTACTTCAACCGTTACCTATCCCAGAATAGAAGTGGCAACACATCACAATGGATTTTATAACTGCACTTTCTCGCAGCACAAAAGGTAACGATGCGGTATAGGTTATTGTGAATCGACTCACAAAGTTGGCTCACTTTATCCCATTTCGAGTTGGCCAACCAACTGAGACATTAGCAAAGAAGTACATGGAGGTAAGAATCTAAGTAAGATTTTAAATCTTCAAATATGTACTATCTTTGATACCCATGAACTCATACAGGAAATTGTGAGACTTCATGGAGTGCCGGTCTGCATTATCTCCGATCGTGACACCAGATTCCGATCACAATTTTGGCAAAATCTGCAAGCAAGCTTGGGAACAAGTCTGAACTTAAGCATGGCTTATCATTCATAAACTGATGGTCACTCTGAGCGAACTATTCAGATCTTGGAGGATATGCTCAGAGCTTATATGTTAGACTTCAGAGGATCGTGGGAAGATCACCTATATCTTGTGGAGTTTTCATACAACAACAGCTACCAAGCAAGCATTGGAATGGCATCTTTTGCAATACTTTATGGAAGGAAGTGTCGATTGCTATTAAGTTAGGATGACATCGGTGATAGAGAACTTCTTAGACCTGAGATGATAGTAGCAACTATTGATGTGGTTCATACTATCAGAGAAAGAATGCGCATAGCCCAAGATCAACAGAATTATTGGGCTGATGCAAAGCGCCATCATATGGAGTTCTAGCTGGGAGATCATGTATTTCTGAAGATATCTCCAAACCGCGGAGTGATTCGATTTGGAAGACGGGGTAAACTAAGTCCAAGGTACATTGGACCGTTCGACATACTTGAACAAGTCGGTGAAGTGGCATACCGCTTGGCACTTCCACCTTCATTGGAAGGAGTGCACAATATGTTCCATATATCCCAACTCAGAAGGTATGTGAGTGATCCCAGCCATATTCTCGATCATTCCGAGCTCACGGTACAGCCCGACTTATCTTGTGAGCAACAACCTGTCGAGATCCTGGACAGGAAAGTGAAGTCACTTCGGAATAAGAAAGTCAACTTGGTTCGAGTGATGTGGAGAAAAGACACTCTAGGAGAATCGACATGGGAAAGGGAAGATGAGATGTGTGCAAGATATACTCACTTATTTGTAAATTAGTCTTTAAAATAAATTGTAAATTTCGAGGACGAAATTTTTGTAAGGAGGGTAGACTGTAACAACTCCAATTCTTGTGTACATAAAATTGATTTAAAGTTAATGTATACTTAGGGTATTTACATTTCCTGTGAGTACTTTAAGTATTTAATTTACTTTTGAACAGCAAGAAAGAGCTTGTAGCTCATTGGTAAGACCTTGCACTGCTGAACCAAAACACCAGAGTTCAAATCCTATCCACATTATTTTTTTAATTAGTTTTCTTTTAATATTTTTAGAATCCTAAGAGTCTACATGTGCATAACCCGTAAAACCAAGAGTCACACATAAAACAAACGAGTCCACTGTAGTAGTCGAAGTGACGGGGACACGTGGCGGCGAGACGCGGCCCAACTCGGCCGACTCGGGCCGGCGACTCGGCTCGGCCGGCAGCGCCGGTCCGGCTCAGTGGAAACCCCATTTTTTTAACTCCTTTGCGACTCTTGAACTACCCCATAACCCTTGTACTATTCATTTTCCATGCACATTTACAGAGAATTAAAACACCCCCTTTTAATTTTTAATGCAAAATTTAATACAATTTTTATCAAACCCTTTCATTTACCCTAAACCCTAATTTTTCCTATAAATACAACACCTAAAATCACCCCTCCTCACTTCCAAATCTCTGCCCAAACTCTCAAGAAAATTCCTTAGACTTTTTGTGTGCAAGTGGAGTTAGCAAAGGGCGAAGCTCCGGCGAACTTCCGACGACGATTCGAGAAGATTCCGGCGATGAAACGATGCACCGGTGCCTCCCCTTCTTCCTTTTCCTCTTATCTAAACTACAATCCCATAAGTCCCTTCTCCCCCTTCTCTTTACTATTCTAAAAACTTAGAATTCTAAAATCCGACAGAAGTGGAGTTAATCCGACTTCCGATTCGGTTTTTCCTTAAAAATCATATTTTTCTTAAACACAATAATATCAAACTCTCACATCATGATCATTAAACATTAATAAAATATCTTGACAAGTTTCATATCAAAAGAATTTATATTTCAATTTTTATAGCAGTTTTACAAAAAAATACCATATAGTTTAGTTTCGACATAAAACATCGTTACCCCTTGCTATACCTTTAGATAGTTCACGAGGTAATGACCTGCCTCCTCACAATACTCATATGTAACATAGTACGATGATCTTTGGGAACATAGTTTTGAGAAAATACGATTTTACACAAAACTATCTCAAACTTATAAAAACTTTTTTCTACAAGATATGTATTTTTAACAAATCTTTGCAATACACCGTTACAACCCATTTCGGGGAACCCTTTTGGGATGGTGCAGATTATCGCACATCCTTGGGCTTAATAGTGCGAGATGCAGACCTCCGCAAGGAGCATACGGTCTCGAAAGATTTAAAAATACAAATATCTTAAGAAAATGAGATTTCTAGAAAAATAATAAATTAAATTATTTTATAAATATATATGTATCATCAAAATATCTATTTTTGATATAATATAAATATTCCAACTTTTCTAAATCAAAAAGAATCACTTCATATGAAAATACCATGCAATTCCATACAAGTTCAATACTTTACAAATAAATACCATATATTATGAAAAATAGGTTTTATTCACTAGAAATGTCACAATGATAAAATATACATCAATAAAAACATTAAAGATGATAATAAAATACTTGAGATGTATTTTGAAAATTATACAAAATTATTTGTACATAAAACCCCCTCAAGTTCTAAAAATTACCCTGAGGACCCTAGTAAACATAGGTTTAAGCGGGACCAGTCTCTTGAGCCTCAGGAAACCGGAGATATGGGTGCTTGCCTATTTAAGGTAAACAACTTAATAAACGGTGTTATCAACAAGATAATCGTTTTTGAAAAAGACACAAATCCTGCCGTCCATGTGGAGCGGTTACCGATAATACCAAAACCTAATTCGGGATTCAATTTCTTTTCTAATTGTCTGACTCAGACTGAGTCTTAATATAATCAATCTGACTTGAATGAGATTCAAGTATATATACAATTCAATATGAATCCATATATTCAATCTGTTCAATCTATCAATCTATACAACTTGACGGAACTGAACCATGAATATGCATCCATCTACATGATTCTCCAATTACATCCATTTATTAATATCATGGTTTCGGCAAGTTATCCATCTATACAATCTATAATAGAAGACAATACAATACAAACAATACAATCAAGACATCGCGGGGTTTAAGGGGTAGATTGGTACGGAAGGTGTACGAGACTGCAACCATTAAGACACCTAACCTGAATTCAATTGCCATTGTACAGTGGCTGAACGGTTCCTTGTATTCCGTCCACCGTAGTCTCTAGTCTAACGAGACTTCTCTCGTATACACTGGTATTCTTCTGTACCAAGCTACAAACAACAGCGGTAACACTAAATACAATATAATAACAATATAATACAACTTTAAAAGTTACACACACTCTCTCTGTCTATTCTATTTCTTCCTTATTTTTGGGACTTACCGAGCGATTGTTCGCTGACGACATTCCTTCTCTTTCTTCTTTGGAATGTTGTCAGGTGGATCGGACCTTCAGGAGATCGAGCCTACCAGCGAGAACTTGGATCAGCTAGCCTTCGACCCGGAGCTCTAGATACTTGTACATTTCATTTCAGTACTTTCCATTTCTGTTATGCCACTACTTAGGCATTGCTTTTCATTCCATGTATTTACTTTTCAGATGTATTGTAAAAAGAATGTGAATAAATAAAGTTGTTGTTCAATTATATCTATTGTCTTTGTCTCTTGTGCATTTTATTTATATTGCTTAGATACGCTTAGCGTATTTACTTCAGAGTAAATACGTAGCGGCCTCGTCGTGTCTTCTTCCCGTATACTGGGAAGCGGGGCGTGATAGAAACGTTGTGAAGCAGTTTATGAACATAAGTGGATGCTCATGGGATATGGTAGCAGCAGCCTCCTTCGGGAGACGGCTATCATTCCAGGCTTCCAAGGTGACCTGGATGACAGAGCGACTACCAGAGTTTTAGTTTTCCATATTTTGAGGGGCAGTAGTTTGGACAGGTGGTCCGAGAGGATACTGAGGAAGGCATGGTGCAGGATGCTGATTAAATTCAGTGGACAATACAGTCTAAGAAGTTTACTGAATTTGGAGTTCATTTGTGAACTGGGACCCATCAGATATCCAGACATATTCTAAGACGGGTATTGCTCATTTCGGAAGATGATTTTCTCCGCGAACTTGAGATAAAGAGAGATATAGAAAGAAATA
This sequence comes from Agapanthus africanus, assembly GCA_030015575.1. NCBI lineage: Eukaryota > Viridiplantae > Streptophyta > Magnoliopsida > Asparagales > Amaryllidaceae > Agapanthus > Agapanthus africanus. The sequence goes on from CM057339.1 coordinate 858,235,795, forward strand.
TTGGAGCGGATCCACTCACTGAGGCTATTTCTCGAACGCGATAATTTCACAATAGAGCATTATGAAACTGATTAGTAGAGAAGTTGGGTGTTCGGTATCACATGGGATGTGAGATGCAACACCGCAATAATTAGCCTTAAGTGCAAGTGGGAGATTGTTGGCTATCGTGCCCTCAAGTCAATTATTGGATCGCAGGCACACGACTGCGATGATTGAAGGAGGACCTATACCGGTAGAACAGTGTTACTCGAGATGATGGTATGCTATCTGGTTTGTCTTTATCATCATGTATCTGCTTTAGATGGCTTTACTAATCACTATTACATGTTGATAAAGCCCATAGGATTCTTGCTTGACTACCAGCATTATGATGGCGATCATATATGTGAGAGCTGGGTGGTCTATAGGCACATCCTTTAAATGTCCCTAGTCGTGGGAGTTTCGAGACTGGGTATCGATACTCCAGAGTAGACTAGTGTATACTGATCGAGACCCCGACGAGGGGCGGTGGCCGGTCTCATAAGCCATTGGTGTTAGTTTGTTCACCTAAGGTGTATACAGGTGCTCATTGGGTTATGAGTACACCGGATGGATTCGCCGGGAATATGCTAGTTGGTACTATACCTATTGTTAAATAGCAGTTCTCTGGTGACATGTGTACAGATTAGTCTATCGACCTGAGATCGTCATTTTCCTCATGTGAGTTTCCACTGTGCTTTGATTACTAGCCTACTATGGCTCAAAGGAGTCTTGCAAACAGGTTTTAGTTGAGTACAGTCCCGAGCCACATGGAGGCAGTGAGCGGATCGTCAGGTGATTCGTCTCTCTCGGTATTAGGGGTTGATGTCGCGGTTGTGCATGGGTGTCCATCACCAGAAATCCTTGGCCAAGGTAGTCGAGAATTAATGATCTAGGATCGGTAGTTTCTCAGATAGTGATGGGCTTCATACCGATACTAAATGTCGCGTTATTAGGGCCTGACTTTATCCACCACCTAAACTCGATATGCGATACTCATAGACGAACGGACCGAACTGTATGGATATTGTCACTGTTAGGCTCAGTAGGGGTTTCAGGATGAGTTTGCTCATCGGCCTCCCTTTTCACTCAATACCTGGGTATCCGTTACGTATAGCTAGTGCCGCTGACGTGCTTATGGTCAAACCCACTACCAGCGTATTGACGAGTCTATAGAGTCCCACACAGAGGGTTTCCCTACTTCGTGCGAAACGATATAAAGGCCGTATGGTTTTACGATAGAGTTCGATCACATACATGTACTTGTGCACGGATGATGTTCGGACGGATAATACTAGTGGATTTTGGTTTAAGCCGGATCCTAGTATTATATTTGTTGGATTATTTTCGTCTCTTTGTTTTTGTATTCTTCAGAATACGAATGCGGATATGTATATACGGTTGAGGGGTATTCTTGTAATTTATTACAAGATTACTTTTAGAAGATTACACCTCATCATGATTTAGACCTTTTTGGATTAAAAGGTTATTGAGGTGTAGGATGAAGTGTTTATTGCATTTTTGTGACATGGCTGATTAGTGACCCATGGTTACTATTCTTCCATGCTTAGGGTTTTTGTTTGTTGTGAGATTATGTTGACTTGAGATATTTTTTGTTGACTAAGATATTTTGGAGACATGGACATTTATGTGATGGCTCCATTATTTCTTATCACACTCACACAACAAATAAAAATGACAAGCCACTATTCATTTCTTTTTCTCTTTCTTGAGTTTCTCTCAACACCTCATTCTCATGGCATCTTCTTCTTCCTCTAGCTCCATCCAAACCCTCTCATGAGTTGAGAATCCTTGGGTGTCTTGAGACAAATTAATCTTTCATCACTCTCTACTTTATCTACGGTATCTAGAGTAGCGATCTAGGTGCCACGGTTGCCTCGGATATGAGGTTGGAGTACGTTGCATAGACTCTCGGGTGGATCATCTTCGATGGAGGGAGACCGGAGATCAAGCTTGATCAAGGAAGCCCCTAGAAGCTTGGGATGATGGTTGAAGACTGAAGGACACGAATCTATTCAGTATAACCATTCTAACTCCTTTGCATGTTTTGTTATCTAGGGTTTATGGGTAGATCCGGGTAATTGGTTGTGGTAGCGCCAAGTTTTATAAATTTTTGTTCCGCGTTTGGTCTTGGATTGATGGCCGGAGCACTTGCATAACCCGACAAACGGTGTATGACGGGGCCTAGTGGCGAGTGCGGATGACATAAGCGTACGTTCTATTTTCGTTTCATTTTTCTGTGATGTTTAGGAAATATTAAATGATGGGACTTCAGTAATGAGATTAATGTAAAGAAAATAAATCTAAAGATGTTGTAGAATCAGATTTTTAAAAACAGATAGCTCTAGTTATTGCTTTGCATAGTGGTATTCCTTGATGAATATCCAGCACCTCATTCGATGAGGAAAGAGCTGAGATCTCTTCACCGGGAGTGACCTCTTTAGCGAAACTAGCTAATGCTACAACACACTCATTTAATTTTGATAGCTGCTCCAGTTCTTGTTTTTCATACCGGTATTCCTTGTAGGATATCCAGCACCTCATTCGATGAAGAATGAGCCGAGATCCCTTCACCGGGAGTGACCTCTTTAGCGAAACCAGAAAATGCTACAAAACTATTCGATTTTAAAATGGAGCTTAAAACACTCCAAATCACTAGATTCTACAACGATATCAAGTTCATTATGCTAAGGGTTTTCTTAAAAACCAGCGTAGCCCTCCGTCATTTCAGATAAATGCTATTTAGTAATCGTGCTGCGTTTGTTGACCTTGTCAAGGCGCAGTGTGCGGTAGCTGATTAGTACTTATCTGCCAGCATGTGATGCGATTGAATTAGGGTAGTCAAGCGGTCTTGTTGACCTTGTCAAGGGTCGTGTGGGTGGTTTAATTCAATCAATAAATGAACGGGTTGAACTTGATTTGCGATTTATGGTTTGTTAACCTTGTCAAGGTCATAAATCGCATGGGGTATAAACAATATTGGGAATTTCAAGTGTTGGAATTTTCAATGAGATTGCATACGTTCTATATAATAGTTGGATCCCGATATCCACTATGAGTAAGAGTTACTCCTGAGAGAGTTTTGCACTTTACAATTAGCTAATTCAGTAGTTGTCTAGAAAGGCGTCAACGAGGTTACGCCTTTAGGGAAATGACGTTTATTTTAATTAGGTCCATGTGAAAACACGGAGAACCTCCCTCGGAGTACCGACACTTTCCTGGCTGACCGGCTGGCGAACTTGTAGAATGTAATTAATCCTGGCTAATCTTACCTTTTATGGTTTGAAGGAAGATTTGATAAAAATATTAGGAGCCATCCTGATTAGATAAAATAATAACCAATCTAATCTTGCAAAGAGCGCACGCAAAGTGATTATCCTTCTCTCTCTCTCCTGATAGTGACCAATGACATGCCTTAATCAAGATAATAATATGGATGTATTGACCGAACTTACTTATTATACCGGGCTAGGTTCCGCTCTATCTTATGATTATCATAAGTCTGATCAAGGAATAGGGCAATACCCGGATTCCTAAGCCACCCAAACGAAGAATAAGCATGTTGATGCATCTTCTTCGGATGTGTTCGTTACCAAGAACTATTTCTCAGTTAACTCTACATCCTGGGTATTGGATACCGGATCAGGATCCCACATATGTAATTTTTTACATGGGCTAAAAAGAGGTAGAGAACTGGGAAAGGGTGATATATCTCTAGTAGTAGGGAATGGTGCAATTGTTGCAACCAAAGCAGTTAGCAAATGTCACCTAGTGTTACCAACTGGTAATACAATGATTTTGAGCGACTGTTATTTTGGAGTCTTGTTTGCTTGTTGGCTCATTGAATCGCCCAACAGCCAAAGCAGCCAGGCAGGGACTTGGCTCGCGGCGTTAATAGAACTCGAAGCAGAAGTCCGGCGGAAAAATGACGAACTTGTTGGCTTATTGAATCGCCCACCAGCTTAGGAAACTTTTTACACCTTGTATTCATTTTGATTCATGAATAAAAGCATCTTGTATTCATTTTGATTTATGAATAAAAGACATATTATTTCATACTTGTGTCTCTCTATCCTTCGATGTCTGGACTTGATGTAGAGTAGTTTATGTACTCATTTCGGAGCTTGTAGTTTATTTACTCATTTCGGAGTCTCTAGTTTATGAACTCATTTCGGAACTTGTAGTTTATTGACTCATTTCGGAGTCTCTAGTTTATGAACTCATTTCGGAGCTCGTAGTTTATTCACTCATTTCGGAGTCTCTAGTTTATGAACTCATTTCGGAGCTTGTTTAATTTATGGACTCATGATCAGTTGAAAATAATGTATTTTTAACACATCAACTTCCCTATCTATTGCATTCATCTAGAAGTGTTCGGCATTCATATTGCACATATTAGCAAAACAGTCGTAAAATAATAGATTGCATGTGTTATATTTTAAAACCGGCACTTTAAGGGAACTTGACTGTTTATCATGGCATCGCATCATCTTTGTATAGCACAACACTTGTTTCGAGAATCTATGCAGGAAATTGCAGGAAAAGAGCCGAAACAGTTAAAAGTGCTGACATAAATACGCTAAGTCCAAGACTTGAGATCTGGCAGAAATAGAGGAAGCAAAATAAGATTCAACATATCAGAAAAAGGCCAAAATATCAGCCCAAGAGTGACACAGAAATTTGATGCAGAGAGGGCACCAAAGGACCGCGGATCCGCGGCCCAATGCCCATTCCCGCCGCGGATCCGCGGATTGTTGATGACATCACTGCCTCAAATTTCCCCATGTGCTTCATTGTAACGGCCAAATCTTCCAGAAGACTCCAGAATGCCACGTGGCTTCATCCAGAAGGCTCGGCCTAACAAGCTTATCCAAGAATATTCCTCATTCTAGAATATTCCCTCCAACAAACTTCTTCTAGAAGCCTCCTTATAACAATCTTTTTCTAGAAGTCTCTTTGTAACAACCTCATTCTAGAATATTCCCTCCAACAAACTTTTTCTAGAAGATTCTTTCTAACAACCTCATTTTGGAGGGAAAATTCAAATGAGGTAGTTCATTTTGGAGGGAAAATTCAAATGAGGTAGTTCATTTTGGAGGGAAAAGTTGTTCATTTTGGAGGGAAAAGTGGTTCATTTTGGAGGGAAATTTGAAATTTGAATTCTAGATCTAGGGTTTTGGATGGCTTATAAAAGGAAACCTAGATCTAAGTTCAAAGGGTCTTCTTCTTCTCTCTTCATCTTCCACCCACAAGTTGAGTGACACAACTTGTGCCTCAAACCCTAATCCAAATTCCAAAGCCAAATTCAAGATCCCGAGTACCAAATCAAGCAAGAAGCCATCAACCTTTTAGGAGCGGATTCGATCTTCAATCGAGCAAGTGATCCAAGCCGATCCGCGACTCAAGGAGACGAGCGAAGCCAAATCGACGATCGAGTTCTTCCTCTTGTAGTTCTTGAGCGAATTGTAACGAAATTGTTGATAAATAAAAGGTGAAATTCTTTAATCTTGCTTTCTTTAAATTCTTGCATCATGATTCGATCTCAATTTGTGATTGTGGGTCTTGTTGTGATGTTTGAGTAAAACTCCGCTCGTAAAGGAGTCGAGACGATCAATAGAATGATGATGTAACAAATCTTGAAACGATTCTTAAGTCCTACGAGTTTTGTAAACCCTAGCAAATTGAAGAATCGACGACCTAGTTTCGTTGCGATACTTTCTTGATTGTGTTCGCTCGAAATTAGGGATCCACGATCGATTCTTGAATTTACTAGAGGCTAGAATGTGAATGATATCGACGAAGGAACAAGGGATAGATGATGAAACCCTAGTTTCACACGAAATCCCTAATTCTCGTTGATCATCATCGATCTAGTATCAATTCATCGATGGATAAGAATACGTAATCGCTAGATTTCATCACATCTATAGATCCGATCGATTCCTACGAGCCCCACTTCGATTCTTGATATTTGATTTGGAAATCATCACAAATTCTCAATTATTGATTTTTAATGTTTCTTGATTTAGACTAGATTTTTCTAATTCTTGAACTTCAATTTACAAATCATGAATTGTTTGTTTTCTTTTCTTTAAAGTTTCAACTCATCTAAATCGAAACACGAACGATTACACTTTCCCTGTGGACGATCCGCACTTACTAACGCGCTACAATCGACACCGTTATTGATCGCGGTCAAATAATTTTTGGTTGTGATTTCTTTACAATTTTCCATTTACACAATCTGAAATCGAATCAATCAAATGGAGCCGTTGCCGGGGATAGTGCGCTAATTGTTCGTTTTTTGAAATTTGAGTTGAAAAGTTTATTCCATCTATATTTTTAGATCTAAATTCGCATAAACCCTAAACGTGTTGTTGTGATTTGTTGCGAGGAAATCTGGAATCATTGGAGCTGGAGAAAAAAATTTCTGATCATTCCAGAGAGCTGTGTAAGTGCACAGCAGCTGCTACAATAATTTTTGTACAGTGATCAGCTAAAGGCACCATGCTTCCGCGGCATTAGGTGACTCCCGCGGCGGATCCACGGCAGCTTGACTTCCTCACTGTTCCAAAATTGCAGGTATACTTCTAGACTTTCTTATCTCTCCCCTCATCTGCTCCAATTAACAATTTGCTGCAGGTTTCATTGCAAATAATTCGCAGCGCCGCAAAAAGCAATAAAAAAATTGTGTGTGTTTTTTATTTTTGGTTGTTTGCATATTAATACGGAAATTAAGGGGCAAAGACCAAATCCAGATTAGGTGGGGAGTTCATTACCCTTCCTAAGCCCCAAAAATCACAAACTTGCATCCGCATTTACCCTCATTAACTAAAAAAAATCTAGAGATGACTCTAAGGACCGTCGCGCTCACTTAGGACAAGAGAAGGCCGTGGGTAATCCATTGTTTATCCGCGTTTCTTTTGTGGTGTCTAAGGCAAGTGGTTACTTAATTAGGCCCACTACTTATGTAGTGGAGAACCTCCCACTTACCTGGCACTTACCTGGCCACAGGAGGGACAAAGAGGCAGTGGAGGATTGATCTTGCGACTTGTCTTTTGGAAGTTAGGAGCGGTCTAGAGCTTTGACCTAGGCGACCACTAGAATTAGGGTTTTGCTTGTTGCATTTGTTGTGATCACATCATTTTTTCAAAAATCCGTATATTTTTCAAAACAAACACCAACCACTTCATTCATTTCCTCTAATTATTACCAACGCTGCCACTTGTGCTACAACCATTTAAGCACATGTTAGGCTGGGCACGGGATTCCATTTCCCGTCTTCTCCGTGTTTCTTTTATCGACCCCAAAGTCGGTAATTCTTCGCCTTCTTCCCCACCACCCACCACGACCGCGATGGACGGATTTCCATCAAACTTTAACACCACTCTGCCACCGCCCGCAAGTGCGCAGAATCCTCCACGCATCTTTCTCCAAGAGAGGTGCTATCCTACACATGTTCCCCTTCCCATATGTCTTTCTATACCACCTGCCAACGGGGAAAATTTTGAAATCAACCCCCAATTCATCAAACTCTTACCCAAATTTCACGGTCTTGATTCTGAAAACGCATACATGTTTATTTCCAAATTCGAAAATGTATGTGCTTTGATGGGAAATTCACAACTGTCTTTGGATGCTCTGCGTTTACGTCTTCTCCCATTCACTTTGTGCGATTTAGCCGAGAAGTGGCTTTACATTACACCCGCACATTCTATTTCAACATGGGACGAATTTGTTGCAGCATTCCTTAAGAAATTTTATCCCAATCACAAGACCAGTCGTGTCCGGAGCGAAATCTTCAAATTTACCCAACTTCCCAATGAACCATTTTGGAAATGCTTTGAATGGTTCAAGGATCTTCTTATCCAATGTCCTCATCACGGAATTTCCAGATGGGATTTGTGTTGAATTATCTATGAGGGTATTGATCTCACTACTAGACAGATGCTTGAAACCATGTGTCATTGCCAATTCCTATCTAAAGATGATGGTGAAGCTTGGAAATACCTTGAAGATTTAGCTCAAAACACATCACAATGGGAAAGTGTTAGACCACCACAGCCTAGGGAAGATGTCAATGAGCTCGATGTTTCCGTCATCATGAAAGCCGAATTGGCCGCAATACAAAGGAAACTCGAAGCTATAGAAAACAAAATTTCTTCAACCTCCCTAAACCAATCCACACTTCCCAAACCGTGGGTGGCTGCTGTTCAAACCCTTCACATTTGACGGAAGAATGTCCTTTGAATATACCGTTTTAAGGTCACACTAATGCTGCATTTCAGCAAAGACCTGAAAACGATCCTTCTTCTTCCTCATATAATCAAGATTGGAGGAATCACCCTGATTTTTCTTGGATCCAACACCAACACCAATACACGGTTCCAAACCAAAACGATTTCCAAAGGGCTCTTCCACCACAACAGCAACCACACCAATTGAGTCAGCACCCCTACCAATCACAAAATTTTCAAGATCCAGTCAACACACATGCACCGTATAATCCTGCACAGTTGACTGGTACTGATCTCTCTGCTTCACTCGAACGGACTTTTGAAACATACATGAAACGAATGTCGGCAAAAGTTAAGTCTTCCCTCGATAAATTTGAGAAAAACTCTGACCTCCAAGCTCAGAGTTTAAAATCGATGGAAGCAGAAATTGCACGACTTAAAGCTGAAATGGGTGCTAGAGAAAAAGGGAATCTTCCATCTCAACCCCTGCCTGATCCTGGACCTTCATATTGCACTAATGTGGATGCTTTTACAACGTTGAGATCGGGAAGAGTGCTAGACAATCATGTGGGTGAACAAATTGATAATGATGAATTGATCATTAACACCTCGGCTTCCACTTCCACTTCCACTCACACTTCTACCTCTTGTCATATTTCGTCTAATTTACCATCTTCTTCCGAGCCAATTCTCCGTTTTCCCAAAGGCTCGAACCCTCCACCCACCTCACCTTTTCCACCCCCACAAACTTCTCCACAAATGTTGGACCCAACACTTATTGATAGAGCTCCATTTCCAAATAGGTTGAGGCCTAACAAACATGATGCACAAAGGGAGAAGCTTGTGGACATGTTTAAGCAAGTTAACATCAACATCCCTCTCCTAGATGCTATCCAACAAGTTCCGTCCTATGCGAAAATTCTTAAGAACTTGTGCACTAGGAAGAGGAAGACTCAAGTGCCTAAAAAAAATTTCATGTCGAGTACTGTAGACACGGCTTTTCCCCAACAATTATCACGGAAACGTAAGGACCCTGGCTGTCCTACTATTTCTATTTCTATTGGGGGAAAACACATTAACCGTGCTTTACTTGACCTTGGCGCTAGTGTTAACTTGCTTTCTTACTCGGTGTATGAGCAACTAGGTATCGGAATGTTAAAGCCCTCGAGCATAACTCTCCAGATATCTGACCGTTCAATCACCAAACCTAGGGGTGAACTGGAGGATGTTTTAATAAAAATCGGGGAATTTGTATTCCCTGTGGATTTTATTGTACTTGATACACAGCCTGTAGCGAACCCCCGGAATCAAATTCCGGTGATTTTAGATCGCCCCTTTTTGGCCACTTCCAATGCTATTATCAACTGTCGTAATGGTTCTATGACCCTATCCTTCAGGAATAGGTCAATAGAGCTGAACATTTACAAGTTGGGAAGTGTACCCTCCGAACCTATTGCTCAGGTCTGTTCTGTCGACTTAATGGATGTTGACAGCTGCGAATTTGATGATCCTCATGATAATGATCTTGACTCGTTTTATACGTTGTTGTTTGACCCAACTATATATCATACACATACGGACTCTTCCACTGAGTTGTCCGGGTCAACAACCAACACTGATTATGAACTGCTTTTAGAGTCTGAAGATCACCCCGCACTTTATGACGACATTATTCTTCGGGGTATTGATGGAATTTTCGCTGATGAACTCGCATTTTTGAAAAACACGGGTGTTGAGATGAATCATCTCCCAATCAATGAAATTGAACCTCCACCCATTCTTTTGGACTGTAAAAAGAATGCGAGCAATCCATCACATTCACTGCATCGTCTCTCCAAAATAAGACGCACACACATTCTATTCCACCACTTACCCTTTCCCCACTTCTTCTTCCACCAACCAGAGCACGGCATTGATAAAATTTTCGAATGGTTGGTGTTAATTTTCGGTCTTTGCAAAGCTTGGCATCAACCAATGATTCTTGACCCCCTCATATGATTTTCAAAGATTAACATTGCTTAACTCAAGTTTGGGTGGGGGGGGTATATTTTCTGGCTCTTGAAAAGAAAATTTTTACTGAAAAATAATGAGCCAAAAATAAGTTTGGGGGAAGATTTTCACTTAAATATTTTGCCCCCGTTAATAAATTTCCTCCCAAGCTTACAGGTTTTTCGAGATTTAGCAGATGGCAACAGTGAGGACACTGTTGAAAACAAGTTTGGGGGAGCTTTGTGCTTATTTTCGCATCATTTGCATCATATTTTGCATAAGCACAAAACATTTTTAAAACCTATAAAAATTTAAAAAATTTCAAAAATATAAAGATATTTTTTGTACATAAATAAGATAATAAAAGATTAGATAGTGAAAAAAATTACATCCAAAAGATTGGAAAAATTTAAGAAAACCAAGAAAATTAGAAGTTTTCTTAAACGAACTGGTAATAAGTAGTTATGAGCCGTTGTCCCAAGGGTTAGTAAGATGAAGAAAGTCACTAATCTGAGGATAAAAATAAGTCTGAAAAATAGTTCCTATTCTGAAAACCAAACATTTTGAACGTTGATACCCTGCTATTCGCACTTACACACGTCTTGAAGCTTGGGATAGTAGAGCATACCTTGAAATGCTCTTGTCTAAAAGCCAAAAGTATGAAGGAAATAAAAAAAAATGAATAAAATATAAAATGGTGAGAAAAAAAATGAACACTGGTTTTATTATCGCCAAGGAAGCAATAAAAAAAATATAGCGAGGGTGCCTCTTCACCTAGTGCCCTAAGGCTAACTGGTCTGGGAGTCACTGCTAAGCCTTAGGTGGTGCAAGGCGAGGAAAAACACCAAATAAGCAAGCACAGGAGTAATCGGTCGGTTAGTACTTCATGAAGTATTAACGGTCGCATGAAAGTGTGTGAGCAAATTCATCTAAATATTCATTAATTAAAAAGTACTGAGGCAGATGGACAAGAGTATGATAGCTTGAATTGAATTCTCCGGATGTAGGGATGTATATTACACACACGTAGGGTTATATGATCGATGTTTGGAAGAAAGATAGGAATGAAGAATAAAGATGATGTTTTATTAAGGGATGACGTGATTTCTAATATCTTTTCATGACTATTAAGATAGGGCTCATGACAACCGAAAAGCTAGCATAGTTGGAAACCCTAATTTTCAAAGCTTTTCTTTTAAGATTCTTATCTTTAAATGTAATATTCATGGTCTTCCTTTTATTATTGGATTTTGTGGGTGCAATCCGCTGAAAACCCCCAGGAGACAACACTCCTCCTACCAGGGACACCTAGAGGTTTAAAGGCTTGTTTCACGTGCTCAGTGCAATCGTGTTGCCTACGAAAGTGTGCTAGTTAGTTTTTCTCTTTCTTTATTTTCTCCTTCTCTTTTTAATAAAACAGTCCGCTCGAGACGACCGAAAATAAGTTTGGGGGAATTTGATCAGTCGAAAATAATGTATTTTTAACATATTAATTTCCCTATCTATTGCATTCATCTAGAGGTGTTCGGCATTCATATTGCACATGTTAGCAAAACAGTCGTAAAATAACAGATTGCATGTGTTTCACTTTAAAACCGGCACTTTAAGGGAAATTGACTGTTTATCATGGCATCGCATCATCTTTGTATAGCGCAACACTTGTTTCGAGAATCTGTGCAGGAAATTGCAGGAAAAGAGCCGAAACAGTTAAAAGTGCTGACATAAATACGCCAAGTCCAAGACTTGAGATCTGGCAGAAATAGAGGAAGCAAAATAAGATTCAACATATCAGAAAAATGCCAAAATATCAGCCCAAGAGTGACACAGAAATTTGATGCAGAGAGGGAACCAAAGGACCGCGGATCCGCGGCCTAATGCCCATTCCCGCCGCGGATCCGTGGCTTGTTGATGACATCACTGCCTCAAATTTCCCTATGTGCTTCATTGTAACGGCCAAATCTTCCAGAAGGCTCCAGAATGCCACGTGGCTTCATCCAGAAGGCTCGGCCTAACAACCTTACCCAAGAATATTCCTCATTCTAGAATAGTCTCTCCAACAAACTTCTTCTAGAAACCTCCTTATAACAACATTTTTCTAGAAGCCTCCTTGTAACAACCTCATTCTAGAATATTCCCTCCAACAAACTTTTTCTAGAAGATTCTTTCTAACAGCCTCATTTTGGAGGGAAAATTCAAATGAGGTAGTTCATTTTGGAGGGAAAATTCAAATGAGGTAGTTCATTTTGGAGGGAAAAGTTGTTCATTTTGGAGGAAAAAGTGGTTCATTTTGGAGGGAAATTTGAAATTTAAATTCTAGATCTAGGGTTTTGGATGGCTTATAAAAGAAAACCTAGATCTAAGTTCAAAGGGTCTTCTTCTTCTCTTTTCATCTTCCACCCACAAGTTGAGTGACACAACTTGTGCCTCAAACCCTAATCCAAATTCTAAAGCTAAATTCAAGATCCCGAGTACCAAATCAAGCTAGAAGCCTTCAACCTTTTAGGAGCGGAGCCGATCTTCAATCGAGCAAGTGAACCAAGCCGATCCGTGACTCAAGGAGACGAGCGAAACCAAATCGATGATCGAGTTCTTCCTCTTGTAGTTCTTGAGCGAATTGTAACGAAATTGTTGATAAATAAAAGGTGAAATTCTTTAATCTTGCTTTCTTTAAATTCTTGCATCATGATTCGATCTCAATTTGTGATTGTGGGTCTTGTTGTGATGTTTGAGTAAAACTCCGCTCGTAAAGGAGTCGAGACGATCAATAGAATGATGATGTAACAAATCTTGAAACGATTCTTAAGTCCTACGAGTTTTGTAAACCCTAGCAAATTGAAGAATCGACGACCTAGTTTCGTTGCGATACTTTCTTGATTGTGTTCGCTCGAAATTAGGGATCCACGATCGATTCTTGAATTTACTAGAGGCTAGAATGTGAATGATATCGACGAAGGAACAAGGGATAGATGATGAAACCCTAGTTTCACACGAAATCCCTAATTCTCGTTGATCATCATCGATCTAGTATCAATTCATCGATGGATAAGAATACGTAATCGCTAGATTTCATCACATCTATAGATTCGATCGATTCCTACGAGCCTCACTTCGATTCTTGATATTTGATTTGGAAATCATCACAAATTCTCAATTCTTGATTTTTAATGTTTCTTGATTTAGACTAGATTTTTCTAATTCTTGAACTTCAATTTACAAATCATGAATTGTTTGTTTTCTTTTCTTTAAAGTTTCAACTCATCTAAATCGAAACACGAACGATTACACTTTCCCTGTGGACTATCCGCACTTACTAACGCGCTACAATCGACACCGTTATTGATTGCGGTCAAATAATTTTTGGTTGTGATTTCTTTACAATTTTCCATTTACACAATCCGAAATCGAATCAATCAACTCATTTCGGAGTTTGTTTAGTTTACCCCTCTTGGGTTTACAGGCAAACTTATCCTAACGTTATATATCGATAACCCCTGCTCTTTGCGACAGAGGTCCGTTAGGTTTTGTGGTACTAGGGTTTTGGTCCGCGGCACCGTCGCGTTGGCTGATGTATTCCTCGATATGCAGTCTTTAAGCTGTTGTTCGAGTAGCCCCACGACTGCCGTGTCTCTGACCCTTTCAGGGGCTAGACAAGACGTCTTCAAGTAATCTCCTTAGGTTATATGACCGTCGGAAGAGCAAGTGTTAGGAATTTTCCATGTCACTTTTTACTTGAGGTTAGGCTCAGTTTGGATCCCCGATGAGTCATAACCACTCCGCGCTGGTGTGGGATGATCTCCGATAGTCTCTTAGGCTTTATATAAGTTGCTGTCGAGACCATGAAGCCGGGAATATGCCTGAAATAGGGTAGACATCTGTGCGACTTCTATGTTGTATATATTGCAGTTGAAGTCCGGAGCGAGGAATATGCCTTTGCTCCAGTTTGGTTTGGCTATTTAGAGTCTTTGATGACATTGCGTCTGCTATAATGAGAAGAATGTCGAGCTGGAGCTGGGATTTTGCCATCACTCCATTTTTATTTGGCTATTTGGAGCCTTTGTTGGCATTGTGTCTGCTATAACGAGAAGAATGATGAGCTGGAGCTGGGATTTTGATGCCACTCTTTTTGATTCAGCCATTTGGAGCCTTTGTTGACATTGCATCTGCTGTAACGAGAAGAATATCGAGCTGGAGCAAGGATTTTGCCATCACTTCTTTTTGATTCGGTTATTTGGAGCGTTTGTTGACATTGCGTCTGCTGTAACGAGAAGAATGTTTGGGATTTTGCCGTCACTCCTTTTTGATTTGGCTATTTGGAACTTTTGTTGACGTCGCATCTGCACTGAGAAGGAACGTCGGGATAATCTCTAGGCTGTAGATGTTGCCGTCGAAATCTGGCTCTCCCTTTGACGGAGCCTGATGGGAAAACATGGTTTCCTTTCCTTCATTTGTGCCCATGAATTATATACCGGGATCAGAGTGGACTCACCTGCAGGGCAGAGGAATTTTTTTTATATTTTTTTAATTATTTTTTTATTCTATTTTATTTTCATTGCCGCGATGCTCTATCTTTTCAGCTTTTCATATCGTGAAAGTCGCAATTGCCCGATCATTTCAACTATTTTTCACGGTGCCCAATCATTTCGGCTATTTTTATATTTTTACTCGCTTTTTTTTATTGCGAGTTGCCCAAACATTTCGGCTGTTTTGTATGCATATTTTTTGCTCGCTGATTTTTATTGCGAGTTGCCCCATCATTTCGGCTATTTCATATGCATTTTTTTGGCTCGCTAATGTTTTTTATTGCGAGTTTGGAATCTGATACCAACCTTGGTATCAGCATCGCTACAACTGGAATATTGTTAGGAGCGAATCATCATGTGCCGTGAAAGGAATTGGAGTTTGACACCTATTTAGGCATCAGCATCGCTACCACTGGAATATTTCCAGAAGCGAATCATCATGTGCCTTTGTCAATTTGAACAAAGATTGATTAGTAAACAGGGTTAGGATCCTGTCGAATAAGACTTTTCAACTTTATAAACCGTAAGGGTCTCATAAAGTTATTTCTCCCTACGAGTCGTGAGGATCTCGTAGGTGTATTTTCTCCTTAGGAATCGTAGGGATTCCTAAGTATGTGTTCTCCCTTGCAAGTCGTAAGGATCTTGCAAGAGTATTTTCTCCATATAAGTCGAGAGGACTTACAAGTGTCGTTTACCAGATGGGGACATTTCGGGTCATTGGTGAAACTAGGTGAGGGCCATATTTATTTGTGCCCGTGGATTGTACACAAGGGCCAATATTGGACTGCCTGTAGGGAAATTTAGGGGATGTGACGGCTTATGAACAGATTTAGATCCCTGTAGTTTAAGGCTTTTGAATCTTATGAGCCGTGAAGGTCTCATAAGGGAAATTCTCCTTACGAGTCGTGAGGATCCCGTAAGTGCAATTTCTCCAAAGGAATCATGAGGATTCCTAAGTGTGTTGCTCCTTTATGAGTCGTAAAGATCTCACGCAGATATTTTCCCCTCACAAGGTCGAGAGGACCTTGCATGTGCACATGAATTTTTTTATGAGTTTGCGTCCTATTCGGGTTTTCACAAACTCGCCGGCGGTCCAGCTGTTTTTACTCATGGCGCCTATTCGGGTTTTCATCCGTGCTCATTTGCTTATGGACATACCATTTTTTTAACGAGATTAGTCTTTCCGGGTTTTCATAAGCTCGCCGGTAGCCCTACTGTTTTTACTCACAGCACCCTTTCAGGTTTTCATCCGTGCCCATTTGCTTGTGGACATACCTTTTTTTTATGAAACTCTCGGAAGTAGCTTCATCGCAGGTGACCCATCCGTTTGCCGGTGGGATTTAGGGGTGGCTTCATCGCTGGAGTAGCTGTGTAGCCGGCAGGACTTGAGTTGCAGTCTTCGTCGTTGAGGTTTCGATTGCAATATAGATCTCAAGGATGGATATCGCCGTATTTGGGGCGATGCACTATGTTTGAGGCGAAATTTTAGTTTAATGACATTTTGGTCCGTTGTCGTCGTTTGAGGCAAAATTTTAGTTTAAAGACATCTCGGTCCTTTGTCGCCGTATTTGAGGCGAAATTTCTAGTTCAGGGACTTTTCGGTCCATTATCGTCAGGTTTGAGGCAGATAATTTCTAGTTTAAGGACTTCTCGGTCCAATAACATCATGTTTGAGGCGAATATTTAGTTTAAGAATATCTCGGTCCGAAGTTTTAGTTTAAGGACATCTCGGTCCATTGTTAGTTTAGGGACATCTCGGTCCATGGCCAGTTTAAGGACGTAGTGGTCTACTGTTACTATTTTCGAGGCAACAGATCTTCTGGATACTACTTTCAGGGTTCTGACTCAGGAAGATAGTGAGCGGAAACAGGCATCGTCATCTATCATTGACCTGAATCGTAACTCGTTAGGCGTAGTATCTTTTGAGGAATCGGCCATTTATTGGCCGAAAGGGTCTTTCACCATGCATATTCATGAGCAGGTAGGTCCCACCCTGGTAGACCTTGTCTATGATGTACGGGCCCTTATAGTTCGGCTCGAATTTCCCCCGTTTCGCATGATTGAGGATCATAGGTCTTTTGACGACTAGCACGAGTTTGCCTTGGCGGAATGTTCTTGGCCTGATCAGTTTTTCATATGACCGTGTCATCCTTACCTTATAAGCCTCCAGGTTTTGCTGTGCTATAAGGTGAGTTTCGTCGAGGGCAATTTCCTCAGGGATTTTTTCATTCCCTTTGTCCTTTTTTCTCGAACCCTTATTTGTAGGTCCGAGATTCTTTTCAGACAGCGTGCGGCTACACAGCTAAATGTTCTCACGGTTCTTCTCCCCCTTCTTTTTCGAAGGCGGAGTCTTTGAAGAGAGGGATGAGGGTCATTTCGTCTTCAGGATCACTCCTAAAGGTAAGAACTTACAGTTTTACCTTTTCCGAACTGGTATCAACCATATGACAGTTGCCAATCGTTTTCTCACGCGCACTTATCGAACTTCTTTGTTGTCGACGAGTTTCGCGTTTCATCCTCTTGAAGTGTTGTTGATGGGCAATGTATCCTTACCACCACTTCTTGAAGGCACTGTATTCATCGGTGGGGTAGGTAACCCTCCGATGGTATAGGCAGTAGTTGTTCCCACCAAACTTTTCGGCCAAGAGCTACTTGTTCCGTTATAAAAAAGGGCGGAGAGTCCTCAAAATTTGGCCTCACGTGTTAAACACGTGGGCGCTCATATGTAAAGCATATAAGCGCTAAAAAATAAAATAATTAATGGCCAAACAGGCCTCACGTGTAAAACACGTGAGCGCTCATATGCAAAGCGTATGATCGTTGAATAAAATAAACTTAAAGGGCCAAATAGGCCTCACGTGTAAAACACGTGAGCGCTCATATGCAAAGCATATGAGCGCTGAACAAGCCTCACGTGTAAAACACGTAAGCGCTCATATGCAAAGCATATGAGCGCTAAACATAAACAGGCTAAAACCCACAGCATGGGTCACATGTTAAACACATGAGTTCTCTTACCTCTCACATGCTCCCCAATTTAAAATGCTCCTATCAAATTCTTGAATTAAATTCTATTTTGGGAAATATTTTCCTGATCTTTCTCAAACTAAAAAGATCTTCTCTGTTAAACAGAGGATTTTTGGATCAAAAATCCAACGGTGATAATCTGGTAGAATAAAGTTCTATCATAGGAAAATATTTTCCTAATCTTGCTAAATTAACAAGATATTCATATGATCATAATTCTATGTTAGAATAAAATTCTAATTTTATTAAACTAACGAGATATCTATATGCTAGAATTAAATTCTATATTAAGAAAATATATTTCTGATCTTGTTAACTAAAAGGATATGATAGAATAAAATTCTAATCTTGTTAAAACTAACAAGATATTCATAATCTTGCTAAACAAACAAGAAATCTTCTTTGTTAAACAGAGAGCCTTTGGATTAAAAATCCAACAGTGAATAAAATTCACCGATTGATCTAAAAGATCTTGGAATCAATCATGATCTCTCAATGATGGATTTTCTTAATAAATTGATTCTTTTTCTTCTCATATAAATAGGAGTGGGGAAAGGAGAAAGAAAAAATAAGACATACACACAGAGGGAGAGGGGAAGAAAACTAGAGAGAGAATTTAATTCTCTAAAGAAGAGGAATCCCTCCCAAAAGCTCCCACAAAAAGAGAATTTAATTCTAAAACCAAGAGTTTAACTCTTCTCAAAGAACTTAGTTCTTCTTCTGGTTAAGATCTGCAGAAGCAGATCTTCCCACAAGTTGAAAATTTAATTCTCATCGGCGAGATTCTGTCTCGCAGATTCAAAACCTAGGGGAAAGAACCGAATCCAAAAGAGTTTAACTCTTACAAAACATATGGGAATTTAATTCCTTTAAAACTGGGGTTTAACCCTTTAAAAAGAATTTAATCCCTGCAAAGAACAAAAGGAGAACTTGATTCCTCAGAACCATAGAAGAACAGCCTGGTGATTCATTAGTGTTCAATGCTACATAACAAAGCTCACGTGTTCCCACGTGAGCACCTCTGATGAACAAAAAGAATGACTGAGACTGAATCACGTGCTCCCACGTGACCCTTTAAAGCGAGCGCTCAGCAATTACATGAAAAAAGGAATAAACCCAAAGACAGTTTCAATTTTAGGGCGCCTCACGTGTTCCCACGTGACCCTCGAACGGTTGTATATAAAAAAAGGGAAAATTCCAAAGATAACGCTCACATTTTGAAGGCGCCTCACGTGTCCGCACATGACCGTTTGATGAAACAAGTGCTTAGCACTTATAAAGCAAAAATGGTATAAACCCAAAGACAGTTATCATTTTGGGGCGCCTCACGTGATCCCACATGACCCCCAATAAGGCTTAGCATTTATAAAAGGAACAAGGGAATAAACCTAAAGAAGTAGGGCCTAATTCTCAGGTGCCTCACGTTCCACACATGAGCGCTCCAAATTTCAGTGTTTAACACTGCTTTAGAGCCTCACGTGGGAGCACGTGAGCACCGAGCAAATGTTAGTGTTTAACACTATGAGAGGCCAACCTTAGCACAAATTAGCTAAGTCTCCCGAGACCAAAACCCTTTTTGGTCACCAATCAAATGAACTCCTATACTCAGGTCTCCCCAAGTCAATCTTAGTTCCAAAGATGACTAGTGATCTCCTACAGATGGCATCTAAAATGATGTTCATCCCACATCTTCCTTCGATCTAGAAATTGGTTTAAGGGTACATCTCTCCACACCTCTGATACATGTCGTTGTAATTCTTCAACGTCTTCAGAGAGGTGGAGGGTCCCAATAACCAATAACTCTTGGCACACCTCCAAACTAATGAGCCAAAACAACATGGACAATGATGTCCTTAAACTCCATGGACTATGATGTCCTTAAACTTATGGTCCGCATCGTCCCTAAACTAAACTCCATGGACTACGATGTCATTAAACTTATGGACCGCAACGTCCCTAAACTAAACTCTACGGACTATGATGTCCATAAACCATGGACTATGATGTCCTTAAATATGGACTATGATGTCCTTAAACTTATGGACCGTAATGTCTCTAAACTAAAACGCTATAGCCCAAATGCTCTTTCGTTGGATCTAAATTTCTTGTTAAGTAGATCTTAGTCTAAAATTAGACCAACGTATCCTTAACAAACATTTAAGTTGATCTTAATCTCAAACGAGATTAACGATCCTTAAATCCAAACAAACCTAAATCTAAGAAAATACGGATTTGGATTAATCCCCGCTCTACGGGCGACAATATAAATTAGTCTCCGTATACAATCCACGGGCAACCAAAAATAAAACAAACACACACGACACGAAGTGAACATCTAGAGCAGGAGAAAGTTGTTACCATGATGCGGTAACGTAATTAACTGCAGGGGCTTGCGCCTGCAGGGAAGAGCGTCCTCACAATCAAAAAACCCCTCGCAAACGAGGGGGAATCTGACGAAGTCTTCTACAACGGCCGCATCCATCCAAATCTCCGATACACGGTGCCATAAATCAACTTGGCATCTTCGGAGAGGTGGATGGGTAAACCCAAATGGCATCTGCCCCCAAATTAAGGAAAGACGTTTGCCTTCCCGGTTTTCGGCAGTAAACAGATTCTGGCACTCCCGGTGGGACATTTTCCTCTTTCCACTCCACACTTCGTATGTTGTGTTTTTTCCACGATCAAGTAATCGTGGTATATATGTTTGTGGTTGCCCTTGGGTGATAGGATACTGAAGCCGGCATTGCGTCTCTATGAAGAATGGCGTTTGCTCCCTAGCAACTCAGGCTCTGTCACATCCGGTGGAGTCAAGTATGGGCCACTTGCAACCTCAAATCTCGGTAATCCGGCTCTTTAAGAAATCAACGGGCTTATCTTTGGGTCGATATTCCCACCTCCCACCCTCGGTGCCTCAACGCCAATTGAGGAAGTCCAGAGGAAGTCTGTCTTCCACAGGCTGGCTCCCCAAGATGCAGCTTTGCCGACAGAATCAGTCCTCAAATAACTGGCACCTGGCAAGGACCAAGGTCAACGCAGGGGGCGGAATATTCAAACTCTCAAAGGCAACAGGGGACAGGCTCAGCAAAATCCTGAAGCTAATCAAATCCTAGCCGTAAGAAATGGTCGACGTCGATATCGGCATCATACAAAATGAGCTGGGGACAGTTCCCCGTATGGTCATGTTTCAACCCCATTGGTGAATGTTGTTGTTCCAACTGGGAACAGCTTCAAACTGTTGCGAAGGGCCAAACAAAATTCTCCTACCGCAATATTGAAGAAGTCATTACAGCCCATGAAGATCCCATGAGAGCAAAAACCAGGTCGCTCCCTGAGATAACTTTCTTCATCTATATATAAGGTGTGGAAGCAGGTGAAGGGGACTCCTTCCAAGACGGATCTTGATACAGCGGTTCCTCCTAAAACCAAAACGGCTTTTCACAAAAAAGAGAGGCCCAATAAAGCTCAAGTGCCCGAAGCAAACTCCAAAGGCCAAAACTCCAAACACCCCAAGCCCGGGGGCATGGTAGTTCACATAGTCTATATGGTGAATTCCTAAAGACGAAGTTCGAGTTTTTACTAGTCACCGACCTCAAACTCGGTCCCTGACAAAAGTTCAACTGCAATGTGAAAAGCTGCAGGAGATGGTTGCTCAGGCGGCATCACTCGCTAATCCATCATCTAAGGCAAATCCCAAGACGCACCTGGAGAAAGAACAGAGCACGAGTTGGATATTGATTGTAAGTCCACGTTACCCGTCCCGGTTCTTACGGGATGCGGAAACGGTAAAAAACGATTTTTTATGGCAAGGTAACATGGACTAGAAAATAGGATCTTTGCTAAACAAAAACCCAGCAAACTAACTAGAAGTTTAACTACTATGTTAGAGGGTTATACCTAGGTCTTGAACTCCTTCTCTTCTTGCTCCTTGGAGTGGTTGGAATGGCTCCACCTCGTAGTCTCCTTGTTGTCGAAGAAGGATCCACCCGAAAGCCTCTACCTTGAGCTCCTACCTCAACCGAGAGGCAACTAAAGTGCTTAGCTTGCTAGACCTAGAACTCTAGAGTGAGTAGAGAAGAGTCTTGAGGGTTTTATCTTAATAGCTCATGCTTCTCAACACATGAGACATGAGAGCTTTGAGGGAGAGGAAGAGGGTGAGCTTTGGATGAGAGAGAATGAGAAAGTGAGAATGAGCTTGACTTTTTACAACCATGCTCACAAAAGAAAGAATAATGATGATAATAATAATAATTAAGAATTGTGATGGTTAGTTTCAATGATCATTATCATTTCATGCATTTTGTAAAGAACAACAAGTAAACAAAAGTCATAGAAATGAAATGATGATGGTCAACAAGTCCACAATGGTCAACCGGTCAACAAAGTCAACAAATCAACAAAAGTCAAATGTTCAACTCAGCCATGGCACAATAATACTTAATTAATATTATTAATCATATTTCTTATTCTCATTATGGTTTAGAAAGTCAACGGTCAACAACCCTAATGAGAATCCTCTGCCTCTGCCTCTGCCTCTGTCAACTGTGCATACACACCCGCATCCGTGTTCCGAGGAACACGAATATAATGAGATAAAACCAATCCCCAAAACATATGCTAGGATCTGGTTTAAACCAAAGCCCGCTAGTAATAACTGCCCGGACACCAAACGTGCACAAGTGCGCGGATGTGAATGAACCCTGCCGCAAAAACCATGCGACCTCTACTCTGTTTTGCCCAAAGGCAAATAGCCTTTTGTGTGGGACTCTAAAGACTTGACACTATGCTGGCAGTGAGTTTAACCACAGGACGCAAGCGGTACTAGCTGTACGTAATGGTCCCCAGGTAGATGCCAATAAGAAGACTGATGAGGTGAACCCATCCGAACTCCTACTGAGCCTGAATGTGACAATCTCCGTACAGTCCGGTTTGTTCGTCTGAGAATATCGCATGTCGGGCCTAGGGGGTAGTAAACCTCAGTCCCCTAATAGCGGTATAAGTCATGTCGGAGTGTAGCCCAGAACACCCTGAGACAACACTGGATAACCTACCAGTATATCTCGCTTGCCCTGGCCAGGGACGACTATGTGTAATGGCTCTCCTAGACACAGCGCGATATCAACCCCCAATACTGGGAGAGACGAATCCTGTCTAACCGTCACTGCCTCCAAGTGCTTCGGGACTGCACCCAACTGCTACCTGTTTGCACGACTCATTTGAACCGTGGTAGGGTAGCAATCTAAGATTAGTGGGAACACACTTGAGACGAAGTGACAGTGTCAAGTCAGCGGACTAAGCTGTACTCATGTCACCTGGGAACTGATAACTGACGATAGTTATAGTACCAACCAACAGTTCCCGACGAGTCCTGTGCAGTGTACTCGTAACCTAACGAGCACCCGCATACTATCTCAAGTACGACGTACTGACGGTTGTGGGACAGACCGTCTCCCCTGCTGGGATGAGAAGCGCATACGCTAGTCTACTCCGGAGCATCGATGCCCTGTCTCGATAATCCTACGACTAGGGACCTGTATAAGGATGTGCTTGTAGATTAGCCAGCCCCCACTAGTGTGACTGCCATCACAACGCTGGTAATCAAGCAAAGATCCTAAGGGCTCCACTAATGTGTATAGGCGATATGCTAAAAGAAACACATGCACACATTAAAGTAGAAACAAACCAAGTAGCATATTACCATTTCGAGCAAGATTGTCTATACAACTGTGAATATCCCAAGCTTCCATCAAGTAATATACAAACTAGTATGATACAGTAATGGCCTCTAGGGCATATACACTAACAATCTCCCCCTTGCACTAAGGCCATATACCGGCGTATCGAAAACCTATCATCTCGATCAGCCGCTCGAACTAAGTCTGGGGTATGGCCTTCGTGAATGGATATGCAGTGTTATTCTCTGAATTTACTCTCTTCACCTCGATCTCCTGGCGATCTACGATCTCCCTGATCAGGTGGTACCGCCTCAAAATGTGCCTGGACTTCTGATGGGACCTGGGTTCTTTCGCTAAAGCTATAGTGCCGTTGTTGTCACAATACAGCGGTATTGGATCAACAATGGTAGGAACTACCGGAAGCTCCATGAGGAACTTCTTCATCCAGACAGCTTCCTTTGCGGCATCGCAAGCAGCTATGTACTCCGCTTCCATAGTTGAGTCAGCAACGGTTTCCTGCTTGGAGCTCTTCCAGCAAACCGCCCCTCCATTGAGGGTAAAAACATAACCCGACATGGATTTGGAGTCATCCTTGTCACTCTGGAAGCTGGAGTCAGCAAAGGCCTCGATCTGGAGGTCTTTTCTGCCATACACCAAGAACATCTCCTTAGTTCTTCTCAGGTACTTGAGAATGTTCTTTACTGCTATCCAGTGTTTCTCCCCTGGGTCCGACTGATACCGGCTTAAAATGTTCAATGCGTATGCTACATCTGGTCTGGTACATAACATCGCATACATTATAGAGCCTACCGCAGATGCGTAGGGTATAGATGACATGCGATCCCTTTCCAAATCAGTCTTGGGAGACATCTCTTTGGAGAGGGTGATTCCGTGACAAAATGGTAGATTACCGCGCTTTGAATCTTCCATACTGAATCGTTTCAGTATGGTGTCGATGTACCTGGACTGCGAAAGTCCCAGCATCCTTTTAGATCTATCATGATAGATCTGGATCCCCAGAATGTAGTTAGCATCGCCCAGGTCCTTCATGGAGAACCTCTGTGACAAGAATCCTTTGACTGACTGTAGCATAGGAATATCATTTCCTATTAGGAGAATGCCATCCACATACAAGACGAGGAATACCACAGTTCTCCCTACAATCTTAATATAAATGCATGGTTCATCTGGGTTTTTGATAAAGTCGAATTCTTTGACAGTATCATCAAAGCAGATGTTCCAACTCCGCGATGCCTGCTTCAGTCCATAGATGGACTTGAGCAACTTGCACACTTTACCGCTGCTCCTACTCTGAATGAATCCCTCTGGCTGATCCATATAGACACACTCTTCCAAATTTCCATTTAGGAAAGCCGTCTTTACGTCCATCTGCCAGATCTCATAATCGTGGAAGGCAGCAATGGCAAGAAGGATCCAAATGGATTTGAGCATAGCCACTGGAGAAAAGGTCTCGTCATAGTCCAAACCAGGTCTTTGATGAAAACCCTTTGCAACAAGTCTAGCTTTATAGGTTTCAACCTGCCCATCTACACCAATCTTCTTTCTGAAGATCCATTTGCAGCCTACGGGTTTTACCCATTCTGGAGCAAAGTCCAAAGTCCAGACTTTGTTGGTGTACATAGACTCCATCTCGGTCCGCATTGCATCCAGCCATTTTACTGAGTCGCCGCTCTGAATAGCTTGCTGGAAGCTAGTAGGCTCATCATAATCAATAGTGCAATCCTCTCTATCCCCGTCTATGAGAAAACCGTAATTTCTCTCGGGCGGATGAGATTGCCTACTACTCCTGCGGAGTGGCGCTGGGATGTCTGGTTCTCCTGAAACTTCTGGTTCTTCCAAGCTTTCAGTAATAGCTTATGGTTCTGGAATTTCTTCCAGTTCTACTGCGCTCCCACTTGTTCCTTTTTCTAAAAACCGATGTTCCAGAAAGTGGGCATGACGAGAAACAAAATCCTTTTGTTCCTCTGCGTAATAGAAAAGATATCCCCTGGAGTTCTTTGGGTATCCCACAAACTTACACAATACTGAGCGTGCCTCGAGCTTGTCCGCATGCTGCTTTTTAACAAAAGCTGGACATCCCTGTTGAAGTCAAAATTTGCACCCCGGTTGACCAGGTCAAAGTCAAGGTCAACCCCAAGCCAGGTGGGCCCAAGCCCAAGCAAGTGGGCCAATGCCCAGGTCGAGCCCGAACACGAAGCGTCCGGCCTTCCGCCATGCCAACAACAAAAATCATGTAACAAATAATTTTTATCTAATTTTTGTACATGAATGTATGCAAAAGGGGCATAAAGCCAAATTTTTGTAAGCCCATGGCTTATGTGCAAAATGAAAAGGCACATGAGCCATGGGATAGGCAAAATGCCATTTTTGCAAAGCCCAAGGGACTATATGTAAATATGTAAGCCTATAAAAGGCAACATGATGATGAATAAAATATACTTTTTTCATTCTCTCCACAAAAATTTTAGATCTGAGATCTTTTGTGCCTCCTGCTCCTTCTCCAAGGTTCTAAACCTTCTCATTTCTTTTGAATTAAATCAAGAGTTTTACTCTTTCTTTTCAAAAACTAAGAAATCTTCCACCACAAAACCCACAAAGGGAAACTTGGATCTACCATTAGATCTCAGAAAGGAGGGATTTTTAGATCTCACATCTCTTGATCATCAAAATCCAGCCAAAAGAGGAGGAAGAGGAAGAACCCCTTTCATCAACCAAAACATTTTAGGAGTTTAACTCCATATATTTACATAGATATATATATAATAAATATTTCCTTTCTGAAGCATAGCTTCTGGTTCTGGGACTAAAAGTCCCTTTGTCTCGCCAGCGCCCAGCGCTCGAGCGCAAAACGCCCACGTGCCGACACGTGGCGCGCTTGCGCTCAGGCGCACTGCGCTCGAGCGCAAAGCGCCCACATGCCGACACGTGGCGCGCTTGCGCTCAGGCGCACTGCGCTCGAGCGCAAAGCGCCCATATGCCGACACGTGGCGCGCTTGCGCTCAGGCGCACTGCGCTCGAGCGCAAAGCGCCCACGTACCGACACGTGGCGCGCTTGCGCTCAGGCGCACTGCGCTCGAGCGCAAAGCGCCCACATGCCGACACGTGGCGTGCTGCGCTCAGGCGCACTGTGCTCGAGCGCAAAGCGCCCACGTGCCGACACGTGGCGTGCTTGCGCTCCAGCGCACTGCGCTCGAGCGCAAAACGCCCACGTGCCGACACGTGGCGCGCTTACGCCTGAGCGCACAGCACCTAAGCGCACAGCGCTCAAGGCGCTGGCCCCACGCATCCTTTGGATGCCTTTTCCCTCACTTTCTTTTATATATATATATACATATATATATATACACATATGTATACATATTTACACACACATACTCCGCGACACTGTCCCTGTTAGAAAAAATTTCTAACGGGGCGCTGTCCCGCACCCCGCAAGGGGCTGCTAGCCTCCTTGACCCCCAGCCCGCTATCAGGGTAGCGGGACCCCCGTAAAAACTCTGCGTGGCTCCCGATATATCCAAAACCCCTTCAAAACACGACACTGCACATTGAGTTCGCATGACCAGTTTAACCCGTCAACCGGAGGTTCTCTCGCTCGAAAGGCGAGGGGTAATTAACGGCAGCTTAGTCCGCGGCTGCCGGAGATTCGGATCCCCACAATCATTAAACCCCGGCCTACCCTAGGCAGGGGGAATCTGTAGTACGCCTAACAAGCGCGCGCGTATTCCCATCTTAATGGGGTGACGAAAAACACCCTACAGATTCTGGCACGCCCGGTGGGACCAATCTCTCCTCCCATATTTCGGGTTAAACGTTCATGCGAACTCAATCAATATACATACCTATATTTATACTAAAATAATGCTCTTTCATACAGGTTTTCAAGCAATCACTCTCCAACAATGTCTCCAAGGACGATCTCAGCTCTCAGCACGACTCCCGTCTCCTACACGATGAAGATAGACTCCAGGACGGTCCTTCCGGCCAGTCTCGGGCGACAATGGGAGGAGGAGCCACTACCATTCGGCTCTATTGTGTTCATACCAGTTGGCGCCATCCCAGATCCTCAAGCCCCGGTGGTAGACAAACCGGTATCGAAAGGCAGGAGACCAAATGTGGTGATCTCAAGGGCGCCCCAACCCAAATGCAAATCGGTGTCTGGACGGCTTTCCATGGCCTCAACTGGGGGTAAAGCCATCGGAACAAAAGAAGTTGCCAGACGTCGTAGGCAAGCCCAGGCGATACCTTCGACGGATACGCGGGCAGATGTCTTCTCAAGCATCCCCATCACTCGGCCTATGGCGGCTTCTCGAAGAGCAGAAGCCTGCCAAGCGCTTAAGGCAGAGAAGCTGAGGCAGAAGCGGCTCAGATATAGAGCCAACAAAAGGACTAGGGCTCTGGCCATGTTAAAATTTATGAATTTCCAAAGCCCGGACCGCTCCGCGAAACCAGCTTCCAGTGATGAAAGAATGGCTGAATGTGTTATCCACACTGTCTACATGGCCGGACATGAAGAAACGAACCCTCCTCTTCTTCACAGCCATGGTGATGATACGATTGACGCCACCCAGCATCGGCTCGATCTAAATGATGAAGAGCCCGCTCAGGCCGATAAGCCAGAGGAGCCCGTGGTTCCTACGGAATGGAGCTCAGGCAATAAAGATTACCCGGTTGTCATAGCCGAAACTACAGAACAAGCATTATTCCAATGGCTTCAAAGGCAATTTCAGGACAGGGATGAGAAGATGGCCGAGGTCTATTCCAAAGTCGACGAGCTGGCAAACATCGTGGCAGATCTCGCGACCCAAGTCGTCCGATTGCAATTACAGCAGAATCAAATTTTGGCTCATGAGCTAGGGATTGGTACCCGGGAGTAGCCAACTGATATCCCTTTTAACCTAAAAGCGGAGCGCCTTCACGAAAAACGGCCGCAATCAGCCTCCAGTCCCTCCGATACATACGCCGGGGGGGATCGCCTCTGAAAGAGAAGCTGGAAAAGGTCTATTCCTTCAAGAGGGAAAAGGTCCACAAGATATTCAGGGACGCCCTAAGAAACGGTCTACAACTTCCAGAATCAAAGCGACCGCAAGAAGAGAATATGACCGACGACCCAAAATATTGCCCCTATCATAGGGTGATAGGTCATTCCATTGAGGACTGCTTCGTCTTCAAAGATTGGGTCGAAAGGCAATACAAGACGGGAGAGATAGAACTGTCTAAAGGCGTGTTAGCAAACAGTCAAGCTACGACCGCCGATTTCATGCAAATGGAGACCGAAGCCTTTCGGGAACCTAACCCTCCCAGACATGTGCAGGGCGAACCAAAGATTGATCGGCCTCAGGGACCGGCGTCAGTGAGGGCACCTACTCTGATGGAGAGAAGGAAGAAGGTGTACTCCTTTAGGAGGGATGAGGTCCGCGATATATTCGAGGAAGCCCTGAACAATGGCCTGCAACTGCCTATCCCGAAGAGGCCACATGAAATGAATATGACTGGCAGTCCCATATACTGCCCATACCATAAAGTGCTGAGCCATACCATTGAAGACTGCTGTGTTTTCAAAGATTGGGCAGAGGACCAATATAAGCTTGGAAAAACCTCACAATCCTCGAATGTATCGGCAAGCCACAGAGCTAGGTCATCAACACAGCTCCGCCAAGATCAATGTTCAAGGAGCCAGGATAAGCAAAGAGGACCACCACGTCGTTAAACTGGGAAACAATCGACCACCACGTCATTAAACTGGGAACAGTCGACCTCTAAGTCGTTAAACTGGGAATGTAAATATATATATATATATATATATACACACATATATATACATGTGTAAATAAAAAATGTGTAAATAAAAGAAAAATGAAAAGCCGAAATGATTGGGCAACTCGCAATAAAAATCAGCGAGTAAAAATAAAGATGAAAATAAAGCCGAAATGATTGGGCAACCGCGAATAAATAGCCGAAATGATAGGGCAATCGCGATTTTCACGATGATAAAAGCTGAAATGATAGAGCAATCGCGGTAAAAAAAACAAAAAAAAAACAAACAAATGAAAAACAAACAAAAAAAAACAACGGCGAATGATGAGTCGCTCCTGGTACCAAATTCCAGTGCAGCGATGCAGACGCCAACCAAAATCCAATTTCTCAAAATTCTCCCGGCCCTACGGTTAGTCCCCAAATTGATTACCGTATACAATCCACGGGCTCAAATAATTCTCATCACCCTCATGCCCCACCGTAATCACTAGTTACACGGCTGGTCTCCGCCTTTGGAATTATGCTCCATTGAGAAGACCCACTCATGTGTCCTCACGATACATGAGGAGAACAAACCTTTGTGGGATCCTTACGACTCACAAAGGAAAAGCACACTTAGGAGTCCTCACGACTCCTAAGGAGAACATACACCTGCGGGATCCTTACGACTCGTAGGGAGAAAATGCTTTTATGGGACCCTCACGGCCCATAAAATTGAAAAGTCTTAGGTGACAGGGATCTAAACCTGTCTCCTAAGCCATCACTCCCCAACCCCCAAGTGGCGAATGATGAGTCGCTCCTGGTACCATATTCCAATGCAGCGATGCAGACGCCAACCAAATTCCAAATCCCATACCCCAATGGCGAATGATGAGTCGCTCCTGGTGCCATATTCCAGTGCAGCGATGCAGACGCCAACAAGGTCCTGAAATTTTTCCGGCCCTACGGTTTGGATCATACATCCTGCAAAACCGTATACAATCCACGGGCGTAAAACGATCCCAACCTCTCCCAAGTCCTACTGGTGACACCACATTCAAAGTCCAAAAAAAAATGAAAAATGAAAAATGAAAAAAAAGAAAAATAACATAAAATAAATAAAATGGTATGTCCACAAGCAAAATGGGCACGGATGAAAACCCGAAAGGGCTCCGTGAGTAAAAACAGCAGGACTGCCGGTGAGTTTGTGAAAACCCGAAAGGGCGCAAACTCGTAAAAAAAAGAGATGAAATGCACTCGCAAAGTCCTCTCGACTTTGTGAGGAGAAAATTCCCGCGTGAGATCCTTACGACTCACAAAGGAGCAACACACTGGGGAGTCTCCACGAGTCCTAAGGAGAAAATACACCTACGAGATCTTTTCGACTCGTAAGGAGAAAATGCTTTTATGGGACCCTTACGGCCCATAAAATTGAAAAGTCTTAGGTGATAGGGATCTAAACCTGTCTCCTAAGCCACCGATTCCCAAATCCTCCTAGGGCAAATGATGAGTTGCTCCTGGCATTATTCCAGTGCAGCAATGCAGATGCCAAACAAAAAAACCCAATCCCCAAATCCTCTCATGACAGACGATGATTCGCTCCTGGTACCATATTCCAGTATAGCGATGCTGATGTCAACTCAAGTCAAACAAATCAAACCAACCAATTCCAACATCGACCTCTGCGTCAAACATCGACACTCCGCCTCGGGGAAACGTCGACCAACGACACTCCGTGCCGGGGGCACGTCTACCAAATTGCTTCGTAACAGAGCGTCGACCGTCTATGTCGCAAAAAGGGCAGTGCAGGCTCCCGCAAATTGGGAACCCAAATCGCTCCGGATCAGAGCGTCGACCGTCTATGTCGCAAAAAGGGCAGTGTAGGCTCCCGCAAATTGGGAACCCAAATCGCTCCGGATCAGAGCGTCGACCGTCTATGTCGCAAAAAGGGCAGTGCAGGCTCCCGCAAATTGGGAACCCAAATCGCTCCGGATCAGAGCGTCGACCGTCTATGTCGCAAAAAGGGCAGTGCAGGCTCCCGCAAATTGGGAACCCAAATCGCTCCGAATCAGAGCGTCGATCGTCTATGTCGCAAAAAGGGCAGTGCAGGCTCCCGCAAATTGGGAACCCAAATCGCTTCATAACAGAGCGTCGACCGTCTATGTCGCAAAAAGGGCAGTGCAGGCTCCCGCAAATTGGGAACCCAAATCGCTCCGGATCAGAGCGTCGACCGTCTATGTCGCAAAAAGGGCAGTGCAGGCTCCCGTAAATTGGGAACCCAAATCGCTCCGGATCAGAGCGTCGACCGTCCAGGTCGTAAAAAGGGCAGTGCAGGCTTCCTACAAAGCAGGAACCAGATCACTTCGGGCCAGGGAAACGTCTACCACGGACACTCCATCTCGGAGACGCGTCAAGCGTTGACCGTCCACGTCGTAAAAAAGGCAGTGCATCCCAAAGAGTGGGAAACAAGGCAAGTCGCCTCCACGTGAAAGATAATCCATCAATTTCATGCACACGACTCACATATGTGGTGTGCATTTATTGATTGGGGGCACTTTGTTGAAGTCAAAATTTGCACCCCGGTTAACCAAGTCAAAGTCAAGGTCAACCCCAAACCAGGTAGGCCCAAGCCCAAGCAAGTGGGCCAATGCCCAGGTAGAGCCCGAACACGAAGCGCCCGGCCTTCCGCCATGCCAACAACAAAAATCATGTAACAAATAATTTTTATGTAATTTTTGTGCATGAATGTATGCAAAAGGGGCATAAAGCCAAATTTTTGTAAGCCCATGGCTTATGTGCAAAATGAAAAGGCACATGAGCCATGGGATAGGCAAAATGCCATTTTTGCAAAGCCCAAGGGGCTATATGTAAATATGTAAGCCTATAAAAGGCAACATGATGATGAATAAAATATACATTTTTCATTCTCTCCACAAAAATTTTAGATCTGAGATCTTTTGTGCCTCCTGCTCCTTCTCCAAGGTTCTAAACCTTCTCATTTCTTTTGAATTAAATCAAGAGTTTTACTCTTTCTTTTCAAAAACTAAGAAGTCTTCCACCACAAAACCCACAAAAGCGAACTTGGATCTACCATTAGATCTCAGAAAGGAGGGATTTTTAGATCTCACATCTCTTGATCATCAAGATCCAGCCAACAGAGGAGGAAGAGGAAGAACCCCTTTCATCAACCAAAACATTATAGGAGTTTAACTCCATATATTTACATAGATATATATATAATAAATATTTCCTTTCTGAAGCATAGCTTCTGGTTCTGGGACTAAAAGTCCCTTTGTCTCGCCAGCGCCCAGCGCTCGAGCGCAAAACGCCCGCGTGGCGCGCTTGCGCTCAGACGCACTGAGCTCGAGCGCAAAGCGCCCACATGCCGACACGTGGCGCGCTTGCGCTCAGGCGCACTGCGCTCGAGCGCAAAGCGCCCACATGCCGACACGTGGCGTGCTGCGTTCAGGCGCACTGCGCTCGAGCGCAAAGCGCCCACGTGCCGACACGTGGCGCACTTGCCCTCAAGCGCACTGCGCTCGAGTGCAAAACGCCCACGTGCCGACACGTGGCGCGCTTACGTCTCAGCACACAGCACCTAAGCGTACAGCGCTCAAGGCGCTGGCCCCACGCATCCTTTGGATGCCTTTCCCCCCTCTTTCTTATATATATATATATATATATATATATATATATATATATACATATATACATATATATATACACATATGTATACATATTTACACCCACACATACTCCGCGACACTGTCCCTGTTAGAAAAAAATTTCTAACGGGGTGCTGCCCCGCACCCCGCAAGGGGGCTGCTAGCCCCCTTGACCCCCAGCCCGCTATCCGGGTAGCGGGACCCCCGTAAAAACTCTGCATGGCTCCCGATATATCCAAAACCCCTTCAAAACACAACACTGCACATTGAGTTCGCATGACCAGTTTAACCCGTCAATCGGAGGTTCCCTCGCTCCAAAGGCAAGGGGTAATTAACGGCAGCTTAGTCCGCGGCTGCCGGAGATTCGGATCCCCACAATCATTAAACCCCGGTCTACCCTAAGCAGGGGGAATCTGTAGTACGCCTAACAAGCGCGCGCGTATTCCCATCTTAATGGGGTGACGAAAAACACCCTACAATCCCTATATCTTCAGATATTGAAGATGGGGTTTCTTCCCACACCACATCTGATATGGTGTGGTAGGCACAGTCTTGGAGGGAACCTTGTTCAAAAGATATGCAGCTGATCTAGTGCATAATCCCAGAAGGATCGCGGTAACTCAGCCTTACTCATCATGGAACGAACCATATCCAATAGAGTTCGATTCCGCCTTTCCGATACACCGTTGTGCTATGGTGTGTATGGAGGAGTAAGCTGAGAGAGAATTCCATTCTCTTTTAAGTAGCCCAGAAACTCGGCACTCAAGTATTCACCACCTCGATCAGATCTCAGTGTCTTGATACTTTTGCCTGTTTGTTTTTCAACTTCATTCTTGTATTCCCGAAATTTCTCAAAGGCCTCGGATTTATGCTTCATCAGGAAGACATGTCCATACCTAGAGAAATCATCTGTGAAAGTAATGAAGTATGAATAACCACTTCGTGCATGTGTAGACATTAGACCACACACATCACTATGTATGAGTCCCAAGAGCTCGCTCGCTCTTACTCCGTGTCCAGTGAACGGAGTCTTTGTCATCTTTCCCATGAGACAAGATTCACAAGTAACATAAGACTGATACTCGAACGGATTCAAGTATCTCTCTTTATGTAACTTTGTTAACTGTGTCTCATTAATGTGACCCAGTCTACAATGCCATAAGAAAGCCTGATTTGTTTCCGGAGACTTTCTTTTAAGTGTGTTCTGGACACTGAAAATCTGAGCTTGATTCAATACGTATATACCGTTTTCTAATGTACCTGACCCAATCAGAACTTGATTTAGGTGGATGTGGACCACATCGCTTACAAAAGTAAAATCATATCCTTCCTTAGATAGTAAGGATACAGATATGATATTACAAGTCGCACTAGGTACATACAAACAGTCACGCAGAATCAATATCTGCCCAGTTGTCAGTCCAAGATGATATTCCCCTACGGATTTAGCGTCCATGCTCATTCCGTTGGCAACCCTGAGAGTCATATCACCTATCCTGATAACCTTACGGTTTCTCAGAGCCTGTAATGAATTACAGATGTGAGATCCTGATTTAGTATCCAATACCCAGGAAGTAGGGTTAACTGACATACAGTTTTCTACTACAAACACACCCGAAGCCGAAGCCAAAACATGCTTCGAATCCTGGCTACTGGCTTTGCTAACCCTGCAATCCTTCTGCCGATGTTCATTCCCGTAACAATAGGAACGTCCTTCCTTTACTACATCCAATCCCGAAACTTTTGCCCTTCCCTTTCCTTCTACTTCCCTGGTTTCCTTCAGGGTATAAGTAGAGGGCCGAGACTGTAGAATCAAGTCAGTATTTGACCCGTTCTTCAACGTGGTCTTCAGGTCCGTGAGCTTATCAAAACAGCTGGTCTCTGTAAGGACGTTGCCCCCTACAGATGACCCGATAGCCAACCTCGTTTAAAACAATTCGTTCGAGGTCTCATATCTTGCGATACGAGATTACTCTCCATATAAATCTTTGTTATGGAGGAAGATAGAAACTAAGTCCATCTTCTCGTGCTGCCTCTGGTATGCACCATCAACTGAGGCTAACACGAGGAACTTGGCATTCGCACAGTCTTTTTCTGATATCTTACGGATATCAATATCCGTGACGGGGGAAACTGGTCCTGAGACGGCAGGGGTTTGATTAGTTAAGAGGTGTCCCAGCTCGTTATGGGCAATGGACATCTGGATAGACCTTTCCCAGTCATAATAGTCAGATTCAGTCATTTTATTATCTAGATGTAACCTATGTGTGGTCACTGGGTCGCTGCAATTAAGAGAGAGAGAAGAAAACACTCAGCATGATGCTCTTGCAAGTTTAGATTGGTTTTTAGTTTATCTAAACAGGATGGCTCCTACTGTTTCTCGAATCCTTCCTCAAACCAAAAAGGGAGAATTAGTCGGGATCAATCTCACCGTACAATACTTGCTTAACCGTTCAGCCAGGCCAGTGTTGGTACTTCGAGGGAGGTATTCCAACGCTTTCGCGAAGTTCCTTAATTAAATAATCTCTTTTCACTGTGGGCGTAGCCCCGCTAACACCTTTCTAGACACCTACTTGGTTTATAGCATTGATCGTTAAGTGAGAGTTCCCGAGGAGTAGCATATACTCACAGTAGGATCAGGATCCAAATATCATCGTGTGATAAAACTGAAAGAATCCTACCAGAATCATCACACTCCAAATGGTATGCAGCGCTAGCAAGTTTCAGTTTCTTTAGAAACTCCCGATGTGGATTTTTGCCCCATGCTCTTATGACCTTGACGAAGGCCAACATATCATAAGTAACATGTCAAGTTCTACCCGTCATTATCCAGGTTAATTTGAACCCACCCGTACATGCCTTTGATAAAGGCCAAAATAGTAGTACGACTGTCTCAAACCAACGCATCTATCTATGCTACAAATAAATATTCAGCAGCTACCAATCACTATGCCTTGGCGAAGGTCAAAATACATAGCTTGAATACTACTGAATATTTAACTGAAATGACGGAGGGCTACGAATGGTTTTAACGAAACCGTGAACGTAGTGAACTTGATATAATCGAAGGAACCTGATACTTTTTAAAAGGAGTGGTTTAAGCTCCATGTTTAAAAGTTGTTTTTTGAAAAGAAACCGAATGGTTTTGAAATTGTTCCAACGACTTGAACTTTGGTTATTTTTCTTGCATTAATTTAATGCGTCCCATCATTTAATCCTACCATTGCAGAAAATAACGAAAATATGACGTACGCTTATGCCGTCCGCATTCGCCACGGGGCCCCGTCATTACCCGTTAGGTTACTTAACTAACGACAGAGCGGGGGCTGGACTAGCGCGGATGCAAAACATAAGCAACGCCTACTAGATATCATATATAGATATATACATTCGTCAGATGCAATGATAGCCATTCCAGATCACAGATGAACACATTGGATATACTAGGAATCCGCGTTTCGTTCGAGCCTGCAATGAAAAACAGATTACACGGTCGCGATGAATAGCCAAAACCTACCCTAGACCCCTACGGGTGCGGCAAACTACCCGCCAAGTACCCGAAGTGAAGCAACCTCCCTCAACAATGTGAGTAGGCCACTCGGCACTTCGAGGTACCCGGTAGTTTGTTCACCCCACCTTGGGTCTATCCTAGGAGCAAAAACAGTAAAAGAAATAATATACAATGGCGGCTACAACCTCATCCCGGATGTGTGGCCATAAAAATAATATTACATCAATTTACATATTACATCAAATGAAAGATAAAGAAAACTCTCATCTCATAACCCCCGGCTATTCATCCGCGACAATCCAACGAGTTCATATACACAAACCATCAACATTATAGATCACAGATATGCACAACCCCCACTAATCGACGTATAGCGATTAGTTGACGTTCAGTGCATATATCACATCACAGATATAACCCATTAGCCAAAGTCTACAGAACTTCGATCAAATATGGATTTGTAACTACCCCAAACATAACTTTGTTCTCTGGAAATTCTAGGCAGAAACAACATATGCTAAAAATCCCAAAACAGGACACTAATGAAACTTCAGCAAAGACGAGTCACGGCAGAGTCAACTCGGCCGCGGATCCGCGGCAAGAAGCATGTTCTCGCCGTGGTTCCGCGGCGCGTTAACCGAGTCAGTGACTCGTTTTTTGCTGTGTGTTCCTACAAAACCCTGAGCCGATTTTTAAGATGTGTAGAATTATTTTTTGAGCAGTTTTAAAAATCGGCAGAAAGTTATGTTTTCGGACGTGTTTTGCGATTTTTTCTCCGATCGAAATTCTAAATACTTTGCTAACATGCTAGTCGTTGTTTAGCTAGGCTCTGATACCACAGTAAGTCCACGTTACCCGTCCCAGTTCTTACGGGGATGCGGAAACGGTAAAAAATGATTTTTTATGGTAAGGTAACATGGACTAGAAAATAGGATCTTTGCTAAACAAAAACCTAGCAAACTAACTAGAAGTTTAACTACTATGTTAGAGGGTTATACCTAGGTCTTGAACTCTTTCTCATCTTACTCCTTGGAGTGGTTGGAACGGCTCCACCTCATAGTCTCCTTGTTGTCGAAGAAGGATCCACCCGAAAGCCTCTACCTCGAGCTCCTACCTCAACCGAGAGGCAACTAAAGTGATTAGCTTGCTAGACCTAGAACTATAGAGTGAGTAGAGAAGAGTCTTGAGGGTTTTATCTTAATAGCTCATGCTTCTCAACACATGAGATATGAGAGCTTTGAGGGAGAGGAAGAGGGTGAGCTTTGGATGAGAGAGAATGAGAAAGTGAGAATAAGCTTGACTTTTTACAACCATGCTCACAAAAGAAAGAATGATGATGATAATAATAATAATTAAGAATTATGATGGTTAGTTTCAATGACCATTATCGCATGCATTTAATGCATTTTGTAAAGAACAACAAGTAAACAAAAGTCATAGAAATGAAATGATGATGGTCAACAAGTCCACAATGGTCAACCGGTCAACAAAGTCAACAAGTCAACAAAAGTCAAATGTTCAACTCAACCACGGCACAATAATACTTAATTAATATTATTAATCATATTTCTTATTCTCATTATGGTTTAGAAAGCCAACGGTCAACAACCCTAATGAGAATCCTCTGCCTCTGCCTCTGTCAACTGTGCATACACACCCGCATCCGTGTTCCGAGGAACACGAATACAATGAGATAAAACCAATCCCCAAAACATATACTAGGATCTGTTTAAACCAAAGCCCGCTAGTAATAACTGCCCGGACACCAAACATGCACAAGTGCGCGGATGTGAACGAACCCTGTCGCAAAAACCATGCGACCTCTACTCTGTTTTGCCCAAAGGCGAATACCCTTCTGTGTGGGACTCTAAAGACTCGACACTACGCTGGCAGTGGGTTTAACCACAGGCCGCAAGCGGTACTAGCTGTACGTAACGGTCCCCAGGTACATGCAGATAAGAAGACTGATGAGGTGAACCCATTCGAACTCCTACTGAGCCTGAATATGACAATCTCCGTACAGTCCGGTCTGTTCGTCTGAGAATATCGCATGTCGGGCCTACGGGATGGTAAACGTAAGTCCCCTAATAGCGGTACAAGTCGTGTCGGAGTGTAGCCCAGAACACCCTGAGACAACACTGGATAACCTACCAGTATATCTTGTTTGCCCTGGCCAGAGACGACTATGTGTAATGGCTCTCCTAGACACAGCGCGATATCCCCAATACCGGGAGAGACGAATCCTGTCTAACCGTCACTGCCTCCAAGTGCTTCGGGACTGCACCCAACTGCTACCTGTTTGCAAGACTCATTTGAGCCGTGGTAGGGTAGCAATCTAAGAACAGTGGGAACACACTCGAGACGAAATGACAGTGTCAAGTCAGCGAACTAAGCTGTACTCATATCACCAGGGAACTGATAACTGACGATAGGTATAGTACCAACCAACAGTTCCCGACGAGTCTTGTGCAGTGTACTCATAACCTAACGAGCACCCGCATACTATCTCAAGTACGACGTACTGACGGCTGTGGGACAAACCGTCTCCCCTGCTGGGATGAGAAGCGCATACGCTAGTCTACTCCGGAGTATCGATGCCCTGTCTCGATAATCCTACGACTAGGGACCTGTATAAGGATGTGCTTGTAGATTATCCAGCCCCTACTAGTGTGACTGCCATCACAACGCTGGTAATCAAGTAAAGATCCTAAGGGCTCCACTAATGTGTATAGGCGATATGCTAAAAGAAACACATGCACACATTAAAGTAGAAACAAACCAAGTAGCATACTACCATTTCGAGCAAGATTGTCTATACAACTGTGAATATCCCAAGCTTCCATCAAGTAATATACAAACTAGTATGATACAGTAATGGCCTCTAGGGCATATACACTAACATTGATTTCCTAAATCACGCTTTCAAAAGAAAGATGAAGAAGCGGCAGATATGGCTGGAATGATGGTTCAATCAGAACCACTGGCAGATGAACCGCCGGTAGTCGGTCTTAAAGATAAGGATGATATTTCAAATCTTCTACGAGTCTCATCAACGGCCGAAGAGGAAATGATTCCAAAAGTAAATCTGGACACATATATCGCTCAGCAAGTCAAAACTCACTATACTGGTGAAGCCTCAAATAGGCCAATCAAGACTGGTCGAACGTATTCGGCGTGCTACGATCAAATACAGTACCCGCCAGAATACATACTTCCGAATCCACATATACAAAGGAACCGGGAATCCTCACTAGCAAATCGTGCGATTTAAATCCATCTGCGGTAACATTGGAGAGAATGATATACTTCTCTTCTGACAATTCGTCATCTGTCCGGCGTGCATTGCCTTCGAATAGCATGCGGAACTCCTGAATGACTTCGTGAATACCTTTGACGAGATGGATATGCTCTTCTGTCAGGGATTCGTT
This sequence comes from Agapanthus africanus, assembly GCA_030015575.1. Lineage (NCBI taxonomy): Eukaryota > Viridiplantae > Streptophyta > Magnoliopsida > Asparagales > Amaryllidaceae > Agapanthus > Agapanthus africanus. The sequence continues at coordinate 858,275,640 of CM057339.1, forward strand.
AATGAGAACGAACATACTACTATGACAGCGCTGGTCAACGAAAGGGTTAGACCGAATGAGACTTGGGTTCAATATGTTACCCGATGGCGAAATCTCTGGTCAAATACAAGCAACGCATCGATGAAGTTGCAGCCATGGAAATGCTCATATCCACCCTTGACCCAAATTCAAAGGCGTCCTCGTATATGGCCCTCTTCAAACCGACGGCCTTCCAAGTCCTCATGGATAAAATGGCTCGATTGGATCAAATAGATAAAGAATTTTTCGCATCCAATGATGACAAGTAAAAAAGCAGAGGCAAGATGGCGTTTGTCACCTATGCTCAACAAAAATAAGCGGCACTGAAGCAACCTATCGCCAAAATAGCGATGGCGTGAGTACTCGTTCCCCCCGAGATATACACAGGGGGAATATTCCTCACTGACAGAAGAATCTCTATGAAGAATGGTCCTCTCTTCTCAAAAGACAGGAAGGATATTAAAGGGCCTATAAACAGGTCCCACAATCTAGTGGAATGCCCCGCTAAAAAAAACGGTATGTCCATAAGCAAAATGGGCACGGATGAAAACCCGAAAGGACGCCGTGAGTAAAAACAGCAGGACTGCCAACGAGCTTGTGAAAACCTGGAAGGGCGTAATCCCGTTAAAAAAACGGTATGTCCATAAGAAAAATAGGCACGGATGAAAACCCGAAAGGGCGCCGTGAGTAAAAACAGTACGGCTACCAGCGAGTTTGTGCAAACCCGAAAGGGCGCAACCCCGTTAAACACACTTACAAGATCGTTACGACTCGTGAGGAGAATCCCCCTGTGAGACCCTCACGGCTCATAGGATTCAAAAGCCTTAAGTTATAGGGATCTAGACCTGTTCTTAAGCCATCATATCTCTCAAATTTCCCTACAGGCAGGGGCATGAATAAATATTTCTTTGCTAAGTTCTACAAATGGCAAGAAATGTCCCCATATGGTGAATAACACTTGTAGGTCCTCTCGACTTATAAAGAGAAAACACTCTTATGAGATCCTTACGACTTATAAGAGAAAACACCACTTAGAAGTCCTCACGACTTCTAAGGAGAACATACACCTACGAGATTCTCACGACTCGTAGGGAGAAATACCTTTATGAGACCCTTACGGCTCGTAAAGTCAAAAAGCTTTAGTTGACAGGATCCTAACCCTGTCTACTAAGCCACCTTTTTCTATATAGACAAGGGGAAATGATGAGTCACTCCTGGCAATATCCCAGTTGTAGCAATACTGATGCCTAAACAGGTGTCAAACTCCAAAGTCAACCTCTCCGGCAAATGTTGCCCCTACGGTCATCTAATGAAGAAAGGGACCCCGTTCATTTGGGATCGTAAATGCCAAAGTACATGAGATGAAATCAAGCAATACCTATAGAATCCACCGGTATTGACTGCTCTGGTCAAGGGTAATCCCCTCATCCTGTACACAACAACCCTTGAAGGTTCTCTAGGCGCGCTATGGGCACAGGAGAACGACCAGGGGAAGGAGAGAGCTCTCTACCATTTGAGTCGAGTCCTTCTAGGGGCAGAAAACAACTACTCTCCTATCGAAAAACACTGCCTGGCATTAATCTTCATGATAACGAAGCTCAGACACTATGCTTTGGCGCATGAGGTCCATCCCATATCAAAGGTGGATCCTTCAAGTATTTGATGTCAAGAGCCATACTAACAGGACGACTCGCTAAATGGGCCCTCCTCTTGATGGAGTTCTCGATAATCTATCGACCCCTCAAGGCAGTGAAAAACCAAGCCCTCGCTGAGCATCCAATACCTAGCGACTCACCTTTAAATTGCGAACTGCCAGACGAGCACGCGTTTGACACGATCGACGGGGAGAAAGGAGGGAGTGATACCTGATGGGAACTCTATTTCGACGGAGCATCTTCAGTAAAGAAGCGACAGCACAACACCCCTATAATCAAATCTGGGTTAGGCCTTATCTTCGTGACTCCGCAAGGAGAGATAATATGCTTTGTCTTTTCCTTAACGGAGCCAAGAACAAACAACAAAGAGGAATATAAGGCTTTGATAGCAGGCCTTGAGGTCGCTGTCGACATGGGAATCGAAAACCTCCTCATATACAGAGACTCTCAGCTAGTCGTTAGCCAAGTAAATGGCGACTATCAAACGTGCAAACCAGAGTTAGTAAAATACGGTGAAAGAGTACAACAGTTACTGACTCAAATTCCCTCCTACGTCCTGTAAAGCATACCGCGTACGGAAAATAGCAAGACGGACGCATTAGCCAAACTCGCTAAAAAACTGGCTGACGAAAACCTCGATGACGTAAGGATCATTGTACAAAGTCGTCGGGTTCTTATACCAGCAGAAATATCTCCAGAGTCATCTGGAGAAAAGGAAGCAACCAAGCAAACGGCCCTACAAATAAAGGACCAAGAAAAGGTTAAGGATTGGAGGGAAGTCTTCATAGACTACTTCAAATCCTGTCAAACACCGGAAGATGCATCCTCAGGACATCAGCTCATGAAACGAGCCCTGTCTTTCGCCTTTGTCAATAATACTCTGTATATGAGATCGTTCGACTCTCTGTGGTTAAGATGCCTGGGACTAGAAGAAGCAAAAAAGTGTCATTCAAGAAACTCATAACGGACTTTGCGGTGCCCATCAAGCTGGGCCAAAGAAGAAGCTGGAGATCAAAAGAATGGGTTACTATTGGCCCACAATGGTTCAGGACTGCCTCGAATATGCGAAGCAGTGTCACTCGTGCCAAATTAATGGGGACTTCATCTACCAGCATCCAAACCCGCTACACCCAACAGTGGCTAGCTGAAGTTTGAAATGTGGGGAACCGACATAATTGGGCCCATCGAACCAGCGTCATCCAAAGGACATCGATTCATATTGGCGACAACTGATTACTTCTCTAAGTGGGCAGAAGCAGTACCACTAAGAGAAGTGAAGACGGAGAATATTCTCCATTTCTTTAAGACACACGTCATCTATCGGTTCGGCACTCCACGACGGATTATCTCTGATAACGGGCCGGCCTACAGAAGTCACAGAATCAGCTGTTTCACACAGCGGCATAACATAGACTGGAGATACTCTTCGGTCTATAATCCCCGAGCTAAAGGTCCGGCTAAAGCTTTCAACAAAACTTTGACAAAGATCATAAAGAAGACGGTGTCCAAAAATAAAAAGGACTGGCATGAGAGACTCCATGAAGCTCTCTAGGCATATCGAACCACGTTCAAAACAGCTAAGAATACAACGCCATTCGTGTTGGTATTCGGCACGGAAGTGGTACTTCCCTTGGAGATAGAGCTACCCTCTCTACGAGTGGCGGTTCGGTACGAACTAACAGACAAAGAGAATGCTCATCTTCGGCTTGAGGAGCTCGACGCCCTCGATGAAACTCGTCTCATGGCGCAGCAAAACCTAGAAGCTTACAAAGCAAGGATGACGCGCTTATACGAAAGATTGACTAGGCCGAGAACATTCTGTTAGGGCGAACTTATGCTAGTAGTCAAAAGACCTATGATCCCTAATCATGCCAAACGGAGGAAATTCAAGTCAAACTATGAGGGCATGTACATCATAGACAAAGTCTACCAAGGTGGGGTTTACTTGCTCATGGACATGCATGGCGAAAGACCCTTCCGGCCAATAAACGGCTGATTCCTTAAGAAATACTATGCCTGACGAGTCACAGCCCAGGTTAATGATAGATGACGACGCTTGTGTCCGCTGGCTGTCTTCCTGAGTACCAAACTCTGTAAGTGCTATCCGGCAAAGCTTCGCTGCAAAAATGTGCAACGAACCGAAACGTCCCTAAACTAACAATGGACCGTAATGTCCTTAAACTAGCTATGAACCGAAACGTCCCTAAACTAACGATGGACCGCAATGTCCTGAAACTAATTACGGACCGAAATGTCTTTAAACTACTACGAACCGCAGTATCCTTAGGCTAACGTGGCAAAAAAACAGTACATCCATAAGCGAAATGGGCACGGATGAAAACCCGAAAAGGCTCCGTGAGTAAAAACAGCAGGGCTACCGGCGATTTTGTGAAAACCCGAAAGGGCGCAAACTCGTAAAAAAATTTATGCACACTTGTAAGGTCCTCTCGACCTTGTAAGAAGAAAATACCTGCGTGAGATCCTTACAACTCACAAGGGAGCAACACACTTAGGGATCCCCACGATTCCTAAGGAGAAATTATACTTACGAGATCTTCATGACTCGTAAGGAGAATTTCCTTATGAGACCCTCACGGCTCATAGGATTCAAAAGCCTTAAGCTACAGGGATCTGAACCTGTTCTTAAGCCATCACATTCCCCAGATTACCTTACAAGCGGTTCAATATTGACCCTTGTATACAATCCACAGGCACAAATAAACGTTCCCTCACCATGTTCCACCAATGGCGCGAAATGTCCTCATATGGTGAGCGACACTTGTAAATCCTCTCGACTTATAAGGAGAAAACACTCTTGTAAGATCCTTACGACTTATAAGAGAACATGCACTTAAGAATCCTCACAATTCTTAAGGAGAAAACGCACCTACGAGATCCTCACGACTCATAGGGAGAAACACCTTTATGAGACCCCTACGGCTCATGAAGTCAAAAGTCTTAGTCGACAGGATCCTAACCCTGTTTGCTAAGCCACCTTTGTTTGAATCGACAAAGGCAAATGATGATTCGCTCCTGGCAATATCCCAGTTGTAGCAATGCTGATACCGAAATCGGTAATAAATTCCAAGTCCTTTCACGACAAGTAATGATTCGCTCCTGGCAACATTCCAGTCGTAGCGATATTGATGCTAAGATTGGTATCAGATCTCAAGTTCCATACTCGCAGCAAAAAACCAGCGAGCCAAAAATACATATGAAATAGCCGAAATGATAGGGCAGCTTGCAACAAAGAGCAGCAAGTAAAATATATGCATATAAAAATAGCCGAAATGATAAGGCAACTCGCAATAAAAGTAGCGAGTAAAAAAAAGAAAAATAGCCGAAATGTTTGGGCACCGCAAAAAATAGCCGAAATGATTGGGCAATCGCGACTTTCGCGATATAAAAAGCTGAAATGATAGAGTATCGCGGAAAGAAATAAAAATAAAGAAAAATGAAAGAATGAAACTTTTGCCCTACAGACGAGTCCATACTGACCCATGTATACAATCCATGGGCATAAACGAAAAGGTAACCATATTTCCCAACAGACTCTGTCAAAAGGAACCCAGATCTCAACGGCAACATCTACAGCCTAGAAATCAGTAACGGCGTTCCTCCTCATTCCAGCAGGATACGGATGCAACACTACCAGTCGGAGCCACGGCAAAGTCCCTGGTTCCAAGACTCTACGATTCACAGACAATCTAGAGTCAAACCTGATACCGTAGAAAGCGGAGCAAGTTAACCCCGACACTGCAGAAAGCAGAGCAAGTCAACCCCGACACCGCAGAAAGCGGAGCAAGTCAACCCCGACACCGCAGAAAGCGGAGCAAGTCAACCCCGACACCGCAGAAAGAGGAGCAAATCAACCCCGACACCGCAGAAAGCGGAGCAAGTCAAACCCGACACTGCAGAAAGCGGAGCAAGTCAGCCAATGACCTCCCCACCGGAACAACGCTCCATCTCGAAAACAAGTCAACCAATGACCTCCCCGCCGGAACAATGCTCCATCTCGGAATCAAGTCAACCAATAATCTCTCGATTAATTTCGACCCGCAAGGAAATCAGCGTCTTTGCAGGAATCTCTCGATTCGTCTCGACCCCAGGGAAATCAGTGTCCTTGGCAAAAACCTTTTGATTCAGGGAAATCAGCGTCCTTGGCGAGAACCTCTCGATTCGCGTCGACCCGCAAGGAAATCAGTGTCTTTGCAGGAATCTCTCGATTCGTCTCGACCTCAGAGAAATCAGTGTCCTTGGCAAAAACCTCTCGATTCAGGAAAATCAGCGTCCTTAGTGAGAATCTTTCGATTCGCGTCGACCCGTAAGGAAATCAGTGTCTTGAAGGAATCTCTCGATTTGTCTCAACCCTAGGGAAATCAGTGTCCTTAGCAAAAACCTCTCGATTCAGGGAAATCGGCGTCCTTGGAGAGAACCTCTCAATTTGCGTCGACCCGCAAGGAAATCAGTGTCTTTGCAGGAATCTCTTGATTCGTCTCGACCCCAGGAAAATCAGTGTCCTTTGCAAAAACCTCTCGATTCAGGGAAATCAGCGTCCTTGGCGAGAACCTCTCGATTCACGTCGACCCATAAGGAAATCAGTGTCTTTGTAGGAATCTCTCGATTCGTCTCGACCCCAGGGAAATCAGTGTCCTTAGCAAAAACATCTCGATTCAGGGAAATCGGCATCCTAGGCGAGAACCTCTCGATTCGTTTTGGCCCGCAAGGAAATCAGTGTCTTTGTAGGAATCTCTCGATTCGTCTCGACCCTAAGAAAATCAGTGTCCTTAGCAAAACCTCTCGATTCAGGGAAATCAGCGTCCTTGGCGAAAACCTCTCGATTCATTTCTGCCCGTAAGGAAATCAGTGTGTTTGCGAGAATCTCTCGATTCGTCTCGACCTGCAGGGAAATTAGTGTCCCTGCGCATAAAGAAAATTCTTTTATGGGATCCTTACGATTCTCGAAAGAAAATGCACTTAGGAGTCCTCACGACCCCTAAGGAGAAATTACACCTACGAGATCCTCTCCACTCGTAGGGAGAAAAGTCTTTATGAGACCCTCACGGCTCATAAAGTTGAAAAGTCTTAGGCAGAAGACCTGAACCTGTTTCTTAAGCCATCGCTACCCTACAAGAAGTTCAAGATGAGTCGTAATCTACCATCTACAGTCCACATTTGCTAAAGCCACATTCCCTGATGAAATAAAAAAGCTACTTACGGATCCTCACGATTCGTAAGGAAAAATACACGAGTGAGATCCTTACGACTCATGGAGGCAATGAACACTTAGAAATCCTCACGATTTCTAGGGAGAAAATACATCTACGGGATCCTCTCGACTCGTAGGGAAGAAAACCTTCTTGAGACCCTTACGGCTCATGAAGATGGAAAAAGTCTTAGGCTATAAAGACCCTAAACTTGTCTCCTAAGCCCTCAATCCTATGGCCATGCATAACTTTGCACTACTTCACCCACGTACATACATACGTAGGCAAAGTAGTGGAGGGCATTTGTTCTCGCCAAAATTTTCGGCCAAGAGCTACTTGTTCCCTTATAAAAAAAGGGGGGAGAGTCCTCAAAATTTGGCCTCACGTGTTAAACACGTGGATGCTCATATGCAAAGCATATGGGCGCTAAAAAATAAAACAATTAATGGCCAAACAAGCTTCACGTGTAAAACATATGAACGCTCATATGCAAAGCATATGATCGCTGAATAAAATAAACTTAAAGGGCCAAACAGGCCTCACGTGTAAAACACGTGAGCGCTCATATGCAAAACATATAAGCGCTGAACAAGCCTCACATGTGAACATAAACAGGTTAAAACCCACAGTAGGGGTCACATGTTAAATACATGAGTTCTTTTGCCTCTCACAGGCAAAGCATGTGAGCGCCCCAATTTAAAATTCTCCTATCAAATTCTAGAATTAAATTCTATTTTGGAAAATATTTTCCTGATCTTTCTCAAACTAAAAAGATCTTCTCTGCTAAACAGAGGACCTTTGAATCAAAGATCCAACGGTGATCATCTGGTAGAATAAAGTTCTATCATAGGAAAATATTTTCCTAATCTTGCTAAATTAACAAGATATTCATATGATCATAATTCTATGTTAGAATAAAATTCTAATCTTATTAAACTAACGAGATATCTATATGATAGAATTAAATTCTATATTAAGAAAATATATTTCTGATCTTGTTAACTAAAAAGATATGAAAGAATAAAATTCTAATCTTGTTAAAACTAACAAGATATTCATAATCTTGCTAAACAAACAAGAAATCTTCTCTGTTAAACAGAGAGCCTTTGGATTAAAAATCCAACGGTGAATAAAATTCACCGATTGATCTAAAAGATCATGGAATCAATAATGATCTCTCAATGAGGGATTTTCTTAACAAATTGATTCTTTTTCTTCTCATATAAATAGGAGTGGGGAGAAAAGAAAGAAAAAAGAAGACATACACACAGAGGGAGAGAGGAAGAAAAATAGAGAGAGAATTTAATTCTCTAAAGAAGGGGAATCCTCCCAAAAGCTCCCACAAAAAGAGAATTTAATTCTCAAACCAAGAGTTTAACTCTTCTCAAGGAACTTAGTTCTTCCTCTGGTTAAGATCTGCAAAAGCATATCTCCCCACAAGTTGAGAATTTAATTCTCATCGGGGAGATTCTGTCAAGCAGATTCAAAACCTAGGGGAAAGAACTGAATCCAAAAGAGTTTAACTCTTACAAAACATATGCGAATTTAATTTCTCTAAAACTAGGGTTTAACCCTTTAAAAAGAATTTAATCCCTGCAAAGAACAAAAGGAGAACTTGATTCCTCAGAACCATAGAAGAACGGCCCGGTGATTCATTAGCGTTCAACGCTACATAACAAAGCTTACGTGTTTCCACGTAAGCACCTCTGATGAACAAAAAGAATGACTGAGACTGAATCACGTGCTCCTACGTGACCCTTTAAAGTGAGCGCTCAGCAATTACATGAAAAAATGAATAAACCCAAAGACAGTTTCAATTTTAGGGCGCCTCACATGTTCCTACGTGACCTTCGAACAGTTGTATATAAAAAAAAGGGGAAAATTCCAAAGACAGCACTCACATTTTGAAGGCGCCTCACGTGTCCGCACGTGACAGTTTGATGAAACAAGTACTTAGCACTTGTAAAGCAAAAAGGGTATAAACCCAAAGACAGTTATCATTTTAGGGCGCCTCACGTGATCCCACGTGCCCCCCAATAGGGCTAAGCATTTATAAAAGGAACAAGGGAATAAACCCAAAGAAGCAGAGTCCAATTCTCAGGCGCCTTACGTGCCACACGTGAGCGCTCCAAATTTCAGTGTTTAACACTGCTTTAGAGCCTCACATGGGAGCACGTGAGCGCCGAACAAATGTTAGTGTTTAACACTATGAGAGGCCAACCTTAGCACAAATTAGCTAAGTCTCCCAAGACCAAAACCCTTTTTGGTCACCAATCAAATGAACTCCTATACTCAGGTCTCCCCAAGTCAATCTTAGTTCCAAAGATGACTAGTGATCTCCTACAGATGGCATCTAAAATGATGTTCATCCCGTATCTTCCCTCGGTCTGGAAATTGATTCAAGGGTACATCTCTCCACACCTCTGATACATGTCGTTGTAATTCTTCAACGTCTTCAGAGAGGTGGAGGGTCGCAATAACCAATAACTCTTGGCACACCTCCAAACCAATGAGCCAAAACAACATGGACTATGATGTCCTTAAACTCAATGGACTATGATGTCCTTAAACTTATGGACCGCAACGTCTCTAAACTAAACTCTATGGACTACAATATCCTTAAACATGGACTATGATGTCCTTAAACTTATGGACCGAAACGTCCCTAAACTAAACTCTACAGACTATGATGTCCTTAAACCATGGAGTATGATGTCCTTAAACACGGACTATGATTTCCTTAAACTTATGGACCGTAATGTCTCTAAACTAAAACGCTAGAGCCCAAATGCTCTTTCGTTGGATCTAAATGATCCTAAAATCTTGTTAAGTAGATCTTAGTCTAAAATTAGACTAACGTATTCTTAACAAACATTTAAGTTGATCTTAATCTCAAACGAGATTAACGATCCTTAAATCCAAACAAACCCAAATCTAAGAAAATACGGATTTTGACTAATCCCCGCCCTACGGGCGACAACATAAATTAGTCTCCATATACAATCCACAGGCAACCAAAAATAGAAAAAACACACATGGCATGAAGTGAACATCTGGAGCAGGAGAAAGTTTTTACCGTGATGCGGTAACGTAATTAACTGCAGGGCCTTGCGCCTGTAGAGAAGAGCGTCTCCACAATCAAAAAACCTCTCGCAAACGAGGGGGAATCTGACGAAGTCTGCTACAACAGCCGCATCCATCCAAACCTCCGATACACGGTGTCATAAATTAACTTGGCATCTTCGGAAAGGTGGACGGTTAAACCCAAATAGCATCTGCCCCCAAATTCAGGAAAGACATTTGTCTTCCCGGTTTTCGGCGGTGAACAGTAGTTTGGATGTATATCCACTCCATCAAGGCACATGACCCCGAGAGTGTTTTCTACGAGAGGGGGAAGCTTCATTCCTATTGACAGGGCTTTGGCGAACCGCTTCTCTACTTTGATCTTGCTCTTGTTTGTAGCAGGTATGCTTTGGCTTGGTTGGAGTACTTTACGGCTCATCTTTACCACAACTTCTTCATCCTGACACCGACGCTTAGCCTTTTCGTATATGGCAGTTTCACGTTCTCGGTCAACTTTGCTTTTTCGAGAGGCATCATTTAACAACCTATCGATTGGGTCTTCTGACAGTTCCGGGGATTTTGGCGCCGATCCTGCCCCCGGTTTCTCTGCATTGTTTTCTGACGCCAAGGGAGCTTCTTCGTCATTCAACGACGAATGGGAGGCCATGTGGCAACTTGCTACATAGTCTTCGGTTTCTGATGAGTCATTTTCCTCATCGTCGTCATTCTCTTCGTTCTTAAGAATATACTTGAGGAACTCTTCGAGGGTGACCGGTGTCCGTGCTTTCTAGTTGTACTTTTCCAGCGCGTCAATATACCTCTGTAAGTCTATGCGTTTGTCGTCATACTCGGCAGGTTGCACATGCTTCTTGGTCTTCTTCTTTCTCTTCAAAGACTTTAAAGGTTCAACTTGGGGATTTTTTCCTTTGTCGACAGTTTTCGGTACAGGGCGCGGTTTCAGCATCCCTTCGATGATTTCCGGTTCAAGTGGGCTCTTTCACCTGATTGCCGGACATGCCTGGAGATCCTTCAGCAATCTTTTAGTATTAGCTGAAAGGACGACTTCCTATGGAGCTTCTTCCATGAGCGAGCATGATAACCCCGGCGTATCCACCTTTTTAAGAGCATATTTCTGTGGCGGGTTGCCCTTCTAGTTCTCAGAAAGCGTGAACTTCCCTTGTTGATACTGATTCTCAACCCAGTTCTTGAAGATGTAACAATCCTCAATTGGGTGGCTCACCATTCTGTGATAAGAGCAGTAGTTGGGGTTGTTGACATCGCCTGGTTGCGGTGGACGTCGTGGGCCCGGCAATGCGATAAGTTTGTCGCGCACTGCCAGCTCGAACGGTGTCCTTGTCTTGTCACGGGGAAATGAGTAAGCGCATCCTAGCCTTTCTTCCAAGGATAAGTGCGGACGCATGTTGTTTTGGTGAGCAACCGGCTTCGGATCACTTGGTTGTTGTTGAGTGTTAGCCATGAAGGTCGCCTTCCCTTTACCCTTGGTATTTCGAGGGTCTATTTTTTAGGAGGAAGGCCCATGGCCCATCTGGTCTATTTGGACCAGTTTGTCAATCAGAGCCTGGAAGGTGGTCGGTTTGAAGAACGTCATGAACTGGGACACCGTCGTTTGAGGATCTAGTGTCCCGATGAACATACCCATGGCAGGAGATTCTTCGATGCATTGTTCGCACTTCGACCATAGGCCCCGCCACCGAATCGCGTATTGGACCCAGGTTTCTCCTGACTTCGCCCTGGCATTGATTAATGCCATGATCGGGGTGCGCTCGCTTGCGCTGGCGAACCGCTGTGTGAACAGCAATTCCATCTTTGTGAATGTTTTGACGGAGTCATTTGGGAGCTTCGAGTACCATTCAAAGGCCGTCTCTGACAGGCTGCTAACGAACTGGCGAAGCAACAGTTTATCGTCGCCTCCAGTATTGCCGCATAGAGCTCTGAACTGAGCGATGTGCTGATGTGGATTTCATATCCCCTTGTACACATGGAATTTAGGGACCGTATATCCTGACGGGTACTTGATTTGATCGTACCAACCTGGATACGGTCGCCCAGTTCTGACTATTTGGCCAGCCGCTTCATTTGCTTGATAGGCTTGTATTTGAGCTATATAGTCATCAAGAGCAGCCTTGGATATCGTTTCCTCCTTAGCTGTCGATAAAGCCGGAAGAGGGCTCAATATTTCCCCTCTGTCATCCTCAATTCGGATGGAGGTTCTAGTTGGATCACCATTCCAACCATGTCCTAGAACAGAAGCGCCATCTGCTTTATATTAGTATCTTATTCCGTGGCCTCCTTATCCATCCTTTCAAGCACCCTTTGCAGGAACTCTGTATCGGTCTCATGCTCTTGACGCTGTTCAGATGCTGACTCCAGACTTTCTTTCTGTCTGTTGAGTGTTAACATTTTGATCAGCATTTCCTGGAGCTTTTGTTGTTGCTCCTAAGCTTTTGTCAACGACCGAGTTTGCGGCCAATGACCCACGGAAGCATGGCTTTCCTCTTTTCCGGAAGCCATGTAAACCATGTGCACAATCATGCCCCCAGACTTGGGGCGTTTGGGTCCATCACCTTTAGAATTTGCCACCGGTGATGGGATTTTCTCCAGCCTCGTCCTTTTATGGGAGGTTGAAGTTGAAGGAGCCGTTGTAATAGGTGCCTATGTAGAAGACGTCCCTCGCTGTATAACGGAGGGATAGCCTTTCTTATGCCAAACCTTCATTTTCTTCAGTCGGCAAGAGTGGTCTTTGTCAATTACAGAATCTTGGACTTTCTGCTAGACCCTGTGTTGCCGAGGGGGCTGCTTCAGCTTTACCTGCGTCATTTTTTCAGCAGGTGGGGGAGATTTCTTCGGCACCACGGTTGGAGAGTTCTTGCGCACCCTCCTAATCAGGTCAAAGGTGTTCCCGGTTAGAATAGCAGTGTTAGTTTCCACCATTGGAGCTGGTAGGGTGATTCCGAAAGGGGAGTTGCCCCTAGCTCTTCTCACTCAGAGCCAATGGCGATGTCGAGCTTGCCTTGCAGACGGGACTACCTCGGTTATGGAAGCGGCTCCGTCGTGCCTCCTGCTTTGGTGAGGGCTGCTGCTAGTGCCAGCCTGTCGAAAACTGACGTCTTTTGAGAGGGAATGGCCAATCTTTCAAAGGCCGACTTTCTGGTAGGGGAAGCACTTTTGATGACTTCTCCTGCCGGAGGAGTTGGGAGGACTATCCGTTTAAGGATAGCCCCTTCAGGTATCGTGAGCCTCTTTATGGGCCCACTTGAGCTTCGACTTAGCCTGTTGAAGACTGAGTTGGCAGACTTGGACGACCCGTGGAGAGGGGCCGTAGTGGTTGCAAGTCAATCGAAGACCGACTTCTTGGGAGCTTCCTGTGGTGGCACTGGGGCGCTGAAGCTTGCTGGCAGAAGCATGGTCCTGAAGAACAATCTAGTGGTGGCTTGAGTCACCTGCCCCATCGACATTGAAAAGATGGAGGTAACATTGGGCCCGCGTGTCACTCCTCCAGTTGGGGCGGATCGGGAGTTGCTGTTGCAGTTTGTGCAGCTGGAAGCCATTGATGTTCACTTCTTCTTTTTGCACAGGAATAAAACACCAAATCTTAGTACCTCGAATCCAAAGGCAACTATAGAAAATCATGATTTTGTTCACGAACACGACACGCGAAGTGTGGAATGGAAAGAGGAAGAGGTCCCACCAGGCGTGCCAGAATCTATTCACCGCCGAAAATAGGGACGGACTGGGATGGATCGTCCTGCCTAAATTTGGGGGCAGATACTATTTAGATTTATCCGTCCACCTCTCCGAAGATACCAAGTTAATTTATGGCACCGTATATTGGAGGTTTGGACGGATGCGGCCATTGTAGCATGACTTCGTCATATTTCCCATCGTTTATGAGAGGGTTTTTGATTGTGAGGACGCTCTTCCCTGAAGGCACAAGCCCCTGCAGTTAATTACGTTACCACATCGCGAAAACCACTTTCTCCTGCTCCAGAAGTACACTTCATGTCGTGTGTGTTTTTGTTTGTTTTGGTTGCCCGTGGATTGTATACGGAGACTAATTTATGTTGTCGCCCGTAGGGCGTGGATTAGTCCAAATCCGTATATCTTAGATTTGGGGTTTCTTATTTAAGGATTGTTAATCTATTTTAAGATTAAGATCGACTTAAATGTATATGAGCATTTGGGGCTCGATTTGATTTTGTTAAGGATACATTAGTCCAATTTGAGACTAAGATCCACTTAACAAGATTTCAGGATCATTTTTATTTAGGATCCAACAAAAGAGAGTTTGGGCTCTATTATTTTAGTTTAAGAACGTTCAGTCCTTTATCGCCATTTTGGAGGTGAATATTAGTTTAAGGACGTTTCGGTCTGTTATTGCCATTTTGGAGCCGAATATTAGTTTAGAGACATTTCGATCCATTATCGCCATTTTGGACGTGAATATTAGTTTAGGAACATTTCAATCCAAAGATCAACTTGCGCGCACGTGTATTTGTTATGTGACGAAGTGAGCAATGTTGATATGGAATGTGCCCAATTTGGGGCATGGTCTGATTTGAGGTGTGCACGTCAATTTGGAAGTGCACCAAAGAGTTATTGGTTGTCGGGACCCTCCACCTCTCTGATGACATTGAAGAATTACAACGACATATATCAGAGGTGTGGAGAGATGTACCCTTAAACTAAATCTCGTATTTGAGGGGGGGAAGGGCTGTTGTAGACCTAAGAAATGTTAGTCATATTTGAGACTAAAATTATCTTAGGAGATATAAGATGAATATCATTTGGAATATCATCAATAAGAGACCACTAGTCATTTTTGAGACTGAGGTCAGCTTGGGAAAACATGAGCAATATGGGCTCGGTTGTTTTAGTATCAAAGAAGTCTAACCTCAGGAAACTTAGCCAATTTAGGCTAAGATTGAGTCTCCAACAGTGCTAAGCACTGAGGAATACAGTGCTCACGTGCGTTTCACGTGGGCACTGGACTAGTGTTAAACACTAGAGTTTTATGATGCTTACGTGACACGCGTGAGGCACCCCAAATATGGGCGCTGGATTTTGGGTTTTATCCCCCTATTTTTTATAAGTACTAAGCACTTGGCTAGAGTTCTCGTGCAAAGCGCGTAGGAGTCCCCTTTTTCTTTATTGATGCTGGAGTGCTGTAGTTTCCTCTTGTTCTCACGTAGGAAACACTTGAGGAAGTTTTGGTTATTTCCCTTGTTCGTTTGAAGCACTTACGTAGGAAACACGTGAGGCTTCGAAAAAATGCTAAGCACCAACCATTTGGCCTTGGGGAACTTGGATCACTGTTTTTTTATTGAAGAACTGAGTTCTTTATATAGGATTAAACCCTAATTTTTCTTTAGAGGAATTAAATTCCTATATGTTCAAGTTCTTCTTCTCCCTTTTTGTTTATGTAACTTAGTTCTTTTCCCTTAGGTTTTGAATTTTGCAGAGCAAAATCTCCCGGATGAGAATTAAATTCTCAACTTGTGGGGAGATTTGCTTCTGCAGATCTCAGCCAGAGGAAAGAACTGAGTTCTTATATGAAGGGTTGAACCCTTAAAGAGGCAAAGGATAAGTGTTTTCTTTTTACCTAGTGTTTCAAGGAAGCAAGTCTTTTCTTTGAGAATTAAATTCTCCTGTTCCTCAAAAGCTCATTGTATATTCTTTTTCTTAAGCCTCTGGGGAGTTCTCTCTCTGCGTCTGTCTCTCTTTTTTTTAGACTTGAAGTCTCGGGTTCTTTATATAGTGGAGAGGAGTTTGATTAATTCTGGAAAAAATCTCTCATTGAGAAATCCTAATTAATTTAATTGGTCTCAGAATTGATTTGGGGAATTTTACCCACCGTTGGATCTTTGATCTAAGGACTTTTGTCATTTTTTTTACAGAAGATATTGTTCTTGTTTTTAACAAGATTGGAGATATTCTCCCATATATAGAATAAAATTCTATCAAGCGGTGATATTTTAATCACCATTGGATTTTTAATCCAAGAGTGTTCAGTTTAACAGAGTATAATCTTTCTCTGTTTAGAAAGATAGAGAAAATATTTTGGATTTTTGATCCACTAACTCTCTGTTTAACAGAAAATATCTTTCCCAATAGAATTTAATTCTAAATTTAATCACCGTTGGATTCTTGATCTAATGGTTCATTAAGTAGAATTTAATTCTACGTAAGGAGGTGTCCTCACGTGTTTAGCATATGAGAATTAGTTTGGCCCCTTAGCTGTTTGATTGTAGTGCCTATATGCTTTGCATATAGGCGCTCACGTGTTAGCACGTGAGGCTTTGTTTAGCCTATCTGTTGTTTGATTGTAGTGCCTATATGCAAAGTATATAGGCGCTCACGTGTTTAACACATGAAGCTTTGTTTAGCCTATCTATTGTTTGATTGCAGCGCCTATATGCAAAGCATATAGGCGCTCACGTGTTTAACACGTAAAGCTTTTTAGCCTATCAGTAGTTTAATTGCAGCGCCTATCTGCTTTGCAAATAAGCGCTCACGTATTTAACACATGAGACTCGAATAGTGGGGAGTTTCCCCCTTTCCTACTCTCCCCTTTTTTATGAGGGAACAGTGTCACTCGTGCCAAATTCACGAGAACTTCATCCATCAACATCTAAATCCTCTACACCCGACAGCGGCTAGCTGGCCATTCAAAATGTGGGGAACCGATGTAATTGGCCCCATTGAACCGGTATCTTCCAAAGGACATCGGTTCATACTGGAAACGACCGACTACTTCTCTAAGTGGACAGAAGCAGTACCACTAAGAGAGGTGAAGACCGAGGATATCCTCTATTTCCTCATAACCCATGTCATCTATTAGTTCGGCACTCCGCAACGAATTATCTCAAATAATAGGCTAGCTTATAGAAGCCATAAAATAAGCCGCTTCGCACAACAACATAAAATAGATTGGAGATACTCTTCAATCTATAATTCTCGGGCCAACGGTCTAGCTGAAGATTTCAACAAGACCTTGATAAAGATTATAAAGAAAACGGTGTCCAGAATTAAAAAAGACTGGCACGAAAGGCTGCACGAAACTCTCTGGTCGTACAGAACAATGTTCAAGATGGCCATGATTACAACACCATATACGTTGGTGTTTGGCACGGAAGCAGTGCTCCTACTGGAAAAGAACACCCTTCTCCATGAGTAACAGTTCGGTACGAGCTGACCGATGAAGATAATGCTCATCTTAACTTGAGGAACTCAACGCCCTCGACAAAACTCGCCTTATAGCACATCAAAATCTGGAGGCTTATAAGACAAGGATGATACGGTCATATGAAAAACTGACCAGGCCCAGAACATTCCGCCAAAACGAACTCGTACTAGTCGTCAAAAGACCAATGATCCCCAATCATGCAAAATGGGAAAAATTCGAGCCAAACTATGAAGGCCTGTATATTATAGACCAAGTTTACCAAGGTGGAGCCTACCTGCTCATGGATATGCATAGCGAAAGACCCTTCCGGCCAATAAATGGTCGATTCCTCAAAAAATGCTACCCTTGACGAGTTACGACATAGGTCAATGATAGATGACGATACTTGTGTCCACTCGCTATCTTCCTGAATCGTAACTCTGAGAGTGGTATCCAAAAAGCCACGTCGTCTCAAAAAATGGTGACAACGGACCGAGATGTCCCTAAACTAACATTCGTCCCCAAGATGGGATTGATGTACCGAAAAGTCTTTAAACTAAAAATTCGCCTCAAACATGGCGAAAATAAACCGAAACGTCCCTAAACTAGCACACCACCCCAAATACGGCGATATGCTCCCTTGAGATCTATATTGAAACCGAAGTCCTAGCGGCAAAGGTTGCAACTCAAGTCCTACTGGTTGCACAGCTACTCCAGCAATGAAGCCGCCTCCAAGTCCCATCGGAAAACAGATGGGTCACCTGTAACGAAACTATTCTCGAGAGTTTCATCTCGTTAAAAAAATGATGAAATGAAAACGAAACTTTTCTGCTCTGCAAGTATATCTATATTGACTCTTGTATACAATCCATGGGCAAAAATGAAAGAAAGGGAACCGTATTTTTCCACCAGGCTCCGTCAAAGGGAGAGCCAGATCTTGATGGCAACATCTACAGCTTAAAGATCGACTCGACGTGCTTCTTATGCCAGTAGGGTGCAGACGCGACGTTAACAAAGACCTAAGGGTCGAATAAAAGAGGAATGATGGCAAAATCCTAGCACCAGATCTTGATGGCGATACATACAACATAGAGATCGTTTGGATGTCTACCCAATTTCAGCAAAGAATCGGTATGACATCACCAAAATAAAAGTGGAACAATGATATATTCCTAACTCTAGATCTCAATGGCAATATCTACAGCCTAGAGATCAGCTCAGCTCGACGTTCCTTCTCGGTGCAGATGCAACGTCAACAAAGACCTAAGGGTCAAATAAAAGAAAGTAATGGAAAAATCCTAATTCCAAGTCCTGACGGTTCATATACAACCTAGAGACTATCCAGGCGTTCCTCTTCATGCCAGTAGGATGCAAACGCAACGTCAACAAAAGACCCAAGGGTCAAAGCAAAAATAGAGTCATGGCAAAATCCTAGCTCCAAGTCTTGACGGTACATATACAACCTAGAGACTATCCCTATGTCCCCCTTCCTCATTCCAGCAGGGGCAGACACAACAATCAAATAAAAGTGAAGTGACGGCAAAATCCTAACTTCAGGTCTTAATGGCAACATGTAAAGCCTAGAGATCACCCCGACGTTCTTCTCATTCCAGCAGGATGCAGACGCAAAGTCAACAAAAGACCCAAGGGTCAAAGCAAAAATAGAGCCATGGCAAAATCCTAGCTCCAAATCTTGACGGTACATATACAACCTACAGAGTATCCCGGTGTTCCCTCTCATTTCAGTAGGATGCGAACGCAGCTATCAAATGAAATTGGAGTAATGGCATATTTCTAACTCCGGACTTCAATTGCAATACACGCAGCATAGAGATATTGAGAGAGATCAAGAATTCTCACTATTTCTTAGATTCATGGATCAAATTCGATGGTCCGACAGATGTCTACCCTACTTCAACAAAGAATCGGCACGACATCGTCAAAGCAAAAAAAACGAAGTGACGGCATATTCCCAGCTTCGGGTCTTGGCGGCAACTCATATAAATCCTAAAAGACCATTAGAGATCATCCCACCCTAAAAAGGTGCGGTTATGACTCATCGGGCCTCCAAATTGAGCCTAACCTCAGGTAAAAAGCGTCATGGTAAATTCCTAACATTTGATCTTCTGACGGTAATATAACCTAAGGAGATTACTTTAAAACGTCTTGTTCAGCCCCCGAAAGGATCAGAGACACGACAGTCGTGAGGCTACTCGAAAAGCGGCTTAAAAACTGCATATCGAGGAATACATCGGCCAATGTGACGGTACCACGGACTAAAACCCTAGTACCACACACCTAACGGACCCCTGTTGTAAAGAATGAGGGTTATCTACATACAATGTTAGGACAAGTTTGCCTATAAACCCAAAGGAGGTAAACTAAAAACACTCCGAAATGAGTACATAAACTAGAAACTCCGAAATGAGTGAATAAACTACAAACTCCGAAATGAGTATACAAACTAGAGACTCCGAAATGAGTGAATAAACTACAAACTCCGAAATGAGTACATAAACTAAAGACTCCGAAATGAGTAAATAAACTACAAACTCTGAAACGAGTAAATAAACTAATTAGCGCCGAATCAAGACATCGAACACCGAGAAGTGCATGCAAAAAAATATATACACTTTTTATTCATAAATTAAAATGTTTGAAAGGTACAATTTATATATAAAAAGGGGATACAATTCTAACCTCTGAGAGGGCGGGGCTTTCAATAAAGTGGCAACTCGTTCACTCTCTTGCCGCAGCTCCTCCTCAGGCTCCACTATTGCAGCCAACATTGCTTCGACTCGAGCCCGTTGTTGCAAGCATGAAGAAAGCTTCTCAATAATTTTTCGCTTAGCAACTTCGCAATCTCGCATTCCCTGCTCAGTAGAGTCAAGGTTCTGCCTCAGCGTCACTCCTTCATAAATGCATTGTCGAAGATTTTCAAAGATAATTTGGAGTTGCGCAGCATTTGCTTCAGCCTAGGCACGCAATTGGTTTGATTCATTGAAAACCGCCTCATGCTCCCTCTGCTTCAGGACCAACTTTTGCTCGAAGTATTGAATAGAAGCAGCACTGTGCTCGATCCATGCGACCAATTGAGCCCTCAAGGATAATGCCTCAGGCGCAAGACGTTTGTGCTCGATCTCATAGAGGCAAGCCTTAATTCGCTTACAATAGTCAACCCAAATGCCGACAAAATCTTCATTGTGGAAAGTCACGAGAGTTGTCAGCATGGAGTTGACTTCATCCACAAAGTCCGCAGCAGAAGCGAGAGCTTCGACATTAAGGTCTTCAATAAATTCACTTACCATCTGCCTGCTATTTGCCGCACCCCTAGAAGACTGACGCGTAGCGAAGAGCCCCGCGGGCATAGAAATGCGAGACTCGAGAGGAGCCAAAGCAAGTGTAGCTGCTACAGAGTAAGATACGCACAAAGAAGGGTCAGGTTTCAACCTAAAAATAAAAAAGAATGATGATGAATGAAATCTAACATACCAATAGTCAAAAGTGGCAAATCAGGGAGCATAGGAGGCTCATCTATTCCTTCGTCCTCTCCCTTGAGCTGTAAGACTGTGGTCAATACAAGAAAAGCTTAGCAATAAAAAGATTACTCGTAGAAAGATGAAATAAGAAATGAAAAATATACTAACCAACACCCGAAGGAGGGACGAATTCCGATTGGAAGGCAAAGTGCGAGTTTAACATTTGGCATAAGCGGACGAAAAGCACTCCTACAGGATTGCAACAATACACGGTAATGAAATTGATCTAAGAAATAATATCTATACTGAAACAAGGAAATAAAAGATCTTTACCTTCCGTTGCTGAATCCAAGAGAACTCGGGGAGGTGCAAGAAAGACAGGTGGAGCAGCAACAGTCATGACGACGGCTGACGGGGATTCTTTAATCAGCACAGCGCCAGAGTTTACCGCACCTATATTCGAAATAAAGGAGATCTTAGCGAATGTGTCTAGCAGGACTGAGAACCCAAAAGTAATAACACGAGGAATACCTGACGGTGCAGAAACCATAGCAGTATCTGAAGCATCACTAGCCATGACAGCTTCCTCGATCTCCATTATCACCGGGAAGACAGACTCAATATCTGCACATTCGTCTCCCAAATCAATAAAAGTCGTCGTTACACTAGCGACACCCGCGGATGTTGGGGATCCACAAGGAGAAGAAGTAGCAGCTGGGACAGTCTCAGATTCGAAATGAAGGCTCGGTGTCCCGGAATCCCCCGACACTGGCACCTCACCCGCAGCGCTGATGCCTGAACTTGGCCCTGCTATATCATTTAAGGAAAATGTGTTATAATTCAAGAAAAACTGTTGTAGAAAGAAACCTAGAAAAATAAATAATTCCTAGTAGGTTTCATTAAGATATCGTGCATTGTCTTATCTTAAAGTGATCACTCAGCTTCTTCATGAGCTACACGCGCAATCTTCCTGTGAGCAGTTGACAAGGCAGAAGGAATGTCCTCCATCAGAACATCGAGTGTTCGTATATCACTCGAGCCCATGCCTGTGGCCAGGTTAGCCTGATGCTCCCTCTCTGCATGCTTCCGGCGCTTCTTCTCGGCTTTAGCCATACGAAGAGATCTCTTCAGAACCTCAGATTGAGGAACGTCTTTATCCAAGTCAGGCTCGGCCTCTGGATCTGCTGCAATGTCCGTCGTCGGCTTCTTTAGTGATGCTTCCCATAGCGGCCCTGGGGAGACCTCAACTGTAGCTGGTAGCTCTACAGGCTCTATAGGTGCCATCGAGGTAGGAGGGTCCTCCGCACTCGGAATAACACAAGTTGAGGTGGTTACTGTAATAAAAAAAGGGGAGTCGGGGTGTGAACGAAATGAGCTAAATATGTGTATTGAAAAACATCACAAAACGAATCATACCGAGGCCCACAGAAGCGCGAAGCCTCTCCTCTTCCTCGAATGTTTTGAGGGACGCCAAAAGAGCCTCCTCATCTGAGATGCCTGTTAAGAAAAGAGCGTTATAAAACATAATAAATTCTATAAAGGAAAAGATATATACAAAAGAATGTAAATGAGATATACCTTATGCTGTAAGAGATGCAAGCACTGCTTGCTCGTGGGCTAATCTCTCAGAAGCCTCAATAGTGGCTTGAAGATCAGTAGCAATATTCTCATCAATAGAAGCCCCGAACAGACCGTCGTTGGTGCCGTATTCAGACAAGCTCTCGCTGTAGGAAGCATGCGGCTCCTGACCGAATACAATATCAGCCGAAAATAAAGATTTCTTCTTTTTCTGCGAGCCGACAACAACACCCGACGATAAAATCTTTCGCTTTTCGGGCTTCTTGGGACAGCGAGTCCTGATTTCCGAGCCAATACCCGACTCAGGAGATACCGCAGCCACCACATTCCCAGGATCACTTACGCCTGGCCATGGCTTAGCCGAAAAGGCTCGCGGAATTACAGCCGCGTTGCTCTCTCTCAAAGAAGGACGGACAACGGCCCTTCGCTTCACCAGAACCTCAAGATTACTGATCGGGATAGAATCCTTATGGTCAAGAAGCATCCGCCTTTCCTCTTTCATAATGGCATCCGTTGCATGCTGATACCAGGCAATGTAAGCATTGGAGGCCTTCGGTATATGACTTGGCTCAGCGATCAGGAAATGAGACCTTGTATTCAGTCGTATAAAATGGTGCACCGCGTTACGAACACTCTCCTCTGTAGCAATCGGGTCGATGAGAAAGGCTTCAAGAAGAACGCCTTGGTTATAACCAGATTGCTGAGCAAAGCGATGCAGGTTATATCGCATGAATAACATCGAGGCATTTTGCCTGAATACAAGGAAACCAGACCTAATGGAATAAAAATGCACAATCTTCCGGGCCCTCAAAATAGAAACTCCATCCTTAAAGACATCGTGGAGCGGCAGGATCACTTCGAAGGGTTCCTTACCAATGGTTAGAACCCTATCAACGAAAGTCATGCTGTCTCCAACCATACGTGGACGTAGGAGCAATCATCGAGCCTCTCGCTGTGTCGGGTCTGGGGAAGAAGCGTCAACCAATTGCATAACCTGAGGGAAGTTATACCCCTCATAAAATCTTGGCCTTTTATGCACACCAAAGGCACCCAACATATGTACTCAATCCACAATGTGAAATAGTGCAAGAGGAGATTTACGGGCTTCAAGCCCGGCTGGGCGGTGTCGGCCACTATACTTAGACTATGATATAAATGGGTCAATCCTGCAACCCCAATAGCCATACATGTCCCCGTCGCAATGCGATGGGCCGAATAGAAAACAGACGGTCTCATGTAGTGAGGGTGCATTGGGAGTCCAAATCAGCTCAACCACAAACCAATAAAGCCTATGAAAAACGTCTCCTCATCAATATCCGGAGCGGCAATCTCTGTAAAAGAGACGATGGGGGTATCTGAAATAAAAAAAACCGCTTTAAATCTACCTCTGCAGTTGGCAATTTGTCCGAGCCAAATCCGAACGGATCATCGAGCTTGGCAAACTTTGCAGCCTTATTCGATAAAACCTCCGGACGAAGGAAACAGGTGACGAAGTCAGAAAAGCTAACCCCATGCCCCCCAGACTCCAAAAACAAGCTCGCATAGATATTCAGCACTTTGATCAAATTAGGGAACTTGTGTTGGATAGCGTTTTCCGAGGTAAGGCCTATGACTACCGACTCAAAAGCAAAAACATACTCATCAGGAGGAAGTATCTTCTCATAATGCTCCCCTCTGACGGGTAACCCGGAGATTTTTGTGAATTCTTCCAGCGAGATCGATATCTCACGGTCTGATAAAAGAAACATGTGAGTCGGAATGTTCCACTGTTCCAAGAAGGATTTAACCTACCACACATAAAGAGTATGATAATAGAAGAGAAATGCGTAGACCGCTGGGTTCAACCCGGTCTTTAGCAGTAACGTTTTCTTGGCTGATAAAATGTAACGAGCCCACTGGAGATAACCAGTCGAATGTCGAGAGGTCACTCCTATTGTACAAACCTGACCCCAAGGACGCGCTTCTCCTTGACATATGCGACGCCCCAGAATATCTAGTGTCATCGGCGACTGGACTGGTATCGACGCCATGGCAGGTTGGAGATGACCTTCCGCAGTCCAATTGACCTCTTCCACTACATAAGCAACCTACGGAGGGTCAACATAATGAATCGACGGGATCGGTTCTGATGGCACCGCACAAGTAAAGCTACGCCGACCCTGGATAATATAACTATACCATGATCCCCATAGATGAAAAGACTTTTGCTCTGGTTCGTAGTCCCGGATTAAAGCAAAGACTTCCCGATCTGTAGGCGCGTCGGCAAAAGTGCTCTCTGAATGAACGTAAGGAAAGAAGGAACCGGAAGCCATGGTATCTAAGAAGGAAAAAGCCGTAAAGAGTTAGTAATTGGTATAATGTAATTAACTGCAACTAAAGGCATTAGCATTTTCAGAACACCTAAAACTGTACTCCATTATGGCATAATAAAATCACCGTGGTCTAAAAGAAAATAACAGTAGGCCCACAAAATCAAGGTGATGGCTCATCAATGATGAGACATGCATTCATTGTGAGAATCCAATAGGATTCTCATTAAATGAACAATCCTATTAAGCAGCAAAGTTAAAAACTCTAAACGTTCTCGAAAAACGAGCCCTACAACAGATTCAAATCTATAAAAAGGGTATTGGAACCCTATATATATATATATATATATATATATATATATATAGGGGAATAGAAAGGGGAATAAAATTCCCAAAAAATTCAAAAAATTCTCAAAGCTAAACTCTGTAAGACAAAATGGAATTAAAATTCCTCAGATAATGGGATTAAATCTCAGAAATTCCCTATGTTGGGAGACAGATGGGAAATATAATGGAATTGAATTCCAGAAACCCTCAAAGTTCAAGATCAATGATAGGGTAAAACCCTAAGAAGAGAACTAAAGATTCTCAGGAATTTGAGACCCACGGTCTACACAAAAAGGGGTGAGAAGTTTCTCTTAAGATCTCTGAGAGATCATTTCAAAAAAAGAGCAAAGCTCTGTTAATGGGTAAAAAATCCAAAACAAAAAGGAAGGTTCTTTTAAAAGTTGAACTTTGGTCGTGATCCTTACCAATTTTTTTAGCAGAGTTTAACTCTGAAAAAGTTCTGTGGACAGAAATCTAAGCTCTGAGATGAGAATTAAATTCTCAAGAAAGAAGAAGACTCAAGAAAGACGATGAGACAGCAGTCATCTCAAGGGCCAAAGGCCCTATTTATAGAATATGAAGGGATGGTTCAACTCCCTAGAAGATCAAACGGTGGAAAAAGTGACACCGTTGCACTAACGTGTGAGCCACGTGAGAACAACGGTGGAGAGCATTTGTTCCCCCAAAATTTAAACTTAATAAAGAGAGCTAAGCTCTGTTAAATTTCAATGAGGCAGCACCTCACGTGCTCCTCACAAGGGCACCAGCGCCAGCGCCAACCCCTTAGGATTAAATCTTATGGTGGCGCCACACGTGAAGCTCACGTGGGAGCCAATGTGCAAAGCACAGGAACGCCTAGCATAAATAAGAATTAAATTCTTAAGTGGCGCCCACATGCACAACACGTGAGCGCCGGCGTCCATTTTTATATCAGTAGAATTAAATTCTACATGAGGATATTTCCTTAACAAAAAAGTTGGGATACTCTCTGTTAAACAGAGTCGTTGGATCAAAAATCCAATAGTGATGATAAATCATCAAACAATAGAATTAAAGTCTATTTTAAGGAATATTTTTTCTCAATCTTTACAAACAAAAAAGATTATTCTCTGTAAAACAGAGAGCCCTTGGATTAAAAATCCAATAGTGATTAAAAATCACCGTTTGACAGAATAAATTCTGTATATGGGAAAATATTTCCCCAATTTTGCTAAAAACAAGAAAACATGTTCTGTAAAATAGAAACACTTGGATCAAAGACCCAACGGTGGGTAAAATTCTCCAAACCAATTTTGAGACCAATTAAATCAATTGGAATCTCTTAATAAAAGATTTTCTCAAAACTAATTAACAAACTTGTCTCTACTTCATAAAGGACCCGAGATTTCAAGTCTCATATAGAGGGAACCCCCTATAAGCTTCTGTGAAAAATACAGAAAGCTTTCAAAATAACAGAGAATTTAATTCTCAATAAAAGAAGAAGACTTGCCTCCTCAAAACCCTAGATAAAAAAAATATAGAGATCAAAATATCTCCTTTTACCTATCTAAGGAATTAACCCTTCTCAAAGAACTTAGTTTTTTCTATGGATTAGAGATCCACAAGACAAGTCTCCTACAAGTTGAGAATTTAATTCTCATCGGGAAGATATTGTTCTTGAGAATCAAAGATTCAGAAAAGAACTAGATTAAAAAGAAAGAAAAAAGAAAAAGAATATATGTTCTGGGAATTTAATTCCTCCGAAATTATGGTTTAATTCTACATAAAGAACTTAGTTCTTATAAAAAGGAAAGAAGAACTTAGTTCTCTAATGAAGAAAAACCAATCCAAGGTCTTCAAAATAGAGATCTTGATGATCATTAATGGCCAAAAATGGCATTAATAGAGATTTAATCTCTAAAAAAGAAAAGAGCTTAGCGCCTCATGTGTTTCCCACATGGGCGCCTTCCCAATAGCACCCAGCACCTCATGTGAAAAACACGCAGGCGCCTAAAGTAAAAGGCCAGCACTTCACGTGAAATACACGTGAGCACTGAATAAAAGTGCTTAGCACTTCATATATAGCCAAAACGGCTGAGTGCTTAGCACTGATTGGATAGCACCCAGCACCTCACGTGCTCCTCATGTGGACGCCACACAAAAAGTGCTTAGCACTTCATATATAGCCAAAACGGCTGAGTGCTTAGCATTAATTGGGCAGCACCCAGCGTAGCACGTGCTCTTCACGTGGACGTCATATAAAAAAGTGATTAGCACTATATATATAACTGAGTGCTTAGCACTGATTGGGCAGCGCCCATATCTAAAAGCTTCACATGATACCCATGTGAGCGCCAGAGCATCAAACAAGTGCTTAGCACTTTTGCATAAAAATGGGGGATGAACAAACAGAGTCCAAATAAGTGCTTAGCACTTTTGAACAAAAAATGACCGAGTGACTAAGCCCAAATTGGCTAAGTCTCTTCCAACTGAGCCCAAATGCTCTGGATCTTAATAAATTTAATGATCCTTAAAATATTGCTAAGTTGATCTTAGTTTCAAATAGGACTAGTGCATCCTTAATTAAAAAATAAATTGAGCCAAAATGTTCATATGTTTAAATTGATTTTAATCTCAAACTAGATTAACGATCTTTAAACTAAACAAAATATTTTTTGAACTAAAAGAAAAATATAACTTAAGTTCAAAATCCTAAATCTGAAATATACGGATTTGGACTAATTTGCGCCCTACGGGCGACGACATAAGCTAGTCTTCGTATACAATCCACGGGTAATCAAAACAAAAAAAAATACACACGACACAAAGTGAACTGCTGGAACAGGAGAAAATGTTTATCGCAATACGATAACGTAAATAACTGCAGGGGCTTGGGCCTGCAGGGAAGAGCGTCCTCACAATCAAAAACCCCTCATAAATGAGGGGGAATCTAATGAAGTCTGCTACAACGATCGCATCTATCCAAACCTCCGATATACGGTGCCATAAATCAACTTGGAATTTTCGGAGAGGTGGATGGATAAATCCTAAGAGCGCCTGCCCCCAAATTCAAGCCAGACATCCCAACGTCTCGGTCTCTCTCTTTCGGCGGTGAACATCATATGCTTTTTAATTTATAATTAATATAATTGGGTGGAATATATACATATCATATTTAAATAAAATATCAATGAGATTCTTAATTATTAAAATATGCATATCATGTCATATCAAATATTCTTAACCAATATTATTAAGATTGTTAGTGATATATACCCTAGAGACTATTATTGTATAGTACTGGTTTGTATATTATATTTTGGAAGTTTGGGATATACACGGATATAATAACAGTCTTGCTCAATATGGAATATGCTACTTGGTTTGATTCAATCTTAATATGTGTATATGTTTCTTTTAACGTATCGCTAATATATATTGATAGAGCTCTTAGGATCTTTGCTTGACTACCAGCGTTGTGATGGCAGTCACACTAGTAGGGGTTAGGCAGTCTATAAGCACATCCTTATATAGGTCCCTGGTTATAGGATTATCGAGACGGGGCATCGATACTCCAGATTAGACTAGTGTATACGCTTTTCATCCCAGCAGGGGAGATGGTCTGTCCCGCAGCCATTAGTACGTTATACTGGAGATAGTACACAGGTGCTCATTGGGTTATGAGTTACACTGGACAAGACTCGTGAGGAACTGCTGGTTGGTATTATACCCATCGTTAGGTAGCAGTTCCTAGGTGACATGAATACAGCTTAGTCCGTTGACTTGACATCACTACTTCGTCTCGAGTGTGTTTCCATTGTTCTTAGATTACTACCCTACTACGGCTTAAAGGAATCATGCAAATAGGTTGTAGTTGGGTGCAGTCCCGAAGCACTTAGAGGCAGCAGCGGTTAGATAGGATTCGTCTCTTCCGGTATTGGAGGTTGATATCGCACTGTGTTCGGAAAGCCATTTCACAAAGTCCTTGGCTAGGGCAAGCGATATTTACTGGTAGGTACTCCAGTAGTTTCTCAGGGTGTTTTAGGCTCTGCTCCGGCATGACTTATTGTGCTATTAGGGGTATGACGGTTACCGCCCTCTAGGCCCGATATACGATACTCTTAGACGAACAGACCGGACTGTACGGAGATTGTCACAGATAGGCTCAGTAGGAGACGAACTGTCGAGCCTTTAGAGTCCCACACAGAGCGTTTCTCTGCTTCGGACGAAATGATGTAGAGGCCGTATGGTTTTACGGCAGGGTTTCGATCACATACGTGTACTTATGCACGGATGATGTCCGGATGGATAATACTTGTGGGTTTTGGTTTAAGCCGGATCCTAGTATTATATTCTTGGATTATTTTCGTCTCTTTGTATTCGTATTTTTCGGAATACGGATACGGGTATGTATATACGGTGAGGGGTATTCTTGTAATTGTGCAAGAGTGCTTCTAGAAGAAGACACCTCATTTATGATTTTATCCTTTTTCTTAAATGGTTAATGAGGTGGAGGTATGAGGTGTTCTTTGTATTTAATGAAGCATGGCTACTTGATGACTCATGGGGTGACTCATGCTTTAGTGACTATTGAAGCATGCTTGATTCATTGGTTTGAATTATTGCAATGCTTCATTATTCACAACACTTAGCCATTCTCATCACAATGTTCACTACTACACTCTCATCTCCTCAAGCTTTCTTCTTCTTCATCAACCCTAAAAGTCTCATGTGTTGAGAAACCTAGGGTATTTTGAGACAAATCAATCCATCATCACTCTCTACATCCTCTAGACTATCTAGTTTAGCGAACTAGGTACCCTAGTTATCTCGTTTTAGAGGTTGGAGCTCGAACTATAGACTCTCAGGTGGATCGTCTTTGACTTGAGGAGGCCGACCTTGCAAGCTCGATCCGATCTTTGAGGAGCCAAGGAGAGGAGGACAAGAAGACTCGAAAGACTAGTACACGGAGGTATAACACTCTTACCGAGTAGCTAAACCTCTAAGTAGTTAGTTAGTTAAGGTTCAAGTAAAGATCCTGGAGTTTAGTCATGTAAGTCCGTGTTGCCCACCCCGGTGCTTACGGGGAGGCGGAAAACATAATAAAAAACGGATTTTTAATGACTTAGGCAACATGGACTTTGCTTGTGAGGATCTTTGCTAAACGAAAACTAGCTAAAGTAAACTAACAACTAACTAAGTTGTAGAAAGGTTATACCTTTGGTCTTTAGTCCTTCTCTCCTTGCTCGTCGGAATGGTAGAAAGGCCTCACCTTGCTTGTCTTCTTCCGTCAAAGAAAGATCCACTTGAAAGCCACCACCTTTAGCTTCAACTCCAAGCTAGGAGTAACTAGAGTGCAAGAAATGCTAAGACTTGAACCCTAGAAGAGAGTAGAGAGGATCAAGTGAAGGTTTTTCTCAAGCTTTTTGTTTCTCAACACATGAGAGGGAGAGAGCTTGAGGGAGAGGATGAACAAGAGAGAGAAATGATATCAGAGAGTGAGAAAATAATAGAGCTCTTCTCACTAATATGTGTGAATTAATTTAATTGAATAATTAGCTAGATAATTATCATGGTAAATCATGACATGACCATTATCATTTCAAATTGCAAAGATCAAAAAGCATCTTCCAAAAGAAATTATGATGGTCAAAGTGTCAACCTTGGTCAACAAGTCAAAGAAGTCAAAAGGTCAACAACCACAACCATGGATAATTATCAAACTAATTACTAATTAACAATAACACACACATAAATATTAGGGTTAATAAAATGACAATAGCCATTAACCCTAATCAAGGTCCTCTCCCTCAATCTCAAGCAACTGTGCATACGCACCCGCATTCGTGATCCGAGGAACACGAACACAATGAGAAAAACCAATCTCAAAACATATACTAGGATCCGGCTTAAACCAAAGCCCGCTAGTATAAACTGTCCGGACAGCAAACGTGCACAAGTGCGCGAATGTGAACGAACCCTGTCGCAAAACCATGCGACCTCTACTCATTTTGCCTAAAGGCGAATAGCTCTCTGTGTGGGACTCTAAAGACTCGACACTACGCTGGCAGTGGGTTTAACCACAGACCGCAAGCGGCACTAGCTGTACGTAACGGTCCCCAGGTAGATGTCGATAAGAAGACTGACGAGGTGAACCCCATCTGCACTCCTACTGAGCCTGTATGTGACAATCTCCGTACAGTCCGGTCTGTTCGTCTGATACATCGCATGGCGGGCCTAGGGGGGCGGTGAACGTCAGTCCCCTAATAGCGGTACAAGTCGTGTCGGAGTGTAGCCCAGAACACCCTGAGATAACACTGGAAACCTACCAGTATATCTCGCTTGCCCTGGCCAGGGACTACTCGTGTAATGGCTCTCCTAGACACAGCGCGATGTCAACCCCCAATACCGGGAGAGACGAATCCTGTCTAACCGTCACTGCCTCCAAGTGCTTCGGGACTGCATCCAAAAACTACCTGTTTGCACAGCTCCTTTGAGCCGTGGTAGGGTAGTAATCAAAGTGCAGTGGGAACACACTCGAGGCGAAGTGACAGTGTCAAGTCAGCGGACTAAGCTGTACTCATGTCACCTGGGAACTGATAACTGACGATAGGTATATTACCAACCAACAGTTCCCGACGAGTCCTGTCCAGTGTACTCGTAACCTAACGAGCACCCGCATACTATCCCAAGTACGACGTACTAACGGCTGTGGGACAGACCGTCTCCCACACTGGGATGAGAAGCGCATACGCTAGTCTACTCCGGAGTATCGATGCCCTGTCTCGATAGTCCAACGACCAGGGACCTGTATAAGGATGTGCTTATAGATTACCCAGCTCCCACGAGTGCGAGCGCCATCACAACGCTGGTAATCAAGCAAAGATCCTAAGGGCTCTACTAATATGTATACCAGCAATATGCTAAAAGAAACACATGCACATATTAAAGCAGAGACAAACCAAGTAGCATACTACCATTTCGAGCAAGATTGTATATACAACTGTGAATATCCCAAGCTTCCATTAAGTAATATACAAACTAGTATGATACAGTAATGGCCTCTAGGGCATATACACTAACAATCTCCCACTTGCACTAAGGCCATGAACTGGCGTATCGAAGACCTATCATCTCGATCAGCCGCTCGAACTGAGTCTGGGGTAGGGCCTTTGTGAGTGGATCTGCAGTGTTATCCTCTGATGCAACTCTCCGGACCTCGATCTCCTGGCGATGCACGATCTCCCTGATCAGGTGATACCGCCTTAAGATGTGTCTGGATTTCTGATGGGACCTGGGTTCCTTCGCTAAAACTATAGCCCCGTTGTTGTCGCAATACAGAGGTATTGGGTCAACAATGGACGGAACCACCTGAAGTTCTTTCAAGAACTTCCTCATCCAGACAGCTTCTTTTGCGGCATCAGATGCAGCGATGTATTCCGCTTCCATAGTCGAGTCAGCAACGGTTTCCTGTTTGGAGCTCTTCCAACACACCGCCCCTCCATTGAGGGTAAAGACAAAACCCGACATGGACTTGGAATCATCCTTGTCACTCTGGAAGCTGGAGTCAGCAAAGGCCTCAATCTGCAGGTCTTTTCCGCCATACACCAAGAACATCTCCTTAGTCCTTCTCAGGTACTTGAGAATGTTCTTTACTGCTATCCAATGTTTCTCCCCAGGGTTTGACTGATACCTGCTTACCACACTCAGTGCATAAGCCACATCCGGTCCGGTACACAACATCGCATACATTATAGAGCCTACCGCAGAAGCGTAGGGTATAATAGACATGCGATCCCTCTCCAAATCAGTCTTGGGAGACATCTCTTTGGAGAGGGTGATCCCGTGACAAGCCGGTAGATTACCGCGCTTGGAATCTTCCATACTGAATCTCTTCAGTATGGTGTCGATGTACCTGGACTGCGAGAGTCCTAATATCCTCTTGGATCTGTCACGGTAGATCCGGATACCCAGAATGTAGGAGGCATCACCCAGGTCTTTCATGGAGAACCTGTGTGACAAGAACCCCTTGACAGATTGTAGCATAGGAATGTCATTTCCTATTAAGAGAATGTCATCCACGTATAAAACGAGGAATACAACAGTTCTCGCTACAAATCTACAATAGATGCATGGTTCATCTGGATTTTTGATAAAGCCAAATTCTTTGACCGTCTCATCAAAACAGATGTTCCAACTCCGCGATGCCTGCTTGAGTCCATAAATGGACTTGAGCAACTTGCACACCTTTCCGCTGCTCCCACCCTGAATGAAACCCTCTGGCTGGTCCATATAGACACACTCTTCTAAATGACCATTTAGAAAAGCTGTCTTTACGTCCATCTGCCAAATCTCATAATCGTGGAAAGCAGCGATGGCAAGAAGGATCCGAATGGATTTCAGCATAGCTACTGGAGAAAAGGTTTCGTCATAGTCCAAACCAGGTCGCTGACGAAAACCCTTTGCCACCAGTCTAGCTTTATAGGTCTCAACCTGTCCATCTACACCAATCTTCCTTTTGAAGATCCACTTGCATCCTACGGGTTTTACCCCGTCTGGAGCAATGTCCAACGTCCATACTTTGTTGGTGTACATGGACTCCATCTCGGTCCGCATTGCATCCAGCCATTTTACCGAGTCGACGCTCTGAATGGCTTGCTGGAAGCTAGTAGGCTCATCACAATCCAGGATGCAGTCTTCTCTATCCCCGTCAATGAGAAAACCGTAGTATCTCTCGGGCGGATGAGACTGCCTACTACTCCTGCGGAGCGGCATAGGAATGTCCTGTTCTTTTGAACCTTCTGGTTCCACTAAACTTTCAGTAATAGTTTGTGGTTCTGGAATTTCTTCCAGTTCTATTGCGCTCCCACTTATTTCTTTTTCTATGAACTGATGTTCTAGAAAGTGGGCATGGCGAGAAACAAGGACTTTTTGTTCCTCTTCGCAATAGAAGTAATATCCCTTGGAGTTCTTTGGATATCCCACAAACTTGCACTGTACTGAGCGTGCCTCGAGCTTGTCCGCATGCTGCTTTTTTACAAAAGCTGGACATCCCCATGTCTTAATGTGATTAAGATAGGGTTTCTTCCCACTCCATAACTCATATGGTGTGGTAGGCACAGTCTTAGTGGGAACACGGTTCAAAAGATATGCAGCTGTTTCTAGCGCATACCCCCAGAATGATCGCGGTAACTCAGCGTTACTCATCATGGACCGTACCATATCCAATAGGGTTCGGTTCCGTCTCTCCGATACACCGTTATGTTGCGGAGTGTATGGAGGAGTAAGCTGAGAGAGAATTCCATTCTCTTTTAAATAGTTCAGGAATTCGGCACTTAAGTATTCTCCTCCTCGATCCGATCTTAGGATCTTGATACTTTTGCCTGTTTGTTTTTCTACTTCATTCTTATATTCCTGGAATTTTTCAAAAGCCTCGGATTTATGTTTCATTAAGAAGACATAACCGTACCTTGAAAAATCATCCGTAAAGGTAATGAAGTAAGAATAACCGCTTCGCGCATGTGTAGACATTGGACCGCACACGTCGCTGTGTACGAGTCCCAAGAGCTCGCTCGCTCTTTCTCCGTGTCCAGAAAACGGAGCCTTTGTCATCTTTCCTTTGAGACAGGATTGACAAGTTGCATACGATTGATATTCGAACGAATCTAAATATCCTTCAGTATGTAACTTAGTCAATCTTCTCTCGTTGATGTGACCCAGTCTACAATGCCATAAGAAAGCTTTATTAATTTCTGGAGACTTTCTTTTGTGTGTATTCTGGATATTGAAAATCTGTGGTTGGTTTAAAACGTATATACCGTTGTTCAATGTACCTGACCCAATCAACACTTGATTAAGGTGAATGTTCACTACATTACTTACAAATGCAAATTCATAACCTTCTTTAGATAATAAAGATACAGAAATGATATTACAGGTTGCATTTGGTACATAATAACAACTACGCAAAACCAAAAAGTGTCCATCTGATAATCCCAGGTGATAGTCCCCCACGGCCTCAGCATCCATGCTAGCACCGTTCGCAACTCTGAGGGTCATGTCACCTGCCTTCAAAACTCTACGCTTTCTCAACGCCTGCAAAAAATTACAGATATGAGATCCTGATCCGGTATCCAATACCCAGGAAGTAGAGTTTATTGATAGACAATTTTCAATAACATACACACCTGAAGCTGAAGCTGCAACTCGCTTCAAATCCTGTGTTCTGGCTTTCCAAGCCTTGCAATCTTGTTTCCAGTGACCACTTTTGTGACAATAGAAGCATTCTTCCTTCCTCACCAGCTTCCCCGCTACCTTTGTTGCTTTACCCTTTCCCTTCGTATCCACTTTACCGACACCGCCTCTTGGTTTGGCGGGGGCTTTCTTCTTCTTGCCCTTGGCTTTCGCCCTGGACCTAGAAGAGGAAGATCCTCCTACAAACAAAGTGGATGTCTCCCTACCCTTCTGTAGGGTGCCCTCAGCAGTCCTCAACATGTTCAGAAGCTCGGCAAGTTCAACCTCCTTTCCTTGCATGTTGAAGTTAAGAATGAACTGGGCGTAAGTGGAAGGAAGGGACTGGAAAATCAAATCGGTATAGAGTTCATTCTCCAACGTGGTCCCAAGGTCCGCGAGCTCCTCTATGTAGCCGATCATCTTAAGCACGTGGTCCGCTACCGATGATCCGACGGCCAACCTTGCCGAAAAGAGTTTCTTCGACACTTCGTATCTTGCGATACGAGACTGCTCTCCATACAGTTCTTTTGTATGGAGAAATATGGACTCTAGGTCCATATTCTCGTGCCTCCTCTGATGTTCGTTGTCCATCGAGGCTAGTACGAGGCATCTGGCCCTCGCGCAATCTATCTCCCATGTCTTACGGATTTCAACATCCGCGATACTGGAGGTGGGACCTGGGACAGGGGGAGCTTTGGTGGTAAGTATATACCCCAGCTTGTCATAAGTGATAGCCATCTTGACATTCCTGAGCCAATCTTTGTAGTTTGGCCCTGTCAATATGTTTTTATCTAATAGTAACTTAAGTCCGGTCATCTTGAATGGTCGCTGCAATTAGGAGAGAGAAAAGAAACACTTTAGCATGATGCTCTTGCAAGTTTAGAGTGGTTTTTAGTTTGTCTAAACTGGATGGCTCCCACTGTCTCTCGAATCCCTTCTCAAACCGTAAAGAAAAGGATTAGCCGGGATCATTCTCACCGTACAATACTTGCTTAACCGTTCAGCCAGGCCAGTGTCGGTACTTCGAGGGAGGTTTTCCAACGCTTTCGCGAAGTTCCTTAATTAAGTAACCTCTTTTCCCTGTGGGCGTAGCCCCGCTAACACCTTTCTAGGCACCTACTAGGTTTATAGCATTGATCGTTAAGTGAGAGTTTTCCCGAGGAGTAGCATATACTCACAGTAGGATCGGGATCCAAATATCATCGCGTGATAAAACCGAAGGAATCCTACCAGAATCATCACACTCCAAATGGTATGCAAATCTAGCAAGTTTCAGTACTTATGAAACTCCCGATGTGGATTTTTGCCCCATGCTCTTATGACCTTGACTTTGGCCAAAATATCATAAGTCACATGTCAAGTTCTACCCGTCATTCTCCTGGTTAATTTGGACCCACCCGTACCTACCCTTGACTTTGGCCAAAATGGCAGCACGACTGTCCCAAATCAACGCATCTATCTATGCTGCACATGAATACCCAAACGCTACCAATCACTATGCCTTGACTTTGGCCAAAATACACAGCTTGAATACTTTTGACCATTCATGTGGAATGACGGAGGGCTACGAATAGTTTTGGCGAAACCGTGAACGTAGTGAACTTGATATAATCGATGGAACGAGATAGCTTTTAAAAGGAGTGGTTCAAGCTCCGCGTTTAAAAGTTTAGTTTTGAAAAGAACCGAGTGGTTTTCAAAGTGTTCCAATCGACTTTTACTTGGTTTATTTCTTGCATTAGTTCTTTTAATGCGTCCCATCATTTAATCCTACCATTGCAGAAAACAACCAAAATATGACGTACGCTTATGCCATTCGCATTCGCCACGGGGCCCCGTCATCACCCGTTAGGTTACTTAACTAACGACAGAGCGGGGGCTGGGCTAGCGCGGCTGTAAAACATAAGCAACGCCTAAATAGTTATTATATATAAATATATAGCAATGATAGACATTACAGATCACAGATGAATACATTGGATATACTAGGAATCCGCAATGCGTTCGAGCCTGCAACGCAAAGCGGATTACACGGTCGCGGTGAACAGCCAATACCCCACCCAAGACCCCTACGGGTGCGGCAAACTACCCGCCAAGCACCCGAAGCGAAGCAACCTCCCTCACCACCGTGAGTAGGCCATTCGGCACTTCGAGATACCCGGTAGTTTGTGCACCCCCTCCATGGGTCTATCCTAGGAGCAAAAAACAGTAAAAAGAATTATACAATGACGGCTACAACCCCGACCCGGTTGTGCGGCCATACAAAGAATATTATTACATCAATTTACATGTTACAAATGAATGAAAGAAAAACAACGCTCATCTCACATCCACCCCGGCCATTCACCCGCGACAATCCAATCCATTCATATCCACAAACCAATAACAATCACAGATCATGTATAACCCCGACTAATCGTCTTA
This sequence comes from Agapanthus africanus, assembly GCA_030015575.1. Classification (NCBI taxonomy): domain Eukaryota; kingdom Viridiplantae; phylum Streptophyta; class Magnoliopsida; order Asparagales; family Amaryllidaceae; genus Agapanthus; species Agapanthus africanus. Next base: position 858,313,092 of record CM057339.1, read on the forward strand.
TAGCGATTAGCCGACGTTCAATACATGCAAGCATTACAGATATAACCGATGTAGTTAAAGTGTAGTGAAGTTCCGAAAAAATACGGATTTATAGGCCCCCAAAAGTAAATTTTAGTTCTGGAAAATCTGGGCACATATAATATATCCTAAAAATCCCAAAACCAACAACAACACACACTGCACGAAAAACGATGCGCCGATAACGACAAACCGCGGCGCTTCCGCCGCACATGCCTACCTCGAGCGGCGGAAGGGCGGCGGTTTGATGGAATTAGGGTATCGTTTTTCTTGGGTGTATTCAGAAAACCCTGAGACGATTTTACAAGTATAAATATTTTCATTTTGAGCAGAAAAAAATTTTAACAGAAACTAGGGTTTTGCAAGTTTGGTTTTTCGATTTTCCGGTTTCGAAACTTCGTTACACTTAACTACTTAGCTAGTTTAGGTTTAGTTAGGCTCTGATACCACTGTAAGTCCGTGTTGCCCACCCCGGTGCTTACGGGGAGGCGGAAAACATAATAAAAAACGGATTTTTAATGACTTAGGCAACATGGACTTTGCTTGTGAGGATCTTTGCTAAACGAAAACTAGCTAAAGTAAACTAACAACTAACTAAGTTGTAGAAAGGTTATACCTTTGGTCTTTAGTCCTTCTCTCCTTGCTCGTCGGAATGGTAGAAAGGCCTCACCTTGCTTGTCTTCTTCCGTCAAAGAAAGATCCACTTGAAAGCCACCACCTTTAGCTTCAACTCCAATCTAGGAGTAACTAGAGTGCAAGAAATGCTAAGACTTGAACCCTAGAAGAGAGTAGAGAGGATCAAGTGAAGGTTTTTCTCAAGCTTTTTGTTTCTCAACACATGAGAGGGAGAGAGCTTGAGGGAGAGGATGAACAAGAGAGAGAAATGATATCAGAGAGTGAGAAAATAATAGAGCTCTTCTCACTAATATGTGTGAATTAATTTAATTGAATAATTAGCTAGATAATTATCATGGTAAATCATGACATGACCATTATCATTTCAAATTGCAAAGATCAAAAAGCATCTTCCAAAAGAAATTATGATGGTCAAAGTGTCAACCTTGGTCAACAAGTCAAAGAAGTCAAAAGGTCAACAACCACAACCATGGATAATTATCAAACTAATTACTAATTAACAATAACACACACATAAATATTAGGGTTAATAAAATGACAATAGCCATTAACCCTAATCAAGGTCCTCTCCCTCAATCTCAAGCAACTGTGCATACGCACCCGCATTCGTGATCCGAGGAACACGAACACAATGAGAAAAACCAATCTCAAAACATATACTAGGATCCGGCTTAAACCAAAGCCCGCTAGTATAAACTGTCCGGACAGCAAACGTGCACAAGTGCGCGAATGTGAACGAACCCTGTCGCAAAACCATGCGACCTCTACTCATTTTGCCTAAAGGCGAATAGCTCTCTGTGTGGGACTCTAAAGACTCGACACTACGCTGGCAGTGGGTTTAACCACAGACCGCAAGCGGCACTAGCTGTACGTAACGGTCCCCAGGTAGATGTCGATAAGAAGACTGACGAGGTGAACCCCATCTGCACTCCTACTGAGCCTGTATGTGACAATCTCCGTACAGTCCGGTCTGTTCGTCTGATACATCGCATGGCGGGCCTAGGAGGGCGGTGAACGTCAGTCCCCTAATAGCGGTACAAGTCGTGTCGGAGTGTAGCCCAGAACACCCTGAGATAACACTGGAAACCTACCAGTATATCTCGCTTGCCCTGGCCAGGGACTACTCGTATAATGGCTCTCCTAGACACAGCGCGATGTCAACCCCCAATACCGGGAGAGACGAATCCTGTCTAACCGTCACTGCCTCCAAGTGCTTCGGGACTGCATCCAAAAACTACCTGTTTGCACAGCTCCTTTGAGCCGTGGTAGGGTAGTAATCAAAGTGCAGTGGGAACACACTCGAGGCGAAGTGACAGTGTCAAGTCAGCGGACTAAGCTGTACTCATGTCACCTGGGAACTGATAACTGACGATAGGTATATTACCAACCAACAGTTCCCGACGAGTCCTGTCCAGTGTACTCGTAACCTAACGAGCACCCGCATACTATCCCAAGTACGACGTACTAACGGCTGTGGGACAGACCGTCTCCCACACTGGGATGAGAAGCGCATACGCTAGTCTACTCCGGAGTATCGATGCCCTGTCTCGATAGTCCAACGACCAGGGACCTGTATAAGGATGTGCTTATAGATTACCCAGCTCCCACGAGTGCGAGCGCCATCACAACGCTGGTAATCAAGCAAAGATCCTAAGGGCTCTACTAATATGTATACCAGCAATATGCTAAAAGAAACACATGCACATATTAAAGCAGAGACAAACCAAGTAGCATACTACCATTTCGAGCAAGATTGTATATACAACTGTGAATATCCCAAGCTTCCATTAAGTAATATACAAACTAGTATGATACAGTAATGGCCTCTAGGGCATATATACTAACAAGTCAGTGTAGAGAAGCTTATAAAAATCGTTTTTTGCACATTCCGCCTCCCCGCTAACCGCAGGGTACGCAACATCGACTTACAGTGGTATCAGAGACTAATAAACCTTAACTAGCTAGTTAGCAAGTAGTTAGAACTTCGATCGTCGGAAAAACCCAAAATCACAACTTCAAAAACCTGGCTTGCTGTTGTTTTTAAAATCTGATCAAAAGATAATTTCAGAGGCCATAAAAATACAAGCAAGGTTTTCTAAGATCACAGAAGAAAAACGAGATCGTAACTCGCTAAGACCACCGCGGAAGCGCGACGAAACAGTGCGTTTCGTCATGGTTCCGCGGCCGAGTCGAGGCCGAGTTGCACCGATTTTCTTTTGTGGGTCTATTTAGTGGAATTGTTATTTCTGGTATATTTGGTTTCTACCCAGTATTGTTTGTGTGCTGGTTTGTACATGGGGTAGACACGGAAAATATGTTTCGATCGAAATTCTAAAGTTCTTGGCTATCGGGTTTTCTGTGTTTGGATATATGTGTTCGTAAACCTCCGCTAATTGCTATACGTTGATTAGTTGGGGGTTGCACATATCTGTATTGTTGTGGGTATGGAATATTGGATCGTCGTGGATGAACAGCCCGAGGATGTGAGAAAAGAGTTTTCTTTCTTTCATTCATGTAAATTTGTAATTTGATGTAATATTATTTTGCAGGGCACATCCAGGTTGAGATTGTAGCCACCGTTGTATTATTTCATTTACTATTTTTGCTCCTAAGATAAACCCAAGATGGGATGCACAAACTACCGGGTTCTTGAAGTGCTGAGTGGCCTACTCATTTTATTGAGGGAGGTTGCTTCACTTCGAAAATTTGGCGGGTAGTTTACCGCACCCGTAGGGGTCTAGGGTGGGGTTTGGCTATTCATCACGACCATGGAATCCATCTTTCGTTATAGGCTTAAACGAAACGTGGAATTCCTAGTATATCCAATATATTCATCTGTGATCTGAAATGCCTATTATTGCGTGAGACGAATGGATATATGTGTGTGTGTGTGTGTGTGATATAATAGACATTGCTTATGTTTTGCACCAGCGCTAGTCCAGCCCCCGCTCTGTCGTTAGTTAAGTAACCTAACGGTGTATGACGAGACCCCGTGGCGAATGCGGATGGCATAAGCGTACGTTGCATTTTCGTTTCTTTTCTGCAATGATAGGATTAAATGATGGGACAGCATTAATTGATTAATGCAAAGAAAACAAACCAAAACTGAATCGTTGGAACAGTTTCAAAACCACTCGGTTTTCTTTAAAAAGCAAAATTTTAAATGCGGAGCCTAAACCACTCCTGTAAAGCTATCATGGTTCCTTCGATTATATCAAGTTCATTACGTTCACGATTTTGCCAAAACCATTCGTAGCCCTCCATCATTTCAGATGGGTATTCAGTATTATTCAAGCTATGTATTTTGACATTCGTCAAGGCATAATGATTGGTAGCTGCTGGGTATTCATCTGTAGCATAGATAGATGTGTTGTTTTGGGACAGTCGTACTACTATTTTAGCCTTCGTCAAGGGTATGTATGGGTGGGTTCAAATTAACCTAGACAATAACGGGTAGAACTTGACTTGCGACTTATGATATGTTGGCCTTCATCAAGGTCATAAGAGCTTGGGGCAAAAATCCACATCGGGAGTTTCTAAGGAAATTGAAACTTACTAGTGTTGCATACCATTTGGAGTGTGATGATTTTGGTAGGATTCCTTCAAGGTTGTCACACGATGATATTTAGATCCCGATCCTACTGTGAGTATCTGCTACTCCTCGGGAGATTTTTTCACTAAACAATCAATGCTATAAACCAAGTAGGTGTCTAGAACGGTGTTAGCGGGGCTATTCCTCCAGGGAAAAGAGGTTATGTAATTAAGGAACTTCGCGAAAGTGTTGGAAACCCTCCCTCGAAGTACCAACACCAGCCTGGCCGAAAGGTTAAGCAAGAATTGTAGGGTGAGATTAATCCTGACTAATTCTTCTTTTATGCTTTGAGGAAGGATTAGATATACAGTGGGAGCCATCCTATTTAGATAAACTAATAACCAATCTAAACTTGCAAGAGTATCATACTGAGTGTTTCACCCTCTCTCTCTCTCTCTCTTGACTGTAACGACGAAAATGACTGGGCTTAAGTTACTGCTAGATAATAACATATTGACTGAGTCAAACTATAAAGATTGGCTAAGGAATGTCCAGATGACAATAACCTATGACAAGCTGGGCTACCTCCTTACTACCAAAGCCCCCACCGTCCCAGGTCCAGATTCCACCATCGCAGATGTTGATATCCGTAAGACATGGGAAAAAGACAGTGCGAGAACCAAGTGTCTCGTGTTAGCCTTAATGGATTATTAACACCAGAGGCAGCACGAGAAGATGGACTTAGCTTCCATCTTCCTCCATACCAAAGATTTATATGGAAAGTAATCTCGTATCGCAAGATATGAGACCTCGAAGGAATTGTTTCAGGCGAGGTTGGCTGTCGAGTCATCTGTAGGGGACCACGTCCTTAAGATGATCAGCTACATTGAGAAGCTCATGTACCTGGGGACCACGTTAGAGAATGAGTTATATACTGACTTGATTATCCAGTCGCTCCCCTCCACCTATTCCTAGTTTATCTTGAATTTCAACATTCAAGGGAAGGAAGTTTCACTTCCAGACTCAGAGTACACCCTGCAGGAATCCAAGGAGACACCTGCTCTGTTCATTGGAGAGTCTTCCTCTTCTAAATCCAAGGCGAAAGCCAAGGGAGAGAAGAAGAAGGCCTCCACCAAGCTGAAAGGCGGTGTCAGTAAGGTAGAAAAAAAAGAACAGGGCAAAAGTTTCGGGGCTAACAGTAGGAAAGAAGGAATGTTTCTATTGTCATGGGATAGACCATTGTTAGAAGGATTGCAGGGCTTGGAAAGCCAGAAATTAGGATTCAAAGCACGTTGTGGCTTCGGCTTCGGGTGTTTTTATGATTGAAAACTGTCTGTCAATTAATTCTACTTCCTGGGTACTAGATACCAAATCAGGATCTCATATCTGTAATTCATTATAGGCTCTAAGAAACCGTAGAGTTATTAAGACAGGTGATATGACTCTTAGGATTGCTAACGGAATGGGCGTGGACGCTGTATCCATAGGGGAATATCACCTGGGATTGACAAGTGGACAGATTTTGATTTTGCGTAACCGTTTGTGTGTACCTAGTTTGGCTTGTAATATCATTTCTATATCAAAACTTTCTAAAGAAGGTTATGATTTTACATTTGTAAGCGATGTGGTCCACATCCACCTTAATCAAGCATTGATTAGGTCAGGTACACTAGATAATGGTATATACGTATTAAATCAAGCTTAGGTTTTCAACGTTCAGAACACACTTAAAAGAAAGTCTCCAGAATTAAATCAAGCTTTCTTACGGAATTGTAGACTGGGTCACATCAATGAAACACGGTTAATGAAGTTACATAAAGAGAGATATTTGGATCTGTTCGAATATCAGTCTTATGCAACTTATCAATCATGTCTCAAAGGAAAGATGACAAAGACTCCGTTCACTGGACACGGAGTAAGAGCGAGCGAGCTCTTGGGACTCATACACAGCGACGTGTGTGGTCCAATGTCTATACATGTAAGAAGTGGTTATTCCTACTTCATTACTTTACGGATGATTTCTCAAGGTATGGACATGTATTCTTGATGAACATAAATTCGAGGCCTTTGAGAAATTCCGGGAATATAAGAATGAAGTGGAAAAACAAACAGGTAAAAGTATAAAGACACTTAAATATGATCGAGGTGGTGAATACTTAAGTGCCGAGTTTCTGGATTACTTCAAAGAAAATAGAATTCTCTCTCAGCTTACTCCTCTATACACACCTCAACACAACGGTGTATCGGAAAGGCGGAACAGAACCTTATTGGATATGGTACGTTCCATGATGAGTAACGCTGAGTTACCGCAATCTTTCTGGGGTTATACACTAGAATCAGCTGCATATCTTTTGAACAAGATTCCTACCAAGACTGTGCCTACCACACCATATCAGATGTGGAGTAGAAAGAAACCCTATCTTAAGTATCTGAAAATATGGGGATGTCCAGCTTTTATAAAAAAGCAGCATGCGAACAAGCTCGAGGCACGCTCAGTACTGTGTAAGTTTGTGGGATACCCAAAGAACTCCAGGGGGTATCTTTTCTATTACGTAGAGAAACAAAAGGTTTTTGTTTCTCATCATGCCCACTTTTTGGAAAATCAATTTTTAGAAAAAGAAATAAGTGGGAGCGCATTAGAACGAGAAAAAATTCCAGAACCACAAGCTATTACTGAAAGCATGGTGGAACCAAAAGTTTCTAAAGAACTGGACATCCCCGCACCACTCTGCAGGACTAGTAGGCAGTCTCATCCGCCCGAGAAATACTACGGTTTTCTCATAGACGAGGATCAAGAGGATTTCATCATCGACAATGATGAGCCAACTAGCTTCCAGCAATCCATTTAGAGCAGAGGCTCGGTAAAATGGCTAGATACAATGCGGACCGAAATGGAGTCCATGTACACCAACAAAGTATGGATTTTGAACATTGCTCCAGAAGGGGTAAAACCCGTAGGCTGCAAATGGATCTTCAAAAAGAAGATTGGTGTAGATGCACAGGTTGAAACCTATAAGGCTAGACTTGTTGCAAAAGGTTTTCATCAAAGACTGATTTGGACTATGATGAAACATTTTCTCCAGTAGCTATGCTCAAATCCATTCGGATCCTTCTTGCCATTGATGTCTTCCACGATTATGAAATTTGGCAGATGGACATAAAGACCGCTTTTCTGAATGGAATTTGGAAGAGTGTGTTTATATAAATCAGCTAGAGGGTTTCATACATAGTGGGAGCAGTGGAAGAGTGTGCAAGTTGCTTAAGTCCATTTATGGATTAAAGAAGGCATCGCGGAGTTGGAACATCTGTTTTGATGAGATGGTCAAAGAATTCTACTTTATCAAAAATCAAGATGAACCATGCATTTATAGTAAGATTGTAGCGAGAACTGTGGTGTTCCTCGTCTTGTACGTGGATGACATTCTCTTGATAGGAAATGGCATTCCTATGCTATAATCAGTCAAAGGATTCTTGTCACAGATTCTCCATGAAAGATCTGGGTGATGCTTCCTATATTCTGGTGATCTAGATCTATCGTGATAGATCTAAGGGGATGTTGGGACTTTCACAGTCAAGGCACATCAACACCATACTAAAAGGATTTAGTATGGAAGATTCAAACCGCGGTAATCTACCGGCTTGTCACGGAATCACCCTCTCCAAAGAGATGTCTTCCAAGACTGATTTGGAAAGGGATCGCATATCTATTATACCCTACGCTTCTGCGGTAGGCTCTATAATGTATGCGATGTTGTGTATCAAATCAAATGTAGCTTACGCACTGAGCGTTGTAAGCAGGTATCAGTCAAACCAAGGGAAGAAGCTCTGGATAGAAATGAAGAACATTCTCAAGTACCAGAGAAGGACTAAGGAGATGTTCTTGGTGTACAGCGGAAAAGACCACCAGATCGAGACCTTTGCTGACTCCAACTTCTACAGTGACAAGGATGACTCCAAGTCTATGTCAGGTTATTTCTTTACCCTCAATGGAGGGGCAGTCTTTTAGAAGAGCTCCAAGCAGGACACCGTTGCTGACTCGATGATAGAAGTGGAGTATATTGCTGCATGTGATGCCGCGAAAGAAGCTGTCTTGATGAGGAAGTTCATAACAAAACTTCAGGTGGTTCCGTCCATTGTTGATCCAATACTATTGTATTGTGACAACAACGGCGCTATAGCTTTAGCGAAGGAACCCAGGTCCCATCAGAAGTCCAGACACATCTTGAGGAGGTACCACCTGATCAGGGAGATCGTTGATCGCCAGGAGATTGAGGTGTGGAGACTAGATACGAAGAACAACACTGCAGATCCACTCACAAAGGCCATCTCTCAGACGCAGTTCGAGAGGCTAATCGTGATGATAGGTCTACGATATGCCAATGCATGGTCTTAGTGCAAGTGGGAGATTGTTAGTGATATATGCCCTAGAGGTCATTATTGTATAGTACTAGTTTGTATATTACATTTTGGAAGCTTAGGATATACACGGATACAATAACAGTCTTGCTCAATATGGTAGTATGCTACTTGGTTTGATTCTATCTTAATATGTGTATATGTTTCTTTTAACGTATCACTGATACATATTGATAGAGCTCTTAGGATCTTTGCTTGACTACCAGCATTGTGATGGCAGTCACGCTAGTAGGGGCTGGGTAGTCTATAAGCACATCCTTATACATATCCCTAGTCGTAGGATTATCGAGACGGGGTATCGATACTCCAGAGTAGACTAGTGTATACACTTCTCATCCCATCAGGGGAGATGGTCTGTCCCACAGCCATTAGTACTCCATACTGGAGATAGTATGCAGGTGCTCATTGGGTTATGAGTTACACTGGACAGGACTCGTGGGAAATTGCTGGTTGGTATTATACCCATCGTTAGGTAGCAATTTCCAGATGATATGAGTACAGCTTAGTCCGTTGACTTGACATCGCTACTTCATCTCAAGTGTGTTCCCACTGTTCTTAGATTACTATCCTACCACGGCTCAAAGGAGTCGTGCAAACAGGTAGTAGTTAGGTGCAGTCCCGAAGCACTTGGAGGCAGCAATAGTTAGATAGGATTCGTCTCTCCCAGTTTGGGGGTTGATATCGCGCTGTGTTCAGAAAGCCATTACACAAAATCCCTGGCCAGGGCAAGCGAGATTTACTGGTAGGTACTCCAGTAGTTTCTCATGGTGTTTTGGGCTCTGCTTTGGCATGAATTATTACGCTATTAGGGGTCTGATGGTTACCGCCTCCTAGGCCCGATATACGATACTCTTAGACGAACAGACCGGACTATACGGAGATTGTCACAGATAGGCTCAATAAGAGTTCAGATGAGTTTTCTCATCGGCCTTCTTATCGACAGATATCTGGGTAGCCGTTACATGCAGCTAGTACCGCTGACGTGCTTGTAGTTAAACCCACTGCTAGCGTACTGTCGAGTCTTTAGAGCCCCACACAGAGGGTTTCCTTGCTTCGGGCGAAACGATGTAGAGGCCGTATGGTTTTACGGCAGGGTTTCGATCACATATGTGTACTTGTACACAGATGATGTTCGGGCGGATAATACTAGTGGGTTTTGGTTTAAGCCAAATCCTAGTATTAAACTCTTAGATTATTTTCATCTGTTTGTATTCATATTTTTCGGAATACGGATACAGGTATGTATATACGGTGAGGGGTATTCTTGTAATTGTGCAAGAGTGCTTCTAGAAGAAGACACCTCATTTGTGGTTTTATCCATTTTCTTAAATGGTTAATGAGGTGGAGGTATGAGGTGTTCTTTGCATTTAATGAAGCATGGCTACTTGGTGACTCATGGGGTGACTCATGTTTTAGTGACTATTGAAGCATGCTTGATTCATTGGTTTGAATTATTGGTATGTTTCATTATTCACAACACTTAGCCATTCTCATCACAATGCTCACTACTACACTCTCAACCCTAAAAGTCTCATGTGTTGAGAAACCTAGGGTATTTTGAGGCAAATCAATCCATCATCACTCTCTACATCTTCTAGACTATCTAGTTTAGCGAACTAGATACCCTAGTTATCTCGTTTTAGAGGTTGGAGCTCGAACTATAGACTCTCAGGTGGATCGTCTTTGACTTGAGGAGGCCGACCTTGCAAGCTCGATCTGATCTTCGAGGAGCCAAGGAGAGGAGGACAAGAAGACCCGAAGGACTAGTACACGGAGGTATAGCACTCTTACTTAGTAGCTAAATCTTCAAGTAGTTAGTTAGTTAAGGTTCAAGTAAAGATCCTGGAGTTTAGTCGGTGTAGCGAAACTTGTAAAAATCGTTTTTTGCACATTCCACCTCCCCGCGAACCTGCAGGGTGCGGGACATCGACTTACAAAGATATCATATCATATCATATCCATAAGTTAATTGGTTGGAAAATTATCTCAAATAAGACAAATGCTACTAATAATTTGATTTGAGATATTGTGCAAGTTTAAAATAACAAATCAGTTCACGACTGTAAAGAGAATTGAGGAGATCAAATCGAATCGAATTAGCAAACCAAATCTGCCGAATGTTAGGAGCAAATTGAAAAATCTCGCAACTGCAGAGAGAAAGAGATTTTTCAAAATATTTTTATCAGAAAAATCTCCTAACATCACGAGAAGAAAACACAAGAAATCTGGGGGCGAGATCACACCAAAGGGCGGCGGAACCGCGGTGGAATAAGGTATATGGTGGTGGTTCTACAGTCAAATAAAGACCATTGGATATGAATTTTCAGGGGCATGATCGTTTTTTCACATACTTCAAAATGACGTCTAGGGTTTCATATTTCAGAGCCTATATAAAGGACCGAGAGCAATTAGGGTCATTATCTATCCACCGATCTCTCGATTGAGCAATCTAGATCTATCGACCAAATTAGGGTTTGTAGTTTAGTTTTTCAACAATCAAATTCTGCAATGCAAAAAGTTTCAATAAAAGGTAGTTTTTTTAATCTTGTCTCATTACCTTCCGTATTTATTTTCTGTTGGATATAGTGCCCTCAAAGTCAATTATTGGATCGCAAGCACATGATTGCAATGATTGAGGGAGGACCTATGCTGGTAGGACAGTCTTACTCAAGATGATAGTATGCTATCTGGTTTATCTTTATCATCGTGTACAGCTTTAGGTGACCTTACAGATCACTATTACACATTGATAGAGCCCTTAGGATTCTTGCTTGACTACCAGCAGTATGATGGCGATCATATACGTGAGAGTTGGGTAGTCTATAAGTACATCCTTAAAATGGTCCCTAGTCGTGGGAGTTTCAAGACTGGGTATCGATACTCCATTAGTAAACTAGTGTATACAATCGAGACCCCGACGAGGGGCAGTGGCTGGTCTCACAAGCCATTGGTGTCAGTTGGTTCACCTAAGACGTATACATGTGCTCATTGGGTTATGAGTACACCGGACATGACTCGCCGGGAACATGCTAGTTGGTATTATACCTGACGTCAGATAGCAGTTTCCTGGTGACATGTGTACAGGTTAGTTCATTGACCTGAGATCGTCATTTGTCTCGTGTGAGTTCCCACTGTGCTTTGATTACTATCCTACCATGGCTCAAAGGAGTCGTGCAAACAGGTTTTAGTTGGGTACAGTCCCGAGCCACATGGAGGCAATGAGCGGATCGGCAGGGGTTTCGTCTTTCCCGGTTTTGGGGGTGAGATCGCACTGTGTCTAGGAGAGCCATTACACGAAGTCTTTGGCCAAGGCACGAGATTTACTGGTAGGTATTCCAGTAGTATCTCAGGGTGTTCTGGGCTATACTCCAACACGACTTGTACCGCTTTTGGGGGTCTGACTTTTACCAACCCCCTAGGCCCGACATGCGATACTCATAGACGAACGGACCGGACTGTATGGATATTGTCACTGTCAGGCTCAGTAGGGTGTCAGGATGAGTTCGCTCATCGACCTCTCTTTTGGTCAATACCTGGTAGCCCGTTACGTACAGCTAGTACCAATGACGTGCTAGTGGTTAAATTCACAGCCAAAGTATTGACGAGTCTTTAGAGTCCCCCACAGACAGTTTCTCAAGTTTCGGGCGAAACGTTGTAGAGGCCGTATGGTATTATGGCAGGGTTCGATCATATACGTGCAATCGTGCACGGATCATGATCGGACTGATCATACTAGTGGGCTTTGGTTTAAGCTGGATCCTAGTATTAGATTTGTTGGATTACTTTAGTCTCATTGCATTCGCATTCAGTTGGAATGCGGATGCAGGTATGTATATACAGGTGAGGGGTATCCTTGTGATCCGTCACGAGTTTATTTTAGATGTTGCCGTATCTTTTTGTTGGACTAAACATTTGGATTAATGTTTGGATGGTGGAAATTGTGAGTGGAAGTGATGATTTAGTGTATTAAATGAGACATGTGCTTCATTGGTGACTCATGGTCTCTTTTCTTGTGCTATGTCAATTTATTTGATTGATTGTTGTGTTGAAATAAGAGGTAAAGAGAGAGGGCAGCCATATGAGTGGGGCTTGCTCTTGGGATTTCTTCTTGCTCTCATTTTTCTCATTGCAACACAATGACACAAAAGCCTATTCTCTTTTCTTTCTTCTTCTTGCTCACAAGTTCCACCATTGGCATCATCTTCTACCTCCACTCTAACCATCTCATGTGTTGAGAATCCTAGAGTGTCAAGAGACAAAGTTATCACACACATTCTCTACTTCACCTTGGACACGTCGGCTAGCAAACTTCATGTCCGAGTTGCTTCGGATGAAGCGGGAGCCCATAAAAAGACTCATTGATGTGGTGCCCTTCCGACGAGGAGACCGGAGATCGGAGATGCCGCAAGGAGCTTGGGATGGTGGCCAAGACCGAAGGACACGAATCGATCAGTATAGCCACTCTCACTTCTTAGTAGTTAGCTAGTTTAGCGTTAATGGTTCGATCCTGGTGAAAGACCACGATAGCGCCGGTTTTCTAAAAAGTTTTTGTTTCCGCATTTGGCCTCGGATAGAAGGCCGGGACGCTACCGTAGACTTACATTTTCTGCATTTACTTTCCGCATTTTTATTTTTTATTATTTCTTATGAGTTCATTAATCTTCTATCTTTTCTCGTTTACTTCGTTTTTCCTAATGAGCGAGTAAATTCTCGCTTGTTAGGGTTTGTAGGATAGGATAGTATAATGGATAAAAAAAAATGTCTTAACTTCTTTTTAAGTTTTAATTTTTATAAACTTTAGTAAAGAGAGTCTTAACCCTCTTATTCGGGCATACTATCAATTTATAATAGTTACGACCACGATTAGAGATTCATTAATACTTGCTTTGTTGAGGGCTTGAGATAAATAGGGGTCAATTAAAGGACAGGGGTCAGTAAAGCGAAACCCTAATCCCTCCAAGAACCCTAATCCACATTCATCGCTATTTCTCTAGTATTAAATAATTAAAAAATAAAAGAATTATTTTTAAAACTCCATCCATTAACTACTCAATCCGATAAACCCTACAAACCCTTCTCTTATAAAATTTTCAAATCTCTTTAGTATAAAACGATAAAATCCCACCTTTCTTATTAACCCATCTAAAATAAGAAAAACGGTTCACCATTTCCCTGTGGACGACCCGTACTCACTATCGGTTAGCTATTGCGGCACCGTTATTGATTGTGGTATTTAGGACACATAAAAACTCAATTTTTCATATCAATCACAAATCTTAACTCCCGTATGAAGCGGCATCACTTCTAAGCTCATATAGGTGAACGTTTACAATGTGTTTTCGTTACTAGAACACACTACATAAAGTATTAGACTTCATTAAAAGCATAAAGCTCATCCTCTTGAAAACATAACATATGATATTGACTTCCTTTTAGAAGCTATATTTGTGTCAATATCAAACAATCACATTCAGTGACTTGTTATTATCCATTTAAACCTTTTGACTAGTCATTTCCAAGTAAGAGGTCGGGTTACCATCACTAGTGATTTTATACAAAAGGTTTAAGCCCTATTTCCTTAGATGTTAATACTACATCTCTCGTCAGAGGTTTTGTAAAAGGATCGACCAGGTTCTTACTTGACCTTACATAGACAATTGTTATAACACATTCTTCTATCAATTGTCTCAAATACTCATGTCTCGAAATTATATTTCTGGACTTACCATTATATATTCTATTATAAGCCAACGACAATGTGGCTTGACTATCACAATTGATAGATATGGGAGGCATAGGATTAGGCCACAACCTTATATCCAATAACAAGTTTCTTATCCATTCAGCCTCCTTCGCATTTGTGGCTAGAGCAATGAACTCAGACTCCATACGTGTGATATACACGTCTGTTTCTTGCTAGCCCAAGAAACGGCCCCTCCTCCCAAAATAAATACCCATCCGGAAATTGACTTGTTGTCTCCTACACTAGTTATCCAACTTGCTTCGATGTATCCATCTAATACAGCCGGATAATCATATTGTAGAACAATCCCAAATTTTTGTTTTTCTTTAGAAATCCAAAAACTCTTGTTATGCATTTCCAATGTTCTACAATTGGATTGCTAGTGTATCTGTTGAGCTTACACACTTCAAAAGCAATGTCTGGCCCAGTGCAATGCATAGAGTACATTAGAGAACTAATTGCACAATAGCATACTCAAGTTGTGCTACAGCTCTTCCAGAATCAGCAACCAATTTAATACTGGGGTCATAGGGAGTGCTAACTTCTTTGAAGCAAAGATGATTGAATTTATCAACATCTTCTCTATATAGTGTGACTGGCTTAAAAAGTAACCCACACTATTCTTCTTAACTTTGATACCTAATATAGTATTCACTTCACTCAAATCTTTCATTTTAAACATAGAAGACAAATACTCTTTTGTATCAGCGACACCAAGCATGTTAGTACCAAAAATTAACAAATCATCTACATATAAACAAATAAGTACTCCATAATCATTAGTAAATTTATAATAAATGCACTTGTCAACACTATTATGCCTGCAACCATAAGATAATATTACTGAATCAAATTTCTCATGACTTAACTAGTTTACAAACCTTTTGTTCATTTCCCGGGAGAAAGAATCCCTCAGGCTGTTCTATATAAACCTCTTCATTCAAGTCCTCATTCAAGAATACGGTCTTAACATCCATTTGATAAACGTATAGATGATATATCGAAGCTAATTCCATGAGAATTCTAATAGACTCTATGCGTGCTACAGGTGCATACGTGTCAAAATAATCAATCACTTCTTTTTGTCTAAATCCTTTGGCTA
Organism: Agapanthus africanus; assembly: GCA_030015575.1. Lineage (NCBI taxonomy): Eukaryota > Viridiplantae > Streptophyta > Magnoliopsida > Asparagales > Amaryllidaceae > Agapanthus > Agapanthus africanus. Next base: position 858,328,539 of record CM057339.1, read on the forward strand.
CTAGTCTAGCTTTGAATGCTTGAATACTGCTATCAGTATTGTATTTCCTTCTAAATACCCACTTACACCCAATTGGTTTTAAACCTTTGGGTAGTTCTACTAAAACCCAGGGACTCTTACCCATAATAGAATCCATCTCATCATTGATGGCTTCTTTGCAAAATGCTACATCTCTCAAAGACAAAGCCTCTTGGAAAGTCTTGGGGTCATTTTCTTCATTAAAGACATATTGATATGTGTTAATGATATTATTGTCTCTGTCTACTTCTACTAGAAAGATAATAGATTGTGAAGAAATAAAATCAGCAGGTATATGTTTTTCTTTTCTAGCTCTAGTACTCCTTGGTTCTTGAATCTCTATAAGAACATTAGTATTCTTAACTATTGATTCTGAACCATTTGAAGTACTAGTAGGTATTAGAGAAGTGTCATCAACTATAATAAAGTCAGCAGAATATTTATTCTCAAAGAACTCAACATCTCTAGATTCAATAATAATATTATTATCTAAATCAAGTAATCTATATGCTTTGCTATTCTCAGCATAGCCAACAAAAAGCTCTTAATAGTCATAGGTCCAAGTTTTGTCCTTTAAGGATCAGGGACCCCCTACACTTTGAAATACAATAGATTAGGTTTTTTGCCTTTCCACAATTCATGTAACGACACTAATTTTACCGTACGAAAATTTTTAAAGTTAATGTACAGAATGGCGTTTGCAAGCCTGAGTATACTTTAACAGTTGTTTTTGTTTAAAAATAAAAAGAAACCACTTGTAGCTCATTGGTAAAGCCTTGCACTACTGTGATATAGCCCATGTGTTCGAATCCCATCAGCCACATATATTTTTTCTGCATTTTTCTTTTAAACTTTTTGAAAGCCCAAAATTTTACACGTGCAATACACGTAAAAAATGAAAAGTCAGATAAAATAAACATGTGTAAAATATTGTGTACAGCGACTAGGACACGTAGCATCAATCCAACACCCCATCCCTTCAACTCGACCGGCGAGATCATGCTTTTGGCCGGCGACACCGGGCCCTCCGTAGGTGATGAGCCCCGTGTTTTGCCTACTAAACCCTTTGGCCTACCTTACTACCCTTGTTCTGTTTGATTTCTCTGCAAATTAACACAGACTTAATTTTCATCATAAATCCAATTTTTAATGCATTTTAATTCAATCTTTCAATTCAAAAACCATAATTCCACAATATAAATACAACCCCATACTCTAGCCCCTCTTCATTCTGAAACCTATTATCAAAATTCTCAAAAATTTCTAAGTCTAAGAAGAGTACAAATGGAGTTAGCCCAAGGTCAATTTCTGGCGAGAATTCAAGACGATTCCGGCGACCCCGCGACTACATGAAGGCTACCCTTCTCTTCATCTACCCTCCCTCATTCTTTTAGCAAGTAAATCACATCTCCCCTCTTCTCTTTCTACCATAAAAATTCTTCTTTTCAAAACTTGTCGGTAATTGGAGTTATACCGACATTCGATTTTATAATCTTTAAAAGTATAATTTTCTTAAGAATCACTCATCCATATCACTATACCTTACTTATTAATCATGAAACAAATAATTAGAACAATTTTCATCTTAAAATATCATGTTATGTAACTTTAAATTGCGTTTTTCGTTTAGATACCACAAACTTTACATATGACATTTTTATTATTTTGCTTAATATTATCTTTAGAAAACTTTATGAGATAATGACCTACCTCTCACATACACACATATTGACATAGTACGATTCTCTTGAGATATAACTTTTATGGCAAATACGACTTTTCATCAAAATACCTTGAACTATAAAACCCCGTTTTCTTTTAAATAGTATTATCAAATTCTTTGCAATTATGCCTCTACAACCCATTTTTGGGAACCCGCTATTGGATAGTACGGATTATCGCACATCCTCGGGACTAGTAGAGCGAGATGCAGAGCTCCTCACGGAGCATATGATCTCGAAAGAATTTTAATACAATTTTTAAGAAAAACGAGATTTTCTACTTAATAAATAAAATTAATTTTTAATAATTATATAAATATTAACAAACCATATATTTTTAATATATAATAAAATTCCGTGTTTTCTAGAAAATAAAAGAATGACAGGTTTCATTAAAATACCATCAAGTATCAATACAAGACAAGTTACACTAAAATACCTTGAACTATTCAAGCTAAATTAATTTTCACTAATATACCTCACTATTTAAAATTCACATCCATGGAAACCCTAAATAACATAAATAATTGCTCGAGATTTAGTTTGAAAGTATATAAAAAAATTTTCATAAAACCCCCTCGAGATATATAAAATTACATTAATGACCCTAGTAAATGAAGGTTTAAGCGGGACTAATTCCCTTGAGTCTCACGGAGCCGGAGAAAGTGGGTGCTTGCCTATTTAAAGTAGAAAAATAAAATGGAGTTATTAATGGTAATTGTCCTGGAAAAATACACAAATCCTGCCATCCATGTGCAGAAGTTACCGATAACTCCTAAACCTAATTCAGGATCCAAATTCTGTTTAAAGTGTCTGACTCAAGTCTGAGTCCAAGTATTAATCTGAATCCAATCCAAACATGAATCTAATTCAACGTGAATCCAATATACCAAATATGAACCAGAATACCAGAACAATACCAAACATGCAAATATGACTTGACTTGACTTGACCGAACCATGGCTATATCTTAACTCCATTACATGACTACTTGATACATCCTGAAACTGTTTACATGAACAACTTATACCATGGTTGTTCCCCGCCAAACACAGAGACGCGACCGCGCAGGTTCGTCTTGCCTGAAATTCGGGGCAGATGCTAATTGGTGCTATCCGTCCACCTCTCCGAAGATGCCAAGTTGATTTATGGCACCATGTATCGAAGGTTTAAACGGATGCGGCCGATGTAGCAGATTTCGTCAGATTCCCCCTCGTTTGAGGGGGTTTTGATTGTGGGGACGCTCTCCCCTGCAGGCGCAAGCCCCTGCAGTTAATTACGCTATCGCATCGCGATAACAACTTTCTCCTTCTCCAGATGGTCACTTCGTGTCGTGGATGTTTGTTTTATTTGTGGTTGCCCGTGGATTGTATACGGGAGTCAATATGACCTCACCTGCAGGGCAAAAAGTTTTATTCTTTCATTTTTTTTAATTCTTTCCGCGATACTCTATCATTTCAGCTTTTTATATCGCGAAAATCGCGATTGCCCAATCATTTCGGCTATTTTTCGCGGTGCCCAATCATTTCGGCTATTTATTTCATTTACTCGCTGCTTTTTATTGTGAGTTGCCCAATCATTTCGGCTGTTTTTGTATGCATACATTTTTACTTGCTGATTTTTTTGCAAGTTGCCCCATCATTTCGGCTATTTTATATGCATTTTTGGCTCGCTGATTTTTTACCACGAGTATGGAACTTAGAATCTGGTGCCAATCTTAGCATCAGTATCGCTGCAACTGGAATATTGCCAGGAGCGAATCATCATTTGCCATGAAAGGACTTGGAATTTGATACCGACTTAGGCATCAGCATCGCTACAACTGGGATATTGCCAGAGCGAATCATCATTTGCTTCTGTCGATGTCGAACAAAGGTGACTAAGCAAACAGGGTTAGGATCCCGTCGACTAAGGCTTTTGACTTCATGAGCCGTAAGGGTCTCATGAAGGTCTTTCTCCCTACGAGTCGTGAGGATCTCGTAGGTGCTTTTTCTCCTTAGGAATCATGAGGATTCCTAAGTGTGTGTTCTCTTATAAGTCGTAAGGATCTTACAAGGGTGTTTTCTCCTTGCAAGTCGAGAGGACCTACAAGTGTTTGTTCACTGTGTGAGCATATCCCTAGTCACTGGTAGGACTCTGTTAGGGAAATATTCATTCATGCCCGTGGATTGTATACAAGGGTCAATATTGAACCACTTGTACGGCAGCATTGGAGGTTGTGATGGCTTAAGAACAAGTTTAGGTCCCTATAGCTTAAGACTTTTGAATCTTATGAGCCGTAAGGGTTTCATAAGAGGATTCTCCTTACGAGTCGTGAGGATCTCACAAGCGTAATTTCTCCCTAGGGATCGTGGGGATCTCTAAGTGTGTTGCTCCCTTGTGAGTCGTAAGGATCTCACGCAGGTGATCTCTCCTTACAGGGTCGAGAGGATCTTGCAAGTGTCTTTTAACGAGATTGCGCCCTTTCGGGTTTTCACAAAACTCGCCGGTAGTCCTGCTGTTTTTACTCACGGCGCCCTTTCAGATTTTCATCCGTGCCCATTTTACTTGTGGACATACCGTTTTTTTTTGTTTTTTTTTTGTTTTTTTTATTTTTTTATTTTTTACGAGTCTGCGCCCTTTCGGATTTTCACAAATATCGCCGGTAGTCCTGCTGTTTTTACTCACGGCGCCCTTTCGGTTTTTCATCCGTGCCCATTTTGCTTGTGGACATACCTTTTTTTTACCACGTCAGCCTTGGGATGCTGCGGTCCGTAATAGTTTATAGACGTCTCGGTCAGTTGCAAGTTTTAGGACATTGCGGTCCATTGTTAGTTTAGGGGCGTTTCGGTCCGCAGCCAGTTTTAGGACATAGTGGTCCATTGTTGCCGTATTTAAGGCGAATTTCTAGTTTACGGACTTTTCGGTCCATGGAGCTTTCCCTATGAATGAGCATGATGCCCCCGGCATATCCATCTTTTTCGGAGCATGTGGTTATGGCGGGCTCACCTTCCAGTTTTCGGACAGCGCGAACTTGCCCTGTTGGTATTGGTCTTCAACCCAGTTTTTGAAGACGTAGCAGTTTTCGATCGGATGGCCCAATACTCGGTGGTAAGGGCAGTAATTAGGATTGTTGACATCGTTTAGTTGTAGGGGGTGTTTCGGCTCCGGTAGAGTGATAAGCCTGTTGCACACTGCTAGTTCGAACAGTCTCCTTGTTTCATCCCGGGAAAATGAGTAAGAACGTTTCAACTTCTCATCGAGGGGTTGCCGCTTGTTTCTTTGGTGAACAACCGGTCTCGAGCCACTCGATTTTTGTTGAGCGTTGGCGACGAAGGCCGTTTTTCCTTTCCCCTTATCCTTTTTGTTCGATCCCTTGTTTGCGCGTCCGAGATTCTTTCCGGGTAGCGTGCGATTGCGCGGCTAAATGTTCTCGCAACTCCTCAGTTCTTTCGTTTCAGAGATGGATTCCTTGAAGAGAGGGTCGAGGGATATTTCTTCATCGGAGTCGCTCCCGAAGGTGAGAACTCGCGATCCCCCGGGATCAACCCTATGACAACTGCCAGCAATTCTTTTACGTTCATCTGTTGCATTTTTCCGCTGTCTACGAGCTTCACGCTTTATCCTTTTAAAGTGTTGCCTGTGAGCGACATACCCTTGCCACCAACACTTAAAGGAGTTGTGATTGAATACGATTTCGGATTGTGTAGTTTGAGAAATGTGTAGAAATCACAACCAAAAATTATTTGACCGCAATCAATAACGGTGTCGAATGTAGCACGTTAGTAAGTGCGGATCGTCCACAGGGAAAGTGTAATCGTTCATGTTTCGATTTAGATGAGTTGAAACTTTAAAGAAAAGAAAACAAACAATTCATGATTTGTAAATTGAAGTTCAAGAATTAGGAAAATCTAGTCTAAGTCAAGAAACGATAAAATCAAGAATTGAGAATTTTTGATGATTTCCAAATCAAATATCAAGAATCGAAGTGTGGCTCGTAGGAGTAGATCGGATCTATAGATGTGATGAGATCTAATGATTTCATATTCTTATCCATTAACGAATTGATACTAGATAGATGACGATTTATCGAGGTTAAGGATCTTGCGAAGAAGCTAGGGTTTCCTCATCTTATTCTTTGTCCTTTCGATAAATCTCATTCACAAACTAGCTTCAAGTAAATCAAATAATTGATCGTTGATCTCTACTTTCGAGCGAACACAATCAAGAAAGTATCGTCTCGAAACTAGGTCATCGATCATTCGATTTACAAGAATTTACAAACGTTATAGGATTTAAGAATTGTAAAAGAATCTAAATGATCATCATTCTATTGATCGTCTCGACTCCTTTACGAGCGGAGTTTTACTCAAACATCACAACAAGAACCTCAATCACAAATTGAGATCGAATCATGATGCAAAAATTTAAAGAAAGCAAGATTAAAGAATTTCACCTTTTATTTATCAACAATTCCGTTACAATTCGCTCAAGAACTACAAGAGGAAGAACTCGATCGTCGATTTGGCTTCGCTCGTCTCCTTGAGTCGCGGATCGGCTTGGATCACTTGCTCGATTAAAGATCGGCTCCGCTCATAAAAGGTTGAATGCTTCTCGCTTGATTTGGTACTCGGGATCTTGAATTTGGTTTTGGAATTTGAATTAGGGTTTACAAGTTGTGTCACTCAACTTATATGAAGAATTGGTGTAAGAATGAACAACCCAAAACCCTAGATCTAGGTTTCCTTTTATAAGCCACTCAACCTTAGATCTAGAATTCAAATTTCAAATTTCCCTCCAAAATGAACCACTTTTCCCTCCAAAATGAACTACCTCATTTGAATTTGAATTTTCCCTCCAAAATGAACTACCTCATTTGAATTTGAATTTTCCCTCCAAAATGAACTACCTCATTTAAATTTTCCCTCCAAAATGAACTACCTCATTTGAATTTTCCCTCCAAAATGAGGTTGTTAGAAAGAATCTTCTAGAAGAAGTTTGTTGGAGGGAATATTCTAGAATGAGGTTGTTACGAGGAGGCTTCTAGAAGAAGGTTGTTATAAGGAGGCTTCTAGAAGAAGGTTGTTATAAGAAGGCTTCTAGAAGAAGTTTGTTGGAGAGAATATTCTAGAATGAGGAATATTCTTGGGTAAGGTTATTAGGCCGAGCCTTCTGGATGAAGCCACGTGGTCATTCTGGAGTCTTCTGGAAGCTGAGCCGTTAAAGGGAGGCACGTGAGGAAATTCGAAGCGCTGACGTCACTATACAGCCGCGGATCCGCGGCGGGAATGGCCTTTGGCCGCGGATCCGCGGCGCAATGGAGGCCTCTGTGTATGAACTTTCTGGAATATTCTTATACTGACTTCTTGGCACTTTTGTTATATGTGGAATCCTATTTTGCTTTCTTGATTTCTGCCGGATCTCAAGTCTTGGACTTGGCGTATTTTTCTCAGCACTTTTAACAGTTTTGGCTTTTCTCCTGCAATTTCCTGCACAGATTCTCGAGACAAGTGTTGCGCTACACAAAGATGATGCGATGCCATGATAAACACTCAATTTCTCTCAGAAATGTCGGTTTTAATATATAACACAAGTTATTTGGTATTTTACATTCAGTTTGCTAATATGTGCTATATTAATACCGAACACCTCTAGATGAGTGCAAATGGTAGGGAAATTGTCGTGTTAAAAAATGCAATATTTTCGACCGATCAAATTCCCCCAAACTTATTTTCGGTCGTCTCGAGCGAACTGTTTTATTAAAATGAGAAGGAGAAAATAAAGAAAGAGAAAAACTAACTAGCACACTTTCGTAGGCAACACGATTGCACTGAACACGTGCAACAAACCTTTAAACCTCTAGGTGTCCCTAGTAGGAGGAGTGTTGTCTCCTGAGGGTTTTTAGCGGATTGCACCCACAAAATCCAATAATAAAAGGAAGATCGTGAATATTACATTTAAAGATAAGAATTTTAAAAGAAAAGCCTTGAAAATTAGGGTTTCCAACTAAGCTAGCTTTTCGGTTGTCATGAGCCCTATCTTAATAGTCATGAAAAGATGTCAGAAATCACATAACCCCTCAATAAAACATCGTCCTATTCTTCATTCCTATCTTTCTTCCAAACATCGATCATATAACCATTCGTGTGTGTAAAGGACATCCCTACACCCGGAGAATTCAATTCAAGCTATCATACTCTTGTCCATCTGCCTCAGTACTTTTTAATTAATGAATATTTAGATGAATTTGCTCACACACTTTCATGCGACCGTTAATACTTCTTGAGGTACTAACCGACCGATTACTCATGTGCTTGCTTATACGGTGTTTTTCCTCGTCTTGCACCACCTAAGGCTTAGCAGTGACTCCCAGACCAGTTGGCCTTAGGGCACTAGGTGAAGAGGCACCCTCGCTATATTTTTTTATTGCTGCCTTGGCGATAACAAAACCAGTGTTCATTTTTTTTTGCACCATTTTATATTTTCTTCATTTTTTTTTATTTCCTTCATACATCGGCTTTTAGACAAGAGCATTTCAAGGTATCCTCTACTTTCCCGAGCTTCAAGACGAGTGTAAGTGTGAATAACAGGGTATCAACGTTCAAAATGTTTGGCTTCCAGAATAAGAACTATTTTTCAGACTTATTTTTATTCTCAGATTAGTGACTTCCTTCATCTTACTAACCCTTGGGACAACGGCTCATAACTACTTATTACTAGTTCGTATAAGAAAACTTCTAAATTTTCTTGGTTTTCTTAAATTTTTCTAATCTCATGAATGTAATTTTTCACTATCTAATCTTTTATTATCTTATTTATGTACAAAAAATATTTTTATTTTTTGAAAATTTTTAAATTTTTATAGGTTTATTTTTTTAGAAAATGTTTTGTGCTTATGCAAAGTATGATGCAAATGATACGAAAATAAGCACAAACCTCCCCCAAACTTGTTTTCAACAGTGTCCTCACTGTTGCCAACCGCTATATCTACAAAAACCTGTAAGCCTGGGAGGAATTTATTAGTAGGGGCAAAATATTTAAGTGAAGATCCTCCTCCAAACTTATTTTTGGCTCATCATTTTGTAAAAATTTTCTTTTCAGGAGCCAGATTATACCCCCCCAAACTTGAGTTAAGCAATATTAATCTTTGAAAATCACATGAGGGGGTCAAAAATCATTGGTCGATGCTAAGCTTTACAAAGACCGAACGTCAACACCAACCATTCGAAGATTTTATCAATGTAGTGCTCTGGTTGGTGGAAGAAGAAGTGGGGAAAAGGTAAGTGATGGAATAGAATGTGTGTGCGTCTCATTTTGGAGAGACGATGCAGTGAATGTGATAGATTACTCGCATTCTTTTTACAGTCCAGAAGAAGGGGTGGAGGTTCAATTTCATTGATTGGGAGATGATTCATCTCAACACCCGTGTCATTCAAAAATGCGAGTTCTTCAGCGAAGATCTCCTCAAAAGTCCCATCAATACCCCGAAGAATAATGTTATCACAAAGCGCGGGGTGATCTTCAGACTCCAAAAATGGTTCATAATCAGTGTTAGTTGTTGACCCGGACAACTCAGTGGAAGAGTCCGTATATGTATGATACATAGTTGGGTCAAACAACAACATATGAAAAGAGTCGAGATCAGTATCATGAGGATCGTCAATTTCGCTACTGTCAACATCCATTAAGTCGACAGAACAGACCTGAGCAGTAGGTTCGAAGGGTACACTTCCCAACTTGTAAATGTTCAGCTCAATTGACCTATTCCCGAAGGATAGGGTCATAGAACCATTACGACAGTTGATTATAGCGTTGGAAGTGGCCAAAAAGGGGCGACCTAAAATCATCGGAATTTGATTCCGTGGGTTCGCTACAGGCTGTGTATCAAGTACAATAAAGTCAACAGGGAATACAAATTCCCCGATTTTTATTAACACATCCTCCAGTTCACCCCTAGGTTTGGTGATTGATCGGTCAGCCATCTGGAGAGTTATGCTCGAGGGCTTTAACACTCCGATACCTAGTTGCTCATAGACCGAGTAAGGAAGCAAGTTAACACTAGCGCCAAGGTCAAGTAGAGCACGGTTAATGTGTTTTTCCCCAATAGAAATGGAAATAGTAGGATAGCCAGGATCCTTACGTTTCCTCGGTAATTGTTGGGGGAAAGCTGTGTCTACTGTCTTTGCCATGAATATCTTCTTGGGCACTTGAGTCTTCCTCTTTCTAGTGCACAAGTCTTTAAGAACTTTCGCATATGCGGGGACTTGTTGTATTCCATCTAGAAGAGGGATGTTGATGTTAACCTGTTTAAACATTTCAGTGATCTTCTCCATTTGTGGACTCAGTGTGTTTCCCCTTAACCGATTCGGGTAAGGAGCTTGAGCAATAAGATCAGGGTCCAACACTGGAGAAGATCGTGTGGGTGGGAACGATCTAAGAATGGGAGTGGGGATCGTTTTCTGTGTACTAGAAGAGGTGGGCTGAGGTGTCGAGCCATGGGGAAAACGGAGAATAGGCTCGGAAGAAGGTGGTGGGGTAGAAGAACTGGGGTCAGAATTAAAAGTAGAAGTGGAAGGAAAGGTCTCAGCCGGGGTGTTATTGATAGATTTTTCAGTGTCATCAATCTCTTCCCCATCGTGATTGTCAAGCACTCTTCCAGATCTCAACGTGATTGCATTCACATGATGTGAATAGCCAGGATTGGGTAAAGGTTGAGCTGGAAGTTTCCCTTTCTCTCTTGTACTCATTTCAGCTTTTAATCGTGCAATTTCTTCTTCCATCGATTTTATAGTCTCGCTTTGGGACGCAGAGTTTTTCTCAATATTATCGACGGAAGACTTTATTGTCCAAAGCAAATTCATTAATGAAGATGATTCATCCGTACCGGTCAACTGCAAAGGATTAGACGGTGCAGGTGTGTTGACCGGATTTTGGAAGTTTTGTGATTGGAATGGGTGCTGACTCAATTGAAGTGGTTGCTGTTGTGGTGGAGGACCCCTTTAGAAATTGTTTTGATTTAGAACCGTGTTTTGAGTTTGTGATTGGTTCCAAGCAAAGTTAGGGTGATTCCTTCAACCCTGATTATATGTGGAAGAAAATGGATCGTTTCTAGGTCTTTGTTGGAAAGCAGCATTGGTATGCTCGTGACCTTGAAACGGAGAATTCAATGGACATTCTTCCGTGAGATGTGATGGATTAGAACAGCATCCACATACAGTTTTGGAGAGTGACATTTGATTTAGGGCGGCAGCTAAAAATTTGTTTTCCATAGCGTCGAATTTCTTGTGTAAAGCTGAAATTTCAGCTCTAACTCTTATGGAAACATCCGATTGGTTATTGTCACCCCTAAACGATGGACTCTCCCACTGTAAAGATTTTTCAGCGAAATCTTCTAAGTATTTCCAAGCTTCCCCATCACCTTTGGTCATGAAGTTGCCTTGACACATGGATTCAAGGGTCTGTCTTGTGTTAGGATTAATGCCCTCATATATGATTCGGCACAGTTCCCATCTAGGGATTCCGTGATGTGGACATTGGACTAAAAGATCCTTGAAGCGTTCAAGACATTTTGAAAATGGTTCATTTGGAAGCTGGGTGAATTGATTTATTTCGCTACGGACTCGAGCTGTCTTATGATTTGGGTAGAATTTCTTAAGGAATTCTTTGACGAATTCTCCCCAATCTGAGATGGAATGTGCGGTAGTGTTATACAGCCACTTCTCGGCTATATCGCACAAGGTAAATGGGAGAAGACGAAGACGCAGAGCATCCACAGAAAGCTGTGAAGTACCCATCATAGCACATACATTTTCAAATTTTGTAATAAAGACATATGCGTCTTCAGACTCGAGACCGTGATATTTTGGTAGAAGGTTGATGTATTGGGGTTTAATCTGAAAATTGTCCCCGTTGGCTGGTGGAATAGAAAGACAGGTCGACAGAGGACCTCGTGTTGGATAGCACCTCTCTTGGAGAGAGATGCGGGGTGGATTCTGCGCACCTACGGACGGCGGCAGATTAGTAGGAAAGAAGTTCGATGGAGAAGGATCCATCGATGTGGGTGTGGTGGTGGGTAAAGAAGAGGTAAATGTAGAAATACCGACTTCGGAGTCGATCGGGGGGGACGCGGACAAGACGGGCACTAGAATCCCGTGTCCAGCCTATCTTGCACTAAAAAGGGTTAGTACAAGTGGCAGCGTGACTTATAATTAGGGGAAATGATTGAAGTGTTGGTGTTTGTTTTGAAAAATATACGGATTTTTAAAAAAATGATGCAAATCACAACAAATGCAACAAGAAAAACCCTAATTTTAGTGGTCGCCTAGGTCAAAGCTCTAGACCGCTCCTAACTGCCAAAAGACAAGTCGCAGGATCAATCCTCCACTGCCTCTTTGTCTCCCCTGTGGCCAGGTAAGTGCCAGGTGTTCAGACCATAATATTGCATTTATCATTCCCCTATTCTTATCCGTTTTAGAAATAAACAGGTACTCTTGACGCACTTTTGTTGCATGTTACAGGATACAGGCTCTTGGAGCAAATACAGTGAAAACGACGAAAGCTGATACAGAAAAGGGACTTTTGACGAACGAGTAGACAGATCCTAGTCAAGCTAGTGCAAGGTCCAAATTATCAAGTGAACGGTCAAAAGATACGTACAAGTTTTCACTGAAGATCTGGAGAAGCCCCAGAAGCCAAAAAGAGAAAACAAGTGTAAAAAGAGAAAGCCCAAGAAGCCAAGGAAAAAGCCCCAAAATCACAGAGCCTAACTCCTCAGTTTGGCCGCGGAACCGCGGCCAAACCTAGCCTTGCGCCGCGGTTCCGCGGCCGTTTGGAGCCCGTGTCGGTGGAAAATCTCTGGGTCGGTGCGTCGGTGCGGGGGTTTGGATTTTCAGTGGGCAAATCTGTATTTTCACATGTGCGAGAGTCTGTAACCCTAGTTTCCCTCTTTTCTTATAAATTGTAGTCAAAAATTGTAAAACCCTATGCCTCTTTTCATTCAATAAAATTCAGAATTTCTGGGAGTTATATTCAGATCTGTTCTATATTGCTTGGAGGGAGCCGTCAACCTAGTAAGTATTTTATGTCTTCAATTCTTTTAATTAGTATGCCTTATCATCCCCTAATGAGCGAGTAGTCTCCTCGCTTGTTAGGGTTAGCCTTAGGGAAAGGGTTGAGAGATGAGATCTCTCACCCCTTTCAATGCCACATTCACCTAATGAATTAGAACTCCATGCATACGGCACCCTACCCTGCGAGGTAACGGTGAACCGTAGTATAAAGGGCCGATTGCGCGCGTTTTCCGTGGGGGTTAGGGTAATTATCAACAAAGGAAGGATACGAATCTAGAGGAAGAAACATCTTCCCAAAAGATTCGGATCCACTTTATTGATAATTACCGTAACATCTAATAGATCTAAAAAAAAGAAGGCATTGAAAGCGGTGAGGAAAACGTTAATCTCTAAAACTTCCCCTAAGCCTAACCCTAGCAAGAAATTAAATTAGATTAATTAGATCCAGTTTTCATAGATTTTTATAAACCAACCAAAACGACAATTTGAATCAACTCGTTAAAACACATAAAAGGAATTTACCCATCTCTGTGGATCGACCCGTACTCACCGGCTAGCTGCAAAGCGACGCCGTTTCTGATTATGGTAAACTTATATTTTTGGACTCAAATCAAATGGCGCCGTTGCCGGGGATGGCGTAATATTTCTTTTTGTGAATTTTCGGGTTGATACAAATTTTAAAATTATAAAAATCTGAAAATATAAATAAAAAATACAAAAATTATCAATTTTGATCTGTTTGAAGGGTGTATCTTTTGAATCTTGCAGGAACAGTGAAGAATCGAGGATCTGGAAAGTTACAGAGGGCAAATCAGGAAAGTGCATATCAGAACAGAGGAGAAATATCACAACAGAGGGATAGAAATTTTCTGGAGCTACGATCCCACCAGGAGACCGCGGAACCGCCGCATATACCCTATCAAGACCGCGTTTCCGTGGCCATTTAGCCACGTCAGCACCCAAAATTTGATTTGTTTGTTTTCTAATCCCCCCCTCTGCAACCTCCATATCTCTGTCTGTGAAAATTTTCTGCAGAAATTCTTTGCGCTAAAACAAAAAAATTCTCTCCCCCTTCTAAATAACAGATTTGCTGCAGGTTTCTTTGCGCCGCGCTAAAAATTGATTGCAAGTGAAATTTTACTGTTTTGCATAATTTAACCGGACTCTAAGGGGCTAATTGACCAAACTCAGATTGGGTGGGGATTTCATCACCCTTCCCAAGACCCCAGAAAACACCTAAAGCATTTTGCATCGACCACAATTAAATAAAAAAGACTAGACGCAGACCTAAGGACATCGAGCTCAATAGGAAAAGGACTAGTATAGGCATCGGCCGTTTATCCTAACCGACATTGCGGTGTCTAGGCTAGTGGTTATTAATTAGGCCCACTGTAGTGGTGGTTCCTTCCCACTTACCTGGCCGTATTTATCCGTGAAGAGGCGGTTTGAGGTCCTATTTCTAGCCCTAGTTAGGAGCTGTCTAGCAGACCTAGGCGACCCTAGATCTAGGCCTGATTGTGCATGTGTGGTTGACACATTTGTGTCACGAGTCCCTTTTCAAAAAAAAACCTTCTTTGCAAAACTCACACAAAAATTAAAAAAAAATAAATCTTTTCAAAAACTTGCAACTTGCCGCTAAAACCTTGCAACTCACTTCCATCACTTCCCTCCATTGACGTTATCTTACCCCCACATTCTGTTTTTCTATTTTTTCTGACTACACTACTCCATTAGTGTATGTCACTTTGGACTAGGGATACTAACGCCCGATTAGTCCGTGTTTCGTTGGTACCGACCGACGAACCCTTCGTCGAAATTCCCTCCATTTCCTTACCTCCACCTTCAAATTCTTCTTTCGAAGGTATGTCGGGATTCAACCCCAACGATACCTTATCGACGGGAATGATTCCACCTCCGCCAGGTGCGAATAACCCGAATCTTCCGCCTGTTGTAGCGCCCGCACGAGTTGCGCTCCAGGATCTCTTTTACCCCATCCGCACTTCTTTACCTACTTGTCTTTCACCCCCACCGGCAAATGGGGATAATTTTGAAATAAAACCACATTTCATCAATATGCTGCCAAAATTTCATGGTTTGGAATCTGAAGATGCGTATATTTTTATTAATAAATTCCAAAATGTATGCGCTATGATGAAAACAACCCAATTAAGTGATGACGCTATAAGGCTAAGGGTCATTCCTTTTACCTTATGTGACCTAGCCGAGAAGTGGCTATACAGCACCGCATCACATTCTATTAGAAATTGGGACGAGTTTGTAAGAGCTTTTCTGAAAAAGTTCTATCCTCATCACAAAACTGCTAGAATTCGTAACGAGATTATACAATTTTCACAGCTTCCTTCCGAACCATTTTGGAAGTGCTTCGAGAGATTTAAAGACCTACTCGTTCAATGCCCTCATCATGGGATCGAAAGTTGGCAACTTTGGCAAACATTATACGAGGGATTGAACTCGGCAACGAAGCAGTTGCTAGAAACAATATGTCAAGGTCATTTTCTCTCCAAGTCTAGTGACGAAGCATGGCAGTTTCTTGAGGATCTTAGTGAGCAAACAATTCAGTGGGAGAGTACCAAGACCACAACATCTTCTTCTGTTGGTCAATCTAGGGCAGGCATACATCAAATAGATATGTCGATTGCTATGAAGGCCGAGATGGCCTCACTTATGAAAATGCTAGAAGCCGTTGAGACCAAAATCTCATCGTCTTCTCCTGCCACTACTCTACCCACACGAACTGTTTCTGCTTGTTGTGCGAATCCATCGCATCTAACCGAAGAGTGTCCTTATAATGCACCTATTCAAGGACAGGATCAAGTCAATGCTGCATTTCAGCAACGACAAAGAAACGATCCATACTCTTCGACATACAATCAGGGGTGGAGGAGTCACCCGAATTTCGCTTGGAACCAAAATCAACAAGTCCAAGGAAATAATAATTTTCAAAGACCTCCTCCTCCACAACAACAACAAGCACCTTTACAAACTCAAAACCAGCAACCTTTCCAACAACAACCTTATACAAATCAAACGAACAATTTAGTTCAACCAAATGATGATAAGGTTATCTCGCTCGAGAAAAGTCTAGAAGCATTTCTCAAGCAATCTACAGAATCCGCAGCAAGATTTGAAAGTTATGTTCAATCTTTAATGAATAACAACGCCTCACACGATCAAAGTATCAAATCTATTGAGGCACAAATCGCACAATTAACTGCTGCGGTGAGCGAGAGGGAAAAGGGAAAGCTTCCATCTCAACCATTGCCTAATCCCGGTCACCCACAAAACGCATATCACAATCACAATGTGAATGCGGTGACTACGTTGAGATCCGGAAGAGTGTTGCAAAATAATGTGGGAACTAGTGATGACATCCCCGCCGGTGGTTCTTCTTCTTCTTCTTCTCCATCGTCACCTTCCCCGTCTTCATTTTCTTCACTTTCTACTTCACCTTTTTCTTTAGAGCCTATTCTCCACCCTTCACACGGCTCTACTTCTTCTAGCTCTAACGGACCCATTTCTCACAACACGAACACATCTACACCGGGATCCGTTCCTAATCCACAGTCTGCTCCACAGACATTTGACTCAACTAATTTTCAAAATGCACCATTTCCAAACAGGTTGAGTCCTAATAAACCAACTGCACAAGTGGAGAAGATTGTGGAATTGTTTAAGCAGGTTAGCATAAATATACTTCTCTTGGATGCCATCCAACAAGTCCCTTCATACGCGAAAATTTTAAAGGGCTTGTGCACCTCGAAGAGAAAGGCATCTCAAGTACCCAAGAAAGTGCTAGTGGCTAGTGCAGTGAGCAATGCTATTAACCACCATCAAACCTTACCCCAAAAACGAAAGGACCCCGGCTGTCCTACTATTTCAATCACAATTGGGGATAAGAAAATTAATCGAGCACTTTTAGATCTTGGGTCTAGTGTTAACCTGATTCCCTACTCCGTGTACGAACAATTAGGGGTTAGAGAGTTGAAACCCACTCGTTGCACTCTCCAAATAGCTGATCGATCAATCACCCATCCAAGGGGTCAGCTAGAGGATGTGTTGATCAAAGTTGGGGAGTTCATATTCCCCGTTGATTTTATTGTTATGGATACACAACCTGTTGCTAACCCAAGAAACCAAATTCCTGTGATCCTAGATCGACCATTTTTGGCCACTTCCAATGCTGTAATAAACTGTCGCAATGGCTCCATGACTCTATCCTTTGGTAAGATGTCTAGTGAGTTCAATATTTATAAGATGGGATGTCTGCCTCCTGTGCCTAAAACCAGTACACGAGAAGTTTGCTCTATTCACGAAATCACGCAGGAGGACTGCGAACTTGAGAGATTTCTATTTGATGAAAACAGTTTTGACGCCACTAGTGCGTCCCTCCGTGAGCCTACCACCGTTGACACAACCGATATTGATTATGAATGTTTTACTTTTTCGGATGATGACGACTCACAGCCCGAATATGAGGCTTTTGAATTTTTGGATGAGTTAGTCGAGCCATCCGAATCGGTTGTTTGCAGTGATTTCGAACCTGTGTTGGAGTCCTTTGAGTTCGAGGTAGATTCCGAAATGATTCTTCCGCCTCCGAAACTCGAACTCACGCCCTTGCCGTCTCACCTTAGATATATTTACATAGGTGAGAATGAGACCTTTCCCATTATCATATCGGCCTCTCTAGCCCTCGAGCAAGAGAATGCCCTCTTAATGGTCTTACAAGATAGGCGGCAAGTTTTCGGTTGGACTATGGCGAACATCGAGGAGATAAGTTCCCTCATAATTGAATATCATACACAATTGATGGATGATACCAAGTCAATAAAGGACCCACAGGAACATCTTGGGAGTATTGTGGTGAGTCAATCTCCTCACTCAGAAGTTGAAATACCCCCATTTCTTTTAATAAGCTACGAGAATGCCAACATTCCCTTTATTGCTGATCATTTACATTCTCGTTTTGATACATCACCATCGCCTGTATATTTACCTCCACACCTTCCATACCTCTACTTCTACCTTTCCCAATTCTTTGCGGATCGCTACAACTTATTCTTCCACCAACCAATACTCTTTACTGATAAATTTTTCAACTGGTTGGTGTTGACGTTTGGTCTAGGCAAAGTTTGGCAGTAATGTCTAACATAGTTTAAATGAAGTTTGGGGGAGGGCCTTTTTGTATATATTCTTTGTTTTTCTTAACAATAAAAATTTATAAATAAATAAACAGGGAAGTGCCGATATTTTGACCCTCTTGGTTTAGCATGACAGTGAGGACACTGTCAAGTTTAAGTTTGGGGGTATGCTCGGTACGTCTTCTTCCTTCGCATTCATTTGTATATATTTTTGCATTTGCATACTTATTTGAAAACCCATAAAAATTGAAAAATTTTGAAAAATTATGAAAATAATTGTATTCAATTTTGGCTAATTGACTTGTGTTGACTAATAGGTTAACTAGCTAGGAGCAACTAGATCTTAGACTTAGTGAATTAAAAACCCTAAAAATAACCTTCCTTAAAGTTTAACGGTAGAAAGTATATGCCTTGTAGTTTATTTAGAAATAGAAAAATTTTGGGTTCACTTCTTGGGTTAAGTCAAAATGAAGGAAAAGTATTGATGTTCTTATTAGAATATAAGTTTGAAAAATAGTTCCTAGCTTAAGTCTAAATTCTGAAAATGTATACCCTACAATTTGCACAATCACGCACCTTGAAACTTGGAATAGTAGAAGAGACCTTGAAATGCTCTTGTCTAAAGTCCTTAGTACAATGAAAATAAAAGAAAAAAAAAGTGAATAAAGAAAAAAATGGACACTGGTTTTTTGTGATTACTTAAGGCTGTAAAAATAGAAAAATCTTTAGCGAGGGTGCTTTATCACCTAGTGCCTTAGACCAACTGGTTTGGGAGTCACTGCTAAAAGCCTTGGGTGTTGCAAAACTAGGAAGTACGCTTTAAAATGCTAACGAATCTTGTAATCGGGTGTTGGTACCTCAAGAAGTATTAACAGTCGCATGAAGGATGTGTAAGCGAAATTCAAAATTCACGAATTAATAAGTGCTTTGGACAGCGGACGAGAGTACGATTGCTTGATTTGAATTTCCAGGTGTAGGGGTAACTTAAACACACACGTAGGGGTATGTAATTGGAGTTTAGATGAGAGAAAGGAATGAAGAATAAAACTTGTATCTTTGGTAGAGTTGATAGAAATTCCTAAGTGGAGATGAAACCCTAGAAGGAAGACTTAAGAGATGCCGAAAGCTAAGTAGGTCTACATAACATATATAATCTTAAGTTAAATAATGAGGAAGTGTGAAGAATGTGGGTGGATAATTTGCAAGTCAAAAGATAATAGAATTCCTTATTAGAAAACCTAATTGGAGAACAAAAGTCAATGGGCCAAGTTGATAGGATTTTGTGGGTGTAATCCGCTGAAAACCCTCAGGAGACAACACTCCTCCTACTAGGGACACCTAGAGGTTTAACGGCTTGTTGCACATGCTCAGTGCAATCGCGTTTCCCTGCGAAAGTGTGGTTAGGTTTTTAGTGAATAAAAAATAATAAGTTTGCTCGAGGACGAGCAAAAGATAAGTTTGGGGGTATTTGTTCAGACCATAATATTGCATTTATCATTCCCCTATTCTTATCCGTTTTAGAAATAAACAGGTACTCTTGACGCACTTTTGTTGCATGTTACAGGATACAGGCTCTTGGAGCAAATACAGTGAAAAAGACGAAAACTGATACAGAAAAGGGACTTTTGACGAACGAGTAGACAGATCCTAGTCAAGCTAGTGCAAGGTCCAAATTGTCAAGTGAACGGTCAAAAGATACGTACAAGTTTTCACTGAAGATCTGGAAAAGCCCCAGAAGCCAAAAAGAGAAAACAAGTGTAAAAAAGAGAAAGCCCAAGAAGCCAAGGAAAAAGCCCCAAAATCACAGAGCCTAACTCCTCAGTTTAGCCGCGGAACCGCGGCCAAACCTAGCCTTGCGCCGCGGTTCCGCGGCCGTTTGGAGCCCGTGTCGGTGGAAAATCTCTGGGTCGGTGCGTCGGTGCGGGGGTTTGGATTTTCAGTGGGCAAATCTGTATTTTCACATGTGCGAGAGTCTGTAACCCTAGTTTCCCTCTTTTCTTATAAATTGTAGTCAAAAATTGTAAAACCCTATGCCTCTTTTCATTCAATAAAATTCAGAATTTCTGGGAGTTATATTCAGATCTGTTCTATATTGCTTGGAGGGAGCCGTCAACCTAGTAAGTATTTTATGTCTTCAATTCTTTTAATTAGTATACCTTATCATCCCCTAATGAGCGAGTAGTCTCCTCGCTTGTTAGGGTTAGCCTTAGGGAAAGGGTTGAGAGATGAGATCTCTCACCCCATTCAATGCCACATTCACCTAATGAATTAGAACTCCATGCATACGCGCACAACCGCTCCCTACGGCACCCTACCCTGCGAGGTAACGGTGAACCGTAGTATAAAGGGCCGGTTGCGCGTGTTTTCCGTGGGGGTTAGGGTAATTATCAACAAAGGAAGGATACGAATCTAAAGGAAGAAACATCTTCCCAAAAGATTCGGATCCACTTTATTGATAATTACCGTAACATCTAATAGATCTAAAAAAAAGAAGGCATTGAAAGCGGTGAGGAAAACGTTAATCTCTAAAACTTTCCCTAAGCCTAACCCTAGCAAGAATTTAAATTAGATTAATTAGATCCAGTTTTCATAGATTTTTATAAACCAACCAAAACGACAATTTGAATCAACTCGTTAAAACACATAAAAGGAATTTACCCATCTCTGTGGATCGACCCGTACTCACCGG
Organism: Agapanthus africanus; assembly: GCA_030015575.1. NCBI lineage: Eukaryota > Viridiplantae > Streptophyta > Magnoliopsida > Asparagales > Amaryllidaceae > Agapanthus > Agapanthus africanus. The sequence continues at coordinate 858,349,174 of CM057339.1, forward strand.
CTAGCTGCAAAGCGACGCCGTTTCTGATTACGGTAAACTTATATTTTTGGACTCAAATCACCAGGTAAGTGGGAAGGTACTCCACTACATAAGTAGTGGGCCTAATTAATAACCACTAGCCTTAGACACACTTGCCTTAGACACTACAAAAAAAACGCGGATAAACAATGGATTACCCATGGCCTTCTCTTGTCTAAAGTGAGCGCGACGGTCCTTAGAGTCATCTCTAGATATTTTTTAGTTAATGAGGGTAAATGCGGATGCAAGTTTGTGATTTTTGGGGCTTAGGAAGGGTAATGAACTCCCTACCAAATCTGGATTTGGCCGTGCCCCTTAATTTCCGTATTAATATGCAAACAACCAAAAATCAAAACATGCACAATATTTATTGCTTTTGCGGCGCTGCGATTTATTTGCAAAGAAACATGCAGAAAATTGTCAATTGGAGCAGATTTAGGAGAAGATAAGAAAGTGTAGAGGTCACCTGAGAATTTTTGTACTGTAACGCTACTGTAGCGCCGCAGTTTAGCCGCAATAAGCACCTAATGCCGCGGATCCGCCGCAGGTTTGAAAGATCTCTGCACCAAAATTTTACAGTTTGCCTCTTTTCACCTTCTAAGCTCTCTGGAATTTGCAGAAAAAAATTTCCACAGCTCCACAAGTTCCAGATTTCCTCGCAACAAATCACAACAACACGTTTAGGATTTGTGCGAATTTAGATCTAAAAATATAGATGGAATAAACTTTTCAACTCAAATTTCAAAAAAACGAACAATTAGCGCACTATCCCCGGCAACGGCGTCATTTGATTGAATATGATTTCGGATTGTGTAGTTTGAGAAATGTGTAGAAATCACAACCAAAAATTATTTGACCGCAATCAATAACGCTGTCGAATGTAGCGCGTTAGTAAGTGCGGATCGTCCACAGGGAAAGTGTAATCTTTCGTGTTTCGATTTAGATGAGTTGAAACTTTAAAGAAAAGAAAACAAACAATTCATGATTTGTAAATTGAAGTTCAAGAATTAGGAAAATCTAGTCTAAATCAAGAAACGATAAAATCAAGAATTGAGAATTTTTGATGATTTCCAAATCAAATATCAAGAATCGAAGTGTGGCTCGTAGGAGTAGATCGGATCTATAGATGTGATGAGATCTAATGATTTCATATTCTTATCCATTAACGAATTGATACTAGATAGATGACGATTTATCGAGGTTAAGGATCTTGCGAAGAAGCTAGGGTTTCCCCATCTTATCATTTGTCATTTCGATGAATCTCATTCACAAACTAGCTTCAAGTAAATCAAATGATCGATCGTTGATCTCTAGTTTCGAGCGAACACAATCAAGAAAGTATCGTCTCGAAACTAGGTCATCGATCATTCGATTTACAAGAATTTACAAACGTTATAGGATTTAAGAATTGTAAAAGAATCTAAATAATCATCATTCTATTGATCGTCTCGACTCCTTTACGAGCGGAGTTTTACTCAAACATCACAACAAGAACCTCTATCATAAATTGAAATCGAATCATATGCAAAAATTTAAAGAAAGCAAGATTAAAGAATTTCACCTTTTATTTATCAACAATTCCGTTACAATTCGCTCAAGAACTACAAGAGGAAGAACTCGATCGTCGATTTGGCTTCGCTCGTCTCCTTAAGTCGCGGATCGGCTTGGATCACTTGCTCGATTGAAAATCGGCTCCGCTCATAAAAGGTTGAATGCTTCTCGCTTGATTTGGTACTCAGGATCTTGAATTTGGCTTTGAAATTTGAATTAGGGTTTATAAGTTGTGTCACTCAACTTGTATGAAGAATTGGTGTAAGAATGAACAACCCAAAACCCTAGATCTAGGTTTCCTTTTATAAGCCTCTCAACCTTAGATCTAGAATTCAAATTTCAAATTCCCTCCAAAATGAACCACTTTTCTCTCCAAAATGAACAACCTTTCCCTCCAAAATGAACTACCTCATTTGAATTTGAATTTTCCCTCCAAAATGAACTACCTCATTTGAATTTTCCCTCCAAAATGAACTACCCCATTTGAATTTTCCCTCCAAAATGAGGTTGTTAGAAAGAATCTTCTAGAAGAAGTTTGTTGGAGGGAATATTCTAGAATGAGGTTATTACAAGGAGGCTTCTAGAAGAAGGTTGTTATAAGGAGGCTTCTAGAAGAAGGTTGTTATAAGAAGGCTTCTAGAAGAAGTTTGTTGGAGGGAATATTCTAGAATGAGGAATATTCTTGGGTAAGGTTGTTAGGCCGAGCCTTCTGGATGAAGCCACGTGGTCATTCTGGAGTCTTCTGGAAGCTGAGCCGTTAAAGGGAGGCACGTAAGGAAATTCGAAGCGCTGACGTCACTATACAGCCGCGGATCCGCGGCGGGGATGGCCTTTGGCCGCGGATCCACGGCGCAATGGAGGCCTCTGTGTATGAACTTTCTGGAATATTCTTATACTGACTTCTTGGCACTTTTGTTATATATGGAATCCTATTTTGCTTTCTTGATTTCTGCCAGATCTCAAGTCTTGGACTTGGCGTATTTTTCTCAGCACTTTTAACAGTTTTGGCTTTTCTCCTGCAATTTCCTACACAGATTCTCGAGACAAGTGTTGCGCTACACAAAGATGATGCGATGCCATGATAAACACTCAATTTCCCTCAGAAATGTCGGTTTTAATATATAACACAAGTTATTTGGTATTTTACAGTCAGTTTGCTAATATGTGCTATATTAATACCGAACACCTCTAGATGAGTGCAAATGGTAGGGAAATTGTCGTGTTAAAAAATGCAATATTTTCGACTGATCAAGTTGCAGTCTTCAGTAGGGTGTGCGATATTCTGATGATACAAGCAGAAGTTAGGATGTACGTCCGCTTCATCAAGATATATACCACCAGGAGAATTTTCTCTGAAAGAGGGCAGCTTCATCCCCCTCGATATGGCTTTGGCGAATCGCTTCCTTGTCTTGATCCTGCTTTTATTTGCGACGAATGTACTTTGATCTGGTGCGAGTGTTTCGACCCTTTTGTCCAGTCGCCGGCATTTGGCCTTTTCAAATATGGCCATCTCGCGCTGCCGATCAGCTTTGCTTTTCAGACGGGCTTCGTTCAGGAATGCGTCGATTGTTTTGTCTGATGGCCCTAGAAATTCCGGCTCGGGATCTGCCCCCGGATTCTCTACGTCAGGAGCTTCTTCACTGTCTATCGACGAGTGAGAGATCATATGGTAGCTTGCCACATAATCCTCAGGTTCATCCGATGAGTCTTTGTCATCATCTCCATCCTCAAGGACGTGGCTGAGGAATTCTCGGAATGTGACTGGGGTCTGCGCCTTCTGATTATATTCTTCCAGTGCGTCAATATGTTTTCGCAGATCCGTGCGCTTGTCATCAAACTGCGTGAGCTTTTTGGTCTTCTTCTTTATCTTTGAAGGCTTTGACGGCTGTGCCTGGGTGTTTTGCCCACTGCTATCAATTCTCGGTGTTGGGCGTGGTTTCAGCATCCCATCAATGACCTCGAGCTCCAGTGGATTTTTCCACCTGACTGCCGGGCACATTTGGAGATCATTCAGCATTCTTTTAGTTTTGGCTGAAAGGGCGACCTCCCACGGAGTTTCTTCTACAAAAGAGCACGATGCCCCGGCGTGTCCTCCTTTTTAGGAGCATGAGGTTGTGGCGGGTTCACCTTCCAGTTTTCGGATAATGCGAACTTGCCTTGTTGGTATTGGTCCTCAATCCAGCCTTTGAAAATGAAGCAATCTTCGATTGGATGGTTTACTGCTTGATGGTAAGGGCAGTAACTAGGATTGTTGAGATCGCCTGGCTGCAATGGACGTTTTGGATCCGGCAAATTTATGAGCTTGTTGTGCACTGCCAACTCGAACAGCCTCCTCGTTTTATCCTGGAAAAACGAGTAAGGACGTCCTAGTCTCTCCTCGAGGGATGGGTGTGGACGCATATTGTTTTGGCGAACAACCGGTTTTAAGTTGCTCGGCTGTTGTTGAGTATTGGCGACGAAAGTCGCTTTTCCTCTCCCCTTTTCATTCCGAGGATCCGACTTTGGAGGAGACGGTCTATGACCCATTTGGTCCATTTGAGCCAATTTGTCAATCAAGGCCTGGAAAGTAGTTGGCTTGAAGAACATCATGAATTGCGAGATGGTCGCTTGAGGGTCAAGAATGCCCACGAACATGCCCACTGCCGGCGCTTCTTCGATGCGTTGTTCGCATTTCGACCATAGGTTCCGCCACCGGATTGCATACTGCACCTTCATCTCTCCTGGTTTTACTCTGGCATTGATCAATGCCATGATCGGGGTGCGTCCGCTAGCGCTCGCAAAACGCTGAGTGAATAAAAACTCCATCTCTGCAAAAGTTTTGACAGAATCGTTGGGAAGCTCTGAATACCATTCGAAAGCTGTGTCCGATAAGCTGCCAACGAACTGGCGAAGTAGTAGTTTATAGGTGTTACCACAAAGAGCCCTGAACTGGGCGACATGCTGGTGCGGGTTTCCCGTCCCTTTATATACATGGAATTTAGGGATTGTATATCCCAGTGGGTAACTGATTTGGTCATACCAGCCCGGATAGGGTCGTCCGGTCTTGACAACTTGGCCAGCCGCTTCATTCGCCTGGTGAGCTCGTATTTGCTGAGCTATATAATCATCGAGCGTGGATTTTGAGATGGTTTCCTCCTTGGCTGCTGACAGAGCCGGCAGAGGATTTGACGCTTCTCCTCTATCGTCTTCAATAATGATCGAAGGGTCTTCAGCTGGAGCATCCGGCTGTAACATCATCCCGACCATGTCTTGGAAGAGAAGCGCCATTCGTTTTATGTTGGCAGCTTGTTCTGCTGCTTCTCTGTCCTTCTTTTCGAGGACTCTGCGTAGGAACTCAGCACCGGTTTCTTGTTCGCGATGCTGCTCTGATGACGCCTCTGGGATTTCTTTTGGCCCGGTGAGTGCGGCCATCGCAGTCATCATCTCCTGAAGCTTTTGCTGCTGCTCTTGAGCTTTTGTCACGGATCGCGTAAGCAGTCGATGACCTATGGAGATACGGCTATCCTCTTTTCCGGATGCCATATAAACGGTATGCACCACCATGCCCCCAGACTTAGGGCGTTTAGGCTCCGCGTTTTTGTGGTCCGCCACGTTTACAGGGGCTTTCTCTGGCCTGCTTTTCTTTTGAGTAGTTGACGTTGAGGGGGCTGTTACGGCGGGCATCCAAGTGGTTGTCGTCCTTTGTGGTTTGCTAGGACGGTTCTCTTCCTGCTGAACCTTCGCCCTTTTCTGTAGGCGAGGGTAACCTTGATCAATTACTGAGTCCCGAACCTGTCGCCAGACTTTGTAGATTTTGGAGGACGGTCATTGGGGGGACTGTTCCGGCTTCATTTCTGTGACAGTCTCCACTGGCGGCGGAGATCTTTTTAATACGGCGGTAGGCGAATTCCTGCGCACCTTATTCAGCAGCTCAAAACTGTTCCCGATTGGAACAGCAGCATTGACTTCCACCGTTGGAGCTGGTGGAGTTAGCCCAGAGCGGGAGTTGCCCCCAGCCTTCCTTATTTGGCGCCAGTGGCGACGTCGAGCGTGTCGAGCGGACGGTGTTGGTTCGGCGATGGGGATGGCTTTGTCTTTCCCTCTGTTCAGATGAGGTGCCGCTGGTGCCAGCCTCTTGAAGACTGGCGTCTTTTGAGTAGCAGTATCCAATCTGTCAAAAACAAACCTTTGAGCAGGAACGGAAACCGTAGTGAGAGTCGGAACAGTCGGTCTTGTAAAAACCGACCCTTTGGCAAGAGAAGCCACCTTGACGACTTCAGAAGCAGGGATGGATATCCTCTTCGGAACAACCTTTTCTGGGATTGCAGGCTTCATCATGGGCCCACATGAATTTTGGCCCAGTTTGCTGAAAGCTGAAGCATTGGACTTGGGCGACCCGTTGAGAGGGGCCATGGTAGTTGTAAGCCGATCAAAGACCGACTTCTTTAGAGCTTCTTACGACGACATTGGGGCATTGAAGCTCGTCGGTGGGAGCATGGTCCCAAAGAACAGCCCAGTGGTGGCCTGAGTTACCTGTTCCACTGGCATCTTGAAAAGGGAGGCCGCTTGAGGCCCGTAGGTCACTCCTCCGGCGAGGATGGAGTGGGAGTTGTTGCAATGAGTGCAGTTTGAAGCCATTGATCTTCTATTTTCTGCACGGAGCAAAACACTAAATCTAAGTACCTCGAATCCACAGGCAACCATAGCAAACCGCGATTCGTTCGCGAACACGACGCACGAAGTGTGGAGTGGAAAGAGGAAAAGGTCCTACCGGGCGTGCCAAAATCTGTTCCCCGCTGAACACAGAGACACGACCGCGCAGGTTCGTCTTGCCTGAAATTGGGGGCAGATGCTAATTGGTGCTATCCGTCCACCTCTCCGAAGATGCCAAGTTGATTTATGGCACCATGTATCGAAAGTTTAAATGGATGCGGCCGATGTAGCAGACTTCGTCAGATTTCCCCTCGTTTGAGGGGTTTTTGATTGTGGGGATGCTCTCCCCTGCAGGCGCAAGCCCCTGTAGTTAATTACGCTACCGCATCGCGATAACAACTTTCTCCTTCTCCAGATGGTCACTTCGTGTCGTGGGTGTTTGTTTTATTTGTGGTTGCCCGTGGATTGTATACGGAGACTAATTTACGTTGTCGCCCATAGGACGTGGATTAGTCCAAATCCGTATCTTTTTATATTTGGGTTTGGGGGTTGGGTTTAAGGATACGTTAGCCTCATTTGAGACTAAGATCAACTTAAACGTGTGTTAAAGATACGTTAGTCTAATTTCTAGACTAAGATCAACTTAACAGGATCATTTAGATCCAACAAGAGAGCAATTGGGCTCTATTGTTTAGTTTAGGGACATTTCGGTCGATTTCCAGTTTAGGGACATGGTGGTCCATTGTTAGTTTAAGGACATCTTGGTCCAGGTTGAGGACATCATAGTCCATGAGTTTAAGGACCCCACGGTCCAATGTTAGTTTAAAGACATCACGGTCGAGGTTAAGGACATCATAGTCCATGAGTTTAAGGACCCCACAGTCCATTGTTAGTTTTAAGACATCACGGTCGAGATTAAGGACATCATAGTCCGTAGGTTTAAGGACCCCACAGTCCGATGTTAGTTTAAAGACATCACGGTCGAGGTTAAGGACATCATAGTCCATGAGTTTAAGGACCCCACAGTCCAGTTTAAAGATATCATAGTCTGTGGAATGTATGGCTGTCGGGACCCGTCACCTCTCTGAAGACGTTGAAGGATTACAACGACAAATATCAGAGGAGTTCAGAGATGTACCCTTGAACCAAAATTGACTTGGGGATCTATAGTCCAATTTAGGACTAAAGTCTGTTTGAAGGTTTATAAGTATATGGGCTCAGTTGATATGAGTTGAACATTTTATTGTTCTGGCTATTGAGCTTTTACTTGGGCTCGGTCCTTTTAATAATGCTGAGCATTAGATCCTGATAATTTTTGTCTTGTATTGAATGCATAGCATTTATCAGAACAAATTGTGTTCTGACAGTGCGCCACGTGGCGCGTCAGGCGCTTTGCGCCAAGGAAAGAGCGTATTGCGCTTCTGTTGGATAGCGCACACGAGAAGGACACGTGTCGCGCTTAGCGCTAAGCGCTAGTTTGTTGGCATATTGAGCTTTTAATTTATGAGCGCGCTGCGCTAGTTTGTAGGTGCGCCGGTGAGTGACACGTGGCGCGCTTGGCGCTGAGCACCAGCCCATGAGCGCAGTGCGCTATTTCAGGAGCGTAAAGCGCAAGTAGTGTCTATGGTTGACACGTGGCATGTTTTGGCGCTGAGCGCCGGTCCAAGGAGCGCAAGGGCGCAGTTCATGAGTGCATGGCACTTTTTAATAGCGCAAAGCGCTTCTGATCGGTTTTAAGATCAAAGAACAGATTTATGTTCTTCAAAGGAGGCTTTGCCTCAAGATCAAAGAACAAAAGTTCTTGTTTTTTTTTATATAAAAGGCTCTGCTTTTATAGATCAAAAGACCTGTGAATGAAGTAAAATACTTCTTTTAGTCTTTTTATGATTAGATCTTTTTGATCTTTTCTTTTAAATCAAAAGACCTTGATCTTTTTATAGATCTAAGATCTTTCTAGAAGATGGTTCTTCTTTTTTTACGAGATGGATTCATCTCTGTTATTCAAGAACATAGTTCTTTACCTTTAAGATGAAGAAAAATCTTCTTTTTCTTAAGAGTTTGCTCTTTTTTACAGAGGGTTTTTTCTCTCTTTTTCTGTATGTGTTCTTTATCTCTCTGTGTGTGTTTTAGACTTGAAGTCTAGGGTCCTTTATATAGGGCCAAATGATTTGTTAAATCAGTTGAAGAGATCTTTCTCTGATTGATTTGGGAATATTTCCCACCGTTGGATCTTTGATCCTAGAGCTTCTATTTTACAGAAGGCAATCTTCTTGTTTTTAACAAGATTGGAAAGATCTTTCCATACATAATTTATTCTGTCTTTTGGTAATTTTTATTTACCATTGGATCATTGATCCAATGGTGCTCTGATTTACAGAGCACAATCTTGTTATCTGGAAAGATTTTGAGGAATCTTTCCTTAACAGAAATCAGTTTCTGATTAATTAATTGTTTATCATTATTATTAGATCTTTTGATCTAACGGTGGGGATGTTTAATTCCAGCGCTGGCGCACCTTGCGCGGGCGCACCTTGCTCGACACGTGGCGTGCAGCGCAACTGCACTAGCGCGTCCGTGTTTGACACGTGGCACGCAGCGCAGAGCGCAGCGCAACTGCGCTAGCGCACCTGTGTTTGACACGTGGCGCACAACGCAGAGCGCTGGATCTGAAGCGTTGTTTCAATTTAAACTTCAAATTTTGGAGCAGAGCTTTGTTCTGATTGAGGGCGCGCTACCTAGGGCGCAACGCTCCTGGCGCTGGTGTGTCTGCTTTTGACACGTGGCGCGCGCCGCGCAGAATCTGAAGTGTTGCTTCAATTTTTTACTTTAGATTTTTAATACAGAGCTTTGCTCTTTATTGGAAAAGGAAGCATCGCTTCATTTCAAATCTTGGAATTTGAACAGAGCTTTGCTCTGATTGGGGAAACAATGGTCTCGGCAAATCTGATAATTACCAATATATAAAATATACATTACGAGGTTAAACGGGATAGACTGGTACAGAATGTGTTAAAAGTGGCACGATGATGGATATTAAAAGACACCTACATAAACATCCTGTGTCGTTGTCCTGTGGGTTTTGACAGGGCCTTATACTTACATGTTACCATAGTCCACGGGATAGTTGGACTCCTCTTATATACATTGATACCTTCTGTACCAAGCTACAAACAACTATGTTAGCATAACAAACAGATAATTTACTAGTTCTATTCTCTTTACTTTTCTATTCCATTCTATCTTTTGGGACTTACTGAGCGCTACTTCGCTGACGATATTCATGTCTCTTCTTTCTTTGGAATATTCGTTAGGAGGATCCGACTCTTAGGAGACCGAGCTCAGTCAGGATGATTTGGCGCAGTTCACAGAGGAGCCAGACTTCTAAGTTTTTTACTTGTACTTATTGTCTTTTCAGTTCATATGCCACTGTTTAGGCATCGCTTTCTATCATTGTACTTTTCTTTTCAGTTGTATGTAAAGAAAGAATGTTAATAAAAGTTGATGTTATTATTACATCTCTTGTTATTCTTGTGTATTCATTTTATATTGATTATTTACGCTTAACGTGTTTACTTCTGAGTAAATATGTCGCGGCCCGTCACGTCTACTTATCCGTATACTGGGAAGCGGGACATGACAAGTTTTGTTGGCGGCCCATGCAGGTCGGTTCTGCATGGAAACCTAATCAATATGTCATAAGAATTATAAGAATCAGCAACTAAACATTCCTTACATTTCTAAATTTTTGAATCTATTCTAACCCTTCTTTTTATCTCAAGGTTATGGATTCGCCGAACAACACGAGCACCAACGTAAATGAAAACACTCCACCTCCTCTACCACCACTACCTACCATAGCAGCTCCTATCAATAAGCAGAAAGTATTGCTTGAGGTAATCAAGAGCCTCTCAGAAGGTCGGCAGCAGCAGACTGCTATCCTCTTGCACCGCCCAGAGACTGAGGCACCCAGAGTCAAACAATTCCGGGCATTACACTCTAAGAACTTTTCTGGGAAAGAGAGCCCACTAGAAGCAGAGGAATGGACTCAGTCCATTGAAGATGACTTGGCAGCAGCACAAGTGCCAGAGATTGCTTGAGTGAGAGTTGCGAAGTTGCAACTAACTGACAACGCCAGAGTATGGTGGAAGGCTGAAGAAAGCCGTCTTGCCCAGCTGATTGAATGGAAGATTTCGCGACATGTTCGACGCGAAATTCTTTCCCGAGACTGCCCATTTCGACATGGAACAGCAGTTCATCCACTTGCAGCAAGGTTCAATGTGGAACAAATCTGTGGATGAATACGATGCTGAGTTTACCATGCTCAGTAGGTAAGATATGTCTCAATGTTCAATTTCCTAATATCACATACTACACTGCTAACACGAGACCATAATAGGTTCGCGGCACACTTGATCCCGACTGCTGAGATCCGGGCACGAAGATTTCAGCAAGGGTTGGACCCGGAAATCCAAGCTGCACTGGCTACAGGGGATTTCCCAACCCATAATCTTACGCTAAAGGCTGCCCGCCACTATGAGACAGTGGTGAAGAGAAAGGGCAGACCTCAGACTGCCGGTGTGAAACGCCCTGCCACTCAGATGGTAGGAGGAGACTCTTTCAGGCCACCTTTTGTACCCAGGAGACCGAGAGTACCATTTAACCGGTCCAGTCCAGACTTTTGCTTCTATTGCAAGAGAAATGGACACCTGGCGAAGGACTGCAGGCGTACTAACCGCCTATACTTAGTTTGTGGCGCATCCACTCACGCCATTAAAGATTGCCCACATCGTCTCATCCCAACTCCTGCACCCCGACCAGCACTCACCTTTCCGCAGCGGCCAGCTATCCAGGCTCATGCACCTCGTCTTGCTCTCCCAGCTCGACCTCCTTATGAACCTCCTGCACATCCTCCTCGTCAGTTCCATCACGCACAGAGAAACATGCCTCAAGGATAGAGGAATGGACAGAGGAATGTGCCTCCAGTAAGGAGGAATGTACCTAGGCGTCAAGCTTTCACAATGACTGTGGAAGAAGCTGAAGCCACTAACCAAGTTATTACTGGTAACCTCCCAATCTTTTAAACCTTTTCAATCTTTATATACATCAATATATTTTTCTTTCTATACCTAAACATATCCCACACAACTTAGGTACAATCTTAGTAGCCTCCCTACCTGCTTTAGCACTCTTCGATACTGGAGCATCACATTGCTTTATGTCGCAACGGTTCGTCTGAACTCATGTGATTCCAGTTAAACCACTCGTATCCAGCTGGAATGTCAATTTAAGGAAGGGCATTCTAAAGGAAACTCTGGGATACGACCTGTGTCCAGTGGTCGTCTGCAGCAGAGAATTTTATGCGGACTTCAAAGTGCTGGACATACGGAACTTTGACGCAGTCTTGGGAATGGACTGACTAGGAACTTTCTTCGCTAATATCGACTGTCGTCAAAGGAGGGTAGCGAGATACCAGATCATCCGGTCTTTTATTTCAAGAGTGGAGACCATACCCTGGAACATAGCACCTACAAGGCTAAACCAAGGAAGGTAGTGATTGCAACAATACAGGTGGAAGAAGACAAACCAGAGGTAGTTCGAGAGTTTGAGGATGTATTCCCTGAAGACATCTTAGGTTTGCCTCCCGATCGAGCTCTTGAATTCAACATTGACTTAGTACCTGGTGCGCAACCGGTGATAAAAGCACCATATCGCTTAAGTCCAGAAAGATTGAAGGATATCCGTACTCAATTGGATGAACTTTTGAAGAAAGGATGGATTCGTCCCAGTACTTCAAGTTGGGGATCTCCAGTTTTGCTCGTGAAGAAGAAAGAATGTTCATACAGAATGTGTTTAGACTATTGAACTCTGAATGAAGTGACGATAAAGAACAAGTATCCACTACCGCGCATCGACGATCTATTCGATCAGCTAAGTGGGTCTTTTGTTTTCTCAAAACTAGATCTTCGTTCGGGTTATCATCAGGTGAAAGTCAAAGAGTCTGATATTTCTAAGACGGCATTCAGGACTCGTTATGGTCATTATGAGTTTCTCGTGATGCCATTTAGAGTGATCAATGCACCTGTTGTTTTCATGAATCTGATGAACCAGGTTTTCCGAGAGTACCTAGACAGGTTTGTTGTCATTTTTATCGACGAAATCCTGGTATATTCAAAGAATCGGAAAGAACACGCTGAGCATTTGCGGATTGTCCTAGAGACATTACGACAGCATCAACTCTATTCCAAGTACAGCAAGTGCGAATTTTGGCTAGATCAAGGCGGATTTCGTGGGCACATTGTTTCAGGTGAAGGAATCTCAATAGATCGAGCTAAGGTATCAGCCATCAGCGAATGGCCGACACCACAGACGGTGAAAGACATTCTAAGGTTTTTGGGATCAGCAGGATACTACCAAAGATTTATAGAAGGATTTTCGAAGATTGCAACACCCTGACCAAGCTCACGCGTAAAGATGAAGCATTCGTGTGGTCAGAAACATGTGAACAAGTTTTTGTACAACTCAAGTCAAGATTGACATCAGCTCCTATTTTTGTAATACCGGATCAATCTGGAGGTTTCGTTGTGTATTGTGATGCATCCGGTAATGGATTAGGATGTGTTCTACACGAAATGTTGTAGCTTTTGCATCAAGACAGCTGAAGGTTCATGAGCGCAACTATCCAACACATGACTTAGAGTTGGTGGACGTTATCATTGCACTTAAGATTTTGCGCCATTATCTTCTTGGAGAACGAGTGGATATATACACAGAACACAAGAGTCTGAAGTATATGTTTACTCAGAAGGAGTTGAATAGGCGACAGAGAAGATGGTTGGAACTTATGGTGGACTTCGACATCAACCTACAATATCATCCAGGGAAGGTGAATGTAGTTCCTGATGCACTTAGTCGCCAACCTCTATCAATGAATCTCACCGCACAATGGAAGCTTCAACAAGAATTCCACAGGATGGATATAGAAGTGGTTATGCCAGGTAACGCTTCGTATTTGATGAACTTACAAGTTCAGTCTATTATTGTCAATCAGATCAAGGCAGCTCAAGCAAGTGATGCAAAGCTGCAAAAGATCCGAGAACAAGTAGAAAATAGACTGCGAACAGACTTTATCATCCACGAAAACGGATCTTTGAGATACGGAAGCAGGTTGTATGTACCACAAGGTTCTGTTCGGGAAGAGTTGATGAAAGAAGCTCACAACTCTCCGTACTCAGTATACCCTGGTGGTACAAAGATGTACAAAGATCTATGGCAACATTACTGGTGGCATGGCATGAAGCGTGAAGTGGCCAGAAGCGTAGCCAAGTGCTTGGTGTATCAGCAAGTAAAGGATGATCATTACAGAACTGCTGGTCTACTTCAACCATTATCTATTCCAAAATGAAAATGGCAACACATCACCATGGACTTCGTGACTCACTTCCTCGCAGCACAAAAGGTAACAATGCGGTATGGGTTATTGTGGATCGACTCACCAAGTCGGCTCACTTCATCCTATTTCGAATTGGCCAATCTACCGAGACGCTAGTAAAGAAGTACATGGAGGTAAGCATGAATCTAATGTAAGATTTAACCTCAAGATGTACTATTTTTGATACCCATGAACTCATGCAGGAGATCGTGAGATTACATGGAGTACCGGTTTGCATCGTCTCCGATCATGACACCAGATTTTGATTGCAGTTTTGGCAGAGTCTGCAAGCTAGCCTGGGAATGAGTCTGAACTCCAGCACAACTTACCATCCATAAAAAGATGGACAGTCTGAGCGAACAATTCATATTCTAGAAGACATGCTATGAGCTTGTATGTTAGACTTCAGAGGATCATGAGAAGATCACCTACATCTTGTGAAGTTTTCATACAACAACAACTACCAGACGAGTATTGGAATGGCACCTTTTGCAGCGCTCTATGGAAGGAAGTGTCATTCACCACTAAGTTGGGACGACATCGGAGATAGGAAACTCCTTGGACCAGAGATGATCGTGGCAACTGTGGACTAGTTCGTACGATCAGGGAAAGAATGCACATAATCTAAGACATACAGAAGAACTTGGCTGATCCAAAGCGCCAACATCTGGTGTCACGCCCCGCTTCCCAAAGTACGCTAAGATAGGCACGTGAAAAAGCCAACCATGCTACCTGTGGATAGAAAATATCCTTCCACAGTCACATTACGGCTGTAGAGATATCAAGAACAATAATAAACTATCTAACACATGTCCATAAGCCAGAATAAACGAGTCAAGAATAAAATAATGCGGAAGCAAAAGATCCAATACAAAAATAAACTGGAATGTATGTCCCATAATGCGGGCTCACATCAGGAATGAAAATGCATAAATAAAACCAAAATACTAGCAGGTCCTCACTGCTCGGCCTGCTGACTGAAATACTCCTGCTCGGCCTGCAGCAAAGGTAAAGAATCTGGGCCATGCAAAACCCATACGTCAGTGCGTCATAATATCAAGCAATAATATAAACAGGGGGTAGCAAGACATGTAGGTATGAGTATGAACGGTAAAACAGGTATAACAGCAACATAAATAAGGACAGTGAAGGATAAGGCATAGGTGATGTGCAGTGAGTAATCTAAACTGATCTACTGGGTTAACTGAACTAGCGCTTAGTGTTAAGCGCGACACGTGCCCTCTTCATGTGCGCTACCTGACAGATGCGCAATGCGCTCCTTAGCTGGCGCAAAGCGCCTGGCGCGCCACGTGGCGCATTGTCAGAGCACAATTTGTTCTGATGAAGACAAAAGATGTCAGAGCCCAATGCCTAGCATTATTAGAAGGGCCGAGCCCAAACAAAGGCTTAATAGCCTGAACAAAAAATAAAATGTTAAGAATTTTTTTAATCGGACTTAGCCCAATTCTGGCCATAAGTCCTCAAGTTATCTTGAATTGAGCACATCTGCTCTTTCAACCAACTCACCTTGGTTCAAGGGTACATCTCTTCACTCCTTTGATATTTGTCGTTGTAATTCCTCAACGTCTTCAAAGAGGTGACGGGTCCCGACAACCACACATTTCATGGACTGTGGGGTCCTTAAACTCGTGGATTATGATGTCCTTAACCTCGACCGTGATGTCTTTAAACTAATATCGGACTGTGAGGTCCTTAAACTCATGGACTATGATGTCCTTAACCTCGACCGTGATGTCTTTAAACTAACATCGGACTGCGGGGTCCTTAAACCCACGGACTATGATGTCCTTAACCTCGACCGTGATGTCTTAAAACTAACATCGGACTGTGGGGTCCTTAAATGCATAGACTATGATGTCCTTAACCTCGACCGTGATGTCTTAAAACTAACATCGGACTGTGAGGTCCTTAAACTCATGGACTATGATGTCCTTAACCTCGACCGTGATGTCTTTAAACTAACATTAGACTGTGGGGTCCTTAAACCCATGGACTATGATATCCTTAACCTCGACCGTGATGTCTTTAAACTAATATTGGACCGAGATGTCCTTAAACTACCAATGGACCGCAATGTCCTTAAACTAATTATCGACCGCAATGTCACTAAACTAAACAATAGAGCCCAATTGCTCTCTTGTCGGATCTAAACGATCCCGTTAAGTTGATCTTAGTCTAAAATTAGACTAACGTATCCTTAACAAACGTTTAAGTTGATCTTACTCTCAAATGAGGCTAACGTATCCTTAAACCCAAACCCCCAAACCCAAATCTAAGAAACATACAGATTTGGACTAGTCCACGCCCTACGGGCGACAACACAACTTAGTCTCCGTATACAATCCACGGGCAACCAAACACAAAACAAACACTCACGACGCGAAGTGACCATCTGGAGAAGGAGAAAATTGTTACCCGCGATGCGGGTAGCGTAATTAACTGCAGGGGTTGCGCCTGCAGGGAAGAGCGTCTCCACAATCAAAAACCCCTCAAACGAGGGGGAATCTGACGAAGTCTGCTACATCGGCCGCATCCGTTTAAACCTTCGATACATGATGCCATAAATCAACTTGGCATCTTCGGAGAGGTGGACGGATAGCACCAATTAGCATCTGCCCCGAAATTCAGGCTTCGTCCGCGTCTTTAGGAGGGGAACACCACGGCCCAGCGTAGAAGACGGGGCAACAATACTTCAAGTGTATACAGCCCGGGAAGAAGGCCGGGACTGGAGGAAGCCCTTTATAGAATTCCCGAGGGAAGGTACGCTCCCAGAAGACCGGGGAGAAGCCCGCCATCTCCGAGCCAGAGCTCGCCATTTCGTCTGGAGCAAGGGGAACCTCTACAAGAAGTCCTTCACTCAGCCCCTGTTGCAGTGCATTGACCCCCATGAAGCCGACCACGTCCTCCGTGAGATCCACGAAGGGGTCGGCGGTGCCCACCAAGGGGCCCGCACCTTAATCCAGAAGGCATTGCTCCAGGGGTACTACTGGCCGACCATAGGGGCCCGCACTTTAATCCAGAAGGCATTGCTCCAGGGGTACTACTGGCCAACCATTCATCAGGACGCCCAGAAGCTGGTCAGGAGATGCAAGAGCTACCAACTCCACGGAAGCATACCTCGCCTTCCCGCTACCGAGCTAACCGCCCTAACCTCCCCATGGCCATTCGCCCAGTGGGGAATGGATATGATAGGCCAGTTCCCAACCGGTACGGGCGGGCACAAGTACGTCCTTGTCGCGGTGGACTACTTCACGAATTGGATCGAGGCCGTTCCCATCAGGAAACCGAACGCCACCACAACTATTAAGTTCCTGTAGAACAACGTGATACTCCGGTTCGGCATCCCGAGGTACATCATCACTGACCACGGGACAAATTTTGAAAACGAAAGAGTTAAGGAATTTTGCAGCGAATATCACATCCTCATGAAATTTGCCGCGGTCGCACATCCCCAATGCAACGGGCAAGCCGAGGTTGCTAATTGGGACGCCCTCCGAGGTCTTCAGACATGCCTAAAAGGACGCTAAGGCAGTTGGGTCGAGGACTTATCCCGGGTCCTATGGGCCCTGCGCACGTCGAGAAAAAACCCCACCGGAGAGACCCCTTTCAGCCTCTGCTACGGAACCGAGGCAATGGTTCCGGCGGAGATCGGGCTCCCCAGCCACCGGGTCGAGCATTTCGATGATGAAGCAAACACCTCAGCCCTACAAACTAACCTGGACATCTTGTTAGAGAAACGAGATCGGGTTCAGATCAAAGCTGCCGCCTATCAACAGCAAACCGCCCGCTACTATAATGCGCGAGTCAAGTGCTGCTTCTTCAAGACCGGAGATTTGGTCCTAAGGAGGAACGAGTTCGTCGATCAAGGCAAGCTGCATAAATTTTCTCCAAAGTGGGATGGTCCATTCCTCGTCTCTGATGCCCTGCCCGGCGGAGCCTACCGCTTGCAAGGCGCGGATGGGCGCAAGTTTCCACAGCCTTACAACGCCGAGAAGCTCAAAATGTACCAATAAAAAGAATATCTACGAGCATGTACTTCTTCTTTCACTAGAGCAATGTAAACTTTTCTCAAGTTTTTTCTGTTCATATAATAAGAAGGGAACAATAAGACATTGCAAAAAGAAGAGTTTTATTTATTCCAAAGGGTACTATGGGCTCCTCAGCCGTACATTGAAATAAAAGAAAAATTACAATAGCAGGGGAAGGGGGTGCAGGAAACATTGCTCGTGGTACTCCGAGCATATTTCCGCCAGTCGGGCCCTCGCCGCCTCGGACCTTTGCCTCTGATGCCGCCCGCGAACGTCTGCGTGGTGCCTCAGTTGGTAGCACTCGAGGACGAGTGCCACCGAGCGATCCCGCCGACCGGCCGAGATCAGGCCGAAGCGGCACAAAGACCTCAGCTTACCGACCGCCTCGTCCTTTAGCTGCTCGGACAAGGGATTGTGCAACCCTGGCGACACCCTCTAGATTGAGTACATCAACAGCTGGAGGGGAGGTGACCGCCGGGGAAGCAATCGGCCAGAATGATCCTCGATGCGGTCTATAACTAGCTGTACCGTATCCTCGGTGCAGTTCTGGTCATACAGGTACACATCCAGGAAAGTTATGATATCAGGGATGGTGAAAGGGAAAGTGTCCATTCTTATGTTTTGGAGATGGAGAAAAGAGTGCTCAACAAGCCCTCCGCTTTATAGCCCCACTGCGCCCTCAAGAGTCCAACAGTCGCTCGTGCCTTCCACAACTGTACCGCCACGCGGCAGGCATCCCGCCTTTCTTGGTGAAATAGGAACAATGCGGCTCTTACGCTCCACCTCCCCCCACGCGTTAATAACACGTGTCGACCATGACGGCCACTCTTCCCGATGTTCGAACGCCGTGGAAGATCGGACGGAACCTCACCACTCAACAGGGCAGCAACCCTGCTCGGCCCGTCTTTAGCAGGCCTCTTACGGCCCCTTCCGCGCTAAGGATCAAAGCCCTCGCCAAGAGGCACCGGGAAGCAACCCTGCTCGGCCCGTCCTTAAGGATCTAAGCCATCGCCAAGAGGCAACCGGGCCCGCCCTTGCTCGGTTATCCCTGGATGGTAGTTCCCTACCCCATGACGCCAGGGATCTAAGCCCTTGCCAAGAGGCAACCGGGCAGCTACCCTGCTCGGTTATCCATGGCTGGTAGTTCACTACCCACCGACGCCAGGATCGAAGCCCTCGCCAAGAGGCAACGGGCAACACCCCTGCTCGGCCAGTCCTTAAGGATCCAAGCCCTCGCCAAGAAGCACCGGACAGCAACCCTGCTCGGCCAGTCCTTAGCAGGCCTCTTCGGCCCCTCCCGTACTAAGGATCAAAGCCTTCGCCAAGAGGCACCGGGCAACAACCTTGCTCGGCCCGTTCTTAAGGATCTAAGCCCTCGCCAAGAGGCAACCGGGCTCGCCCTTGCTCGATTATCCCTGGCCGGTAGTTCCCTACCCCATGACGCCAGGGATCTAAGCCCTCGCCAAGAGGCAACCGGGCAGCTACCCTGGTCGGTAATCCCTGGCTGGTAGCTCCCTACCCCACGACGCCAGAGATCTAAGCCCTCGCCAAGAGGCACCGGGAAGCACCCTTGCTCGGCCCATCCTTAAGGATCCAAGCCCTCGCCAAGAGACACCGGGAAGCAACCCTGCTCGGCCGGTCCTTAGCAGGCCTCTTACGGCCTCTCCCGCGCTAAGGATCAAAGCCCTCACCAAGTGGCATCGGGCAGCAACCCTGCTAGGCCCATCCTTAGCAGGCCTCTTACGACCCCTCCCACGCTAAGGATCAAAGCCCTCGCCAAGAGGCACCGGGAAGCAACCCTGCTCGGCCCGTCCTTAAGAATCTAAGCCCTCGCCAAGAGGCAACCGGGCTCGCCCTTGCTCGGTTATCCCTGGATGGTAGTTCCTTACCCCACGACGCCAGGGATCTAAGCCCTCGCCAAGAGGTAACCGGGCAGCTACCCTGCTCGGTTATCCATGGCTGGTAGTTCACTACCTACCGACGCCAGGATCGAAGCCCTCGCCAAGAGGCACCGGGCAGCACCCCTGCTCGGCCCATCCTTAGGGATCCAAGCCCTCGCCAAGAGGCATCAGGCAGCAACCCTGCTCGGCCAGTCCTTAGCAGGCCTCTTACGGCCCCTCCCGCACTAAGGATCAAAGCCCTCGTCAAGAAGCACCGGGCAGCAACCCTGCTCGGCCCGTCCTTAAGGATCTAAGCCCTCGCCAAGAGGCAACCGGACTCACCCTTGCTCGGTTATCCCTGGCTGGTAGTTCCCTACCCCATGATGCCAGGGATTTAAGCCCTCGCCAAGAGGCAACCGGGCAGCTACCCTGCTCAGTAATCCCTGGCTGGTAGCTCCCTACCCCACGATGCCAGAGATCTAAGCCCTCGCCAAGAGGCACCGGGCAGCACCCCCTGCTCGGCCCATCCTTAAGGATCAACCCTCGCCAAGAGGCACCGGGCAGCAACCCCGCTCGGCCAATCCTCAGCAGGCCTCTTACGGCCCTTCCCGCGCTAAGGATCAAAGCCCTCGCCAAGAGGCACCGGACAGCAACCCTGCTCGTCCCGTCCTTAAGGATCTAAGCCCTCGCCAAGAGGCAACCGGGCTTGCCTTTGCTCGATTATCCCTGGCTGGTAGTTCCCTACCCCACGACGCCAGGGATCTAAGCCCTCGCCAAGAAGCAACCGGGCTCGCCCCTGCTCGGTAATCCCTGGCTGGTGGTTCCTACCCCACGACGCCAGGGATCTAAGCCCTCGCTAAGAGGCAACTGAGCAGCTTCATTGCTCGGTCCATTCTTAGCAGGCCTCTTACGGCCCCTCCTGCGCTAAGGATCAAAGCCCTTCCAAAGAGGCGACCGAGCAGCTACCCTGCTCGATCATCCCTGGCTGGTAGTTCCCTACCCCACGACGCCAGGGATCAAAGCCCTCGCCAAGAGGCATCGGGCAGCGACCCTGCTCGGTCCGCCCATGTCTAAGCGATCTCCACCTCAACTTCGAGGCCATGGAGATACCGTCCTTTCACAGATCTTTGTACACTTGGCAAATGATTGAATTCAACTCGACGTGCAATCGCTAGACGAAATACCGACCTAAAGATGAAAGCAGTACTGTGCAAGTACAAATGTTTACCACAAACAAGTGCAAGTACAAATGTTTACCACAAACAAAAACTTCTTCTTCCATTCGTGAATGGAAGAAGGTACTACGACGACCCCCGACCCGACGGCGTCCCCACGTTGTCTCCTAAAAGAGATGTATACCGAACTCGGCTCGTCCCTGTGAGCGCCAAGATGTATTTTTTAGCAGAGAGAAGATACGAGAAGGCTCAGGCTGAAGGGGATCAGACTCAGTTTCAACCGGACCAGGAACCCGAGGAGGATCCTCCAAAAGTGCAGCACCAGCTGGCCCGGAGCTAACCCGAAACAATTCAACGCCGCACACATCTCGGGGTAGAAGGATAGACGCATCCCGGCCCAAAAGGCTTCCAGGTACAAGGCAATCTCATTGCCCCGTACCTGGTATGCCTTCTCCCCCTCCTCGGCCAGACGAAGCGAATAGCCGGGAGGAATGAAGAAACGAGTCTTGATGTTGACGAGCTCCTCCGCACGCCTCAACGAGGATCGCATGGCAAGAACGCCCGCGACCTGTGCACTGGGGACCGCCCCCGCCGCATGACCCCGGGGAGCATTACTAACCCTAACCCCCCGGGGGGACTCTGACTCAGAGGAGGAAGAGGAAGAAGTAGAAGAGGAAGAGGAAGAAGACTCCCTGGACTCTACCCGGACTACATCGACAGACTCCTCAGAAGAAGACATCTAACCTGATCAAATGGGGTGTCCTCGGGAAATCAAACGTAAGGAATCCGACCTAAGGAGAAGAGAGCCGAGCTAACACGACTAGGGACGAGGAAATTATGAGGAGGTATGGGCCATGATGGGGATCCCACCTCTATTTATAGCTGTCGGCGTACGCATCCTACGGCTCCGATCGCCTCCCGCCAAAACAACGTTTCACATCCAACGACCGACAGCGTCCCACCTATCACACTCGCGTTGGGCGCGTCCCATCGGGCGCAGGAACTCCTGCGGCGCGTCCCTCCAGCCAACCAATGCCAGACACGTGGGCTATCGCTTCGATGAACGTACACTCGATCCGGCGCCTACCTTTGATGCGAGATCTCTCCCCTGATCCGCTGACGCCATCAAGAAAATACTACTCTCTGCCCGGGAATGCGCGCCGACGATATCTTGAATAAGAGCTCACCTCGAATGATCGGTCAGATCACTCTCGACCCGACCCAGGAGCGGGTCAAGACGAGAGTGGGGGCTAATGATGAGGCTCGATATCGATGACTCTCCAGATGCTGACACGTTGCAGATGACGTGTCCTAGAACCTATGAGAGAGGATCAGTAAACTCGGTTGGGATCGCACCTCGAGCCTACAGCCCAAGGAATCTCCCGACCTCTGGTGGCCTCCCAGACCACCCTTCGGCTCGCCTCCGAGCTATCACAGAATCAAGACGCCTCGGCCTCCCGCTCCTGCCCGAGCCTCCCGCCGAGCTCATCTTCCTCGGTCTCAACCAGACCGACCCGCGTAGATCACTGGCGCCTCCGCCACGGCTCCGCGAATCTCGCTATGCGCGAGATATTCGCCGCCCACGATCCCGCGCCCCACACCGCCACGATCCCACATTAACGAGCCTGTCTCGTCATTAATGCGGGATCCCGCCTATCACGCGGGCGTGACGCCAGGGGCGTGACGGCCGGCGCGATTCTCGCGCCTGCCTGCCCATTGCTGCTGCTATATAAACCCCTCCAACAGACGATCGAGGTACGCAATTCTTTCCACTAAGCCGCTACTCTGTCCAACTTGCACCACTAACTTGATCGTCGGAGGGTTCTCGATGGTACAACCACCCCGGGACTTCCTTGCAGGTGGCTTGGCTCAACCTCAAATCCAAGCCCATTGAGATCCACACGCTAAAGAAGATAAGCTCCAGATCAAATCTCGGCCGTCTACCAACACGCGAAGAGATCAAGGGAAAATAACATCTGAAGGAGATCTAGACCTCAATCATAAGTCAAAGATTAGTTGTGTAGGAAAAGTATCGCTCTTGATGTAAATGTATAGTAAACATTGAGTATTTATTTCCCATTTTTAGAGTCATAGATATTAATCTGTCAATTGGGTCAAAACATTGGGTATTTAAATACAATTTAGGCAAAAACAATAATTTAAGAAAGCTTGGAAATACCAAAACTTTAGGTGGGTTATATAGGAAAAAAACCTAAATGAAAACCAAATATAGAAAAAAACGATCTAGGGTTTCTCTTTCTCTTCAATCGAAACCATCGTATAAGAAACCCTAGGTCCTAATAATTCATCGATGGCATCCGATCACTTCGATATCTTCGAGATCTACACCAGATACTGCGGTAATTCCTTGCTTCCTCTGTTGAATCCTTATTGTTTTCTTTCCATCACTTCCGACTTTTCTTTTTTGCCATTGGTTTCATGTGTAATTAGCTGGGAATTGGATAAAAGAAATCGTTTTTATTGATCCTGACTTCAAATATAGCTTTTTGTGCTGAAATTTAGCTGTAGTTGATTAGCAAATTGAGAATTATAAAGAGGACATGATTAAGATCCTTGACGTCCTGCTTAGTTATGAAGAAGTTCGATAAAGTTCGAATTTTTTTAGCTGCAGCTATTGTGAGGGGTTTAGGCTATTGACATGTTAAGTTGATAAGAACCCATTCGAAGTGCATAACTAAACTCCCTACGAGTGATCATGAAACATTTCCCATATCGATATGATTACCAAGCTTTAATCAATGGAAGTGGAGTAGGGCTCTGGAAACATTGTTATGAAGCTTTTCTCCCCAAATCAAAGCAATCAACATCAGTTAGCTGAAACGCAAGTTCTGTGTGTATGGTTTTTCCATCCTTTCCTTAAGGTTATTGGCCTTCTTGATTAAGTTCTCAATGCAACCTTAATGCATTAAGATGTCATACAATGTTTCAAATATCGGATTTGGGATCCTATCAGATGGATGTTTTCAATATTGAACAGTAGATACGATGATATACTGACAATACGAGTTAATATTCTACATTGCTATCTGGTGTCAATAGGTGTCAACATTGGACATATCGGTCTAGTCTACAATGGAATATATTTATGATAAAGTTGTAAAATATCATCAATTATAGACGTGTTTCGCCGAACATTATATTTACCTGTACGATGAGCTGATAAGTTCCATATTAACCAATAGGATAACTCCGATATATGGCTGATATTTCAAATATCGGCTGATGTTGTACAAAACGGCATTTTATTGATAACGATATGTATCAAAATAGACGCCGATAATGACATATCGGCCAATATGTTGGCTGATACTAATGATATTGATTCACTGATGTTGTCATAACTAGTTGCATGAATGTAAACCTTGGTCAAACTTGTGGAACGATGCCATGAAACTAACTTGTCCTATACAAGTCTCTGCTGTATGTATTTGTGCGCGCGTGTTCTGTTGTCATGGAAGTGTATTTAAAACCACTTATAACAGGTAGGAGCTCATTATTTTCTCAGATAGGTGCAGCTTAGGCCGACTTAACCATCGAGGGCAGTCTCCTTGTTCCACATAGAGAGCATTTGGAAATAAGTTGTCTTGATGTCTAAATTTGGTTTTGGCCTTGGGATCTCGAAGCTAGCATTCTGTTATAGAATTTCGTTAATCAAAGTAGTGAGCATCATTTTAATAAGTTGCTTACTTCTGCGTCAATAGTTTCGATTATGTTAGTGATGTTTACCATTATAGCATGTAATATGCGTATGTCCTGTCTTATCTTGTATTTTATTGGTGTCTTCTATGTATACATATTCTATCGTTGACATATTTTATACTAAAGTAATTTTCATGTTTGCATATCTAGATATTGTTTCAAGAAATGATCATGCAAGCTCGAGAGAGAGGCTATATTTGCTATCAAAATCATTGGAATCAAGAGGACAGATAAGGTATTGTCTTTGTGTACCGTATCTTTATACAACTGAACATGGTTGACTATTGTTCTCTCTTTTTATTTGTTTCTCAAATTTTCATCTCTGTTAGATGTTGAGTTTTGAGTAATATCCACATGAATGGGTGTTTGGTCATTTAAGTACATCAACTCAAGGAACGTTTGAAAGATAAGTTTGGGATTCGCTTTGATGGTTTTCACCACAATGGCTGTACCAAGCATGTGTTGTACACAATTTGTAGAGTAACACACTATATGCTTGATAAGAAAGCACACTTTATGTTTTTTTTCTAGGAGAAGCACACCGTTTAATATGATGCTAAATGCCTTGGATATCACCAGAGTATATATTAAAATTTATGTTTGGTTACTTCTTAAAAGCTAGAAAGATAGAATGAGTTTATAGAAACCCATCCATATTATCAACTGATAGCTTTGAGGATGTATATGTATGGTAGTCATAGTCTTTAACAGTGCTGGCATTTTATAATCCACGTGGGAAATGCCTACATTGGCCGAACCTGTTTCACATCAGCAGTGCCACTTGGCTATCACGTTGATTTCCATATATGCTTCAAATATCTTCTACTGATTATAATTCTAATATTTGAATTTTCAGGGATGCAATTTTGAGTGACCTTTCCAAACTCATGTCATGCCTTCACTTTTCTGTGGGTATTAATCACTTATCAGTCATGATTTCTAATAAGCTTGTACTTTTTAAAATCAAATTATTAATAACTCTAATAGGTTTTGAACCTTCACTACTATTCCTTAATGCACCTCTTAACTGTTTTGTAGGTAGATGCTCGTCAATTTAATTACTTCTATGATTTTGTCTTCTTCGCATGCCGAGAAAATGGGCAAAAGAACATCAGTAATATATTTCCCTCAGTTTCGTTCAGCTGCTACTTATTATATAGTGTATCTATAAACATAACTATATTGATGTAGTCACAAATAACTTTCAGCTGTAAGCAGGGCAATCAGTGCATGGAGATTGGTTTTGACTGGAAGGTTTCGGTTGCTTAGTCAATGGTGTAATTTTGTTGAGGTATATAAACAAGTGCATTGGCTTTTAATTTGAAGACATCAGTTTTGAATTACTGGTTTTTTCTGTAACCACCATATATATTCTTGTGGCCCTTGTTAAATTGTGGAAAGTTCTTTTTTGAGTTCTGTCTTGGTTGCTTTAAACTGTTTACGAATTGGATTTTTCTAAATCTTTCATTAGCTCCCCCCTTCCCCTACCTATTGATTCCTAGCTGAACAATAGGGGTCTCTTCTCAAGCTTATCTTGTGGGCATCTTTTGCCACGATTCATTACTAATTTATTTATTTGTGTGCAAACCAACCTCAAATTGGGGTAAAGCGCTCGGTTTGAGTTTGCATATGAGCTTAGCTTGGCTCTGGTTCCTTGAGTAACCAATCATGTAATGGACTGAACCAGAATTTAGGGAAATGAGAAAACTGACATGTTCAAAAGCACCCCAGCTTGAGAAGAACTTGATGCAAAATAAATCAAACTAAATTTGCACATGGGTCAGCTAGTGTAAGTTCAGCTTTTGTTCGACAGCCATAATTTTGGGAGCATACATGACATGAGTACTCTCACAGTCTCACTGTAAATTGCATGATCGGATATCCAAATTAAATATCCATCACCTACATGCAAAAGGCCTAGAAATAAAAGGCATGACCTTGATTTGCTGAATGAGCAACAAAAGGCCATAAATTAACCTATTTTATGAAATTATAAATATTTTGTGCTCATGCATAGGTAAAACATTCATATCTTTTTTTTGTCTCTGATACTTCTTTAGTTCCAAGTTCCAACAGTGGTTTGTCTACTGGAAGGGACATTGTGCAATTTGGGGCGAGTATACGCATCTTGGATACTTCCTACAATACCGCAACTCTATTTGTGTGTATGAGTGCATGTTATTATCATTGGTGACACAACCTTCTTTTTTTGGGTGGTGGTGCACTGGTGCATGGGTTGGGGTGTATTTTTCTGTTTCTTTTTCCTTTTTTGTGTTTTTTTTGGGGTGGGGTGGGGTGCTTAAGGCCTTAAGTTTCGTCTGTTAATGTGTATTGCAGACATGAGAAAATCAGTTAAGTTTTGTCTGTTAAAATTGATTTAGACCTTCATGGGCATCATAAGCACTTCTTGTATTTTCCACTTATTTTCAGTAGTTTCCAAATAGGATAAATAACATTTCTCCTTACCATGGAGTTGTGTGTGTGGGGGGGGGGATGGTATTGTTGCTTTCCCTCACACAACCCACACACAACACACATGTCATAGTACTTATGTTTTATGTTTTTTCTACTTAAAGTTGATTATTTATGCCGCCACCACATGTCACAGTAGATTTTTAACCATTAAGTTATTTGTAAATGCCTGCGCCGATATCTTATTTATTTTCTTTTATGCTATTTGTCCTTGATGTTTTTTCCTTGTGCGCTTTTCCGGGTTAATCTAGGAACACCAAAAGCATAATATATCAGAGGACACATGGCAACAACTCCTGGCTTTTAGTCGATGTGTAAATGAGGATCTCGAAGGTTATGATCCAAAAGGTAACTAAAGAATCATGTCATGGTCTAGGCACATCAAAAAGTATATGTGCATCTCAAAGCTATGGTTACATTCGAAGGATCTGGAAGCTTAATGCTCTCTTTTTGTTCTTTCTATACAGGTGCTTGGCCTGTTCTCATTGATGATTTTGTCGATCACATGTACAGGTTTTCCTTCTTCACTAGCACATTGCTTAATCAGTTTCATTTTTTTTATTTATGTTGATTTTATTGATGGTCAATTGAAGTAATAGAAATATCGAGTTACAACTCATTCTTTCTATTATATAAGCTGTTGTAGTATAATGGCACTGGTGTGGGGAATTGGTGGAGGAGAAAATTATCCTTGGTCTTTGAATATGAATTTTTCATTAAAATTTTCCTGAGAGCTTGAATGTAGCCATTTAGACTTGACACAGACGAAATATGGCAATAACATGTTCCCCAATTAAAATGAACGATTTGAACAGCCTCGTATCATTGATAACAATATGAATTTTAACAGATCATTTCTATAATATAATACTAAAGATGGTATTTTAAAAAATATATCATATTTCTCAATCTTTTAGACTTCTGTTGTAGGCTCGATTTGGAAGATGCCAGTAGTCGTTCAGGACTATGCCAAGCCTTTCTTTTGTCATTGTTATCTCAACCATATCTTTGCAACTAATTTAGAGAAGGTTAATGTCCTTTTGACGAAGGAAACCGATCAAACTATTATGGAGGTTTGCTTGGTAGCCGGCCATTTTTTTATGGAAAGTTGTAGATGATGATCATTATCATTAAAATATAATGTTTGCATAAGATTAACATGGTAGATTTCATTATTTCAAAAAAGAAAAAAAAACATGGTAGATTTCAAACACATTTGAATAAATATATGGAAAAGTCGGCTTTGGTTATATCTTTCCATGGAGAAACTAGTTATACCTCATGTCATAGTTCGAAAGATTAGGCTTATTGTTATAATATGTTTATCATAAAGAAAATTTGAGTTCATTCTCAAGAAAAGAAAAAAGAGAAAAAAAGAAGAGAGTTTTTGAACATGTGAGTTTTTCAATTAAAACTCATTTATATGGAGGTATAAAATTGATCACCTTAGGTATCAATTTCAACCAAACAAGCTGACTGAAAAAACATGCATCCATTGGAAATTTGAGATCTATGCGCAGATGGATCACAACGCTACCTGTTAATTGTTTTTTCATCATAGAGATCGCAGCATCACCTGCTGTTAGCTCCGAAGTTTCATGTTTGGTTGGACAAAGCTAAATGATTGGCAGTAATTAAATGCATTGCTCTATGTGCTCCATGTCTATGCTGAATGCTCCATGTCTATGGGTCATGTCAATTTCGTTTTTAACTGCCATTCCTTCAGCGCTTTTTTCTTAAGTATTCTTTTAATGATGCAGATTCAATCAATCCAACATTTGTAGCAATGATGAAGCCTGTTGCAGTTGTGGAGACATGGAAACACCTGGCATAACCAACACTTTCAGTGGTAACAAGTCATGCTTAACTTTTTTGCGACATAGAGACAAGTTTTTTTCTGGGAGCATGGGCATAGGAATATGAAGAAATTATATCCCTCAACCTTCAGTGTAAATTTAAGGATGTAGGCAGTGGAAGGTACTATAAATTGGTATCAGACCAACTTGTGTTCAGATCCCACTGAACGCATCTAAAATGTGGATTAAAAGAAATTAGCGCTGCACTAGGTTAATGACCCACAAAAGGGATGTTAGAATATGAAAATTTTACAGCTCTCGACCATAAACTTGTGTTTAGACTTTAGAGAGGGTTTTCAGATTAACAAGCTCAGCCATAAGATCAGTTGTTTTATGCCGACGCATTGTACTTTCTACAGGATTAAACTTGCTTCCTGGGTCTAAAAGAAAATTTGTTGTGGATATCGATGGCCAATGTGATGCAACACCTATGTCCTATGAATACTCTGCAAATTCAGAGCCCTTGTGGAAACCCAAGAGACCGAAGCAGATGCATGTTCTTGATGGCACAATAGATCCTCGAGCTGACGTCAACAGTCATACCTCAAGTGGTTGTTTGCAAACTTCACCTACAGCTTGTGCCACTGAAGATTACCTATCAAAAAGCTTTGAAGGTCACCTTTCTATTGGTCGATGCTTTCAGTTTTGATCAGAAGTGCAGTCTTGAATCTACAATCCGAGCTTATACTTAATTTATTTGTGCTGCTTTATTTAATCCCATTTATTAGAATCTGTCATCTCCGTTATCTTCTTCTTTTTTAATTTTATTTTTCCTCTTGCGGCTTGTATTTTTATTCTTTCGTGGTGCTACCCTATTAATTAACAGATGTTTATGGTATTTCGAAAATCATATTAGTAATTTATATTCCTGGTTGTATGGACATCACAAATTACATGCAAGGCATTCATTTCTCATTAAATTTTTGTTAGTATAATATCTATATCATTACCAATTCTGGCTTCCCTTGCTCCTGGTTCAAGATAATTAGGATATTGATCCATGGTTATTTGGTAACCTTGAAGCACAGTGATGAAATTTTGAAGTATACAAGTCTTGTATGATATTGCGAAGCTTTTTCTTACTGTAATATATCTGTAATGCATTGAATCCGATAATATGCATTGGATTAAATAACCACAAACACCTGAACCACAGATTAGGGAAGCTATAACGATTTATACAGCATACTGACCAAATTCAAATCCTGCAACTCTTTTTGTGTTTGGACCTATTTATAGTAATAGAAAGGGTATTACATAGTACTTCATGTGGCAGAATATAATGCATTAAAGCTAATTATTGCTGAGTCTCAAAATTTATTTTCAGATAATGTTACTTATATTTACATAGCAAATACTGCATAAAACACTATCATACATGTCACATTGCTACAGATCACTCAGAGACTGCTAAAAACTTTAAAGGACAGTTCCTCCCCCCACACCCAGAATATGAGGATCCAATACATCATACAACAATAAAAAGCAATCACTAATGGAAATAGGTCACCACTGAAACTTAGCCGCGACGAGTACTTCTTCATACTGCTGTGCCGCCTTATCCCAACTCAAATCCTGCACCATCCCTCTCCTCTGCAGGCCCTCCCAACTCTCCTTGTGATGCCAATACGTATTCAAACAATTCCCTAACGCATTGATCAACTTAACCGCCTCCGCTTTATCAAAAGCCCATCCAAAACCGGTTCCATTATACGGGTCGAACTGCTGCACCGTATCTCTAAGCCCACCAACCCCGTGCACCACAGGCACGGTCCCATACATCATCGCATAAAGTTGGTTGAGCCCACAAGGCTCAAACCTCGACGGCATTAATAAAATATCTGCACCCGCGGTAATTTTATGTGCCATTTTTACGGAAAACCCCACCCAACTTCTAACTTTGTCATGGTGCTGGGTCTGGAAATTCTTTAGCATTTCTTCGAGATCTTGTCTCCCCGTGCCTAACATGATTAATTGTAAATCTTGACTTACAATCCAAGGCATGGCCTCGGCGATTAGGTCAATGCCTTTTTTTGATAATCTAATCGACCGATAAAACCCATAATTGGGACATTGTCGCGGATGGGTAAGCCTAATTCTTTTTGAAGAGCGGATTTGCATTGAGCTTTGCCTATTTTCAAGGTTTTGAGAGAGTAGTTGGTGTAGCCATCAGATTCTAGGTGAATATCGAGTTTAGGATTCCACTCTGTAGTGTCAATACCATTAACGATGCCTTGAAATTTCCAGTCATTTTCGTTGATGAGGTTGTGCAAGCCCCACCCACCTTCGGAGGATTTGAGCTCCCATGCGTAGCCATGGCTTACGGTGATGACTCTGTCAGCACTTTTTATGCCAGCAGCGAATATGTTTGAGTGTTCGCCTCCCACTGGGTCGTAGAATTTGAAGAGATCGATGTAATGATTTGGTAGATCCGTGAAGGAAAAATCATCGACCGGGCCACGACCCTGTATAGTAAATGGGGATTAGATTAATTTTGGATGGAAAGGTTGACTTAAAGGTTAATAGCTTGGATGTGTAGATCCGTAATATTTCAGTATCTGTTCAAAAGTACAAGGAGAAATCACAAGGGGTACGGAAAAACCCAACGGGCAAATGTATACCACACAAAAATATGAGAAATAAATTAAAAATGGCCATAAATTTTTCCCAACGGGCAAATGTATACCACACAAAAATATGAGAAATAAATTTAAAATGGCCATAAAGACCCAAACGGATAACCAAGAAAATAATCAAGGAGCTATTTTACTGGCTTAATATGCAAGGGGAACCATATACACCAATTTTCAAAGGGTTTGTTCTCTTTACTCATGAGAATAACGGAAGAAAGAGGCCCTAGAAGGTTTTTTCTTCATGTGGCGTTAAAAAACTATACCTACCATTTTATTCGACGATTGATACCCATCATCATCATTTTTATACGATGCGGATACACCAAATTTCATGTGATTCTACCACCTTTTCACCGTTGAATTAGCAGTGTAAAAAGTTCTATTGTCGGTAAACCGTTAATTTTGCACCCACTAGATCAACGGTGAAAAAGTGGTAGAATCATATAAATTTTGGTATATACACATCTTAGATGATAAAGATGAAGATGATTAATGCCGATCGTCGAAAAAAGTTTGGCAGGTGTATTTTTTCGACACCATATGAGGAAATTCCCTCATATGACACCTTTCCTCCATTTTTCTCCGTGTGTGTGTATATTATTCTATATATATAGAGAGAGAGAGAGAGAGTTCTCTCTCTCTCTATATATATATATATATATTATTCTCTCTATATATAGAGAGAATAATGGAGGAAAAGGCCCTAGAAGGCTTTTTACGTTAGATGGCGGCAAAAAATACGTCCTTCACTATTTTATTCGACGATCGGCACCTTCCAACTTGATATCCATCCTTTAATTTGTCGATACACCAAATTTCATATGATTACAGCACCATTTCACCGTTGATTTAGCAATGTAAAAAGTTCTATTGTCTGGATATCAAGTTGGAAGATACCGACCGTCGAATAAAATGAAGGGCGTACTTTTTGCCGCCACTTAACGCAAAAAGCCTCCTAGGCCTCTTTTCCTCGTTACTCTCTCTATATATAGATAGAGTAACGAGGAAAAGAGGCCCTAGGAGGTTTTCTCGTTAGGTGGAATAAAAAATTTATATCCTCCCCCATTTTATTCGACGATCGGCACACATCATTTTTATCATCTAAGATATCCATACATCAAATTTCATATGATTCTACCACTTTTCACCGTTGAATAAGCAATGTAAAAAATTCTATTGTTAAACAGTTAATTTTGCACCCACTAAATCAACGGCAATAAAATGGTTGAATCACGTGAAGTTTGGTGTATCTATATCTTAGATGATATAGATAGAGGTGATCGATGCCGATCATCGAAAAAAAATCATGGAAGTATTTTTTCGACGTTATAGGAGGAAATTCCCTCTTATGGCACCTTTCATATATATATATATATATATATATATAGAGAGAGAGAGAGAGAATAATGGAGAAAAGAGGCCATAGGAAGAAATTTCCTCCTATGGCGTGGAAAAAATACAACCTCCACCAATTTTTTCGACGATCGGCCCCCATCATCTTCATCGTTATCATCTAAGATGTGGGTACACCAAATTTCATGTGATTCTACAACTTTTTCACCGTTGATTTAGCAATGTAAAAAGTTCTATTGTCGGTAAACCGTTAATTTTGAACCCACTAAATCAACGGTGAAAAGGTTGTGGAATCACATGAAATTTGGTGTACGCACATCTTAGATGATAACGATGATGATGGGTGCCGATCGTCGGAAAAAATGGTGGAGGTTGTATTTTTTCCACGCCATAGGAGGAAATCCCCTCCTATGGCCTCTTTCCTCCATTAATCACACACACACAGAGTAAGGCTAATTTACTCTCAAGACATAACCAGCTTAGTTATGCCCCTGTGGATAATTACTTCACTTGTCTTTAATGCATGCATACAGTAAGGATAGTTTTGGTCATTTAAAAAGAAAAAGAAAGTGGAGAAACTTGTAATTAATGAGGTAATTGATTAATTCAATGATGGAGAATCTTATGGGATTTTTTACAACATTCTTCACTTTCTCTCCTTTTTAAATGACCAAAATTATCCTTATTTTATGTATGCATGAAGGACAAGTGAAGTTATTATTCACAGGACATAACTAAGCTGGTTATGTCCCGTGAGTAAATTAGCCATACCTTATATATATATATAGAGAGAGAGAGAGAGTAATGGAGGAAAGAGGGCCTAAGAGGTTTTTTCCTTAGGTGGCGTCGAAAAATACACCCTCCACCATTTTATTCGACGATCGTCCATCTTGATCTTCATCGTCTAATATATCGATACACCAAATTTCAGTGATTCTAACACCTTTTCACCGTTGATTTAGTGGGTGCAAAATTAATGGCTTACCTATAATAAAACTTCTTACATTGCTAAATCAACGGTGAAAAAGTGTTAGAATCATATGACATTTGTGGTATCGACATATTAGACGATGAAGATCAAGATGGACGATACCGATCGTCGAATAAAATGGAAGGTGTAATTTTTCGACGCCACCTAAGGAAAAAGCCTCCTAGGGCCTCTTTCCTCCATCCTCGACACCCATCATCTTGATCTTCATCGTCTTAGATGTGCATACACCAAATTTCATGTGATTATACTACTTTTTCACCGTTGATTTAGTGGGTGCAAAATTTAACAGTTTACCGACAATATAACTTTTTACAATACTAAATCAACGGTGAAAAGGTTTTAGAATCACATGAAATTTGGTGTATGCACATCTTAGATGATGGAGATCAAGACGATGGGTGCCGATCGTCGAATAAAATGGTGGAGGGTATATTTTTTCGACGCCACCTAAGAAAAAAGCATCTTAGGGCCTCTTTCCACCGTTATTCTCTCTCTCTCTCTCTATATATATATATATAAGATAATATGGGAAATGTGTCGTAGGATGGAATTTCCTCCTATGGCGTCGGAAAACACATTCTCTATGATTTTTTTCAACGATAGTTAATCATCATCTCCATCTATATAGATGTGGATATACCAAATTTCATATGATTCTACCATTTTTTCACCATTGATTTAGTGGTGCAAAATTAACGGTTTACGGACAATAAAACTTTTTACATTGTTAATTGAACGGTGAAAAGTGGTATAATCATATGAAATTTGGTGTATCCACATCTTAGATGATAAAAATGATGATGTGTGCTGATCGTCGAATAAAATGGAGGGTGTAGTTTTTTGATGCCAACTGACGAGAAAGTCTCCTAAGACCTCTTTTCTTCATTATATATATGATAAAATTGGAGAAAAGGTACCATAGAAGGGAGTTTTCTTCTATGGTGTCAATTAAAATCAATCATCCATCATTTTATTTGACGATCGGCATCCATCATCTTCATTATCATCTAAGATGTGGATACACCAAATTTCATGTGAGTCTACCACTTTTTCACTGTTGATTAACCAATATAAAGTTCTGTTGTTGGTAAACCGTTAACTTTGCACCAACTAGATTAACGGTGAGAAAATGTCGGAATCACATGAAATTTGGTATATCCACATCTTAGATGATAAAGATAAAAATGATGGCTACCGATCGTCGGAAAAAATGATGGAAAGTGTATTTTTTTGACACCATAGGAATCAATTCGCTTTTATGGCCTCTTTCCTACATTATTCTCTCCACACACACACATCACCCCAAAACTTAGCTATTTCCATGTATCACCCCCATAAAGTTATTATGTTCATAAATCATTTTAAGACCTATTTGTTATTCAAAATTCCCTCTCCAATTTCGCAAACCAGATATTTTTTAAGAATATTTCATTATTTTGTAATAGTTGCATTGTACCGGTTAACAATTGAACGGGGTGTTAAATGAGCATTTTAACTTTACCATTGGTCACAATTTAAAACTTTTTGTACCGGAAGAAACTGAGAGCAGTTTGACACCTATGAGTCTTGATTGTACTAGAAGCAATTAATTATAGAGGAAAGAGTAGCTACACAATTTTCCTATACTACAAACTACGCAACACACTCAAACACTTGGTGTGGAGCCCACGGACTAAAGTGCGGGATCCGCTAATTTTGTGATTGTTGTGTAGTTTGTTGTGCAGAAAAGGGTTGTGTAGGAACCCTTTTTCCTTGATTATAACCAGTCGTATTAGTTTTATTCATCACATCACGTTAAATTGGTAACGTGTATTATTTGAATATAGGCAAGGTTCTGAATTTGATATGTAAAAATATCAAGTTTTGAGGGAGCAATCAAATAAACTACAAAATGAATGGGGTACTTTGAGAGCAAACCTGGTGTGCTATGTTATGTATAACAAGAACACATCGAGTATATTTCATCAAGCCATGGTCCCGATAATATGCCTTGAGATAAACAGGTAACAGTGCAGTGTGCCAATCATTTGCAATGAAGGCGAGATTCCCATCTCCATAGCAGCTACCACCACATGGAGCGTTCCACGGGACCTACAATGAACAAGTCAGTTTGAAACTAGGATGTATAGATATGGCTTGAATCAGCTTTTAGTATAGCTATTCTTACACATGAATGCCATCCGTTCAGAAAATGGGCTTAGTGTGTATGGGCTTAGTGTGTGTGCGCGTGTGTGTGTGTATCATCCAACAGTTATCACCCCTCAACCGGTTTATTAATATGTAACACCCCCAGTCTTGATACGACTGGACAAAAAGGAATTTTGACCTGAATGCTGACCGACTCATTGGTGTCGTGCTAATAAACCATTGCATCATGGTTTCAACTTCAAGTAGAATTTGAGTGTTTTTTAGGGTTCTAGTCAATGAGTAGATGGAGTGCTTGAAAGTCTCTTGAAGGGGTATAAGCACTATACAGGGTAAACTGCAGGTTGTTTCGTGCCATTAACGCTTTATTTTTAGTTAAACTTGATGTAATAGTTGAAGATAATGTATGCAACACACTTACAACACTATTCCAGAAAATTTAATAACATTGTATTCATATTAATTTACACTATAAACCATTTAATGTAAATCGAAATGTACGGAATTAACATTTACCTCGACAGCTGCCTTGCAAATTAAAACCATCCTTTTCAAAATGTCCTGTAGGCAATGCAAAACAAAGTCATGACTCATGATGGATGGAGAAATTTGTGGTATAAATGCCATTCAAACTGCAAAACTATTGATTAATCAGAATATATTTTTATTATGGTGCATGAAAACATGGATTAATAATAAATACCTCTCGCTTTCCTCCATAAATATCATTGCCATGGTGCCGAAAAATGGGACTATCGATAAAAACAAAATCAACTCCATCTATGTAGGCATGATAGTAAGATACCTCCATATCCTGCATTTACAATATTATTGGTAAAAAACCTAAAAATAAACAGAGGTAAGAAACGCACTAATACTAAGGTCAACTATATAATGATCAGATGGGGCTTTACCTGCCTATCAACCGAGTACCGTTTACGTACTCCTAGATCTTGAGGTTCGCTATAGTTCTCATACCTTGGTGACACAACCTAAAAGGAAGAAAAATAATTACCACCTCTTTAAGATGTTGAATACAAGATCAATTCGTTCATGGCTGAATGGAAAGATCGGCTATGAACTAGTATTGCAACCAATAAGTCCCATCATAGACTAAATATGGTAAGCTTTCCACCCCCACCACCACCCCAAACACCCCCACCCCCAAAAAAAGTGAAGAAAGAAAAGAAAGTAAAAGCATGTGATAATATTTTGCATCATTAATGATATTATGTACCATAACCCGATGGCCTCTTCTAGCCAAAGCCTTTGGTAAAGCTCCTGCGACATCTCCAAGACCACCTATGAATATCATGAAACAATCAATAACATTAAGTCATTAGAAGTGCATGCATCATAGTTTTAGTATTTAAATTCAACTACCATAAGAGCACAGTGTGCCGTAAGTATGAAATGAATAGAAAGTTCAGTGCAGCTGGAAGTTGCACAATGACTAACAATGACTACATAAGGACATTTAGACAGAAAAAAATACATCTTAAAAATATTTATAAAAAATAGCTGGTCAAAATTAAGTTATATCAACCACATGATGTCCTCTAGATTATTGCACAAAAATGAAGTCGGCACCTATAACGTGGTAAGTTTTCCTTTTTTAGACGCCTGAAAAATCCATGGTTTCCAATCTCAAATTCTATTAATTCATAACAAAGTGGTCTATGCTCCTCAAAATTTTCAATAGATCATTATCCGGTTTCCCAAGTCCCAACCCCAGATTCATTTGTACTTTACATAGGTTAGAAGCAATCCTGGATTCGTTTTACATAGATAAAGATTGAACCTGAGCTTGTCAATTCCAATTCCACTAAAACTTCAAATTTAAATCCAGGCAGAGCCAACTCAAACAGTGAGAGCAGGCGGGATAAAATGAGCAATGTGCAAGCCCACTGGTTGAGAGAGAGTGAACTTGATCGCGCTTAGGCACAGTATATAGATGGAATGTGTGTGTGTGTGTGTGTGTGTGTGTGAGAGAGAGAGAGAGAGTCCGTACAAATACATAGAATATTGGATATCATGTGCCAAAGGAGAAAATTTTCCTACTATGGCCGACAAAAAGCCATTTATTCATTGCTTTTCTGATGATTGGCTGCTTCAATCTTGATCTTTATGGCCTAAACATAAATATGGTAAAATTCGAGTGATTAACTATTATGAAGGAATAGTGATTTATTTTAATATTTATTTTTTTTTGGGGGGGGGGGGGGGTGGAATTGCGAAAGAGTGAATATATGGATTTACAAATACCAACTATTTACACCAAAATGCCTTGGCAATCAGAGAGTCAATTTTGAATGAATCATAAATGATCAGGGGTGTGCTCTGCTCTGATACCATTTCAATTAAAATTCCCAAAAGCTTGTGCTATTCGGTTGTGGGATAAAAATGTATATTAAGTTAACATAATGCTTAATAAAGATCATGAAAAACTATTGGAATTCACATAAACTGTACAAATATTATTACCTGTTTTGGACCAAGGAGCACATTCTGCAGCTACCAGTATGATGTTCATGACATTGTCTCCAGCTAAAGGAGGAGAATCTTCTGTTGCATTCTCAGGATTTGCATCTTGTTTGGCATTTGGACACTCTTCATTAGCTTCTATCAAATCTTCAAAAGGATCAGGTTCCGACATTATTGATAATTTCGGTGGCATAATCTCAGGGCTGGCTGCTTCTGAACTGGCTTCTCTCAATAATCCAAGAGCATCTGCTATTGACTCCTTTTCATAAGATGATTTTACAATTTATATCAGCATTAGGTACAACAAGTTAAATTGATTAATCAGATTTTTCAAAAGCAGTATATATGTTGTGTTGTGTTTTTGTACCAACCTCTCCACCAGTTACATTTTGGTTCATATTTTGGATATAATTGCTGGTTTCACTAAAAGAATGCGCATCCATTTCTATATTAACAGAACTGACTTTTATAGCAGATGCAAGTTTCCTCCTTTCTTCGATCTGCACCAAATTGAGGAGAGATGCAATAAGGAAATTCAACACCTCTGGTATGATTCAGCATTTTTGGTATCATTAGGAATGAGAAATAGGACAAAAAGGTACCGAGTAAAAAGTACAACTGTACAACAGAGATTAAAGAAGTGAAGTTGCTTGATTTGTAATCAAGTGGCCAACATTTTAAATTCAAAGAAATTAGAGGGGAAATCACAGACATTAACAACCCATGGATAACTCAGGTATGTGATATATCACACACATGTTTAAATAATAATAATAATAGAAGTGTTGTTACAATTTTAAAAAAATCGATGGGGATGGTTGGTTATTATGCAATAAATAGAGAAGGATCAATGATAAAAGGAAATAATCAATAGCTAATACAAATGGGCATTCATCAGCATCTCAAGTCAGGATGCTAATAGAGAAATCATCTCCATTTATCACTTCCATCAAATCTTAACAAGGTGTCTAAGCATTCTTATATGCATTAGTTTTAACATACATGGCACAAAAAGTAATCGATAACTCCAAAGTAATACTGAACTAGAGAGATCATATAACCATATATGTCACATTACTCCCAACAGCTAGTCGCTCTTGATTTATATGCAACAAGCGTTAGAATTATATGCCCACAAAGCTAACTTATTCCTATTTATCTAATAAACAAATGTTTTTAACATGCATTTGTTGGCAATTATTTATAAGATATGATGCCTTAGATTACATTGTATAGATGCCATGTTATTAATCGTGATTATAACAGAAAGATGTAACTCTCCAATCCCTTGTAATTTTAAATTTGTTTGGAACAATGAACGTACTGTAAGGAAACACGTACGTACTAATGATTAGTCACAGGTGGTAACTACTATGAGTGATGGGATAATGTGTCTCAGCTATCGGAGTAGAGACTTCTAGTAGACGTCAAGTGCTTGTAAAACAACAAATAGTAAACATGACCAACATAGAACAACACTCTTGGGCCTAGCATTGTCACCTTAGGAGTTGTTCCACACAAATTACAGAATGTTCTATGGAGTTTGTGTGGTTTTAACAATGTCAACCGTTGATGCCTAGTTAGAGAGTGTGTGTGTAGTACGACTATGCTCTTATCGGTAAGATTTGAAAACAAATACTATCTATTTCTTAACCATTGGATTTGTTTTGGGATGTGTGATATGAATAATGTGATTAATGAGAAACACAAGAGACTCTCTCCATAATTGCTAGCACACATCTCAAGTCTAATCCAATGGTTAAGATTGAGTTCCAAATCCTATCGATAGGAGCATAGTCTCTCTCTCTCTATATGTGTGTGTGTGTGTGAATAATGAAGAAAAGAGGCCCTGGGAGGCTTTTTCATTAGGTGGCGTCAAAAATCTATATCCTCCACGATTTTTTTCGACGATCAGCACCCATCTTCATCATCTTTATCATGTAAGATATGGATACACCAAATTTCATGTGATTCCACCACTTTTTCACCGTTGAATTAGCAATGAGAAAAGTTCATTGTCGGTAAACCGTTAGTTTTGCACCCATTAAATCAACGGTGAAAAGTGTTGGAATCACATGAAATTTAGTGTACCCACATCTTACATGATAAAAATAATGATGATGAGTGTCGATCGTCGAAACTAATCATGGAGAGTGTTTTTTTTACGCCATAGGAGGAAATTCCTCCTATGGCACCTTTCCTCCATTATATATATATATATATATATATATATATATATATATATATATATATTGTACACCGAACCGGTGATCTATTGTACACCGGTTCCCGTTTTTTTAAAAACGGGAACTCTCGATCAACAACATATTTGAACGATCCGATCCGTTCAAGTTGATCATCCTACCTTCAACTACATGGGTATGAAAAATCAAAGGATTTGAAGACCTCTAACCAATGCATCGGATGAAGTCTATTGAAAGTCTTTCATTTTTGAACCCATTCAATGTATATGTTAGAGGTATTCAAATCACTTGTTTTTCCATATTCATACACATGAGGGTAAGGTGATCAACTTGAGAGAGAGAGAGAGAGAGAGAGATATGTTCAGATTATATAAATTGTTAAAATATAAATATGTTTTTTCGGAGTTGCTCTGATACCATATTACAAGTCCATTCCACTCCCAAAAGGCAAAAGAGGGCAGCACCTCTCTATAAATTTGCCCTCTATTTTATTTTATATTTAATTTTTTTTCTGAAAAATATAGCAGTTGTATTAAGAATAAACACTATCAAAGAGCGAGTGAGGAAGAGCATAGCGTTTGATACTTGGGCGACTTTGCATTTGTGAAGTCTCAAGACCTAAACTTCTACAGTTAAATTCTTGCAGATCCATGTGGATGATCATGGAAAGTATGGAATATAAACCAATTTGATTTGTATTTAGACTTTCAACAAGCCCTTTTCCAATTTGCATTGCTTAAGGATACCAAAAACAAATGAACATAAATATTATTAAAAAACTTGAAATTTAGTGTAGAAAAGCACCTGCCGAATGAGGTCCTTTTGCCTTGCTAAAACCTCCTTGCTTTGTTTAATCGTCGCCCGAAGCGCTTCATCAACAACAGCCTCTTCATTAACAATGCCATCCCCTTCCCCTCCCTCAAAGCTTTCACCTTTTGCAGCAGCAACCCTAAAAGCCCTCGTTTTGCAAGCAACCCCATTGAAATTGAGGCTGCTTCTTCCATAAATTGCAGCAAGATGAGACCTTTTCCAGCAAGTTGATGTTGGGATCAAAAAGGGAAGAGACCCAACTGATGCCATTTATTCCCCCCAAATGCGAGCCTCAGAAATGACAAGCCTTGAAGAATTTCATAAAAATTTTACAGATCAACCCAAAAAGGATGACGCAGAATCTGGGGAAATCAGTTAGGATTTTAATCAATCCATAAATGGGTTTAAATTGCAAGCAGAAACAAAACCCCAAGAAAAATATTATGAGAAAATGATAGCTTAAAAAGAAAGGACAATTTTTTATATTAAACCATTTTTAAATAATATTTTTTAGAACAGATCATTTGGAAAACTTATTATAAAAAAAGACAACTTTATGCAACTAAGCCGGCTCAACGCTGGCGTTAATAATTTTTTTTTTATTAAGGGACGTAGTTTGAAAATGCGTCCATTACAAATGTATGGGGCGCACTTTCAAACTGCGTCCCGTACAAATCTACTGTGAATAAATTTTGTTTACGGGGCGCGGTCTGAACGTGCGTCTCTTATAAATGTACTAGGCGTAGTTCCAAACTACGTCCACTACAAATTTTTATTTCATCACTGGCGCACTTTTAAAACGCGCCCATATATTTTACAGTAAAATATATGGGTGCATTTTGAAAGTACGCCCAATTCTCCAACTTAAATAAATTTGATCTATTTACCTTCCTCGTTCCTCTCTATTCTCTCTCTGACTCAGGTACTCTCTCTCTGCTTGCTCTCTCTCTCGATGCTCTCTCTCTCCCTCCCGACCTCTCTTCTTCCTGTGACCTCTCTTCCCCCCTCCCGACAACCTCTCTTCCCCCTTCGGTCTCTCTTTCTCCTCCCTCGCTTCCTCGGTCCGGATCTCGTATTCTATCTCGTGCAGGTTTAGGCGGAAATTCACCGGCGAATAATCACCTTCATTCTCGGCATCGTCGTCATCACCACCGTGAGCATCAAGAAGGTTGGTAAAATCCTAATTTTCTTTTTAAAAAATTCATAAAAATATTTGGTTCAAATTTGGTATTGGGAAAGCAATTCGATAAAATTGGATACATATTGGGGGATTTTCCCGATTTTACTTATGACGGATCAATGTGTAGGATACAACTTTTTACAACTTGTTACATGCTAGAAATATTGACTTTATTGTAAGTTTATGTAATTAGATTAGTATAAATATGAAGATAAATAAGTAGGTTGTTTGATAAGAACTCTCAAAGCATGCGTTAATTTTTCTGGCAGGTTGACGGATAATTATATCCATCTAGTTTGCTATTCCGATAGCCAATTATCGATTGGAACAAATAATATTCCTGAATATGTCGGAGGAAAAACTAAGATGACTAAAGTCAAGAAGTCTAGCACATACAACGAGCTGTGTCAAGTAGTGTACAAAGCTACCAAAATCAATCCGTTAGAGTTCAGTATCTTCTTAATATGCAAATGGCCGACGGAACATGAATATACCA
This sequence comes from Agapanthus africanus, assembly GCA_030015575.1. Lineage (NCBI taxonomy): Eukaryota > Viridiplantae > Streptophyta > Magnoliopsida > Asparagales > Amaryllidaceae > Agapanthus > Agapanthus africanus. The sequence continues at coordinate 858,392,252 of CM057339.1, forward strand.
CCATTGAAGTATCCGATGATGAGGATACACAAGTCATGCTTATATCGGAATCGAAATCGATCGAGCTGTTTGTAAAGAATGAGATATCGACGTCTGCTTAACTGTCCGAACCTTATTCTGAAGTGTCCGATCCTTCTTTTCGAGCATCCGAGCAATACCAGCAAGGAGAAATGGCACGCATGCTCAATATGAATGCTGATTCTACCGGATTTATGTGTCCCACCAATGATGAACAACATATAGAGCAAAATTACGTAGGTGAAGGCACATCAAGCGGGACGCCGGTGAATTGGCAGTTTACGAAATAAGTATTATTTTACATATCTTTATACCGCATATACATTTAGCGGGACACTATTTATTGATAGTGGAGATATGCCATAATTACTAAGTATTCATAAATTTGTGTGCAGTTCTTATGTACCATCACCCGGTTATAATTGCATGTCGCCGCCAAGCTTCGGTTTTAATTGCATGCCAACGCCTAGCTTCGGCATCAATATTATGCCCCAAAATACCAAGCACGTGCAATCATACAATACGGGGTAGACACCATTTGTAGACGATAGGTCAGGATTTTGTTGGTATGAAGCCGGAACATTAAGTACCATGTAAGTCCCCAATATTGGTTCTGCATATCCAACCGATGTACCAGCTACGGATCCAGCGGTGTTAGAATATAATGGAGATGAAAGTGGTGATGATGATGATGCTAGTGATGAGGACGAGATTCAAGCACAAGATAGCATGCAAATTGCATATGTTCTTGATGATGAGAATGATATGCAGTGGATTACTAATTCATGTGTTAATAATGACTTCATTGAGTTTGAAGATCCACTTGCCAATAACATGACAGATGCTTACATGTTATCTATATCAGTAATAGAGAATGTCAACTTTCGTGCTGATAGACTTTCGGCAGTTGATATTGAAAGTAGGTTGAGGGTCGGCAAATTGTTTGAGAATAAGGAGAAGTTAATTCAGGCGATCGGCATTTGGTCAATTAAATATGGAGTTTCTTTTAAATCAATAAAGACTACCATGACTAAGTACACTGTCATTTGTAAAACAAACGCGAACTGCCCGTGGAGGTTTCACACATATATATCGAAGAAATAATCGACGGGATATTGGCAGATAAAGAAGTATGCGGGTAATCATACTTATGTGAATTTTATAGTGGATTCAAATCATAAACATGCCACTTCTATATTCATATATAACAGGATATTGCCTTTTGTGAAAGCGGATATCGATTTGACCCCCAAAACGATTCAAGTGCTTATAAAAGATACATTATTCATTGAGATAAATTATATGAAGGTATGAAATGTATTGAACAGGGTATTGTCTAAAATATACAGAGATTAGGAAGATTCGTATGAACATTTGCCACGATACCTTACAGCCATCAAATCTACTAATTCGGGGACTGTCTTCAAGATAACCAATGCTTCAATATCAGAAATAATAGGATATTTTACCGGTGCATTTTGGACATTCGGACCGGCCATTGATGGTTTCGCTTATTGTCATTTCGTTCTCAACATTGATGGGACACACTTATACGGCAGATACAAAGGGACTTTGCTTATTGCTACCGGTGCCGATATAAATAATAGCTTTTATCCTTTGGCATATGCTGTGGTTGAAGGTGAAACCACTGAAAATTGGGAATAATTCATTCCTTGCATTCATCTCTACATTCCATCCGTGCGGGGAAAACACATTACTTTCATATCTGACCGGATGAAAGGGATTTCGACTGCAATAAAAAATCATGGCCGAAACCTCATAGTCATCGTTATTGTATGTGACATATCAGATCCAACTTCTCAATTTCTGAATTTAGTGGCAAAATCTTACAGAGTTTGTTCTCTCAAATTGCATGTGCACCAGATGACTTGACATATACAGAGCTGAGAGAGGAACGTAAACGTATATGTCTAAGAGAAGATGCTTGGATTGAAAATATTCTTTAAAATGAAAAAATATGGGCTCTTTTGAAAGATAGTGGTGGGCGATTTTGCATGATGGCTGCGAATGGTTCAGAAAGCTTTAACAGGGTCTTAAAAGGATTTCGCTTTTTTCCTATTGAGGCCTCAGTAGGACGGATTTTTTACCGGACGAACAAATACTTCTTTGCACGACGTCAGGAAGGACAAGAGTGGATAACAAAGTTATGTCTTAAGTTCTAACAATTAATAACAAAAAGGTCCACTGTTGCTAGGCATGCTTGGATCGTGAACTTCAGCCAGTCCGAATGGTAGGTGACTAACAAAAATGGAAAAAATTACGGTGTAGTCATCGATTGTAGGAACTGCAGTTGTACGTGCAATATTCCTAAGTTACAAAAGTTGCCTTGTTCACATGTAATTTCAGCATGCACATGAGCAGAAGGTGAGAGGAACATTGCACGTCACGTTCTTGTTTCGAAATGGTATTATATCCCTAAATACAAAACTGCTTATGCCCCATTGTTCCATCCTGTACCCGATAGCCGATATTAGGAAACATACAACGGTCGAATGATATTACAACCTATCGGTAGGAGACAAACAGGACGACCACGTTCTACTGGTATCAAAAGTGTTATGGATGATTCACGAGAAGGACGTCGACAAAATAAATGTAGTTTCTGTAATGAGTACGGTCATAACAAGGCACGTTGCAAAAATCCTCCTGCCCCACGTCGCCATTGGTAATCACCCCTTATATTTTGAAATACACACATGTCTAAACACAAAAAACAAACATACATCAACACACATATGTTCTTTGTTATACATGCTCATTTGTTCAAAGATAATATAACTCGACTTTTTCATTATGCAGATATACCTATGAATCCTGGACCTATAGATACGAGTGTTCTGTACTTGCTTGTTGACCACAGGTCGGCCAACGCCGCAGTAGTACAGGTAAAAATTTGTAATATTATTTTCTTTAATTACATATGTTATTTATACGTTACTGATACAAGTCCTTTTTTTGTAATTGGCAGAGTGATCAGGTGATTACATGCGTTGACCACTCAGTCCAGAGCAGCCGGATCCCTGCTGAAGATGCCCGTGTGCAGGCTGGGCTGTAACGGGCATGCTTTCATCTTCTATCCAGATTAGAGTATATACATTTTGTAACACCCTAGTTCATTTATACCAATTCCAGTTTCCGTATTTCCTTATTATGGCATTTTCCTGATTTATCGTGTTTTGGGTGCGAATAGTATTTTACTTTAGTATTAGCATTCGACCCGACCCGCTTGCTTGAAACATGTTTGATTCATGTTTATGAATTATCATGACTTGTTCCGTAGACATGTGTACTTTCATGTATACTGCATACTGGCTTTTTATCTGGTATTGCATCTTTTACCATATAACATTTTAAGTCACGTAAAATATTTTAAAAATACATTGCATGGCCTGCTTGATACCCCTAACCCTGCGGTAGCATCCACGAATCTTGTTCTCGTCTCGTTCAGTGAAACGGATTTGTTTGGATGGCTACGCGCACGTACGTGCATCCGTTCTTGGGGTATGCATTTTCGTTACCCGAACATTCATTTTGAATTTTGAAAGTCGCATATATTTTTTCATATTTTAAAACTGAATTTTAGACCCGACCCGGACGTGTTTTGGAATATTTTTGTATCCCGCCAAAATTCAAATTTAATTAAATATTTATTTTAATCAACAGTTAAAATTTTATTCTTATAACCTACCTAATATTTTTTAAAATAAAATCAAATTAAAATCCTAACTTAAAATCACTCAATCTCTCTCCCTCTTTCTCTCTGATTTGGGCCCCACACTCCCCCCTCTCTCGCCGTCTTTCCTCTTCTCTTCTCTCTCTCTCACCCTCGCACAGTGTCTCTTTCTCCCTCCCCACTAAAAACAAATTTCTTTCTCCTCCCCTCTCTCTCTCCCTCTATCTCTCTCTCTCTCCTCTCGATCTGTCTCTCTCTCCCGTGATCTCTCTCTCCTCCTCTCATATAATTATCACGCACGTCTTCTCTCTCATCTTCTTCTTTCTTCCTCAATTCATTTTTCCTTCGCCGCGAGATACTACCCATGCCCTCGCCTCGCCTGCGTCGCCTTCGCCGCATCCACCCTCGCTCTCGTCATCTCCACCTCCACCTTCTCCTGCATCTTCTCTCTCCTCTCTTCAAACCCCACGATGACCCAACCGTGCAACCCTTGCCGCGCCTCACCACCGTCGTCGTCTCACCGTCGCCTCTGTTCCCTCTAACCGTCGACTTCCCCTCCTCGACCTCTCTCTTCTTCTCCTAACACCACAACCATCCCCACAACCCGATCCAAGAAATCTACAGAACCCCAACTTCGACGAGAACCCATCGTTGCATCTGTTCTCACCTCGCCGGAGCTCCGACCACCTCGTCGTCGCCTCCACTCCCTCGCCACCACTTCTTCCTCTCCCCTTCTCGACCTCCTTCCTCTCCTTTCCTTCCCGACATCAAGAAATCCCCGCTACACACCCTCCTTACCGGTGATCCCTGCCTCCATCTCGTCGGTCTCACTGCCGACCGTCCTCTTCGGCCTCCCCTCGTCACCCGCACCGCCTCCATCTCCTCACCAACACCCTACAAGCCCATGACCCCTGCTCTTCCCTGCACTGAACCCGACACTGCAAGAACTTGCACCCCGCGGCCACTGTCATCGCCGTGGATCTCGCCGTCGACGGCCCATCGTCGTCGTCGCATCCCTTGCCGCGCCTCTGAATCCTGAACTCAGCCCCAGCCCTTTTCCATCCTTCTTCTACTTCTTCTTCTTTCTTCTTCTTTTCTTTCTCTTCTCTTTCTTGATCCATATTTCCTGATGATCGCCGGACCCGTGCCGCTGCCGACGATCCGAGCAACCCTGTGGACGTTCCTAACCAGTGTGGTCACTCTCTTGCATTGCCTGGTCCTGTTCCGTACGCGTGAGCGTGCATTGAGACTTTTACCGACATTGGACGCTGCGTACGCATTCCGTTTTGTGATCCGTTCAGGCAAGTTTATTTTGCTACATGCTATACTACTACAATCTATGTCTATTTAAATTATAATACCCTATAATGATTAGTTATGCATCCCACATTATCACTTTGCATGTTTTACCGATTTCGGCTATCCGTATTCATCCATATCATGAATTACATATCTAGTCGCATGCTAAATCATCTTGCTACATGCTAGGTATAGTTTTACGCATCCATATGAATCAAAGGTTACCCGTTTATCACATTATTTATCCATATCAAAGTTTTACAGTTTTCGGATACCCGTTTGCATCCATATTATATAGTATACATATAGCTGCATCTATAGATCTCATTATTACATAATACTGTTATTTTAACACCCCATGTTTAATAAAGTGCGTCCTAATTAGTATTGGAATTAAATGTAACCATAATCGGTAATTGTGCATCCATTTCATATCTAATTGCATACCATGTCACATTATTTTATTTTATTGTTATATTAGTACTCCATACTTGATTTTGTGCACCCATACTTATTACAGTTTGATTATGAGCACCCACTTGATACTTGTGCACAACCTGACATGACCTGATACACTACTACTGAAATGACTTGATACATGTGCACTACTTAACATGACCTGATATACCACAGCTTGACATGTTACCTGATCTTGTTTCTAATGCCGACAATCTTAACATGTTGTCCCTACGGACATATCCTGTTGTCTATTTAGACAGACTTGTACCTGCTTGATCCTGTGTTGGCATTAGCTCCAGATTTATCGATACCCGACTTACACACATAACTTGGGGGTATGGGGAAATCAAGATTGTAACTGAACATAACTCAAAGGGCTATTACATCCTGTATCGTGGTCCCGTGGGGTATGAATGGGACATAGACTCACAGTCTATTATATCTTGTACCGTGGTCCTGTGGGGAATGAACGGGGCATAGACCGATGGGTTACGCTGAGGATTACATTAATTTATTTCAAAGAACTTTAGAATAGATAACCCTATAGCACAGTTTAGACTACTCACTGCACTTCACCTGTTTATATCATGGTCACTGATCTATCTTCATGTTACTGTTTACTTGTTACTGAGGACTTGTTACTGTTCATACTTCATGCCTGCATATTTCATTACATCCTGCTTGCCTTGAATTATTGATATTATGACGCACTAACGTCTGGGTTTTGTATGGCCCAGATCCTCTACCTTTGTCGCAGGCTGATCAGGAGTATTTCTGCCGTCAGGCCGAGCAGTGAGGATCCTGTTAGTATCCAGTTAGTTTAGTTATTTCCGTACATTCCAGATTATTATTGTATTGGATCTTTTGCTTCCGCATTATTTTATTTCATGACTCGTTTATTCTGGCTTATGGACATGTGTTAGATAGTTTATTACTGTTCTTGATATCTCTATAGCCGTAATGCGACTGTGGAGGGATATTTCCTTGCCACAGGTAGCATGGTTGGCTCTGTCATGTGCCTATCTTAGCGCACTCTGGGAAGCGGGGCGTGACACATTTGGATAGAGACTTGATTACGGATTTGGTAGAAAGATGGAGACTAGAGACCTGCACATTTCATTTTAGAGTTGGTGAGATAACTATCACCCTTCAGGATGCCGCTGCGCTTCTTTGTCTGCTATAGACGGAGAGGTGGTAGCTATGGAGTATAGTCGTAATTGGTCAGATTTGTTTCCCAGCTTATTAAGTAGGATTCCTCCTGTTGGACAGAGGAGAGACAACAGCATTAACTTGAGTTGGCTGCGGGAGACATTTAATGCTGAGCTTGCCATGGATGCTATTCCTGCGGCGATCGAGCAGCACGAGCCTACATTTTACATCAGATAGGGATTCGCTTATTCCCGGATAGGAGCAAGAGCAGAGTTAGTCTTGCATGGCTGCCTCTTTTAGCTGATTTCGACCAGTGTGCCACTTTATCGTGGGGGGTGCAGTTCTGTCATTCCCCTATAGCGAGCTGATGATGGTTGCATTGATAGAGCAGAAGAGTTTTGAGGGCTGTTTGACGCTTCTTCAGGTATACAATACTTAAAACCGCATTCTACTAATTTTGCGTAATTAAATTGATATTCAATGTAAAAAGTAATTCTATTATATTGTATTTTAGATATAGTCATGGACATATCTCTCTATTGGTCGCCCAACCATTACGACATAGTTCGCTTTAGATGGCCAAAAACCATATGGATGCCAGTAAGTAATTGAAACTATACGCATATTTCAAATTTCAAGTTTTTTTAATATTAACTTGTGTGTAATCTCTATGCAGGTAGAATGTGTCCAGGTCATGGAATGTGACACCGGATCACAGCCTCTGCTTCTACCGCAATGAGTTCGATGTTATAGAGGAGGCAACAGTTACGTGGACACCATACACACATGACCTAATGGACACTCTGCATCCATTATGCTTGGCAGGCACTAGCTTCTTGCATGCGCGGACACCGATCGTATGCAATGATGTTATTCAGATGCACGTGCCAAGTCGTGTCCTTCGCCAGTTCGGCTTGAGGCAGCACATACCAGGCGCGGTGGAGCGGACACCGCATTAGGGTGGAGCGCTAGTTGGGGATGCTTGGCTTGTAGAATATCAAAGTTGGGTGGGTCGATGGTACGGTTGGGTACACCATATAGCCGATGAGATACAACCATGTATATCGATAGACCAGTACCTTGCCCGGTATTGGATGGTTAACCGCAGATTCGTCATCACAGCTGCCCCTCCGCCCATCTCATATACGCCTCAAGGACCGATAGAGAGAGATTTGATAAGTTTATATCAAACATTTTAAAACTAAAATCTTATTTTCATGAAATTCATTATCTTATTTACTATCAATATATGTCCAAATCATTTACGCGTTAGAGGATATAGCTGATGAGGGGATTAGTGGCGCTAGAGACTCGGCGAGCTGCTTTATGAACATCAAGTCCCTGATCAGGAGTGTGATGACGAGGCACGGATTCATACATCCACCGGCCATGCCTGCACCACTCGTGCCTCCACCACCCATCTTTGCACCACCCATACCTCCACCAGCTGTGTCCGCATCTGCCATTCCTATCACATATGCACGAATAAGACATAGACGGGCATAGCCGAAGCTGTCTCAGCATCCCAATGAGTATGAGCATAGATCATCATAGCCAGAGCTGTCTCAGCAACCTGCCACCAATGAAACCGAACCGTCACAACCTCGACGTCTTATAGCAAAGAGGAGAACACCAGGGATGGTGCGGCGACTTCCTGCACAGAGTGTTTGTGTTGTATTGTGTTGTGGTGAATTCGTTATTTATTTTACATTGTTTATTGTTTTTAGCTTAGTGTTCTTCGCTATTTAGGCGTCGTATATTTTACGTGGATTGTGTCTCCGCCGTTTGGACGTTGAGTCTCCGCCATTTGGGCGTTGAGTTAGCTCCGTCTGTGGATGCTATTATTTTACTATGCTTGTACATGAATTTTATTCAAAATTTACGAAGGAGGTGCTGTCCGATTTCCTCCGATTATTTCTTTACAAAACAACACTTTAATTCATTTTAATTCAAACGTTGATTCTCTCACATACAAACACATGTTCATACATGATATATTACACACATATGATACACAGATCCACAACATACACGAGAATGACGCAAACAAAATAGATTGCAAGAACAGTAATTATACCATAATTCTTCACTAAAATTTTAGAAATAAATCATCTACAGAATTAATCCGCTCTGTAATTGCATCAATGGCCTCATCACCTACCGCGGAATCTCGAGTGAGTTCGAGATGATTCAAAGCCCGACGGTGCATAAAGATGTGGTAGAAAGAACTTACGGAATACTCGATATTGCGACTTGAAAGAGAAGCCATAGAATGAAATAAGTGGGGATGATCTGCTTCCCCATGATGGTCATGGGTTACTTCTTCAGGGGGAGATGGGAGCGCATCCAGTATGGCAAAGTGCAAGAGCCGTTGAATTTCATGATCAATCTTCATCGGCCAGTTCATACTCCCTCGTAATCGATAGAGAATGCTTTCGTAATTAGAGTAATCTATCATCGTATATCCAGATTTCACCACGGTGTAAGGGATGCACATCTTAATTTCATCGATTGATAGCAATCTTGCAGATGAAGATCCCGACATTGAGAGAGAGAAAGACTAAGAACTGAGAGGGAGAAAGATAGTGGATGTGATAGCGATGAGATCTAAGAGAGTGTGAGAGAGCTCGATACAGAGAGCGAGACTCGAGATAGAGAGAAAGAGATTGAACTTTTAATATAAGAAAGACAATCATTCACGAGTATGTGTTTTTCTAGGGCGCAGTTTGTAGCTGCGCCCCAGAAAAACACATACCCATAAATGATTGTGTTTTCTTTTGGGGCACACCTTCAAACCGCGCCATAAAAAAACACAGACCCGTGAATGAATATGTTTCTTTTTTGAGGCGCGGTTTGCAACTGCGACCCAGAAAAACACATACCCGTGAATAATTATGTTTTCTTTTAGGACGCACCTTCAAACTGCGTCATTGAAAAACACAAACCTGTAAATGAGTATGTTTATTTTTGGGTCACAGTTTGCAACTGTGCCCAAAAAAACAAAGTCCCGACAATGACAAAGTTTCAAACTGCATCCATTATAAATGTATGGGGCGCAGTTTGAAACTGCGCCCCATACAATTATTAAGGGGCGTTGATGAAGATCGGAATCTCCCTCAGATGTTGTCCTCCATCGATCTTATTGCCAGCTGTACTGAACGGTTGAGATTTGGAGATGAGGGTTGGTTGAGCGTGTGGATCTCAATGGGTTGCTAGTTGTTGTTGATGCTGAGCTACTTGCAAGGGAAATCCCGGGTAGGAAACCACCCTGGGACCCTCCGACGATCAAGTAAGTATCGAGAAATATTAGGGCAGAGTAGCGGTGTATTGGAATGAGTTCGAGATACCTGAGTCGTCTGGAAGAGGGGTTTATATAGCGATCGCATGGAGTGAGTCGATGCGAGATTCTCGCCGTTCGTTACGCCCCCGCATCACGTTCGCGTTGATGGCGGGATGTGCCCATTAATGGCGAGATACGCTAGCGCGGGACGCGGGACGTAGAGCTCCGAAGATCTTGTCGTGGCAAGATACACGGAGCCGTTATGGGGGCGCTCAGCTCCGTACTCCCGGTCAAACAGGAAAGCTGAGGAAGCTCAGCTCGGAGACGAGCGAGGAGGCTGAGGAAGCTCAACTGTAGGATAGCTCGAAGGCGAGCTGTTGGCCAGTTGCTGGGTGAATAGGGAATGTACTCCGGGAAGGTCTCCGAAGGGGAGGATGTAACCTCGGGGACAAGGTGTCGAGAAATGTCCTTAAGGCATCGTACTTATTCTAGCTCTGCAGCCTCCAGGAATCTAGCAGGCTTACGTGGACGACACATCATTTGCCACGTGCCATGATCTGGGGAATTCCAACTTTTGAGTATCATCATTAGCCCCCCACTCTCGTTCCAACCTATTTATAGGTCGGGTCGAGAGTGGTCAGCCCGGTCTTCATCGTCAAGATTACTGCCGAGGATTCATCGTAGTGGGTTGTTTGGGAACGATGTAGCATTTGGTGGCCGTGTCTTTTCGATTTCTGGATCCACGAGGTGTTTCACGGAACGCCTTAATTTTCACGCGTATCCACTATGACGTCAACAGATCAGCGAAAATGGTGGTGCCATAAAGGAGACGTCGTTTCGCTTGCTTAAGTCATCGATCTTTGTGCCACATGACCACAAATGGATGGCCAATCGCAAGTTTTCGCTTCCACCAGCTTGATCCATGTGAGGGGGAGACATCCAGCAGTTGGTTGCCGCATGGCGTTATCGGGGCCGTGGGGCGCGACGCTTCATTTTGGCAGGAGCAGATTTAGGCCGTCAGATGGCTTTCGCTGAGTGTATAAATAGGGGAGGCCCTTCCCTAGGAAACACCTTTGCTTTACTTGCCTCCTGTTATCTGAGAATTGCTCGGCGCTTGATCCATTAGGTCGGATCTTCAGCCAAAATCCATCCCCATCCATTTTTCCTTGAATGAGGTTAGATGTATTCCTCTGGTGCTTCTGTTGATGTAGTTAGGGTTGAGTCGGGCGATGAGGCCTCAGCCTCTGAAGCCGAGCCCAGTCGGTCATCTTCCTCTTTCTCGGCTTCTGAAAGCCGAGAAAGTTCTTCTTCTTCCTCCACGTCGGAATCGCCTTTAGGGGGTGGTGATGCCTTTGTTCTTCATTTTCGGGTGGCAAAAAGGGCCCCAGGGTGCGTATCGAGAATACTCGTGATGAACCCTCGATATTGAATCGGTCGGACGAGCTTTACGATATCCGGGCTTGTATCCATATCCCCATGGCTACTCGCTTCGTCTGGCCAGGGAGGGTGAGCGGGCAAACCGGGTATAGGGCAATGAGATTGCTCTGTACTTGGAGGCGTTCCGAGCAGGGATGCGTCTGCCTTTCTCACCCGAGATTTGTGCTATCCTCCATTGCTTTCGACTTGCCCCGGACCAGCTAGCACCGAACTCGTGGAGGATTCTCCTCGAGTTCCTGGTTCGACTGAAAATTGATCGGATCCTCTTCAACTTAAGTCTTCTCTTCTCCTTCCTTTGCTACAAAAATCACCCCGATACTTGTAAGGACGAGCTGTGTAACAACCCTAAATTTCCTATACAAAATTTTTCAAATATTTTTTCAAAAAAAAAATCCACAAAGGGGTATTTAAGCCTGAGCACAAGATTTAGGTAATTATTTTTGTTTTTAATTACAAGCTACAAGAATGAAATAACTCCATTTTTAGTGTACAAGAAATCACTTTAAAATTTAATCTATACTTGGAGTATTTACTCTTGCTGCTATCATTTTAAGTAATTAAATAACACAATAATTACAAGAAGGAGCTTGTAGCTCATTGGTAATACCTTGCACTGCTGAACCAAGCCACCAGAGTTCGAATCCCATGCCCCACATAATTTTTATATCATTTTGTTTTAATTTTTTGTGAAGTCAAACGGTCAAACAGCCATAACTCACAATTTATTGCGATTTATAAAAAATAAACTATACCAAAACCTCCCCCAGACCAAACCCGACCCAACGGCACCCGACTCGGCCCTTACTCGGCCGAGTCAGCCGGCGACTCGGCCGAATCGGCCGGCGCCGCCGGCCGGACTCGGCCGGTCGGCCGAGTCGTCAACACGAAAAAGTTTCGTGTTGACTTGGTCTTTTCCCCTGCATAGTCTAAATTCCCTGTACTGTTACAGATATTCCATTAATCCTCTTTTAAGACCAAATTTAATGAATTTGTAATGAATTTTACATTTTTTAAAAATATTTTTTAATCCAAACCCTAACCCTAGCCTAGCCCTATACAAAGACCCCTACCCTCTACCATTTCACCTCACAACTCTAAGTCCACTCTCCCAAATTCTTGAGAACTCGGTGCAAAGAGCGAGAAGCAAAGCGCTGCCGAAACCGACGACGGATTCCGGCGACCGGATCAGAACCTTCACGACGTTTTCGACGCATCGACCACCACCACCTTCCCTAGCCCCTTAGCTTGTCCAAACCCGTAAGTCCCCTCTCTTCTATCTCTCTTTTCCTTAATGTTAAAATATGACTTTTTGGAACCCGACGGGAATCGGACAAACCGATTTCCGATTCGGTTTTTCTATAAATTTCCATTTGTCACCTAATACATAACACCTACCTATATGCATGTTGACTATTAATCACCCATAAACCAATTTAAACAAACTTTCTCACATAAAATGATAGATTCTTTGCAAAACCGTATTCTTTTCATAAAAATACCATGAAGTTCATTTTTCTTAGTTTAATTAATTCCCTCACTCCTAAATAGGTTTATCTTGATCACTAAACTTGTAGAAACCAATTTGAATGAAATTTCACACATGAAATGATAACGTTTTCGAATACCGTATTCTTGCGCTTTAATACCTTCAAGTTTAATATATCTTGTTTAACCTCTAAATTTCATCAAAACTTAAAATAAGTCACGAGGTAATGACCTACCTCTACACACACACAAATATAACCCTAATTGATATATGTCAAAACATAGAATACGAAATTACAGGACTTTTCACTAAAATACCATATTCTTTATAATCTTTTCTTGAAAGCTTTAAGTTGTAAACATTTCTAAATAAAATCTTTTAAAAAAATGAAAGCACGATTGGTCATGGACATCGATCGTTTATCTAAACTGACTTTGTGGTGTCTAGGCTAGGCAAGTGAGCTTGGGTAACTTTAAAAGGCCCGTCTCACGATTCGTGAGCGGATCCCTCCCTCCTCACTTGTACTTACCTGGCCACAATTGGCGGTGAAGAGGCGATTTGAGGCTTCTAATGACTTGTCGTTTAGACCCTTAGAAATAGACTAGTTGGCTTAGGAAATCCTAGAAACTAAAATACGGAAAACTATACTCTTTTGCAAATAAATACCCTATATTTATAAAACCGTTTTCCTAAATGAATAGTATTTATAAAACCTAAGCAAAGTGCCGCTACAACCCACTTTTGGGGAATCTGTTAGGGATAGTACGGTTCATCGTGCACCCGCAGGCTAGTAGTGCGAGATTCAGACCTCCGCAAGGAGCATTCGGTCTCGAAAGGTTTAAAATACGACATTTAAGAAAAAATGAGATTTTGAAAATAAAATATCTATTTAAAATTATTCTTGTGTTAATATATATATAATTATCATTTAAACACCTATTTTATTATAATATAAAGTTTCCACTTTTTCCTAAAATTACAAGATTAAAAGTTACATTAAAATACCATGAATTTCAGATGAATCAATTAATACTTTTATTAGGATATATTCACTGGAATAACAAAAATAAACTGACACTCATTATAACAATAAAGACGATTATTAAATACTTGAGGTGTATTTTGAAAACTATACAAAAGTACTTTTTACATAAAACCCCCTCAAGTTTTACAAATTATAATAAGGCCCCTAACTAATATTGAACTTCAAATTACCTTTCTTCTTGTCTGACTCGGGTTAGAGTCTGACTATTTCTGACTTGAATATGATTCAAGTGAATCTATATTCTTTTATATTCCAACACAATTTGAATACATGAATCCCTGAATCCAGTTAACAATATATTCATTTTGACTGAATCAAACCATGGATATTCATCCATTATCCTGATATTCCATTTACCTGATTACACAGTTACAACATGTTTACTGATATCATGGTTTTGGTCAGTCACTCAATTTACATATTCCAATACTACAATACTGTTAAAACATTACGGGGTTTAAGGGGTAGATTGGTACGGAAGGTGTTAAAGGTGGCACGAGGTGGTCAGATTAAGACACCTAACCTGAATCCTATTGCTGTTGTACCATGGCATAACGGTTCCTTGTACCTTCCTTTTGCCCTGATCTCTAGCATATAGAGATCCCCCTCGTATACACTGGCATCCTTCTGTACCAAGCTACAAACAACAGCGTTAAACAATGTTCCATAATATTCAACAATATAATACTTTAGAAAATACTGTTACTCTGTCATTCTCATTCTTCTTATTCTTTGGGACTTACCGAGCGATCTGTTCGCTGACGACATTCTATTTCTTTCTTCTTTGAATGTCGTCAGGTGCATTGGACCAAGCTGAGATCGAGCCCACCGGTGAAGATTTGGAACAGTTCCACGAAGACCCAGAGCTCTAGATATTGTACCTTGTTCTTTTCCAGTATTTCCATTTATTGTTATGCCACTGTTTAGGCATTGCTTTTCATTTCAGTTGTATTTTCTTTTCATGCATTGTACAAAGAATGTTATCAATAAAAGTTGCTGTATTTCTATATCATTCGTCTCTTGTGTTTTACTTTATATTGCTTAGCTACGCTTAGCGTATGTACTTCTGAGTACATACGTAGCGGACCTTGTCATTTCCACTTCGCCGTACACTGAGAAGCGGGGCGTGACAAGCTGAGCTGGGTTTATCTTTCTTTTAAAAAGTATAAGGGTAGGACGGTCGGATTAGGGGTTGTGGTCGTTTCTTCTTCTATCCACGAGCGGAAGGAGAAGTTCGTGTTCGTTAGCCCTCCGAAAGGAGAGGAATGTCCAGTGCCCACCAAGTGGTATAGGGTGGATTGCCTAGGGCCAATCAGTCAAGCGCCCCAAAGGAGGGGGTCGTGTCACGGTAAGAGCCGATCCAGCGAGTCGACACCTTGCTTTCCGAGCAGGTTTTGAGCTGGGCGGGACTTAGTCCCGCGCGCTTCGAGGGTAAGTTAGGACTTCGCCGACTAATTTAGATTTAGCGTAATTTGTCGTTCTTCTTGTTGGGGTCAAAAATTACACCCTGGTTGACCAAGTTAGAGTCAAAGTCAACCTCAAGCCAAGTGGGCCCAAGTCCGAAACCAAATCCAAGCAAGTGGGTCCATGCCCAGGTCGAGCCCAAGCATGAAAAGGCCGGCCTCCTATGCCAAATGAATAATTGTTAAAGCATAAATAGGCTTAATATAATTTTTATGAATAAATGTAATAAAATGGGCAACAAACCTAAATTATGTAAAAGTTCATGGCTTATGTACAAAAGAAAAAAAGGGAAATGGCACATGTGCCATTTTGAAAAGCCCAAGAGACCATATGTAAAATATAAAGCCTATATAAGATATCATGATGAATGATAACACCAGAAGATTCTTCCTATATTTTTCTAGGGTTCTATGTCTCCTTCTCCTTCCTCAAGGTTTTAAACCTTCTCTTTTATTTGAATTAAATTAAGAGTTTAACTCTTCTTTTCCCAAAAAGAAACAGTTTTTCACCATAAAACCCTTGAAGAGGAGTTCAAATCTCCTAGCAAATCTCTAAATGGGGAGATTTTTAAATCCCACCACCCTCTTTCTCCAAGATCCAACTGATAGAGAGAAGGAAGAAGGAGATCCATCTTCAAAAATCCCACTTTGGAAAGATCCAAGGCTTAAGAGAGGATCCAGGGCTTAAGGGAGAAGAAAGGGGTCTGCTTTCACTATCTTCGAAAATCTTTTGAGAGTTTAACTCCAGAGCAAGAATCTTTTCTTTAGGAGTTTAACTCCAAACCAATTTTTGAGGAGTTCAACTCCAAGATCCAAATTCTCAAAAGAGTTTAACCTCAAAATCCATATCTTTTAGGAGTTTAACTCCACAAAAGATCCTTTTTTTAGGAGTTTAACTCCAAAAGTCACTCGGGAGTTCAACTCCCAGTCAGGGGCTAAGCCCTTTTTTCCGCAGGCACTCAGCGTCCGCGCGCAAGGCGTGTAGCCCGCTGGCGCCCAGCGTGCACGCGCATCTCACGCGTCCTTAGGACACTCCACACCCCTCTTTTTCCCACATGCTCCACACTCAAAACACATCTCCTGTTAGAAAAAATTTATAACGGGGCGCTAGCCCCCTTGACCTCCAGCCCGCTATCCGGGGCGCGGGACCCCCGTAAACTCTGCGAGGCCCCTGATATACCCAAAACCCTTCAAGACACACATATGCACACTGCATATTGAGTTCGCATGACGAGTTTGGCCCGTCAATCGGAGGTTCTCTCGCTCCAAAGGTAAGCGGTAATTAACGACAGGTTAGTCCGTGGCTGCCAGAGATTCGGATCCCCATAATCAATAAACCCCGGCCTACCTTACGCAGGGGGAATCTGTAATGCGCCTGATAAGCGCGCGCATTCCCATCTCAATGAGGTGACAAAAAACACCCTACACTTGTTGCCGATCTTTTCTTTTGTTTTATTTCGCAGAGCCCATGGATCGATCAAAGATCATGGCTGCCCTGGCCGCCAAAGTACAGGGAAGGAAGGGAGGCGGCGCTAGTTCGTCCAAGCCTATGCCGGGGGTGGAGTCCCGGTAAGGTCCTCCCATTAAGGTCGTCGCCGCTCCTCCTATCCCGGAGGAGCGCGGGATGGAGGGCAGAAGCATGCCCAGGAACAGGCTCCTCGGGACAGACTGGAGGCTCCCTCCTCCGCTGAGTCTCCGGCTAAGAGACTTAAGAAAGTGGTTTTCTGGCTGCCCCCGGCCGGGATACAGGTGCAGGAGGGCAACTACTACATTGAGATGCCGTTGGGGCTTTCCATGGCCGACAGCTTGCTGGCAAACATGGAGAAGACAACGGGGGCCAAGATTCCCTAGGGTACCATGAAGGCCTAACTCGTGATGATAGCTTGGGAGGCCGTCTAGGTTGGTAATCCTCAAAAAAAATTCTAAGTGATTTTTCCTCTGTTTAGTTTCTGACGAATGTTGTTCGTGTTTTTCTGTAGGTCCTTCAACATTGTGCCCTTCTAGCCGCCTTGGAGGCCGAAGAGGTTGCCCCGGCAATGAAAAAAGCCAGAGAGTCATCCTCGCGTGAGGAAGAGCTCCTTGCCAAATTGAAGGAGGCCGAGGATAATGCTGCCTCCTTTGAGTAGAGGTTGGTATCGAAAGGCTCGAAGGCCACGAGGCTGAAGGAGTCTTACCGGGCCTTGATCGAGTCTAACCGGGCCCTTCAGGCCCGGGTCGGCAAGTTTAACGGGCTTTTCGAAGCCATGAGGAAGTATAGGGACCTGTGCAAGGGGGATGTCCGGACAGCCCACGAGGCGGCGAAGCCGGCTGAAAATTGGTCGGAGAAGGTCGTGGAAGACTACAAGGCGTCCGACCAATTCTATATCGACCTTGCAGATTCCGCGGCCATCGAGTGGAACAACGTCCTTGACGTTGTCAAGAAGATGGTGAACGACACTGACGACCGAGAGCTTCGTGCGAGGTATCCCCTTGCGAAGGAAGGACCCCACGGCGGCGGCACCGAGCCGGCAGATGGAGGCGAAGCTGCTGGCGGAGGTGCCGCGCAGGCTGGTGGAGGCGAGGTTGCCGGCGGAAGTGCCGGGCAGGCAGACGACGGAGAGGCCTTGGTCGAGAAAGTGGTTTGAAGCCGTCGTTTTTTCTGCTCCCTATCTTTTTTTTAAATTTTTGTAAGCCTTCGAGCATTTTGTAAAGCTGAGGAGCTTATAATACCTTGTATATAACTTGGAATATTAATAAAGTATTTTTTAGCTCGTTCTTGATGTGCTTAACTGTAATGTTTTCATTCTCCTTTATTTCCCAAGTGTGGATAGGCTGGTGTCCTTCCTTACCCCGTAGTCGAGGTGACGTGAGACAAGCGAACACTAAGTATAGGTAGATTGGTGTCCGCTCCTCACCCCAAAGTCGGGGTGACGTGAGACAAGCGAACACCAAGCATAGGTAGACCGGTGTCCCTTCCTCATCCCGGAGTAAGGATGACGTGAGACGAGCGAACACTAAGTATAGGTAGACCGGTGTCCCCTCCTCACCCCGGAGTTGGGATGATGTGAGATGAGCGAACACCGAGTATAGGTAGACCGATGTTCGCCCCTCACCACGGAGTCGGGGTAACGTGAGACGAGCGAACACCAAGTATAGGTAGACCAATACTATTACACCTTCGGATTCGGGTAGAGTTGGAGTTGGGCTGGCCATTTGGGGCCGAGCAGGAAGCTACGTGGCGGCCTCACGAAGAGGGCTTTGGATCTATGGTGTCGTTGGGCAGGAAGCTACCCACCGCGGATGGGCTGAGTAGGATGTTACCCGGCCATCTCATGATGAGGACTTTGGATCCACAAATTTTATTAAGCAGGAAGCTACCCACTGTGGATGGCCCGAGCAAGAAGCTACCCGGCAGTCTTATGATGAAAGCTTTAGATTCACAGCGTTGTTGGACATGAAACTACCCACCGCAGATGGGCCGAGCAGGAAGCTGCCCGGCGGCCCCATGATGAGGGCTTTAAGGCAGGATCCCACTCGTGTGAACTGGTCAACAGGCGGTTGGATCACCATGACTTCAATGTTTGTACCTCCTTGATTCCCGGTTCTACGTGGCATATAGCGGGTATCTCAAGATATGTGCGGATCTCCTAAAGATGTCGTTCAATCTTTCCTGATTCGTATGAAAAGAAGGGAGCCAACAACTGGGCGCCGCATGGCGGTGTCTTATTGGGTAGATGTGATACTCCGCAATTTGCGCCGTGGCAGGAGAAGATCTCGACCGTTGGGGAATTTTTGTTGAGGCTATAAATCGCAGAGCCTTGGCCCCCTCTAGGGCACTCCTGTCGACTTTGCTTAGTTCATTTTTTCTTGATGGACGGCCATGCGTATACCATCCGAGATATCGTATCTCGTGACGACATCTACCATTACGACTTTGACCATTCCGAGGCGACATATAAGGCCGTGATAGGTCGTCTGGAGCATCACTACAGGAATTTGCTACTGCGTCGATCTTCTCTCGTAAGTGCTCATTTATGTGATCTGGAGATCCTCCCCCGGACTTTTTAGGGCGATATCTCAACAAGCTCTGGAGGAGGCCGTTGACAAGAACCGCCTATGAGTTAGGCCTGATCTCGAAGAGTAGGAGGGACCGCTCGATAGATATCCTTTGCCAAACCTTCCAACAACGGCTGATCATAGCTTCATGCTTGGCAGCGGAAGTCCCTGGCAGAACTGTAGCCGCTCAGGTCCATGAGCATCGGAAGAGGGAACGATGGGATGCTGCTTGGGCTCGGTTGGAGGATCTCTGCTTCGAATACTCCTTTTCCCCCTTTACTGTAATGGTTAAGGAGTATTTTCCTTTTTCTTTTTGCGCGCGACCGGGCGCTTTTGTAAGGCTGGGAAGCCGAGAATACCTCTTATCAATAAAATTTTATCCTTTGTTTATGAATTTCTCTTCGCTCAGAATGTTGATCGTAGAAAATTTTCCTTTGCAAACGTGGATAGGTTGGTGCTTTTTAGGTCGGTGTTTCTTATCCACTCTTTCACCTCGGGGCCGGGGTAAGACTGGCGGAGCGAGACTTAGGTTGGCTCCTTGCAGGCGTAATCGTGCCTTTGTGCACTTGGGCAAAGGACTGGCCAGGGAGACCTTTCTTGCCTCTGAACCGCGCTGGAGACAGCCCGCATGCTCGTGAGAGGGCTTAGGGTTCACGGGTTTGGCCGGGCAGGAATCCACCCTTTCTGAGCAGATGCAACAAACAGGAGGCTGTCCATCGGCCTCGAGACGGAGCAGGAATCTACTCGTGTGAGGGCTTAGTCGGGAAGTTAAAACAAATTTAAATGGCAGGAAAAGAGGATTCTCATTATTTAAGAGAGTACAAGTTCATCTATATAATTTGTTCTTTTCGGCGTTATATGGCCGTGGAAAGATGCGCCTCAAGGAATCTTGGAGGTGGTAGGCTCCTCCGGGTAATGCCTCGGTCATGAGGAAGGGACCGTCCCACATCTGGGAGAACTTGTGCAGCTTCCCTTGGTCCTTGAACTTATTTCGTCGTAAGACTAGGTCTCCTGTCTTAGAGCTCGTTGCTTGACTCGGGCATTGTAATATCGGGCGGTCTGTTGCTGATATGCGGCCATCCTTATCTGCGTCCGGTCTCTATTTTCCAATAGATTGTCCAAGTTTCTTCGAAGGGCCAAGACATTGGCCTCGTCGTTAAAGTGCTCGACTCGATAACTGGGAAGGCCGATTTATGCGGGGACCATTGCTTCGGTGCCATAACAAAGACTGAATGGGGTTTCCCTCGTGGGTGTCTTCTTTAACATTCGCAATACCCACAACACCCACGGTAGTTTCTCGACCCATCCGCCCTGTCTCCCTTCCAGGCGGGCTCTAAAGCCCCGAATGACACCTCGGTTTTCTACCTCGGCTTGCCTGTTGCACTGGGGATGTGCGACCGTGGAGAACTTTACCAATATATGATAGTCGCTGCAGAATTCTCTGACCTTGTCGTTTTCAAAGTTGGTTTCGTGGTCGGTGATGATGCATCTCGGATTTCCAAACCGGGCAATTACATTGTTCTGCAGGAATCTCACCATGGAGGCGGCATCCAGTTTCTTGATCGGTGTGGTTTCGACTCATTTCGTAAAGTAGTCCACGGCAACAAGGATGTATTTATGCCCACCGGTGATAGTGGGAAATTAGCCAATCATGTCCATCCTCCACTGCGCGAATGGCCAAGGGGAACTCAGTGGTGTTAACTCGGTGGCTGGTAACCGAAGAGTGTTGCCAAAGAGCTGACATGTCTTGCACCTTCTTACTAGCTTTTCTGCGTCTTGATAGATAGTTGGCCAGTAATACCCCTGTAGCAGTGTCTTGTGAACTAGGCCGTAGGCCCCTTGATGCGCCCCACCGACTCCTTCGTGTATTTCTCGGAGAACGTACTCTGCTTCGTCGGAATCGACGCATCTGAGTAGAGGTTGGGTGTATGACTTTTTGTATAGGTTTCCTTTGATCCATACGAAGTGATGAGCTTTTATGCGTAGCCGGCGTGCTTCAATTCGGTCCTCAGGGAGTACTCCGTCATTGAGGAACTCTACTATAGGCTTTCTCCAATTCGGGATATCCCCATGAGTGGTGTAGATCCGGTGTATCACTTCTTTATCTTCGATACTGGGCCGCGGTAGGATTTCGAAAATGATGTTTCTCTTATAATTGGATGAATAAGAGGAGGCGAGCTTGCTCAAGGCGTCCGCCTCGGTGTTCAAACTCCGGGGAACCTGTTCCACTTGAACCTCGTCAAAATTCTTCCGTAGCCTTTTTACCTCGGCTAAGTATTTCATTATCAGGGGTTCCCGGGCTTCGACGTCCGGTCACTTGGCTGACGATCAACGTGGAGTCGCTGCGGATTCTGATCTTCTTTAACCCTACCCCGGAGGCAATTTGTAGGCCGGCCAATAAGGCTTCATATTCTACGGCGTTGTTCGAGGCCTTGAAGTCGAGCCGTAGGGAGTATTCCATCTCGGCTTCATTTGGACCATGGATAACTAGCCATGCCCCACTCCCATCTTCTATGGAGGATCCGTCCACGTAGAGTACCCATTCCGGAATTGGACATAACTTTTCTTCGACCAAAGGTAGTAGGTTCGGGTCTTATGTCGACACTTCTTCTTTGTTGGGAATGGTGCATTCGACCACGAAATCGGCTATGGCTTGTGCTTTAATAGCTTGCCTTGGCTGGTACCGTACGTCAAATTGTAACAATTCCCATATCTATTTTTCCAATCAGCCTGACGACTCGGGGGAACCGGGAATAATCCTCAGGGGTCGGTCGATGAAAACGGTGATCGTGTGAGCCTGAAAATAGTCGTAATTTCTATAGGGTTACTAGGCACACGCACAAAGGTCTATAATGCATCAACCATGCTCGATTTAAAATTTAGCCGTGCCGAACAACCCTAAACCAAGATCTTAGACTAGAGATTAGGCGAAACAAAGCATGTTAAACACTTTAACATCTAAGAGTTTGGGATTACAACCTTTGTAGTCCGGTCCTTCACTTCATAAGCTCCGTATTGTGGTCCCTTCGCTGCGATCATCAAGTTCCGGACTCTCGAGAGGCTCCACGAAGAGAAAGATACAAGCTTGCTTCCGATCTTCGATAACAAAGATGTTCTACCTTGAAGTTTCATTAACACAAGTTCTCACTCACAAAATGAAGTGAATACCCTAATCTAAATAGTTAGGATAGATTAGGATGATGAAGTAGGATTTTAGCTCTCATTTGTTTTCTTTAACTCACTCATTTTCATCACTTCATAAAAAGCTAGAAAGCTTTTCATGAAAGAAGAAGGAAGAAGAAGAACCTTTCACTTTGTGATGAATAATGAATCCATAGTGTGGTTAGAATTGCAACCATGGGTTAAGTATGAAGACTTAACCCATGTAGAGATTTAACTAGGGTAAAGGGTTGGGTTGGGTTAAGGAAATACCACAAAATATCACAAAATATCGAAGTCAAAGTCAAAGCTTCAAGAAGCTTCTTGAAAGCTTCATGAAGACTTAACCCTAATCCAAACCCTAACCTCAATTAAACTCCACAAAACATGTTGCATTTATAACCATAACATGTTACAATATTATATATCACATATACAATATTTATTGTAACAAAATAAAATAATACAATTAACATATATCGCATATATATCAATGTATTACCCGAGTGAGAAAAAGAATCTTTTAGTGAGCTTATATCAGTTAATGTAATTTAATATATCAAATATATAATTATACATTAAATTATCGAATCAACACTTGATCCGATAATCCTACTATTTCACAAATACCCGACTAATATAATCTTTATCAGTTCATCGAATCAACACTTGATCCGATGACCCGGCTATATCACATATACCCGGCCGATATCACATATCGCGAGAATCTAATACGGTATCTCATACACGTATTGTTCTCGGTCCTGCACATATAATATATATGCTCCTACTCCGTTTTGCCTGAGCCAAGAAACCTCTGTGTAGGACTCTAAAGAATCGTCAATACGCCGACAGTAGGTGATGATCATATCAAACACCCGTAAGCTGCAAGCGGTCATCTAAACGTAACAGCCACCCAGGTATTGAGCGCTCAGAAGATCAACAAGCAAGCCTGTACATTCTCCTGTGAATCCAGTCAGTAACACTCCCGTACAGTCCGGTCTCTTCGTCTGATATGTCGCATATCTCGCCTAGGGGTGGTAAACGTCAGACCCCAGTAGCTTGATAAGTCGTGTCGATATGAGGTCTATAACAGTTCGAGAAACTACTGATAACACTTACCAGTAAATCTCAACAACTCTGGCCAGGGATTTCCAGTTATAGCCAATCGAACACAGCACAACATCAACTCCCTATACCGGGAGAGACGAATCCCCTCCTATCGCTCATTGCCTCCATGTGATTCGGGACTGTACCTAAAAGCCACCTTTTTGCACGCCCTCTTGGACGTGGTATGATGGAAATCAAAGCACAGTGGGAATCACACAAGACTCTATGACGATCTCGGGTCTACAGACTAACCTGTACCAGTTTCACCAGAGAACTGCCATCTGACGTGAGGTATAATACCATCTGGGAGTTCTCGGCGAGTCCGTCCAGTGTATCCAGTCTTCACTGAGCACCCGTATACCTTCTCTGATGTCAAACACTAATGGATATGAGATCATCCATCGCCCATCATATGGGTCAAGAAGCGGATACGCTAGTCTACTCTGGAGTATCGATGCCCTGTCTCGGTACTCCCACGACTAGGAACATTTGAAGGATGTACTTTGCGACTACACCGTCCTCACTAGTATGATCCGCATCATAGTCCTGGTAGTCAAGTACTCATCCTATGGGTTTTATCAACATGTAACATAGAGACAATCAGAGTTCATGTTAAGATAAAGAGTAACCAGATAGCGTACTATCATGTCGAGCAAGAAAGTCCTCCCTATATATGTCCAAGCATCCATTACAATATACATCGTATGTACAGTAATGGCCTCTAGGGCATACATATAACTAACAATCTCCCACTTGCACTAGGGCCATCTGTTGTGGTATCACATACCCAACAATTAGCTGTGGTTGAAGTATCTCATACTCAACCATCCCATAAAAAGCCTCTACTGGGAAAAATGCCTTTGTGAGTGGATTCGCGCTGTTGTCCTCTGTGTCTACTCTCCTAACCTCGATCTCCCTGGAGATCAACCATCTTTATGATCAGGTGATACTGCCTAAGAATTATATCTGGATTTTTGATGGGACGGGGGTTCCATGGCAAAAGCCACAACTCTATTGTCACACAATGGTTGGAACGAAGTTCATCTCATGAACTAATATATATCCAGACTGCCTCTTTGGTAGCATCCTTGGTAACGATGTATCTTGCCTTTAATCTTCTAGTAAGTCACGGTATCTAGCTTGGAACTCTTCCAACATACCTGTCACGACCCGAAATTGGCACGTGATGGCCCTAATACTACGCAACGTCTACAGGCGTAACGCAGTAAAAGAAACCCAAAACCCAGAAATCTAAACAATTAAAAGACAAGAAAAGATAAGAAACATTGTTTAAAAGTCTTTGAAATCACAATCCAAATTCTTTAAAAGTCCAACTTTATTTCCTTTAAAATTTTGGCAGCACCTCCTTTGTAAAAGCTAGCCCAAAAAATGGGTACAACATAAATATAAAGTAAAGCATCCCCAAACGGGAGCAAATACACGCCCAAAGGCGGAAAACAACCACCACAACAAATATACGACGCCGTAGCGAAGAAATAAAAGACGATAGAAAGAAAACTGTATAAAAGACAACAAGTCACAAATAATATACAATATCGTCCTCACCAAGTCTCTAAGTCAACAAGAAAGTATAGTAGATGGAGAGTACAAGAATACAACGAATATATAATATAACAAACGAATAACCACAAAACCCACCTAAGCAAACTGCACACTGTGAGCTGATGCGGTATCCGTAGCAAAAGATGATAGAAGAATAGCCTGCCTCGACTACTCTGGGGAACACCCTGCAAAACAAACTGTGGCACAACGGGGGTGAGTTGCCAACTCATGAATAGTAAATAACATATGCAGGTAATCGTAAGTATGCACGTACAGCGTGAATCTAACATGTGCAATTAATAGCAATAAAAAGTCATATGAATGCAATAATCATGAAAGGTACACTAGCAGGTACAACTAATACATGAAGCAATGCATATAAATAAAGGTATGTGAATGCAACAGTCATGAAAGGTACTCTAACAGGTACTACTAATACATGAAGCAGTGCATAAACAATAAATATGGAGTATGGAATGAAATATGTCATTTCCACGGAATCCTGACATCGTGGTAGAATCACAATCCATCAAGACAAATCCAAATCCCAATTCCTCAAATCAGCCCCCAAATTGGCTCTCATATCATATAAGTCTCACAAATCCTGAATGTACAATATCGAATAAATCTCATATATCCTGAATGTACAAATCAGCAATCTCATAAATATCCTGTATCCAATATCAAATGAATCACCTATATCCCAAATCAAATTATCAAGTAAAAATCTAACATCCTAAATATATTTGCATGAATAAATATGAAGATGTATATAATTTAATACCAATATACATATATTAGCATCCCATTCCACTAATATTGGTGTAAGGGCATATATAACAGCGTCCCATTCCACTGTTATATATACAAAGAAGTAAAAAGAAATATCATGAAAACAATGTGTCAAGTATTGACATAGAAATACTGATCTATCAGGTGCTGTCACCAAGACTGGCACCCTGATAGGTACGTATCACACGCTATCCGAAAAGCACGAGTGCCTAGCTCTGACCCTCGTCTTTCCACGTATCTATACGTACATGACTCCCGTCGGTATCCCCATGATAACCGCCGAGTCATTGGTAATGTCACCGGATGGTATGGTTCCCCCACTAACTCATCGTCTAGCTCCACGAAATTCTTGCCCCGGGGTACCTCCGGGCCCCACCATGTACCTGCACACGGACCCTTCCTTTCCTCGCGTGGGGTATATATATATCAGAACCGATAAATCTCATGGTGGCTGCTGAAATATCAAATCAAGGGAAACCGGGTTTTTCAAATAATGCATAATTTCATGAACTCCCACGGTCCCCAAATCCAGAAAACATCATGAAAAATCCATATAACAATGCGAAAATCCATGAATATAATATATGCAACATAAACGGAAATGTAAGCATATAAAGGAAAAGCCGCTAATTAACTGTAACAAGTTAATATAAATATCATGCGGTTCCTAATTTTCTCCAATTCTAAAATAACATCAGGTAAAGGTAAACATGTAGCTATAACCAGATTTATGTGAAAACATAAAGATATAGCAAGATATATGTATCTACTTATAAGTAATGATGTAGTATACCCCCTGAGTATAAGTGAAATAGGTGTGCAAGGTATACCTGTAGTTATGTCATAAAGTGTGCATGTACCTATCACTAATGCTACAATACTCTATACGTATACAGGTAACTAGCATGTAAGTATGTCAGAGCATATGTGTAAACATGTAGGTATACAGGTATGCTATAAGTCAATGCGTAAAGAAATATGAATCAAAATCTCAATGTCCCTAACCAAGCAATATCATATCTATAAGTGGGTTGTGCGTGACATGGCAATTATTGACGGTGTGTGTAGCATACAATCAGTGCTCGTGCAACATGAATCGTCAATAATATGTGCAGTGTCCTAAGGATACTAGTCCAAGCACAACAATATCTAAGTAATAGGGTAAATGCGCA
This sequence comes from Agapanthus africanus, assembly GCA_030015575.1. Taxonomy (NCBI): domain Eukaryota; kingdom Viridiplantae; phylum Streptophyta; class Magnoliopsida; order Asparagales; family Amaryllidaceae; genus Agapanthus; species Agapanthus africanus. Next base: position 858,419,413 of record CM057339.1, read on the forward strand.
ATTCTAAATATGACATAGAATATGCGACAGAAATAACATATCTAGCCCAGACGCATAACGCCATGCTGGCGATTCCCTTGTAGATGTTAAATCTACTCACCAACGCTCCAAGCTAGGTGAATCCTACCACCTGTTTTCCTTTTGTAGCAGTGTCCGTAGTCCCCGCCTGCGAACCTAAAATTTCAAAAACACAACACATAAGCAAAACATCCTACAATGACGAAAAGACAACGAAACGCGATGAAAACGTCCGGAAAATTACACTGCGCGCTTAGCGCATCTATCGCGCACGACATCGGCCAAAAACCCTAACTGGGGTCGCTAAACTACAAAACACCAAGTCTAGACCCCGATTGTCCCGATCACACAACACAACACAGACAATTTCGAGGAATAAAATAGATATAATCTCGCAACGACCAATCGAACCCACGTCGGAAAACCCCCGAAACCTAGTAAGCAACTTATAGCAATATTTCGCACTAGTTTCAAGCTAACGCATATCTAGCGATTACAAACAGCTTATAATAGCTTAACTAAGCTATCTAAACCATTTCTAAATTTTTAACACTTGCTAATAAATTTTAGCAAAAACCTAGTAAGCAAAATTGCATAATTAAACAAAGTATTCATTAACAATAATTAACATTTTCTACTAGGCTAAGCTTTTCCTAATCACAAATTAACACTTCAATAAAACACTAAACACTTAAATCAAGTTTTAAACTTAACTTGAATTTCTAAAACCATTTCTAGAATTTTGAAACATGAAATTTAAAGCTTAAATTAACATCTAATTAAGCCAGCATAAAGATTTAAACTTAACAATTAGAGATTTGGGTTAGAATTTTATACCTCCAAATGATTCAAAAACTTGCAACAAAAAAACCAAGATTAGCCTCCAATATCAAGACTTCATGAAGAACCATGGTTTAGGGTTAAGGAAATGAAGGAAAATGATTATATTTGAATTTTTGTGATTTTATTTGGATTTTTCATGATTTATTTGTGCAAGAAATGATGAAAATGGAGTGAGAAAAGAAAAGGGCAGCCAAGAACAAGAAGTGGCCGGCCATGAGAGTGTGGGGGGTGTTTTTGTGAATTTTTGTGAAGAAAGTTCTAGTAAAAAAACAATAAATGCTTCATTAAATATATTTTGCCACCTTTCTTTCTTTTTCTTTTTCTTTAAAAAAAATTAAAACCTTTGACCAAAAAAATCTAGATATTTAAAAAGAAGGTTCTAAAATAATTGTAGTGATGATTTCCAAGAATTTTCATTTAGAAGAAATTTCCCGATTTACGTGCATATTTTACCGGCTAAAATAATATTTTATTTGGGAAAAATTCTATCTGAACTAAAACCTTATAAATACCCCCTAAGTTCGCGCACAATCTTTATTTTAGCTAAAATAGGTGCTGGCAAGTTTCTACGAACGTTTGATCGAAATCGTGTTAAAACGGAAAATACCGACAATTTTGCCCTAAAACGGAAAAATTCGCAAAACGATTTCTGAAACGTTACAATACCATCCCTCCATTGAGGGTAAAGACAATGCCTGCAACTAATATTCAGTCGTCCTTATCACCCTGGAACCTTTCCAGTGATTCTCCCCAGGATCGATTGATACCATCTCACTACAACTAGTGAGTATCCTAACATCCAATTAGATCTATCTCATAGATCCAAAACCCGAGATTTAGGAGGTATCACCTTGATCCTATATGGAGAATCCTTGTGATAAGCGGAGATTGACCAAGCGTAGCATAGGAAACTCTTTCCCTATCAAGGGTATGTCATCCACGTACTTTACGAGGATCACCACCATACTCCCTACTACCTTTTTTTGTATATACAAGGTTCATCTACCATTTTGATGAAGTCAAACTCTTTGACTACCACATCAAAACAGACGTTCCAACTCCGTGATACCTGCTTTATCACATAAAATATCTTGCACACGTTTCTGCTGTTCCCATTGTCTACGAAGCCCTCTGGCAGTGTACTTATAGACGCTCTCTTCCAAATCAACATTTAGAAAAGCAGTCATGACACCCAACCGCCAGATATCGTAGTTATGGTATGTAGCCATGGCAAGTAGGATCTGGATGGACTTAAGCATAGCTTTGAAAGTCTCAACTTTTCCATGTACACCAAGTAATCTTCTCAAGATATACTTGCTCCTGATGGGGATTTAACCCTTCAGATAAAGCAACCAAAGTCCATACTTTGTTGGTGTATAAGGATTCCATCTCAGATCGCTAAGCATCCAGCTCGAAACTGGTTGGGTCATCATCCCATGATGCAATCCTCGCTCCCACTGTCATAGAGAAACCGAAGTATCTCTCAGGTGGGTGAAGAACCCACTAGATCGACGGAGAGGCTGAGGTTCGTTAGAAACTAATGAATCCTTTGGTTCTACCAAATCATCAGTTGCAGTTTGTATAGCTGGAACTCTTTCCAGTTCTACCTCATGACCAATAATTTCTTCACAAGAAATTCCCTTTCACAAAGATGGCATGCTGAGAAATAAAACATCTTTTGTTCCTCGGTTTGGTAGAAGATATTCCTTTGCGAATGCTTGGGATATCCAACAAACTTCCACAGAACTGACTTTGCCTCGAGTTTGTCCGGATTTTGCTTTTAGGCATAGGCTGGACAACCCCAAATCTTAACATCTTTAAGATATGGGCTCTTCCCATTCCATATCACATATGGAGTGGTAGGCAACTGATTTGATTGGAACCCTATTCAATAGGTATGCAGCTTCTCAAGTGCATAACTCCCAAAAGGAAATAGGAAACTCAATAGTACTCATCATAGAGTGCACCATATCATATAGGGTGTGTTTGCTCCACCCCGATACACCGACGTGCTGTGGTGTATACGGAGGAGTAATGCTGAGAGAGAATCTCATTCTCCTTTAGAATATTCCAGGAATTCCATGCTCAAGTATTCTTCTCCTTGATCTCATCAAAGGACATAATACTTTTACCCGTTTTTGGTTCTCTACTTCTAACTCATATTCATTGAATTTCTCAAAAGGTTCAGACTTGTGTTTCAATAGGAACATATATGCGAATCTTGAGAGACCATCAGTGAATATAATGAAGTATAAAGAACCGGTCTTGGAATGTGTAGACAGGGGACCTTCATACTTCAGCATGTATCAATCCCAAGAGTTCACTAACTCTTTCTCTGTTTCCAATAAACAGAGCTGTGGTCATCTTATCTTTGTGACATGGCCGGTAAGTTTCACAAGATGTAAATTCAAACTAATTTAAATATGCATCTTTATGTAACTTCAACTAGTCGGGTCGCATTGATATGACCTAGTCTACAATGTCTCAAGAAGGATTCGTTCATTTCTGAACTCTTCCTCTTGTGTGTGTTCTGTATACTAAGAACTGTGGTTTGATTTAGAACGTCTATGCTTTTAGATAACGTGCCTGAACCGATCAACTCTTGATATAGGAAATGTTCAAAACATTATCCAACAATACAAAATTATATCCTTCTTTACTAATAAAGAGACTGATATGATGTTGTATCTCAGGTTCGGTATCTAATAACATTCGTTCAGAATCAATGTATTCTGATAATACAGGGTGATAACTACCAACAAACTTGGCTGCAACACTTGCACCATTTCTATCTCATGAAACTTATCACCCGTTCTCAGTTCTCTACCTATCTGTAGCCCATGTAACAAATTACATATGCGGGATCCTGATCCGGTATCTCATACCCAGGACGTAAAGGATACTGAGAAACAGTTCTCTGTAATGAACACACCCGAAGAAGATGCATCGGCATGCACTTTCTTCGTTTGGGCGGCACGGGAATTCTGGTAATCCCCTATTTCCTGCTCTGTCTTATAACAATTATAAGTTGGAGCGGGACCAACGTTCCCCGGCTCAGTATAACAAGCGGGTTCGGTCAATTCATTCGTATTATTATCTTGATTAAGGCGTGACATAGTCGTAACCAGGAGAGAGAGAGAAGAAAACACTCAGCGTGCGCTTTTACAAGATTAGATTGGTTATCAATTTATCTAATCAGGATGTCTCCCACCGTTTTAGTCAAATCTTCCTTCAAACCCTAAAAGGAAAGACTAGCTGGGATTAATTACACCCTACAAGTTCGCCAATCTTTCAGCCAGGCCAGTACCGGTACTTTGAGGGAGGTTCCCCGCGCTTTCACACGGACCTAATTAAAATAAACCTCGTTTTCCCAGGGGCATAACCCCGTTAACACCTTTCTAGACACCTACTTGATCGGCTAATTGTAATGTGTAAAACTCTCCCAGGAGTAACTCTTGCTCGCAGCGGGTATTGGGATCCAACTATCTCATAGAAGGTATGCAATCTCATTGCAAATTTCAACACTTGAAATTCCCAATAATATTTTACCCCTAGCGTCCTATGACCTTGATGGAGGTCAACAAACCATAGGCTGCCAATCAAGTTCTACCCGTCATTTCCTGATTGAATTAAACCCACCCGCACGACCCTTGACGGAGGTCAACAAGGCCGTACGACTACCCTAAAACAATCTGCATCATATGCATAAACAGATAAATACTAGTTAGCTACCGCACACCACGCCTTGACGGAGGTCAACAAACGTAGCATGAATACTAAGTAGGACTTATCTGAAATGACGGAAGGCTACGACAGGTTTTTAAGAAAACCCTTTGCGTAATGAACTTGATATCGTTGTAGAATCGAGTGATTTTAAATGGAGTGTTTTTGGGGCTTTTCTAGTATTGCTAAAGAGGTCACTCCCGGTGAAGGGATCGTCGGCTCTTTCCTCATCGAATGAGGTGCAGGATATTTCACAAATACCACTATGCAAAACAAAAACTATATAAGCAATCAAAAGACAAACCGAGTTTGTAGCATCTGCTAGTTTCACTAAAGAGGTCACTCCCAGTGAAGGGATCTCGGCTCTTTCCTTATCGAATAAGGTGCTGGATGTTCTACAAGGAACACCGCTATGCAAAGCAAGAACTAGAGCTACCCGTTTTTTTGACAAGTTTCTACAACATCTTTAGGTTTCTTTTAGTTTCATTAATCTCATTAATGAAGTCCCATTTTATTTTGCTTCACAAGCATCACATTTGAAACGAAAATCTGCAATATAACATATATCTCATATATATAATATAAACATTCGTCTCAGACATTAATATGATCTCATCACAGAACATTGCAGCAGAAGAACATATATGAAATATTGGATATACTAGGATGCCCGTGTTTTAATACGAGCCTGTATAAAACACGGATTCTACGGTCGCGATGAATAGCCAAACCCACATCCCTAGATCCCTACGAGAGCGGCAAGCAACACTGCCAATTCTAGGGTTAGGAGACCCGGTCTCGACTCCTCGAGATGGTCTCCCACTGGACCCTAGAACCCGGTTACTTATGCTCCCTACCTTGGGTCTACCTAATGCGGAAAAGTAAATAATATACAATGGTGACATCATCCTCAGCCCGGAAGTGCCCCAATAAAAGAATATTACATACAAATGAATTTTATATGAATGAAAAAGAAAACCTCCCATCTCACATAAAACCCCCGGCTATTCAGAACACGACGATCCAATATAACATATCACAGCAACACATAATATCACATATCATCAACGCAAGCAAGTATGCGTATCCCGATTATCGTTGATGTATAGCAACGAAGCCGGCGATACACCACATACTACGCTTACGGTCGCAGAAAAGAAAGTGTAAAACTACAACAGTTGGAATCCACAACCTCCTTAGACATTGCATGCCTAATCAAATGAATTCCTTAGACATCGCATGCCTAACAATTATAAACCCCGCATTTTAGTCTCATTATCGAAAACTCTTTTCAATATCAAGTCGGGCAATTCAACAAGATTCCCGATATCCTGATCGAATGCTCGTCGCAAACTTTAGTAGACGGCCGCACCCCTGGATGCCGTCGACGAAGTGCACTAAGGCGGAACACCGCTGCCGCGAGCATCCGAACGGATGCTTTTGGCGACGGGGTTCTCCTACAGTCACTTGGTCGGGGCTATGGGGCGTGGCTATCTATTAAGTTTACCCGGCGAGTATCCGCGTACGCTACGTGATTGCGACGGACTTTTGATCGCATCAAAATCCCGTGGCAACCGATCATCTGAGACTGAACTGCTAGATTTATAACATTTAAATTAGTTATCTCATAACTACATGTGGATTCCAAATATTGTATCACATTCCAGATAAATAGACAATGTTAAACTTTCCGATCGAATAAACAAACACCCAAGATTTCCCAAATAGTTCTCAACACTTGAAATTAGTTTAAAAACATCTATCACATGCCACAGTACCAATGGTCCAGCCGTAGAAGGGTCAAGCCAACGCCTCACATGTGGCAATGCCGTACTGCCCGGAACCCTAAGGTTTAGAGGCAGTTCAAGACGGTCACATAATCGAGTTAAGGTTTGTGTTCTTCTAGAGGGTCCACCATGTTACTTGCACGACTTAGAACGTTCTTAAACTACGGAAAAATCCAACACTTGGAAATTTTTCGGCAGGGGAAAAAGTGAGTTATTGATATCCGTTCGAACATTTTAACACGTTCTAATATTATCCGGAAAAACAACGAAGTTAAATTATCCGATCGAATCAACGAGTCCCCAATACATCCCAGAAAACTCAACACTTGAGTATAATTAAAAATACCCATAAAAAAGAGGAAACATCTAAGGACATTACAGTGCAGACACGTGTCCCCAGTTCACTCTTTTGGTCGCGGAACCGCCGTGGCAAGCCTGTTCTTGCCGCGGTTCCGCGGCACTTTGAGAGCCTTGGGGGCACGTGTTTTAGGGTTATCCTTAGAATTCCCTGCTTATTTTTTAAAGTATTTTTAATGCAGAAAAAATCACATTTTTACAAAATTTCCCGAGAAGGGTATAATACGGGGTTTCGGGGTTCGATCGGACTTTAAACTTCGCCTAGACTTCGCCTAAAGCTCTAGCTTGGCTCTTATACCACTATACCACTGCTAGGCACATGCACAATGGTCTATAAGGCATCAACCATGCCCGATTTAAAATTTAGCCGTGCCGAACAACCCTAAACCAAGATCTTAGACTAGAGATTAGGCGAAACAAAGCATGTTAAACATTTTAACATCTAAGAATTTGGGATTACAGCCTTTGTAGTCCGGTCCTTCACTTCATAAGCTCCGTGTTGTGGTCCCTTCGCTGTGATCATCAAGTTCCGGACTCTCGAGAGGCTCCACGAAGAGAAAGATGCATGCTTGCTTCCGATCTTCGATAACAAAGATGATCTACCTTGAAGTTTCATTAACACAAGCTCTCACTCACAAAATGAAGTGAACACGTTAATCTAAATGGTTAGGATAGATTAGGATGATGAAGTAGGATTTTAGCTCTCATTTGTTTTCTTTAACTCACTCATTTTCATCACTTCATAAAAAGCTAGAATGCTTTTCATGAAAGAAGAAGGAAGAAGAAGAACCTTTCACTTTGTGATGAATAATGAATCCACAGTGTGGTTAGAATTGCAACCATGGGTTAAGTATGAAGACTTAACCCATGTAGAGATTTAACTAGGGTAAAGGGTTGGGTTGGGTTAAGGAAATATCACAAAATATCGAAGTCAAAGTCAAAGCTTCAAGAAGCTTCTTGAAAGCTTCATGAAGACTTAACCCTAATCCAAACCCTAACCTCAATTAAACTCCACAAAATATGTTGCATTTATAACCATAACATGTTACAATATTATATATCACATATACAATATTTATTGTAACAAAATAAAATAATACAATTAACATATATCGCATATATATCAATGTATTACCCGAGTGAGAAAAAGAATCTTTTAGTGAGCTTATATCAGTTAATGTAATTTAATATATCAAATATATAATTATACATTAAATTATCGAATCAACACTTGATCCGATAATCCGGCTATTTCACAAATAACCGACTAATATAATCTTTATCAGTTCATCGAATCAACACTTGATCCGATGACCCGGCTATATCACATATACCCGGCCGATATCACATATCGCGAGAATCTAATACGGTATCTCATACACGTATTGTTCTCGGTCTCGTACATATCATATATGTGCTCCTACTCCGTTTTGCCTGAGCCAAGAAATCTCTGTGTAGGACTCTAAAGAATTGTCAATACGCCGGCAGTAGATGATGATCATATCAAACACCCACAAGCTGCAAGTGGTCAGCTAAACATAACAGCCACCCAGGTATTGAGCGCTCAGAAGATCAACAAGCAAGCCTGTACATTCTCCTGTGAATCCAGTCAGTAACACTCCCGTACAGTCCGGTCTCTTCGTCTGATATATCGCATATCTCGCCTAGGGGTGGTAAACGCCAGACCCCAGTAGCTTGATAAGTCGTGTCGATATGAGGTCTATAACAGTTTAAGAAACTACTGATAACACTTACCAGTAAATCTCAGCAACTCTGGCCAGGGATTTCCAGTTATAGCCAATCGAACACAGCGCAACATCAACTCCTTATACCGGGAGAGACGAATCCCCTCCTATCGCTCATTTCCTCTATGTGATTTGGGACTGTACCCAAAAGCCACCTTTTTGTACGCCCTCTTGGACGTAGTATGATGGAAATCAAAGCACAGTGGGAATCACACAAGACTTTATGACGATCTCGGGTCTACAGACTAACCTGTACCAGTGTCACCAGAGAACTGTCATCTGACGTGAGGTATAATACCATCTGGGAGTTCTCGGCGAGTCCGTCCAGTATACCCAGTCTTCACTGAGCACTCATATACCTTCTCTGATGTCAAACACCAATGGATATGAGATCATCCATCGCCCATCATATGGGTCAAGAAGCGCATACGATAGTCTACTCTGGAGAATCGATGCCCTGTCTCGGTACTCCCACGACTAGGAACATTTGAAGGGTGTACTTGGCGACTACACTGTCCTCACTAGTATGATCCGCATCATAGTCCTGGTAGTCAAGTACTCATCCTAAGGGGTTTATCAACATGTAACATAGAGACAATCAGAGTACATGTTAAGATAAAGAGTAATCGGATAGCGTACTATCATGTCGAGCAAGAAAGTCCTCCCTATATATGTCCAAGCATCCATTACAATATACATCGTATGTACAGTAATGGCCTCTAGGGCATACATATAACTAACAGTTTCCTGGAGGTGACGACGAGCACCAGGACTATCTTTTCAATGGCCGGGTACCTGGTCTCTGCGTCTTTGAAAACGTGGCTGATTTAGTAGACTGACCTTTGTATCCCCTCGGAATCTTTGATGAGCATGGAGCTAGCAGCCTAGCCGGAGACGGCCAGATACAACAACATCTCTTTTCTTTTCGTTGGTCGAGTAAGAAGCGGGGGCATCGTTAGGTGAGTCTTAAGCTGCTCGAAGTCGACCTGACACTACTCGGACTACTTGAATTCGGGGATTTTCCTTAAGAATCTAAAGAAAGGAAGGCATTTTTCACTGTACTTAGACATGAACTGACTTAAAGCGGCTACTCTGTCTGTGAGCCACATGATTTCAACATTGCTCTTGGACGTCGCCATGTCGAAGACGGCCCTGATCTTCTCAGGAATCTAAGGAATTTTCCGCCCGTGACCCCGAAGGCACACTTGGCTGGATTCAGCTTTCATTTTGTACTTCCGCAGGACCTCAAAGGTCTTGCCGAGGTCCTTGGTATTCCCGGCCAACAGGGTGGACTTCACGAGCATATCATCGACGTGAACTTCCATGTTTTCCCAATTTATGGCTTGAACAGTTTGTTGACCAGCCGTTGGTACGTTGCCCCAGCGTTTTTGAGGCTGAAGGGCATTACCCTGTAACAGTAGACTCCTCGATCGGTAGTGAAGGCGGTGAGCTCTTCGTTAGTCGGGGTCATCCGGATTTAGTTATAATTGGAGAAGGTATCTATGAAGCTCAGTAGCTCATGGCCAGCCGAGCTATCGACTAGCTGATCTATCCGAGAGAGCGGGTGGTTGTCTTTGGGGCAGGCCTTATTCAGGTCGGTAAAACCGACGTACATGCGCCACTTCCCGTTTGCTTTCTTGACCATGACTAATTTGGCTAGCCGAATAGTCTAGGTTCCTGATGAAGCCAGCCGTGAGTAGTCGGTCCACTTTCTCCTCGATCGCCTTCTGTTTAACAGGCGCGAAACTTCTTTTCTTTTGTCGGACCGGCCAGGCTTTTGAGTCAACTCCGAGTTTGTGGAAGATCACCTTCGATTCTCGGCATGTCCTCGGGAGTCCAAGCAAATATGTCATAGTTGCTTCGGAAGAACCGGATAAGATTGTCCCGAGTTTCCCCGGTCAAGAAGGAGCTGATCTGAACAGTTCAGCTGTTGTCTCCCTCTTTGAAAGGAACCTCGAACAAGGCCTCCACCGGGAACCTCGAATCTTCTCTTTTTCATCACATGTATCCAGCCCGAAAATCGCACGGTTCCTCGGAAATATCAACTTCTTTGTCCTCGTGGATCGTTGAGGCGAGACAAACCTTGGCGGTTTTCTGATCTCCGCAGGCCCGACCTATTCCCTCATTGCCCAGAGGGAACTTGAGCGTGAGGTGGTAGGTCGAGATTTGAGCCTGGAGTTCGTTCAAAATAGGGCGTCCCAAGAGTATGTTGTAAGATGAAGGAACCCGGGCGACGAGGAAACTCACCAACATGGTTCGGGTTACTCCGGTCTCCGCAATGTTGAAAGGTAGGGTGATCGTTCCCTCGGCTTGGACGGAGTGGTTTGTAAACTTGGAGAGGACGTGCGGGGTCGGTTAGAGATCGGACGGGTTCAATCCCATACACTGGAAACAGTCGTAAAATAGGATATCCACCGAGCTTCCTGAGTAAACTAGGATTCTCCAAACTTCATACTGATTTACTCGGGCTGTAATCACCAGGGGATCATTGTGCGGGAGGGATATGCGATGAAGATCTTCATCGATGAAGGTGATGGGAACAACCTTTTTGCACTTCTTGGAGGGAGGATCATTCAAGGTCATGACCAGCCGGATATGGCGGGTGTTGCTCGGTACGTCTTCTTCCTTCGCATTCATTTGTACATATTTTTGCATTTGCATACTTATTTGAAAACCCATAAAAATTGGAAAATTTCAAAAATTATAAAAATTAATTTATTCAATTTTGGCCTAATTGACTTGAGTTTGATGAATGGGTTAACTGGCTAGAAACCACTAGATCTTAGACTTAGTAAATTAAAGACCCTAAAAATAACCTTCCTTAAAGTTTAACGGTAGAGAGTATATGTCTTTGTAGTTTATTTAGAAATAGGCAAATTTTGAGTTCAGTTCTTGGGCTAAGTTGAAACAAAGGAAGAGTATTGATACTTTTATTAGAGTATAAGTTTGAAAAATAGTTCCTAGCTTAAGTCTAGATTCTGAAAATGTATACCCTACAATTTGCATAATCACGCACCTTGAAACTTGGAATAGTAGAAGAGACCTTGAAATGCTCTTGTCTAAAGTCCTTAGTACAATGAAAATATAAAAAAAAAGTGAATAAAGAGAAAAAAATGAACACTGGTTTTTGTGATTACTTAAGGCTGTATTAATAGAAAAATATTTAGCGAGGGTGCTTCATCACCTAGTGCCTTAGACCAACTGGTTTGGGAGTCACTGCTAAAAGCCTTGGGTGTTGCAAGACTAGGAATTATGCTTAAATATGCAAACACATTTTGTAATCGGTCGTTGGTACCTCAAGAAGTATTAACGGTCGCATGAAGGATGTGTAAGCAAAATTCAATTAAAAATTCACCAACTAATTAGTACTTTGGACAACGGACAAGTGTATGATTGCTTGATTTGAATTTCCAAGTGTAGGGGAGATTTATACACACACGTAGGGGTATGTGATTGGGATTTAGATGAGAGAAAGGAATGAAGGATAGAACTTGTATCTTTAGTAAAGTTGATAGAAATTCCTAAGTGGAGATGGAACCCTAGAAGGAAAACTTAAGAGATGCCGAAAGCTAAGTAAGTCTATAAAGCATATATAATCTTAAGTTGGATGATGAGGAAGTGTGAAGAATGTGGGTGGATAATTTACAAGTCGACGATAATAGAATTCCTTGTTAGAAAACCTAATTGGAGAACAAAAGTCGAAAAGCTGAATTGATAGGATTTTGTGGGTGTAATCCGCTGAAAACCCTCAGGAGACAACACTCCTCCTACTAGGGACACCTAGAGGTTTAACGGCTTGTTGCACATGCTCAGTGCAATCGCGTTTCCCTGCGAAAGTGTGGTTAGGATTTTAGTGAATAAAAATAAGTTTGCTCGAGGACGAGCAAAATATAAGTTTGGGGGTATTTGTTCATACCATAATATTGCATTATTATATTCCCCATTCTTATTCTTTTTATAAATAAACAGGTGCTTTTGACGCATGTCTGCTACATGTTACAGGTTACAGGTTCTTGGACAGAAAACAGTGCAAACGATGTAAAGACGATGAAAATATGGACTTTAACCAACAAACAGAAGACTCTTGATCAAGCCTACATAAGGAACAATTCACAAAGCAAGATTCAAGACATCGACTCGAAGCGAACGGTTAAAAGTCCAATGCAATTGTCCACTGGAGATCTGGAACCAATGTAGAAGCCAAATGGAGAAAAGAACAAAAGAATCAGGAAGTCCAAAAGGCCCAAATACAACACACAAATTTTTAGCAAACGTTCTCTCTATTGGGCCGCGGAACCGCGGCCCAAGCCCTACCCATGCCGCGGTTTCGCAGCCATTAAGAGCCTACAGTTAAAGGAAATTTTACCATAATATAAATAGGCTCTGAATAAGTCTTCCTAGGGCTATTTTTGTAATTGTAGACATGCGGATCAAAATGTAACCTAGGGTTTCTATTTCCTATAAATAGAACTCTAAAGCTTGTAATTTCCTATGCCTCCTTTTAAATAATAAATTCAGATCTCTTTATGGAGAGCATCGGTGCTTCTTTTCAATTCATGAATTCAGATCTGACAAACCTGCGTTGATGATTGGAGAGATGCATCTGTAAGTAGAATTAATTCCTTGCTCTAGTTTAGATTTCAATTCTTTGCCCTAGGTAGATTTAAATTCTTGCCGTAGATAAATTGTTTAGAGTTAGCTTTGGGGAAGGATTTTGAGAGATGAGATCTCTCATCCCTTTCTTACCCATAATATATTTTCAATAGGACTCCATGCATATACGCACACACCGCGCCCTACGGCATCCTACCCCTCGAGGTAACGATGACACCGTAGTGTAAAGGCCCGGTTGCACGCGTTTTCCATAGAGGTTAGGGTAAGGATCTCTAAAGGAAGGACAAGAACCTAGAGGAAGGAACACCTTCCCGAATGGATCTAATCCCCTTTATTGATAATTACCATAACTCCTCATAGATCTTCATTCGGGTATAGAAAGCGTTGAGATTTACTTGCATTTCCAAACCATCCCTAAACCTAACCCTAACAAGACTGGATCTAGATAATCGTAGTATAGAATAATTAGGTTTTTAGATTTAATAATCAATCCGAACACCCTTCGGAATTAACTCGATAGCGCTACTAGGAGATTCACAAAATCCCTGTGGACCGACCCGTACTCACCGGCTAGCTACAAGCGACGCCGTTCTTGATTGCGGTAATAGAAATAGTTTTTGACAGATAATCAAATGGCGCCGTTGCCGGGGATGGCGTAGAACTTTCCTTTTCGCAATTTCGGGTTAATCAAAATTTAAAAAATCATAAAAATATGAAAAATCACAAAAAATTATAAAAATATATCAATTGTTATTTTTGGAAAGGATACTTTGTTATTTGAATTTTTGCAGGATATACAAAATCGGATCTGGAAATTTCCAGAAAGTGAAACAGAAAACGAGATATCGGAACAGAAGGGATTTTAAACAACAGAAGAGCAAAAAAATTTTGGAGTCTTGAACCGCCCATCCGACCGCGTTTCCGCGGCCAAAACCCACCTTAGGCCGCGGAACCGTGGCCGTCTCGTCGAATCAGAGCTTAAAAAAATTTTGGGGATCCGTTCTGTCCAGAGAGCCGCGGAACCGCGGTGATACCGCTCTTATGCCGCGGAAAGGCGGCACCTTGGTCGTTTCCTCTGACCAACTTTGCTCTGTAAGCTTCTCTCTGTTCCCCCTCTGTAATTCTTAATAAATTTTCTGAAAAATGCCTGCAGAATTTTGTGCACTTTAAAAATATATTCCCTTCCAAATAACGATCTTGTGCAGGATTTTTGGGCCCCGCTTGAAATAAAATTGATTGCAAGTAATATTTTGCTGTTGCATATCTTTTCTCTAAAATTTTTTTACAACAAATTTTTCCAAATAAAGAGAAAAAGAATAAAAATAAAAAGGACAAATCTTTTATAGAAACTTGCAAAATTTTGGGCCGCAAAAAGATCCTCGCACCAACCAACTTTCCCTCTTTCCCCCTTTTCTTCTAACATGGGTACCCCACATAATAAATCATTTGCCGAACTTTGGTATCCCGAACCTAATTTTGCGTCGTACGTCAATTTGTTCGGTCAATTTAAAGACGATCCTTCCTTCCCTAAAAAATCTTTGAAAGATCAAATAGAGGCGTCTAGGAGAAACAGTTTGACTTTTCAACCCAATTTGTGTCAACCGAGTCAACCTTTACCACCTCCATATGTTTATACCACTTTTTCAAGTCCTTCTGTCAGTCCTAAGCCAATGTCCATTGCTGAGCATATTGCTCAATCTAGCAGCCGATCTTTCACCCCTCTCCACTCATCTAGTTCTACGGATCCACATGACTTTTCACCTTTTTATCCACATGTTGACCCTACCCCTGTCCAACCATCCACTTCCTACCAGTCCTACCCGACCTTACCACCCTCACTAGACACTGTTTCCACACAGCCATTAGGGAGTTTTGCATATCCACACGATTTCGAATCTTTTACCGAAACCCCTTACCACCCAAGTCTAGTTTGGAAGAGTCGTTGGAGGCGTATATCGCAGCAACACACAAAATGGTTAGGAATGTGGAAGCGTCCGTGGCCGCCCTTATGCAACCTGCTGAACCGGTAGCTAGTTTTCCGCTAGCTTCAAATTTTTCAATGTGTAAGGAGGCGGTTGGACAGAGTGAGAATGTGAGAGGATTTCCAAATCAAACCTACATTTACCCAATTGAAGCCCACAACTTCTGTTTTCCATCGATTGTCATAAATGATTCACAAGTTCAAAATAAAAACGAGTTGTGTGATTTAGTAGTGCTTGATTTGCCAAATTATGAAGAACCCCTTTCGAGTGAAACCGCACCTAATCCGTTTGACCTTTACACCTCCACTCTAGAATTTAAATCGATAAATATCCATGCTTTTGATGAGGGGTCTAAAGAAATTAATTTTCACTTGATTGAGGATATAGACGCCGGAAATATTTCGGATGATGAACCTGTCGATTTGATTGAAATTTTATGTTCAAATCATCATCCCGAGTTATTAGATGTCTCTCCCGAACTTCATATGCGTCTAGATTTTGATGATAATGGCATGGATGAGTTGAATTTTGAGGAGAATTATAAGGATAGTATTGAGGAGAGTTTTGAGGACCATATTGAGGTTGAACCATTTTTATTTGATGTGTCTGATTTTCCAATTCAGCCTCCTGAACCTTTGACTGTTATATCACCCTCCTTCCTTTCCATCGTTCCGACCACGCTTGAAGACTGTGAGCTTGAAAATTTTTCCTTTGAATCTGACACAGTTCTCACAGCCGATAACACGTACAAGTGTTTCACTTTTTCGGACGATGTTGATGACTCACCGCCCGAGTTTGAGTCCTTTACATTTTCAGATGAGTTAGTTGAACCATCAGACTCGGGTGCTTACAGTAGTTTCGAACCATTAATGGAATCTTTCAAGTTCGAGACAGTTTACTACGGTGAGAATGATACTATCCCTAGTTCACTTCCTTTCGTCTTTCCCATTGTTCCGACCGTACAAGAGACCGTTACGCTTTCATCTCCAATACCAAATTCGGCGTACCCATGTTTTCTTGCGAATCTTGAGGGATTTGACCCCATTTCTCGACGGGTTGATAGGTTAGCGCAATCGCTTTTAACACATCGGTCATCACAAATTGCGCTAATTTATTCACTCGATTTACACCCACAAGATCGTACTCCACTTCTTTCTCCTTTCCGCCATTCTTCTCCCCCACCGAGACCATATTCTACCATTCTTCTTTCCACACGGTCTCGTGTGCTTCTCATCTCTTCTCTTTCCACCCTGTTCTTGCACCGACTATACCTTTACCACGATAAGATTTTTGAATGGTTGGTACTAACCTTTGGCTTGTGTAAGGCCAAGCATAAGTTTGGGGGGAACCTTGTTGTATATATGTATATATATTTTGTTTTCTTTTTCTATAATAAAAATTTTAAAAAAAATAATTCAAAACATTAAAAAAAAATTGTAAATAAATAAACAGGGGAGTGCCGACATTTTGACCCTCTTGGTTTAGTATGACAGTGAGGACACTGTCAAGTTCAAGTTTGGGGGTATGCTCGGTACGTCTTCTTCCTTCACATTCATTTGTACATATTTTTGCATTTGCATACTTATTTGAAAACCCATAAAAATTGGAAAATTTCAAAAATTATAAAAATTAATGTATTCAATTTTGGCCTAATTGACTTGAGTTTGATGAATGGGTTAACTGGCTAGGAACAACTAGATCTTAGACTTAGTAAATTAAAGACCCTAAAAATAACCTTCCTTAAAATTTAACGGTAGAGAGTATATGTCTTTGTAGTTTATTTAGAAATAGGCAAATTTTGTGTTCAGTTCTTGGGCTAAGTTGAAACAAAGGAAGTGTATTGATACTTTTATTAGAGTATAAATTTGAAAAATAGTTCCTAGCTTAAGTCTAGATTCTGAAAATGTATACCCTACAATTTGCACAATCACGCACCTTGAAACTTGGAATAGTAGAAGAGACCTTGAAATGCTCTTGTCTAAAGTCCTTAGTACAATGAAAATATAAAAAAAAAGTGAATAAAGAGAAAAAAATGAACACTGGTTTTTGTGATTACTTAAGACTGCATTAATAGAAAAATATTTAGCGAGGGTGCTTCATCACCTAGTGCCTTAGACCAACTGGTTTGGGAGTCACTGCTAAAAGCCTTGGGTGTTGCAAGATTAGGAATTACGCTTAAATGTGCAAACACATTTTGTAATCGGTCGTTGGTACCTCAAGAAGTATTAACGGTCGCATGAAGGATGTGTAAGCAAAATTCAATTAAAAATTCACCAACTAATTAGTACTTTGGACAACGGACAAGGATATGATTGCTTGATTTGAATTTCCAAGTGTAGGGGTGATTTATACACACACGTAGGGGTATGTGATTGGGATTTAGATGAGAGAAAGGATTGATGGATAGAACTTGTATCTTTAGTAAAGTTGATAGAAATTCCTTAGTGGAGATGGAACCCTAGAAGGAAAACTTAAGAGATGCCGAAAGCTAAGTAAGTCTATAAAGCATATATAATCTTAAGTTAGATGATGAGGAAGTGTGAAGAATGTGGGTGGATAATTTACAAGTCGACGATAATAGAATTCCTTGTTAGAAAACCTAATTGGAGAACAAAAGTCGAAAAGCTGAATTGATAGGATTTTGTGGGTGTAATCCGCTGAAAACCCTCAGGAGACAACACTCCTCCTACTAGGGACACCTAGAGGTTTAACGGCTTGTTGCACATGCTCAGTGCAATCGCGTTTCCCTGCGAAAGTGTGTTAGGATTTTAGTGAATAAAAATAAGTTTGCTCGAGGACGAGCAAAAGATAAGTTTGGGGGTATTTGTTCATACCATAATATTGCATTATTATATTCCCCATTCTTATTCTTTTTATAAATAAACAGGTGCTTTTGACGTATGTCTGGTACATGTTACAGGTTACAGGTTCTTAGACAGAAAACAGTGAAAACGATGTAAAGACGATGAAAATGTGGACTTTAACCAACAAACAGAGGACTCTTGATCAAGCATACATCAAAGATAAAGTTCACAATTAACAAGGCAACGCAAGGTCCAAGTTGTCAAAGCAAACGGTTAAAAATCCACTACAAATGTTCGCTGGAAATCTGAAAGAAAACCCAAAAGCCAAATGGAGAAAATACTAAAGAAATGAAAAGCCCAAATAACCTTGAAGCACCCCAGAAAAACTATTCATCTAAGCTCATCAAAGGGCCACGGAACCGCGGCCCAAGCCTGCCATTGCCGCGGTACCGCGGCCGTCTGGTGCCCGTGCTTCGAGAAATTTTACCAAAATTCGTTTGCGGCTCTGAAAAGATTTCCTAAGGGCTATTTTTGTACTTTCAGACATGCGAAACAAATGTAACCCTAGGGTTTCCTATTCTTTATAAATAGGAACTCTAATCATTGTAATTTTTCATGCCTCCTTTTAAATAATAAATTCAGATCTCTTTATAGAGAGCATCGGTGTTTCTTTTCAATTCATGAATTCAGATCTGACAAACCTGCGTTGATGATTGGAGAGATGCATCTGTAAGTAGAATTAATTCCTTGCTCTAGTTTAGATTTCAATTCTTTGCCCTAGGTAGATTTAAATTCTTGCCGTAGATAAATTGTTTAGAGTTAGCTTTGGGGAAGGATTTTGAGAGATGAGATCTCTCATCCCTTTCTTACCCATAATATATTTTCAATAGGACTCCATGCATACACGCACACACCGCGTCCTACGGCATCCTACCCCTTGAGGTAACGATGACACCGTAGTGTAAAGGCCCGGTTGCGTGCGTTTTCCATGGAGGTTAGGGTAAGGATCTCTAAAGGAAGGACAAGAACCTAGAGGAAGGAACACCTTCCCGAATGGATCTAATCCCGTTTATTGATAATTACCATAACTCCTCATAGATCTTCATTCGGGTATAGAAAGCGTTGAGATTTACTTGCATTTCCAAACCATCCCTAAACCTAACCCTAACAAGACTGGATCTAGATAATCGTAGTATAGAATAATTAGGTTTTTAGATTTAATAATCAATCCGAACACCCTTCGGAATTAACTCGTTAGCGCTACTAGGAGATTCACAAAATCCCTGTGGACCGACCCGTACTCACCGGCTAGCTACATGCAACGCCGTTCTTGATTGCGGTAATAGAAATAGTTTTTGACAGATAATCAAATGGCGCCGTTGCCGGGGATAGCGTAGAACTTTCCTTTTCGCAATTTCGGGTTAATCAAAATTTAAAAAAACATAAAAATCTGAAAAATCACAAAAAATTATAAAAATATATCAATTGTTATTTTTGGAAAGGATACTTTGTTGTTTGAATTTTTGCAGGATATACAAAATCGGATCTGGAAATTTCCAGAAAGTGAAACAGAAAACGAGATATCGGAACAGAAGGGATTTTAAACAACAGAAGAGCAAAAAATTTTTGGAGTCTTGAACCGCCCATCCGACCGCGTTTCCTCGGCCAAAACCCACCTTAGGCCGCGGAACCGCGGCCGTCTCGTCGAATCAGAGCGTAAAAAAATTTTGGGGATCCGTTCCGTCCAGAGAGCCGCGGAACCGCGGTGATACCGCTCTTATGCCGTGGAAAGGCGGCACCTTGGTCGTTTCCTCTGACCAACTTTGCTCTGTAAGCTTCTCTCTGTTCCCCCTCTGTAATTCTTAATAAATTTTCTGAAAAATGCCTGCAGGATTTTGTGCACTTTAAAAATATATTCCCTTCCAAATAACGATCTTGTGCAGGATTTTTGGGCCCCGCTTGAAATAAAATTGATTGCAAGTAATATTTTGCTGTTGCATATCTTTTCTCTAAAATCTTTTTGCAACAAATTTTTCCAAATAAAGAGAAAAAGAATAAAAATAAAAAGGACAAATCTTTTATAGAAACTTGCAAAATTTTGGGCCGCAAAAAGATCCTTGCACCAACCAACTTTCCTTCTTTCCCCCTTTTCTTCTAACATGGGTACCCCACATAATAAATCACTTGCCGAACTTTGGTATCCCGAACCTAATTTTGCGTCGTACGTCAATTTGTTCGGTCAATTTAAAGACGATCCTTCCTTGCCTAAAAAATCTTTGAAAGATCAAATAGAGGCGTCTAGGAGAAACAGTTTGACTTTTCAACCCAATTTGTGTCAACCGAGTCAACCTTTACCACCTCCATATGTTTATACCACTTTTTCAAGTCCTTCTGTCACTCCTAAGCCAATGTCCATTGCTGAGCATATTGCTCAATCTAGCAGCCGATCTTTCACCCCTCTCCACTCATCTAGTTCTACGGATCCACACGACTTTTCACCTTTTTATCCACATGTTGACCCTACCCCTGTCCAACCACCCACTTCCTACCAGTCCTACCCGACCTTACCACCCTCACTAGACACTATTTCCACACAGCCATTAGGGAGTTTTGCATATCCACACGATTTCGAATCTTTTACCGAAACCCCCTTACCACCCAAGTCTAGTTTGGAAGAATCGTTGGAGGCGTATATCGCAGCAACACACAAAATGGTTAGGAATGTGGAAGCGTCCGTGGCCGCCCTTATGCAACCTGCTGAACCGGTAGCTAGTTTTCCGCTAGCTTCAAATTTTTCAATGTGTAAGGAGGCGGTTGGACAGAGTGAGAATGTGAGAGGATTTCCAAATCAAACCTACCCTTACCCAATTGAAGCCCACAACTCCTGTTTTCCATCGATTGTCATAAATGATTCACAAGTTCAAAATAAAAACGAGTTGTGTGATTTAGTAGTGCTTGATTTGCCAAATTATGAAGAACCCCTTTCGAGTGAAACCGCACCTAATCCGTTTGACCTTTACACCTCCACTCTAGAATTTAAATCGATAAATATCCATGCTTTTGATGAGGGGTCTAAAGAAATTAATTTTCACTTGATTGAGGATATAGACGCCGGGAATATTTCGGATGATGAACCTGTCGATTTGATTGAAATTTTATGTTCAAATCATCATCCCGAGTTATTAGATGTCTCTCCTGAACTTCATATGCGTCTAGATTTTGATGATAATGGCATGGATGAGTTGAATTTTGAGGAGAATTATAAGGATAGTATTGAGGAGAGTTTTGAGGACCATATCGAGGTTGAACCATTTTTATTTGATGTGTCTGATTTTCCAATTCAGCCTCCTGAACCTTTGACTGTTATATCACCCTCCCTCCTTTCCATCGTTCCGACCACGCTTGAAGACTGTGAGCTTGAAAATTTTTCCTTTGAATCTGACACAGTTCTCACAGCCGATAACACGTACAAGTGTTTCACTTTTTCGGACGATGTTGATGACTCACCGCCCGAGTTTGAGTCCTTTACATTTTCAGATGAGTTAGTTGAACCATCAGACTCGGGTGCTTACAGTAGTTTCGAACCATTAATGGAATCTTTCAAGTTTGAGACAGTTTACTACGGTGAGAATGATACTATCCCTAGTTCACTTCCTTTCGTCTTTCCCATTGTTCCGACCGTACAAGAGACCGTTACGCTTTCATCTCCAATACCAAATTCGGCGTACCCATGTTTTCTTGCGAATCTTGAGGGATTTGACCCCATTTCTCGACGGGTTGATAGGTTAGCGCAATCGCTTTTAACACATCGGTCATCACAAATTGCGCTAATTTATTCACTCGATTTACACCCACAAGATCGTACTCCACTTCTTTCTCCTTTCAGCCATTCTTCTCCCCCACCGAGACCATATTCTACCATTCTTCTTTCCACACGGTCTCGTGTGCTTCTCATCTCTTCTCTTTCCACCCCGTTCTTGCACCGACTATACCTTTACCACGATAAGATTTTTGAATGGTTGGTGCTAACCTTTGGCTTGTGTAAGGCCAAGCTTAAGTTTGGGGGTAACCTTGTTGTATATATGTATATATATTTTGTTTTCTGTTTCTATAATAAAAATTTTAAAAAAAATAATTCAAAACATTAAAAAAATAAAAAAATTGTAAATAAATAAACAGGGGAGTGCCGACATTTTGACCCTCTTGGTTTAGTATGACAGTGAGGACACTGTCAAGTTCAAGTTTGGGGGTATGCTCGGTACGTCTTCTTCCTTCGCATTCATTTGTACATATTTTTGCATTTGCATACTTATTTGAAAACCTATAAAAATTGGAAAATTTCAAAAATTATAAAAATTAATGTATTCAATTTTGGCCTAATTGACTTGAGTTTGATGAATGGGTTAACTGGCTAGGAATAACTAGATCTTAGACTTAGTAAATTAAAGACCCTAAAAATAACCTTCCTTAAAGTTTAACGGTAGAGAGTATATGTCTTTGTAGTTTATTTAGAAATAGGCAAATTTTGAGTTCAGTTCTTGGGCTAAGTTGAAACAAAGGAAGAGTATTGATACTTTTATTAGAGTATAAATTTGAAAAATAGTTCCTAGCTTAAGTCTAGATTCTGAAAATGTATACCCTACAATTTGCACAATCACGCACCTTGAAACTTGGAATAGTAGAAGAGACCTTGAAATGCTCTTGTCTAAAGTCCTTAGTACAATGAAAATATAAAAAAAAGTGAATAAAGAGAAAAAAATGAACACTGGTTTTTGTGATTACTTAAGGCTGCATTAAAAGAAAAATATTTAGCGAGGGTGCTTCATCACCTAGTGCCTTAGACCAACTGGTTTGGGAGTCACTGCTAAAAGCCTTGGGTGTTGCAAGACTAGGAATTACGCTTAAATATGCAAACACATTTTGTAATCGGTCGTTGGTACCTCAAGAAGTATTAACGGTCGCATGAAGGATGTGTAAGCAAAATTCAATTAAAAATTCACCAACTAATTAGTACTTTGGACAACGGACAAGGATATGATTGCTTGATTTGAATTTCCAAGTGTAGGGATGATTTATACACACACGTAGGGGTATGTGATTGGGATTTAGATGAGAGAAAGGATTGATGGATAGAACTTGTATCTTTAGTAAAGTTGATAGAAATTCCTAAGTGGAGATGGAACCCTAGAAGGAAAACTTAAGAGATGCCGAAAGCTAAGTAAGTCTATAAAGCATATATAATCTTAAGTTAGACGATGAGGAAGTGTGAAGAATGTGGGTGGATAATTTACAAGTCGACGATAATAGAATTCCTTGTTAGAAAACCTAATTGGAGAACAAAAGACGAAAAGATGAATTGATAGGATTTTGTGGGTGTAATCTGCTGAAAACCCTCAGGAGACAACACTCCTCCTACTAGGGACACCTAGAGGTTTAACGGCTTGTTGCACATGCTCAGTGCAATCGCATTTCCCTGCGAAAGTGTGGTTAGAATTTTAGTGAATAAAAATAAGTTTGCTCGAGGACGAGCAAAAGATAAGTTTGGGGGTATTTGTTCATACCATAATATTGCATTATTATATTCCCCATTCTTATTCTTTTTATAAATAAACATGTGCTTTTGACGTATGTCTGCTACATGTTACAGGTTACAGGTTCTTGGACAGAAAACAGTGAAAACGATGTAAAAACGATGAAAATGTGGACTTTAACCAACAAACAGAGAACTCTTGATCAAGCATACATCAAAGATAAAGTTCACAATTAACAAGGCAACGCAAGGTCCAAGTTGTCAAAGCAAACAGTTAAAAATCCACTACAAATGTTCGCTGGAAATCTGGAAGAAAACCCAAAAGCCAAATGGAGAAAATACTAAAGAAATGAAAAGCCCAAATAACCTTGAAGCACCCCAGAAAAACTATTCATCTAAGCTCATCAAAGGGCCACGGAACCGCGGCCCAAGCCTGCCATTGCCGCGGTTCCGCGGCCGTCTGGTGCCCGTGCTTCGAGAAATTTTACCAAAATTCGTTTGCGGCTCTGAAAAGATTTCCTAAGTGCTATTTTTGTACTTTCAGACATGCGAAACAAATGTAACCCTAGGGTTTCCTATTCTTTATAAATAGGAACTCTAATCATTGTAATTTTTCATGCCTCCTTTTAAATAATAAACTCAGATCTCTTTATAGAGAGCATCGGTGCTTCTTTTCAATTCATGAATTCAGATCTGACAAACCTGCGTTGATGATTGGAGAGATGCATCTGTAAGTAGAATTAATTCCTTGCTCTAGTTTAGATTTCAATTCTTTGCCCTAGGTAGATTTAAATTCTTGCCGTAGATAAATTGTTTAGAGTTAGCTTTGGGGAAGGATTTTGAGAGATGAGATCTCTCATCCCTTTCTTACCCATAATATATTTTCAATAGGACTCCATGCATACACGCACACACCGCGCCCTACGGTATCCTACCCCTCGAAGTAACGATGACACTGTAGTGTAAAGGCCCGGTTGCGCGCGTTTTCCATGAAGGTTAGGGTAAGGATCTCTAAAGGAAGGACAAGAACCTAGAGGAAGGAGCACCTTCCCGAATGGATCTAATCCCCTTTATTGATAATTACCATAACTCCTCATAGATCTTCATTCGGGTATAGAAAGCGTTGAGATTTACTTGCATTTCCAAACCATCCCTAAACCTAACCCTAACAAGACTAGATCTAGATAATCGTAGTATAGAATAATTAGGTTTTTAGATTTAATAATCAATCCGAACACCCTTCGGAATTAACTCGTTAGCGCTATTAGGAGATTCACAAAATCCCTGTGGATCGACCCGTACTCACCGGCTAGCTACATGCGACGCCGTTCTTGATTGCGGTAATAGAAATAGTTTTTGACAGATAATCAAATGCGCCATCCCCGGCAACGGCGGTCGGAACAATCGGAATGACGACAGGGAAGGAATTACTTAAGGCTGAAAAAACCCAGGGAGAGTATATGTCGTTGTAGTATAGTGGTGAGTATTCCCGCCTGTCACGCGGTTGACCCGGGTTCGATCCCCGGCAACGGCGCCATTTGATTATCTGTCAAAAACTATTTCTATTACCGCAATCAAGAACGGCGTCGCATGTAGCTAGCCGGTGAGTACGGGTCGGTCCACAGGGATTTTGTGAATCTCCTAGTAGCGCTAACGAGTTAATTCCGAAGGGTGTTCGGATTGATTATTAAATCTAAAAACCTAATTATTCTATACTACGATTATCTAGATCTAGTCTTGTTAGGGTTAGGTTTAGGGATGGTTTGGAAATGCAAGTAAATCTCAACGCTTTCTATACCCGAATGAAGATATATGAGGAGTTATGGTAATTATCAATAAAGGGGATTAGATCCATTCGGGAAGGTGTTCCTTCCTCTAGGTTCTTGTCCTTCCTTTAGAGATCCTTACCCTAACCTCCATGGAAAACGCGCGCAACCGGGCCTTTACACTATGGTGTCTTCGTTACCTCGAGGGGTAGGATGCCGTAGGGCGCGGTGTGTGCGTGTATGCATGGAGTCCTATTGAAAATATATTATGGGTAAGAAAGGGATAAGAGATCACATCTCTCAAAATCCTTCCCCAAAGCTAACTCTAAACAATTTATCTACGGCAAGAATTTAAATCTACCTAGGGTAAAGAATTGAAATCTAAACTAGAGCAAGGAATTAATTCTACTTATAGATGCATCTCTCCAATCATCAACGCAGGTTTGTCAGATCTGAATTCATGAATTGAAAAGAAGCACCGATGCTCTCCATAAAGAGATCTGAATTTATTATTTAAAAGGAGGCATGAAAAATTACAATGATTAGAGTTCCTATTTATAAAGAATAGGAAACCCTAGGGTTACATTTGTTTTGCATGTCTGAAATTAGAAAAATAGCCCTTAGGAAATCTTTTCAGAGCCGCAAACGAATTTTGGTAAAATTTCTCGAAGCACGGGCACCAGACGGCCTGGCAGGCTTGGGCCGCGGTTCCGCGGCCCTTTGATGAGCTTAGATGAATAGTTTTTCTGGGGTGCTTCAAGGTTATTTGGGCTTTTCATTTCTTTAGTATTTTCTCCATTTGGCTTTTGGGTTTTCTTCTAGATTTCCAGCGAACATTTGTAGTGGATTTTTAACCGTTTGCTTTGACAACTTGGACCTTGCGTTGCCTTGTTAATTGTGAACTTTATCTTTGATGTATGCTTGATCAAGAGTCCTCTGTTTGTTGGTTAAAGTCCACATTTTCATCGTCTTTACATCGTTTTCACTGTTTTCTTTCCAAGAACCAGTAACCTGTAACATGTAGCAGACATGCGTCAAAAGCACATGTTTATTTATAAAAAGAATAAGAATGGGGAATATAATAATGCAATATTATGGTATGAACAGGTGTCCTCGTTTCTCGGAGCCGAGTCAACAGAGACGACCATGATCTGCTCAACCGTCAACTTTCCGAGTGGAGGTTGACCTGCTTGCTCCCGATCCGCTTGATGTTTGTCTCGTAGGTACTTTGCTAGGTGACCGAAACGGATCAGCTCCTCGATATAATCACGGAGTTGTTTGCAGTTCTCGGTGGGATTCCCCTGTGACCGATGAAAGGCACAGTATGGCCACAGAGTCGCTTACCCGGCCTTTGGATCATCGACGGGAGTTTGAGGAATCTCTGGCTCTTTGCCTCCTTTAGTAGCTCAGCCTGAGTGACCTTCAGAGGGATGTACTTGTGAAACCTCGAAGAATAAGGTTTCGGACGATCGGTCTTTTTCTTCTCCTCCCAGTCCTGTTTCTTTCGGTCCGTCCGGTCCTCACGGGGTAGGTTGGTGTTCACTTCAGATTCGAGTTGGATCTCCCGCTCGGTCTAGACTTTTACCTCGGCCATGGTCTTAAGTTGCACTAATGCAAAAGAGCGGAGTCACACTTTATGCCTAAGACCCGATCTCAAGGCAATGATGACTGTTTTATCACGGTGCTCGGGTACTTCTAAAAGGGCATTATAGAACCGGGTAACGTAACCTTTGAAAGATTCCATATCTTCGTTTTTATGGTGAACAGGTAGTCGACCATCCTTTTCTGCCATCGGTTGCCGATGAAATGATCGAGAAACTGAGCAGCCAGCTCGTCGAAGATTGAGATTGAACGCAGAGTAAGGCCACGAAACTAATCTCGCCCGGCCTGGATGAGGGTGGTGGGAAAGGCTCGGCACTGAGCCGTATTCGAGTTGTCCTGGAAGCTCATGCCCGCTGTAAATGCATCCAGGTGGTCCTTTGGGTCAGACTTCCCGTCGAAGAAGGCCACCTTGGGCGGCTTTTGGAGACGAGACACACTCACGTAGTAACTGCTCCGTGAAGGGTCTCGTGAGAGAATCCGTGGAGTATTTCGTCGATCCTTCGAACGAACGGGTAGCAAGCCGCATGTCCTCAATCTTCTTCTCAAGGACCTCGATTCGCTGCTGGTACCCTGAGGATTCTCCATAGTCAGAGTGCCTGCTATCTCTGCTCCGGGCTGTAAGTCCGCGGCGGCGCCCCAGCCGTTGATCCGACGCCGGAATGCGGAAACGAAAAACTTTGCAAACTAGCAAATCGGCACCACCGCGCACTTTTAACCCGGATCGGGCCATTAACCTAGCTACTAGCAAAATACAAGATGGGTAAAGAAGTATACCAAGCGATCTGTGTCCTTCGGTCTTCGTCTCCACTCCGATCTCCCGCGGAATCTCCATCCGTCACCTCCTCGTCGGAAAGGGCACCACGTAGCCGAGTTCTTTTACGGGCTCCCACCTCTGGACCGAGGCAACTCGGGCGTGAAGTTGGCAAGCCGACGCGTCCAAGATTTGCTGTAGGCAAGTGTAGAAAACATGTCTCTTTGGGGTTTATGTAGTTGCCATGGTGGAGGAAATGAAGAATGAACTTTTGAGAGGTGAGGGATTTTGTGGAATACATAGAAATGAAATGAGATGAATGAATTCCTTCTCATAATAAACTCTCTCCCCTCCCCTCTATTGTGGCCGGCCCCTTACAAGAAAAGGGTGGTGGAAAAATTGCAAGCAATGCAAGTGGAGAAAAAGAAATCATAAACAAGAATAATGATCACTACAATATCAACCTCACCATCCCACTCAATCCAATCTCAATAAATGCAAGTGATGAGATTAAAATGGAATCTCATGATTATGAAGTCACAAATGCAAGAAACCCCTCCACAAATAAGTTATTTGCAAACTGCAAATAACCCCCTCCATCGATAAAGTCCGGCCACGAAGGAACAAAGGAAAACCGGCCGGAACGGAATGCAAACTGGCAACTTCAGAAAACTGATCCCGTAATAAATTACAGGAAAACCCCGCTACTGCATATACATGCCCGCATTTGTATTCCTACTGAACACAAATGCAAAGAGACAAAACTACACTGTCTAATACTAGGATCCGGCTTAAGCCAAAACCGGCTAGTAAAATCCGTCCGATCACGATCCGTGCAATACCGCACGTATCTGATCGAACCCTGCCATATCTCCATACGGCCTCTACAGCGTTTCGCCCGAAACCTGAGTAACTGAGTGTGGTGGACTCTAAAAACTCGTCAATACTATGGCTGTGGATTTAACCACTAGCACATCAGAGGTATCAGCCATACGTGACGGGCCACCAGCTATTGACCAAAAGGGACGTCGATGAGCGAACTCATCCTGACACCCTACTGAGCCTGTCAGTGACAATATCCGTACAGTCCGGTCCGTTCGTCTATGAGCATCGCATGGCGGGCCTAGGGGGTTGGTAAAAGTCAGACCCCCAATAGCGGTACAAGTCGTGTCGGAGTGTAGTCCAGAACACCCTGAGATACTACTGGAATACCTACCAGCAAATCTCCTGACTTGGCCAAGGACTTTTCATGTACTGGCTCTCCTAGACACAGCGCGACCTCACCCCCAATACCGGGAGAGACGAACCCCTGCAGATCCGCTCACTGCCTCCATATGGCTCGGGACTGTACCCAACTAAAACCTGTTTGCACGTCTCCTTTGAGCGTGGTAGGGTAGTAATCTAAGTACAGTGGGAACTCACATGAGACAAATGATGATCTCAGGTCGATGAACTAACCTGTACACATGTCATCAGGGAACTGCTATCTGACGTTAGGTATAATACCAACTACCAGGTTCCCGGCGAGTCCTGTCCGGTGTACTCATAACCCAATGAGCACCTGTATACATCTTAGGTGAACCAACTGACACCAGTGGCTTGTGAGACCGGCCACCGCCCCTCGTCGGGGTCTCGACTGTATACACTAGTCTACTCTGGAGAATCGATGCCCTGTCTCGAAACTCCCATGACTAGGGACCTTTTAAGGATGTGCTTATAGACTCCAGCTCTCACGTATATGACCGCCCTCATACTGCTGGCAGTCAAGCAAGAATCCTAGGGGCTCTATCAACGTGTAATAGCGACTCGTAAGGTCACCTAAAGCAGTACACGATGATAAAGATAAACCAGATAGCATACTATCATCTTGAGTAAGACTGTCCTACCGGCATAGGTCCTCCTCAATCATTGCAATCATGTGCCTGTGATCCAATAATTGACTCTGAGGGCACTATATCCAAGAATCTCCTACTTGCACTCAAGGCTAGTTATTGCGATGTCGCATACTCACAGCCCGTGTGATACCGAACACCCAACTCCTTTACTAGTCAGTCTCACAAAGCTCGTTTGCGAAACTATTGCGTTCGAGGAATAGCCTCAGTGAGTGGATCCGCTTTGATGTTTCTTTCTATGTCTCTCTATATCTCAAGTTCGCGGAGAAAGCCATCTCCCGAAATGAGCAATACCTGTCTTAGAATGCGTCTGGATGTCTGATGGGACCTAGCTCATAAATGAACTCCAAATCCAAACTTCTTAGACTATATCGTCAACTGAACTTAATCAGTATCCTGCGCCATGCCTTCCCTCAGTATCCACCTGGACCACCTGTCCAAAATACTGCCCCTCGTCAGAGGGAAAACTATAACTCTGACGGCCACTCTGCCGTCCAGGTCACCTTGGAAGCCTGGAATGATAACCGTCTCCTAAAGGAGGCTGTCGTTATCATATCCCTAGAACATCCACTTATGTTCTAAAACTGCTTCCTAATGTTTCTCCAGGATTGGATCAATATCAACTTATTGCATCTACTGCAAGAACAACATCTGGTGTGGTACTTGACATCTCATGATCAACTCAATTGCCTAAGCAAGTGATCTGCCAATCATGCGTATCCCTCTCCCTTTTAGTCTGTAAGACACCTTTAGAGAGGGTGACTCCATCACCTGCAGGTATACTACCATGCCAGGAGTCGTCCATTCTAAATACTCACAGAATGCTGTCTAAGTACCCAGATTGGGAAACCACCCAAATCTAGATCTAAAACCATAGATCCAGTAACCAGAATGTCTGATATAATATCCAAGTCCCATGTGGAGAAACTACTGTGTGACAACCAAAGTATAACCGACCGTAGTATAGGAATATCACTTCCTACTCTGTGTATGTCATCCAAATACCAGGACATCACACCCTACTACCTTCTTAACAGATCCATCCCCTATTCTGATGAAGTCAAACCTATGACTGTCACATCAGAAATAGATGATCTATCTCCGCTACATCTGCTTTAGTCTATAAATAGACACAAGCTACTTGTCCACCAAAGCTTCTGCTGCTCCCACTGACCACGACAACCTTCTGGCAGAGTCATATACACGTACACTTCTAAAGCAAGTTTAGAACGACGCTATACTCATCCTCCTGCCGGGTCTCACAGTCTGGAACAACAGCAATGGCAAGTCTGGGTAAACAAGAACCTCCCTGCCACCGTCCTTGAGCATACCGAAGTACCTCTCGGGTGCCTGAGGTTACCCACTTCATCTGCGGAGTGGCCAATGGAATGTCAAACCAGATTGAATCTTTAGGTTCTTTATCAAATCTTCAGTAATCGTTCGCGGTTCTGGAATCACTTCCAGTTCTACCATACTCCCACTACTATTTTCTGAAAAAATCCATTTTTATTAAAACTGTGGCGAGTCAAGAATAATATCACTATTGATCTTCCAGATGGTAGAAAGTCAACCCTCGTTATAGCCCGGGTCAACCCACAAACAGCCATTACAGAAACGTGCCTTGGGTTATCCAGAGTCTGGTTTTAAGCATAAGCCGGACAACTCCCCGTACCTTAACATCGTTAAGATATGAACTGTTCTATATCCAATATAGAAACAGAGGCACTGATTTAATTGAACCAGATTCAAATCATGCATCTGTCTCCAGTGCATGTCAACTAAATGGAAGGAGGCCGATTAGCGTTACTCAACTTAGGAATGCTTCCAATTATGAGTAACCTGAAAGAGGAGCAAGTTCTCTTAATCATTACTATCAACTGAATACCATACACAAGTATCTACATCTTCGATCACCTTGAAGAATCCCGATACTTGCAATATCTGGTTCTCTACTTTATTCTTATACCTATAACTCCTCAAAACTTAGGCCTTGTGTTTCTACGAAACACATGTCTAAGAACTAGAGAAGTCATAAGTAAACCGAATATAGTACGAGGACCAACCCCTCTGTCCTAATGGACACTGGACAATGTATAAGTCCCCTGAGTCTAGTAACTCATTCACTGTGTGTCGTAGGTTGAAAAATGTACTTATGGTTAAGAAGAATTACACCGTTGTTCAATACTCCTTACCTAACCATCCACTGATATAGGTAAATGTTATAGACATAATTTTAAAAAGGTATATCTCACTCTATAAAAATAGACGTACAGATATATCAATTTGAAATTTGTGCATAACAACGGATATTCAAAACCAAATATTTGCCGTCCGGCAAACAACCCAGGTGACTTCCTCAAATATCACCAATTACAACGAATTCCGATATAATGAGGATGATCACCTAATTCCCAATAATTTACTCCCACTCATCATCTGTAAAACCATACAGATGTGAGAATCAAACCTGGTAAATACATACTCTGGAGTAAGTGTCTAATTAGGAAATCAGTTTTCTTTTAACAGTACACAGTGAAACTGAAACATTAAAATGTTTCGATGGGGTATCCTGGTATTCCTAGTAATGCCTCTTCCATTATCCAGATTCACAACTGTAACCGTATATCTCTTTGCCACCTCTCCAAATCCCTTTATATGTCTTTAGTCATTACCTTCTGTACACCCCTTTAGGCCAAATGGTTTTCTTCCTTCCCTACCGTTCGGCACCAGCCTATGGTTTGGAAGAAGACTATCCAATAAGCATAATGGGTGTACTGTCCTAATCCTAGGAGCACTCGCAATGCGAGAGAAGGTGAAGATAAAAGACAACCGAATAAACCTTATTCCTATTTCTCCTGAACCAGGATCCATTCCCGAACTGGAACAAGTTCCTTTCGAGTTCGTATATAACCATACGATGGATTATCCAATAAACTTGGGATCTTCGTAGTGATACGGAGTGTCCTGGAGAAATACAAAGGTGATTTAGGATTGGCGAAGAAATACTTGGTTTGGTCGTGAATAGCAGTCGCAATTTACTTTGCCCTCTTACTAATCCCTTTCTTTGTCTTAACTTAATACCTTCTGTACACCGTTTATGCTAATTGGTTTTCTTCATTCCCTACCGGTCGGCACCAGCCTAAGATTTGGAAGAAGACTATCCAATTTGCATAATAGGTGTACTGTCTCCTAAACCAAGGAGTACTCGCAACCTGAGAGAAGGTAAAAGGAAAAGACAACTGAATAATCCCATTCGTTTTCTCCAGAACCAGAAACCATCCTCGAATTCCTTCGAGTTCGTATATAACCATACGATGGTTTTGTCCAATGGAAGTGGACGTTCGTAGTAATACAGGGTGTCCTGGAGAAAAGGGTAAAAGTAGGAGTGGCAATGAGGTCTGCAACTCTGACAATCCAAAAGCCAGTGTTAAAGAAAGTTCGGTCAACTTGGTCACTGAGTCATAGTCTAGGGTCGGGTCAATGGTCGCTGCCAAAGAGAGAGAGAAAAGAAACACTCAGCGTGCACTCTAACCTAGATCAGAATGGTTATCACTTTATCTAATCTGGAAACCTCCCACTGTAACGTCAAATTCTTCCCCAAACCTGAAAGAAGAATTAGTCGGGATCACCCGAGGAGTAAACCAACTCATCAGTGGGAATCGGGATCTAACTATCATCGCATGATAACGTGACGGAATCCGCTCACGTTATCACACTCCAGAAGGTATGCGCATATCTGGCAAGTTTCAGTTTCTTTAGAAACTCCCGATGTGGATTTTTATCCCATGCTCTTATGACCTTGACGAAGGCCAACATATCATAAGTCACATGTCAAGTTCTACCCGTCATTATCCAGGTTAATTTGAACCCACCCGTACATACCCTTGACGAAGGCCAAAATAGTAGTACGACTGTCCCAAACCAACGCATCTATCTATGCTGCAGAAAAGTAACAAATAGCTACCATACACTATGCCTTGACGAAGGCCAACATACATAGCATGAATACTAAGTGCTACCGTTCTGAAATGACGGAGGGCTACGAATGGTTTCTGGCGAAAACCTTTAACGTAATGAACTTGATATCGTTGAAGGAACTGATAGCTTATAAAAATATAGTAATGAAAACCTTTGCTAAAGAGGTCACTCCCGGTGAAGGGATCTCGGCTCTTTCCCCGTGGAATGAGGTGCAGGATATCCCAACTGAATACCACGATGCAAAGCAAAAGTAATCGGCTATAGTGAAGTTATTGCCCTGACGCAAACTTTTGTCCAAGGGGTCACTCCCGGTGAAGGGATCTCGGCCCTTGCCTCGTCGACTGAGGAGCAGGATATTCCAACTGAATACCACGATGCAAAACAAAAGTGAACGCCCTTGCAATAACAGCTTTTTAAAAAATGTTCCAACAACATCAGAATAGGTTTGTTTATCTTGCATTGATCCGAATCAACGTAGTCCCATCAATTGATCACACCAATAAAGAATGAAAATAATGACGTACGTATATGCCATCCGCAATCGCCACTGGGTCCCGTCATCACCCGTTAGGTTAGCTAACTAACGACAGAGCGGGGACTGGACTAGCGCGGATGCAAAACATATACAACAACTACTAGTATATATGTAATATATAATTTTCGCTCAAGGCGTGATAAAAAATGCAGCATCACAGAAATGTACAGCATCACAGAACAATACAGATATCTGGGATCCCCGGGTTTCATAGAGCCGCTACTGAAACCCGACGTTCCCCTGGTCGTGTGGATAGCCTGTGCAATGAAATCTTAGACCCCTACGGGCGCGGCAAGTCACCCGCCAAAACCTGAAGCGAGGCAGCCCCCTTCAGCAACGTGAATGGACCACCCAGCACTTCACGGAATCCGGTAACTTGGGCACCCCTCCTGGATCAACCTATACCCCCTACGAGTGCGGCGAATAGCCCGCCAATTCTAGAGTGAAGCCCCCTCCGTCTCAACGCCATGAGATGCGGGCCCGTTGCCCTCTAGAACCCGGCTATACGTGCACCCCTCCGCGGGGCAATCCTAGTACAGAAAGTAAAATATACATACAGTGGGTACATCGACCTCGACCCGGTCGTGCCCCAAAAGAATAATATACAAACAGGCAGTGACGGCAGTCCACATGTCGGACGCTCGCCCCGCAAAATCAAATGTACATATAAAACAAAACTGTACTAACATTGCATCCAGGTTATCCCCCACGACCGATCCGCAACATCACAGCACAACACAGAACATCAACGTGAATGTCACGTTCGCAAATCCGTCTAAAAGGGCTATAGCAGTTAGACAGGATTTACCGATCGAATGACATTCACGATCGCAGATATAATGTAAATACTGTGAACTAACATGTTTAAAATATCCGATTGAACAAATTTATCGAAGTGGGCCCCAAGCAGTACTGTAGCACTCACAGAAAATCTGGGCCCAAAAAGAATATTCCAAAAACCCTATTTTCTACACAGGAGCTTTCTGTAAAAATTTTGTGCGCTAAACAGTTAAAAACACGGCGGAACCGCGGCCCAAGCATTGGTTTGGCCGCGGTTCTGCGGTGGAATGGTGAGATCTCGCGACTAAATTTTCACAGAGTGCTTAGGTTTCCATGCACAGTATTCTGCAACAACCTGAAAAATTTTTAGACTCCAAAAAAATTTCGACAGAAACTGTGCAACTTGAAATCGGGTTTTCGGGATTTTTTTTTGTTCGATCGAGTTCTAAACATACTAGAGTAAGCTAGACTAGGTTAACGGCGTGGCTCTGATAGCAATGTAAGTCCGCGGCGGCGCCCCGGCCGTCGATCCGACGCCGGAATGCGGAAACGAAAAACTTTGCAAACTAGCAAATCGGCACCACCGCGCACTTTTAACCCGGATCGGGCCATTAACCTAGCTACTAGCAAAATACAAGATGGGTAGAGAAGTATACCAAGCGATCCGTGTCCTTCGGTCTTCGTCTCCACTCCCGATCTCCCGCGGAATCTCCGTCCGTCACCTCCTCGTCGGAAAGGGCACCACGTAGCCGAGTTCTTTTACGGGCTCCCACCTCTGGACCGAGGCAACTCGGGCGCGAAGTTGGCAAGCCGACGAGTCCAAGATTTGCTGTAGGCAAGTGTAGAAAACATGTCCCTTTGGGGTTTATGTAGTTGCCAAGGTGGAGGAAATGAAGAATGAACTTTTGAGAGGTGAGGGATTTTGTGGAATACATAGAAATGAAATGAGATGAATGAATTCCTTCTCATAATAAACTCTCTCCCCTCCCCTCTAATGTGGCCGGCCCCTTACAAGAAAAGGGTGGTGGAAAAATTGCAAGCAATGCAAGTGGAGAAAAAGAAATCATAAACAAGAATAATGATCACTACAATATCAACCTCACCATCCCACTCAATCCAATCTCAACAAATGCAAGTGATGAGATTAAAATGGAATCTCATGATTATGAAGGCACAAATGCAAGAAACCCCTCCACAAATAAGTTATTTGCAAACTGCAAATAACCCCCTCCATCGATAAAGTCCGGCCGCGAAGGAACAAAGGAAAACCGGCCGGAACGGAATGCAAACTGGCAACTTCAGAAAACTGATCCCGTAATAAATTACAGGAAAACCCCGCTACTGCATATACATGCCCGCATTTGCATTCCCACTGAACACAAATGCAAAGAGACAAAACTACACTGTCTAATACTAGGATCCGGTTTAAGCCAAAACCGGCTAGTAAAATCCGTCCGATCACGATCCGTG
Source organism: Agapanthus africanus (assembly GCA_030015575.1). Taxonomy (NCBI): domain Eukaryota; kingdom Viridiplantae; phylum Streptophyta; class Magnoliopsida; order Asparagales; family Amaryllidaceae; genus Agapanthus; species Agapanthus africanus. The sequence continues at coordinate 858,455,590 of CM057339.1, forward strand.
CAATACCGCACGTATCTGATTGAACCCTGCCATATCTCCATACGGCCTCTACAGCGTTTCGCCCGAAACCTGAGTAACTGAGTGTGGTGGACTCTAAAGACTCGTCAATACTATGGCTGTGGATTTAACCACTAGCACGTCAGAGGTATCAGCCATACGTGACGGGCCACCAGCTATTGACCAAAAAGGACGTCGATGAGCGAACTCATCCTGACACCCTACTGAGCCTGTCAGTGACAATATCCGTACAGTCTGGTCCGTTCGTCTATGAGCATCGCATGGCGGGCCTAGGGGGTTAGTAAAAGTCAGACCCCCAATAGCGGTACAAGTCGTGTCGGAGTGTAGCCCAGAACACCCTGAGATACTACTGGAATACCTACCAGCAAATCTCCTGCCTTGGCCAAGGACTTTTCATGTACTGGCTCTCCTAGACACAGCGCGACCTCACCCCCAATACCGGGAGAGACGAACCCCTGCAGATCCGCGTGTAATAGCGACTCGTAAGGTCACCTAAAGAAGTACACGATGATAAAGATAAACCAGATAGCATACTATCATCTCGAGTAAGACTGTCCTACCGGCATAGGTCCTCCTCAATCATTGCAATCACGTGCCTGTGATCCAATAATTGACTCTGAGGGCACTATATCCAACACGGGCTTGCACGATGGAGCGGTTTCGGCTTCGTTCTATCACGTTCCTTAGATCCTCGGGGTGGACTCTTCATAGTTGGCTCCAATGTTCACTATGTGCACGGTCTCGATGAGTGTAGTGATGTCGGTCTTGCCTGAAATCAGGTGACCTGATCGACGTCTCTTCAGGGGGCGAGAGAGCGCGGCGAGCGTTGAACCGATAATCTGGTCGCTCCCGAGATCTCGGTGTCGAACTATCCGACACCTAACGAGTCATGGAATCATTCCTTGTATAGGGGTCGTGACTTCCGGAATCGGCACACCGGCATTCAGTGATGTCGAGATTGGTATGAGCGAGGTCGAAGGCTTGAACGCGCCCCTCCGCCGCCTCGCACATGCCATCGTTCCGGGGAGTAGAAGCGGCGGTTTGGCGAGTATGGCCGACCATTTGAATACGAGCGAGCACGTTCACCATCGCTATGAGTTTTTCGATCCGCGCAGATAAATCTTCAATGATGTTGGAAGGCAGAGTAGAACTGCCTCCGCCTCCGTTGTAAAGGACGAGGCGGCCGGTACTGGGATTTTTGTTGTGATGATCGCTGGCCATCGAATCGAAAATGGAAGATCAACTTTCTTGGGTAGAAAAGCGTTCCCACAGACGACGCCAACTGATGGAGGTCGGAATCTTCCTCAGATGTTGTCCTCCGTCGATTTTATTGCCAGTTGTGCTGTTGAGATTTGGAGATGAGGGTTGATTGATCGTGTGGATCTCAATAAGCTGATGATTGTTGTTGATGCCTAGCTACCTGCAAGGGAAGTCCCGGGATAGGAAACCCCATAGGACCCTCCGAAGATTAAGTAAGTACCGAGAAATATTAAGGCAGAGTAGCGGCGTATTGGAATGAGTTCGAGATACCTGAGTCGTCTGGAAGAGGGGTTTATATAGCGGTGGAGCAAGCCGATGCGAGATTCTCGCCGTCCATTACGTCCCCGCGTCACGTTCGCGTTGATGGCGGGATGCGCCCATTAATGGCGAGTTACGCCCATTAATGGTGAGATACACTAGCGTAGGACGCGGGACGTGGATATAACCTAACTTGAATAGTATATGGTATTATAATGTAATATTGGAATTGTATTGATTGGTAATGGTAGTTTCATGAAATTTACGATTCATTTTGTTCCCTTATAAAAAAAGAGAAGAAGAAAAGAGATGGGGAAAATTCCCCACTAATGGAGTCTCACGTGCCCACACGTGAGCGCCTAGATACAAAGATTATAGGCACGTGACAGGTTGAAATTGAGCCTCACGTGTAAGCACGTGAGCATCTATATACAAAGTATATAGGCTCCATATTAAAACAAATAGCAGGCCAGAGAAGCTCATGTGTTAACACGTGATGCCCTTTATTAGGCCGTTGCATATAAGCAAACAAGTTTAACTCCGTGGGGGTCACGGGCTACACGTGAGTGTTCCTAAACACCAGTTCACGTGTTAACACGCGATGCCTTTTCTTTAGGCTGTAGCATATAAGCAAACAAGTTTAACTTCGTGGGGATCACGTGCTACACGTGAGTGTTCCTAAACACCTTCCAAGCTGATAGAATTAAATTCTAAATGAAAGGATCAAAATCCTATTTGGAAATTATTTCCTTAAATCTTTTTAAACTATCTGATAGAATTAAATTCTATATATATGGGAAATATATCACTGATCTTCATTAATACAGAAACATCTCCTCTGTTGTTAAGCGAAAGACCTTTGGATCAAAGATCCAACGGTGATCGTCTGATAGAATAAAATTCTATATTAGGAAAATATTTCCTAATTTGGTTAAAAAATGAGAAATCTTCTCTATTAAACAGAGAGCCTTTGGATTAAAAAATCCAACGGTGAATAAAATTCAGCGATTGATCTAAAAAATCATGGAATCAATCATGATCTCTCAATGAGAGATTCTCTTAACAAATTGATTCTTGTTCTTCTCGTATAAATAGGAGCTAGGAGAGGAGGAGAGGAGGAGGTTGGACCCCCCATAAGCTTTGAGAAACAAAAAAAAAGAGAAAAAGAGAGTTCAATTCTCTAGAGGAAGAAGATCCTCTTCTTAAAAAAAAATCCTAGGTAAGAATAAAGTACAGAGATTATCCTATCTCTTCTTTAAGGGTTTAACCCTTCATACAAGAACTTAGTTTTTCCTCTGGTTGAGGTCTGCAGAAGCAGATCTCCCTACAAGTTGAGAATTTAATTCTTATTGGGGAGCTTCTGTTATGCAGATTCAAAACTTAGGGGAAAGAACTAAGTTCAAAGAATTTAATTCTTCCAAAAGGATATAGAAATTTAATTCCTCTGATAAAACTAGGGTTTAACCCTGTAAAAGAATTTAATTCTTATAAAACAAAGGGCCTGAAATTCTTAAAACTCAGATCAAAATCTCTATGCATATAAAAGAAAAGACTGGTCATGTATTCCCACGTGAGCACCTCCGATGAACAAAAAGGAATGACTGAGATCGAATCACCTGTTCTCACGTGACCCCCAAACAGTTGCTTAAATGGAAAAGGGAAAAATCTAAAGACAGCGCTCACATTTTGAGCACCTCATGTGTCCGCACGTGAGAATTATATGAGCCAAGTGCTTAGTACTTATAAAAAGAAGAGGGAATAAACCCAAAGAAGCAGTGCCCAACTCTGGAGCGCCTCACGTGCCCACACGTGATGACCACGAAAATTAAGTGTTTAACACTTATATACAGATGGGGATTTGGACCCAAGTGTACAGCACCAACTCTCAGGCGCCTCACATGCCACACGTGAGCGCCCTAAATTTCAGTGTTTAACACTGCTTTAGAGACTGACGTGAGAGCACGTGAGCACCGAGCATATATTAGTGTTTAACACTATAAGAAGCCAACTTCAGCCTCAAATTGGCTAAGTCTTCTTAAGATTAAAACATCTTGGATCTTCAAATAGACTGAGCCTCTATGCTCATGACTTCCCAAACTAATTGACCAGAACGATGTCCATCACACATCTCCTAAGTTAATCTTAGTCTCCCAAAATTGACTAATGATTCTTAGATGGTTCACCATGATCTCTCCCCTCAATCTGGAAATTGGTTCAAGGGTACATCTCTCTACACCTCTGACACATATCGTTGTAATTCCTCAATGTCTTCAGAGAGGTGGCGGGTCCCGAAAACTAACTGCTTTTGGATGCACTTCTTAAAATGGCGACAACTGACCGAAACGTCCTTAAACTAGCAACGGACCGCAACGTCCTTAAACTACAACGGACCGAAACGTCCTTAAACTAGCAACGGACCGCAACGTCCTTAGACTACAACGGACCAAAACGTCCTTAAACTAGCTATGGACCGAAACCTTCTTTAACTAACAACGAACCGAAACGTCCTTAAACTAAAGCAATAGAGCCCAAATGCTTTTTTGTTGGGTCTGAATGATCCCAAAATCCTGTTGAGTAGATCTTAGTCTAAAATTAGACTAAATATTCTCAACAAACATTTAGGTTGATCTTAATCTCAAACGAGATTAACAATCCTTAAATCAACCCCAAACCCAAATCTAAGAATATACGGATTTGGACTAATCCACGCCCTACGGGAGACAACATAAATTAGTCTCTGTATACAATCCATGGGCAACCAAAAATAAAACAAACACACACGATACGAAGTGAACTTCTGGAGCAGGAAAAAGTGGTTACCGTAATGCGGTAACATAATTAACTGCAGGGGCTTGCGCCTGCAGGGAAGAGCGTCCACACAATCAAAAATCCCTCGCAAACGAGGGGGAATCTGACGAAGTCTGCTACAACGGCCGTATCCGTCCAAACTTCCGATAAACGGTGCCATAAATCAACTTGGCATCTTCGGATAGGTAGATGGATAAATCCAAATAGCATCTTTCCCCAAATTCAGGCAAGAAGAACCATCCCGGTTCCGTCTCCATATTCGGCGGTGAACAGATTCTAGTACGCCCGGTGGGACCTTTTCCTCTTTCAACTCCACACTTCGTGTGTCGTGTTCGCGAACAAATCACGGTTTTCTATGGTTGCCCTTGGATTCGAGATACTAAGATTTGGTTTCTTGGACCTATGCAGAGAAAAGAGAAATTGATGGCTTCTAACTGCACCTGCAACAGTAACTCTCGCTCCACCTTAAATATAGGAGTGACTTATAGGCCCCAAGCAACCTCCATCTTTGCAATTCCGGTAGAACAGGTGACTCAGGCCACCACTAGATTGTTCTTCGGGACCATGCTCCTACCGACAAGCTTCAGCGTCCCGATGCCATCACAGGATGCTCCAAAGAAGTCGGTCTTCAATCGACTTGCGGCCACCACGACCCCTTTCAACGGGTCGTCCAAGCCTTCCACCTCAGTCTTCAATAGACTGAGCCAAAGCACCAATGGGCCTGCAAAGAGGCTCACAATACCTGAAGGAGTTATCCTGAAGCGGATAGTCATTCCCGTTCTGGCAGGCGAAGTCATCAGAGGGGATTCTCTTACTAAAGGATCGGTCTTTGCAAGATTGGTCGTTCCAACTCCTGCTCAGGCGAAGTCAACAAGACTGCTTCCCCTATTAAAAGGTCGGCCTTCGCCAGATTGACCGTCCCCTCTCAACGGACGTCAGTCTTCAACAGGCTGACACCAACGGCGACCTCTCATCAAAGCGGGGGGCAAGACGAAGCCGCTCCCATGACAGAGTTGGTCCTGTCTGCAAGAAATGCTCGACATCGCCATTGGCTCCGAGTGAGGAAAGCTGGGGGCAACTCTCCTTCTGGATTTACTCCACCAGCTCCAATGGTGGAAATTGACGCTGCTGTTCCAACTGGGAACAGCTTTGAGCCGCTCAGGAGGGTGCGAAAGAACTCCCCAAACGCCGTATTGAAGAAGTCTCCCCTGCCTGCTGAAAACATGATGCAGGCAAAGCCGGAGCAACCTCCTCAGCGGTTGTCCTCTAAAATCCACAGGATCTGGCAGAAAGTCGAAGACTCTGTAATTGACAAAAATTACTCTCGCCGACTAGAGAAAAAGAAGACTCGGCAGGAGGAGGACCATCCTTCCGCCATACAACGAAAACCCTTGTCTACATGGGTGCCTCTTACAACGGCCCCTCCGACTTCAACCTCCCACAAAAGGAGAAGGCCGTAGAAAACCCCGCTGCCTGCGGCGAATTCCAAAGGCACTAGACCCAAACGCCCCAAGTTCGGGGGCATGATCGTGCACACGGTGTACATGGCTTCCGGGAAAGAGGAAAGCCATGCTTCCGTAGGTTATCGACTACTTACTCAGTCGTTGACAAAAGCTCAGGAACAGCAACAAAAGCTCCAGGAGATGCTGATGAAAATGCCAGCACTTATCGGGCAGAAAGAAAGCCTGGAATCAACGTCTGAGCAGCGCCAGGAACAAGAGACCGATACGGAGTTCCTATGGAGGGTACTAGAAAGAAAAGATAAAGAGGCCACAGAACAGCGGCTAATATAAAACAGATGGCGCTCATGTTCCAAGACATGGTTGGGATGATGATCCAGCCGGACCCTCCAGCCGAAGATCCACCGATAATCATTGAAGACGACAGAGGGGAGACATCATACCCTCTTCCGGCTCTATCAGCAGCCAGGGAGGAGACGATCATAAAAGCTGCCCTTGATGACTACATAGCTCAGCAAATACGAGCTCATCAAGCAAATGAAGCGGCTGGCCAAGTCGTCAGAACTGAGCAACCTTATCCAGGCTGGTACGATCAAATCAAGTTCCCGCCAGGATATACGATCCCTAAGTTCCATATGTATAAGGGGACGGGAAATCCACACCAGCACGTTGCTCAATTCAGATCTTTATGCGGTAATACTGGAGGCGACGACAAACTGCTGCTTCGCCGGTTTGTTGATAGCTTGTCGGAGACGGCATTTGAATGGGACCCCGAGCTCCCAAATAATTCTGTCAAAACATTCACGGAGATGGAATTGCTATTCACACAGCGGTTCGCAAGCGCAAGCGAGCGCACCCCAATCACGACATTAATCAATGCTAGGATGAAGCCAGGAGAGACCTAGGTTCGATACACAATTCGGTGGCGGAACCTATGGTCAAAATGTGAACAACGCATCGAAGAAGCTCATGCCGTGGGCATGTTCGTGGGGACCCTTGATCCTCAGGCAACTATATCCCAGTTTATGATGTTCTTCAAGCCAACCACCTTCGAGGCCTTGATTGAAAAACTGGCCCAAATAGACCAGATGGGCCATAGGCCGTCCTCTTCAAAAACGGATCTCCGGAATGAAAAGGGCAAAGGGAAAGCGACCTTCATTGCCAACACTCAACAAAAACCGAGTAAACCGAAACCGGTTGCTCACCAAAGCAACACACACCGATCCCTCGAAGAGAAGTTGAGACGTCCTTACTCGTTTCCCCGGAATAAAACAAGGAGATTGTTCAAACTGGCGGTGCGCACTAGGCTCATCACTCTGCCGGATCCGAGACGCCCACTGCAGCCTGGTGACGTCAACAGTCCCAACTACTGCCCCTACCATAGAGTAATAGGCCACCCAATCGAAGAATGCTACGTCTTAAAAAACTGGGTTGAGGACCAATACCAATAAGGCAAGTTCGCGCTGTCCGAAAACTGGAAGGTAAACCCGCCACAGCAGCACGCTCCTAAAAAGGTGGATACGCCGGGGGCATCATGCTCATTTGTAGAAGAAGCTCCGTGGGATGTTGTCCTTTCAGCTAAAACTAAGAGAATGCTGAAGGATCTTCAAGTATGTCCGGCAATCAAATGAAAAAGCCCGCTAGAGCCCGAGATCATTGAGGGGATGCTTAAACCGCGCTCAACACCGAAAGCTGGTAACGATGGGTAAAACACCCAGGTCAAGCCTTCAAAGTCTTCGAAGAAAAAGAAGAAGACCAAGAAGCCCGTACAGCTTGATAACGAGCGTACGGATCTGCAAAAATACATTGACGCGCTGGAGCAGTACAACCAGAAGATACGGACCCCAGTCACTCTTGAAGAGTTTCTCAACCATATCCTTGAGAACGGAAACATTGACAGTGATAAGGGTAATAACTCGTCAGAAGAATCTGAGGATTATGTAGCGAGTTGCCACATGGTTTCTCACTCATCGTTAAAAGATGAAGAAACTCCCTCGGTGTCGGAGAACAACGCGAAGAAACTGGGGGCAAGACCGGTGCAAAAATCCCTGGAGCCGTCAGACGACTTGATTGCAGGTTGCTAAACGAAGCCCTTCAAAAGAGCAAAGCTAACCAAGAGCGTGAAACATCCATATACGAAAAGGTCAAGCGTTGGCGTCAGGATGAAGAAGCTACGGCGAGGAAGAGTCATGAAGTACTCCAATCAAATCGAAGCACACTCGCGGCAGACAAAAGAAGGTTTAACACGGGGAAACAGTTCACCAAAGCCCTGTCAATAGGAATGAAGCTGCCATCTTTCAAAGGAGATACTCCAGGGAGTACGTGCCTCGATGTAGTGAATGTACATCCGAACTACTGCTCATACCATCGGAAGGTTACACACCTCACCGAAGAGTGTAATGCCTTCAAAAAGTGGTGAAAGGGATACGTTGCCCACCGACAACACTTCAAGAGGATGAAGTATGAAGCTCGTCGACAGCAAAAAAGTGCGACGGATGAGCGTGGAAAAACGACTAAAAACTGTTATATGGTTGATACCGGTTCGACAAAAGGGAAAACTCAAGTTCTCACATTCGGGAGCGATTCTGAGGAAGAAATAACCCTCGGTCCTCTCTTTAAAGAATCCACTTCTGGAAAAGAAGAAGATGCGAAGAAATGTGAGAACATTCAACTACATAACTGTACGCTGCCTGAGAAGAACCTCGGGTCAACAAATAAAGGTTCGAGTAAAAAAGACAAGGGGAAGGAAAAAGTCCCTGAGGAAATTGCCCTCGATGATAGAGTCGTCAAAGAGCTCGCAGCCAAGGACCCGCCTAAGAAAACAAGGTGGATTACAATGTCCTGGCACACCTGAGGAAGATACCCTCACAACTGAGGATACTGGATGCTCTCCTCCTATCCAAAGAGGCACGAGATTCTCTGATCAAGGCACTACAAGAGCCTGATCATTTCCAAGCTTTCTTTGCGGAAGAAAAGATGAAGGACGAGTTGGCAGAGGTTCATATAGCTGACACCACATTCGGCGATGAAGATCTCCTCCTCGGAACGTGCGAGCACAACCGTCCTCTATATGTCACCGGGTACTGTCATGATATTAAGATAGGCAAGATCCTGGTCGACAACGGGTCCTCTATCAACCTTCTCAACGTGAAGGTGCTGAAGTAGATCTGCATGAATGTTCAGCACCTGGCGCGGGACAAAATTACCACCTCCGGGTTCGATTCGCAGTCATCACGGACGCTTGGGTCTGTGATATTGACATTACACTTTGGGATGCTCGTCACTAACATTAAATTTCATGTCATCGATGCTAAGACTTGCTATAACGCTCTGCTCGGTCGGCCTTGGTTACACGAGTACAACATCATCCCTTCTACACAATACCAGTGTATGAAGTACTTCAAAGATGGTCTCGAGTACACGGTTACAGGGGAGCTAAATCCATTTTCTGTAAATGAAGTCCGCAAATACGAAGACGCTAAGTACTTCCTACCAGACTTCAAAGACACGGAAAGCTGTCGTAAACCCGAGAACCAACAAAAAGCCGTCGCTACCATTTCAATCTTTGGGAGCGATATCGAGGAATATAAAGAAATAGTCTACTCGGGGCAACCCCAAAGCAACAGGCCAGGACCATCTACTCCTATTTTGTTCTTTGGCATTGACTCTGAGGACGATGCCAACGTAACGTTCTCCGTCCGCCCTTCAATGCAGACCTTCGCTGAAGCTGATCAGAGTTTTCAAATCACCATGGTTCCGCAGCAGTATTACAGGGAACTTGATGTGCTCGATACATACGGCATGCAAGAGCTGCAGACCTTCTACGTTCCTCCTAGGCGGAGAGATGAAAAGGCGATCCTCTTCTATCAATCCACGGAGATCAAAGTGGAGAAAGAAGTCTGGCATGGTGCCGATCTTGCGCTTGACAGGTTTCAACCAATCTGGCTGCCCAGGTACTACGCAGAGGGATTGAAAAGGCTATTAAGATACTAAGGCGTACCCTTCAAATAGACCGCTCGGCAATCCCAGTTCTACAACAAGATTTGGGACATTCCCGGGACTCAACGAAAGATGCCCAATGGAAGGATGGAGACGACTGGGCTTGGATACGTTCAGTCCAAGAAACGGGAGCGATTCCATAGTTGCCATGTCATAAATAACTCTGGTGGAGAAGCGAATGCATTTCCAGATAGCGTTGATATCGAATCAGAGTGAGATCTCGCCGTAAGAATACTAAGCCCGTCATACGAAGAACAAATTGACAAGCTAATAAGGGAAGCGGGTCAAAAGGTTCGGGATGACCACAGCCGCGAAATGGCCATTTACGAGAAAGCCAGGACGCAGCATCTCATTCAGCAGTCTATGGAAAGAGAAGACTACGATGCCCTTCATTCTCAGCCTGCTGTAGGCTCTCGTGGCAAGAAAAAGGTCCGACGCAGAAGCAACAACAAGATGAAGAATGGGAATGCCGTTCAAAAATAGCGAAGCGGATCCAAGAAGCCACGCAATCGAAAAAAATTCAGCTGGAATCCGTCTTTTATGAAGAAGATGGATCGGGAATACTCTTTTCCTTAAGACAAGACAAGGAAATATTCAACCTTGTCATGAAGTATCAAATGATGACGCTCCCGGAGTCTCGACATGCTGAGCAAATAAACAAGGTCCATCATCTGGCTTATTGCTCCTACCACCGAGCAATAGGACATCCTCTTGAAGACTGCTTCACCTTCAAAGACTGAGTCGAAGACCAGTATCAGCAAGGCGAGTTTGCTCTATCCGACAGTTGGAGGGTAACCCCGCCACGAAAGTATGAGCCAAGAGCAACCTACACTGCGAGGGAATGTCTAGATCAGCATCGAGCTTGGAAACGAGCTCATACCTGTCACGTGATAACACCATCAAAAGAAGGAGAGCACGAGAATATGGACGGCCTCTCCCGGTACTTCGTAAATGAGAATGAGGACGAGGTGGTTTTAGAATTTCCACCGGTGCCAAAAGAGCTGGAAGATGGGATACACACCACAGCGGACAACCTGAGAAAAATCGACTTGGGGACGGAAAATGAGCCGAGGCCAACGTTTGTCAGTGAGCTGCTGTCTGAAAAGCAGGTGGCCACGCTAAAGGACGTGCTTATGCAGTATAAAAACTGCTTCGGGTGGAACTATTCCGAGATGCCGGGACTAGATCCAGAAATAGATGTGCATAAACTAGCGATATCACTGAACGTAAAACCAGTCAAACAGGCACCAAGAAGATGTTAGTATGATATGCCCTAGAGGCCATTATTGTATAGTACTAGTTTGTATATTACATTTTGGAAGCTTGGGATATATACACGGATTGACATACTTGCTCAATATGGTAGTATGCTACTTGGTTTGTATCTATCTTAATATGTGTATGTGTTTCTTTTTAACATATTGCTAATACATATTGATAGAGCCCTTAGGATCTTTCGCTTGACTACCAGCGTTGTGATGGCAGTCACACTAGTAGGGACTGGGTAGTCTATAAGTACATCCTTATACAGGTCCCTGGTCGTAGGATTATTGAGACGGGGCATCGATACTCCAGAGTAGACTGGTGTATACGCTTCTCATCCAAGGAGGGGAGATGGTCTGTCCCACAGCCATCAGTACGTCGTACTGGAGATAGTATGCAGGTGCTCGTTAGGACTAATAATCGACGATAGGTATAATACCAACCAACAGTTCCTAGCGAGTCCTGTTGACATGAGTACAGCTTAGTCTGTTGACTTGACACTATCACTTCGCCTCGAGTGTGTTCCCACTCTTCTTAGATTACTACCCTACCATGGCTTTATTGAGTCGTGCAAACAGGTAGTAGTTGGGTGCAGTCCTGAAGCACTTGGAGGTAGTGATGGTTAGACAGGATTCGTCTCTGTTGGGGTAAAAATTTGCACCCCGGTTGACCGAGTCAAAGTCAGGGTCAACCGCCAAGCTAGGTGGGCCCAAGCCCAGGTCAAGCGAGCCCATGCCCAAGTCGAGCCAGCGGCCAGCCTTCCTATGCCAACAACAAAATCATGTAATAAATAATTTTTATGTAATTTTTTATACATGAATGTATGCAAAATGGGCATAAAGCCAATATTTTGTAAGCCCATGGCTTATGTGCAAAAATGAAATGGCACATAAGCCATGGGATAGGAAAAATACCATTTTTGTGAAGCCCAAGGGGCTATATGCAAATATGTAAGCCTATAAAAGGCAACATGATGAATAAAAAAAGGATATACTTTCATTCTCTCAAAAACCTAGGGTTTGTATTTCTTTCCCTTTTCTGAAGGTCTCAAACCTTCTTCTTTCTTCTGAATTAAATCAAGAGTCTTACTCTTCCTTTTCAAAAACAAAATAGTTTTTCACCATCAAACCTACAAAGGGGAACTTGGATCTGTCTTTAAATCCTAAAAAGGAGAGATTTTGAGATCTCACGTCTCTTGATCTTCAAGATCCAGCTAACAGAGGAGGAAGAAGAAGAACCCCTTTCACTAAACCCAAGAAAAAAAAAAGAAAACACACTCAGGAGTCCAACTCCTCTCTGATTTCTCTTCCGAGAAATTTTTTTTAGGCTAAAAGCCTCTTTTTCTCGCCGGCGCTTAAGCGCAGAGCGCCCGCGTGCCGACACGTGGCGCGCTTGCGCTCAAGCGCTCAACGTTCGAGCGCAAGTAGCCCACGTGCCGACACGTGGCACGCTCGAGCGCAAGTCGCCCCGGTGCCGACACGTGGCGCGCTTACGATCAAGCGCAAGCGCTCGAGTGCAAGTCGCCCCGGTGCCGACACGTGGCGCGCTTGCGCTAAAGCGCAAGCGCTCAGGCGCAAGTCGCCCCCGTGCCGACACGTGGCGCACTTGCGCTCGAGCGTCGGGCGCTGAAGCGCAAAGCACCCACATGCCGACACGTGGCGCGCTTGCGCTCAAGCGCCCAGTGCTCAAGCGCCCAGCGCTCAAGCGCAGAGCGTCCACGTGCCGACACGTGGCACTCTAGCGCCTGAGCGCACAGCACCTGGGCGCACAGCGCCCAAAGTGCTACCCCCACGCATCCTTTGGATGCCTTTTCTTCCCTTTTTTTCCTTATATATATACATATATATATATACATATGTATACATATGTACACACACACACATACTCCACGACACTGTCCCTGTTAGAAAAAAATTTCTAACGGGGCGCTGCCCCGCACCCCGCAAGGGGGTTGCTAGCCCCCTTGACCCCCAGCCCGCTATCCGGATAGCGGGACCCCGTAAAAACTCTGCGTGGCTCCCGATATATCCAAACCCCCTTCCAAAACAACACACACGTACACTGTACATTGAGTTCGCATGACCAGTTTAACTCGTTAATCGGAGGTTCCCTCGCCCCGAAGGCGAGGGGTAATTAACGGCAGCTTAGTCTGCGGCTGCCGGAGATTCGGATCCTCACAATCAATAAACTCCGGCCTACCCTAGGCACGGGGAATCTGTAGCGCGCCTGACAAGCGCGCGCGTATTCCCATCTCAATGGGGTGACGAAAAACACCCTACAGATTCCGGCACGCCCGGTGGGACCAATCTCTCCTCCCATATTTCGGGTTAAGCATTCATGCGAACTCAATCATTATACATACCTGTATTTATACTAAAATAATGCTCTTTCATGCAGATTTTCAAACAATCACCTTCCGACGTTGTCTTCGATGATGAACTCAGCTCCCGTCTCCTACACGATGAAGATAGACTCTAGGACGGTCCTTCCGGCCAGTCTCGGGCGACAATGGGAGGAGCCGCTGCTACCATTCGGCTCTATTATGTTCATGCTTGTTGGTGCCATCCCGGCTCCTCAAGCCCCGGTGGCGGACAAACCGGTCTCGAAAAGCAGGAGATCAAATGTGGTGGTCGTGAGGGCACCTCAGCCCAAGCGCAAGCCCGTTTCCGAACGACTCTCCATGGCCCCAGCTGGGGGCAAGGCCATCAACACCAACAAAGCTACAACGCGTCCCGAGCAAGCTCCAGCGGTGCCGTTGACTACTGCTCGATCGGGTGTCTTCTCTAAGCTCCCCTCTGATCAACTCACAATGGCTTCCCGGATAGCGGATGCCCGCCAAGCCTTCAAAATCGAGAAGCTGAGGGAGAAAAGGCTCAGATATAGAGCCAACAAAAGGGCTAGGGCTCTGTCCATATTAAAATTTATGAATTTCCAAAGTCCGGACCGCTCCGCGAAATTAGCTGCCAAAGATAAAACGATGGCTGGGTATGTGGTCCACACTGTCTACATGGTGGGCACGCACAGCAAGAGGAAGGACGGGGCCACCGCATCTCAAATCCAATCTGGCTTGAATGTGGTCGTCGCTTCCCAAGAACAGCCGCCTCCGCTGGATGATGAAAACCCTCTCGATGAGGATGATAGGCGGAAAGACCCTTCGGTCTATGAGGAGTCAGGCTCGGAAAGCGAAGATGAGCCAACTTTCCGTCCTAAGACCGCAGAGCAGCAACCCCTCCAAGAGCTCCGAAAGCAGCTCAGAAGTAAAGACAAGGAGATGGCCAAGCTCTACTCACAGATCGACGACTTGACGAATGTCGTGATGCAGCTCACGGCCCAACTTGCCCTTCATCCGCCCAATCAGGCGCAAGGCTCTCATGAACCGGGGAACGATGTCCCGAAACAGCCGACGCCCGTTCCCTCAAATCCAAAAGTGGGCGCACCGCATGAAAATCAGTCGCATCCTATCTCGGGAAATGTCTTGGCTATCGATGACAGTGCCCGCTAACTCAGGATCAAATCATGAATTTGGTTGCCAGCAAAGTCAAAACATTGGTGGCCAAAGCCGAAGCGCAAAAAGATATCAGCAGTCGTGGGAGACCATATCCTGCTCAGTATGATCTGGTAGAATTTCCTAGCGGCTATGTCATCCTCAAATTCGGAAGATTCGATGGGACAGGAAATGAGAATCAGCACATCTCCCACTTCAAAGCTTCATGCGGGAATACTGGGGGCAACGATGCGCTTCTCCTCCGCCAGTTCGTTAATAGTTTGACCAATATTGCTTTCGACTGGTACGCGAGCATACCGGATTGCTCCGTTACTACTTTCGTCCAAATGGAATCTTTGTTTCGACAAAGGTTCATGAGCGTCAGCGATAAGATCACCATTGCCAAGCTCGTAAGGACCAAGCCCAAGAACAACGAAAGCAACACGGATTTTATAACCCGATGGCGCAATCTCTCCGTCAAATGTGAACCGCCGATAGAGCAGGACCAATCTGTCAGTCTCCTTGTCGGAAATCTCAACAACTGGATGGCCCCGTTTCTATGTACCGCGGGTCTCAAAACATTCCAAGAGCTGACCAGGAAAGTTCAGATGCTGGAGTGCTCAAAACAGGAGTCCTCCTCGGATTCCCAAAATAACAATAGGTTCTGGAGAAACCGAAAGGACGATAATCGCAAAGGCGGAAACTCCGATGATTCTAAATCTTTCAACATTTCGGCTAACCGAAATAAGCAAGGGATGAGCGGGCCTAGCGCCAACCAGCCTCGGAAGCCAATGTTCGGAGAGGGAGGAGAATCTCCACTGAAAGAGAAGCTGGATAAGGTCTATTCCTTCAGAAGGGACAAAATCCGTAAAATATTCAAAGACGCCCTGAAGAACGGTCTACAACTGCCGGAGTCAAAAAGACCGCAGGAAGCGAATATGATCGACGACCCCAAATACTGCCCCTATCACAGAGTGATAAGTCATGCCATTGAGGACTGCTTCGTCTTCAAAGATTGGGTCGAAAAGCAATACAAGGCAGGAGAGATAGAACTGTCCAAAAGCGTGCTAGTAAACAGTCAAGATGCGACCGCTAATTTCATACAAACGGAGATCGAAGTTCTTCGTGAAACTGATTCTCTCAGACATCTGCCTTTCTCTGAAAACAATCGACCACCACGTCATTAAACTGGGAACAATCGACCTCTAAGTTGTTAAACTGGGAATGAAAAAAATGTGTAAATAAAAGAAAAATAAAAAAAGCCGAAATGATGGGGCAACTCGCAATAAAAATCAACGAGTGAATAAAAATAAAAATAAAGCCGAAATGATGGGGCAACCGCGAATAAATAGCCGAAATGATAGGGCAATCGCGATCTTCGCGATAAGAAAAGCTGAAATGATAGAGCAATCGCGGTGAAACAAAAATAAAACAAAACAAAAAACAAACAAAACAAAGGCGAATGATGAATCGCTCCTGGTACCATATTCCAGTACAGCGATGTAGACGCCAACCAAAGTCCAGTTTCCCAAAATTTTTCTGGCCCTACGGTTAGTCCTCAAATTGACTGCCGTATACAATCCACGGGCTCAAATAATTCTCAGCATACCCATGCCCCACCGCAACCACCAGTTACGTGGCTGGTCTCCGCCTTTGGAATTATGCTTCATTGGAAAGACCCACTCATGTGTCCTCACGATGCATGAGGAGAACAAACATTCGTGAGATCCTTACGACTCACCAAGGAAAAACACACTTAGGAGTCCTCACGACTCTTAAGGAGAAAATACACCTGCGGGATCCTTACGACTCGTAGGGAGAAAATGCTTTTATGGGGCCCTCACGGCCCATAAAATTGAAAAGTCTTAGGTGATAGGGATCTAAACCCGTCTCCTAAGCCATCGCTCCCCAATCCCCAAGCGGCGAATGATGAGTCGCTCCTGGTACCATATTCCAGTGCAGCGATGCAGACGCCAACCAAATTCCAAATCCCATACCCCAACGGCGAATGATGAGTCGCTCCTGGTACCATATTCCAGTGCAGCGATGCAGACGCCAACCAAATTCCAAATCCCATACCCCAACGGCGAATGATGAGTCGCTCCTGGTACCATATTCCAGTGCAGCGATGCAGACGCCAACAAAGTCCCAAAAAATTTTATGGTCCTACGGTCTGGATCATACATCCTGCAAAACCGTATATAATCCACGGGCGTAAAACAATCCCAATCTCTCCAAAAAAAATAATAAAATAAAAATAAAAAAAGGTATGTCCACAAGCAAAATGGGCACGGATGAAAACCCGAAAGGGCTCCATGAGTAAAAACAACAGGACTGCCGGCGAGTTTGTGAAAACCCGAAAGGGCGCAAACTTGTGAGAAAGAGATGAAATACACTCACAAAGTCTCTCGACTTTGTGAGGAGAAAATTCCCGCGTGAGATCCTTACGACTCACAAAGGAGAAACACACTTGGGAGTCCCCACGACTCCCAAGGAGAAAATACACTTACGGGATCCTTACGACCCGTAAGGAGAAAATGCTTTGTGAGACCCTTACGGCTCACAAAATTGAAAAGTCTTAGGTGATAGGGATCTAAACCTGTCTCCTAAGCCATCGTTTCCTAATAAGCAAACGCAAATGATGATTCGCTCCTGGTACCATATTCTAGTGTAGCGATGCTGATGCCAAACAAAAAAAAAGACAATTCCCAAATCCTGTCATGACAAATGATGATTCGCTCCTGGTACCATATTCCAGTGTAGCGATGCTGATGTCAACCCAAATCAAATCAAACCAACAACCTCTACGGCGGAATCATGCTTCGTCCCAGAATTTACCCCGTGTCGAAATCATGCTTCGCCTCGGGATATCTACCTTCCCTGCCGGAATTATGCTCCGCCTTGGAATCAAATCAACCAACCAGCTCTGCGTCGGAATCAAGCTTCGTCTCAGAACGTGCACCCCGTGTCGAAATGATGCTTCGCCTCGGTGTACCTTCCTTCCCTGTCGAAATTATGCTTCTCCTCGGAATCAAGTCAACCAACAAGCTCTGCGCCGGAATCATGCTCCGTCTCAGAATGTACCCCGTGTCGAAATCATGCTTCGCCTCGGAGTATTTGCCTTCTCTGTCGGAATTATGCTTCGCCTGGGAATCAACCTCCGCATCGAAATTATGCTTCGGTTAGAATGTCTGTCACCCTTCAGAATGATGCTCCGAATCCTGGAATTATGCTCCGCTCATCGGAATGATGCTCCGATCCTTGGAATCATGCTCCGCTCTTCGGAATGATGCTCCGACCCTTGGAATCATGCTCCACCCTTCGGAATAATGCTCCAAACCTCTGGAATCATGCTCCGCTCTTCGGAATGATGCTCCGAACCCCTGGAATCATGCTCCGCTCTTCGGAATGATGCTCTGAACCCTTGGAATCTCCGCTCTTCGGAATGATGCTCCGAATCCTGGAATCACGCTCCGCCCTTCGGAATGATGCTCCGATCCTTGGAATTATGCTCCGCAAATCAGAATGATGCTCCGACCCCCGGGAATCATGCTCCCCGAGGGATACTCCGATCCTTGGAATTATGCTCCGCAAATCGGAATGATGCTCCGACCCCCGGGAATCATGCTCCCCGAGGGATACTCCGATCCTTGGAATCATGCTCCGCCCTTCGGAATGATGCTCCGATCTTGGAATTATGCTCTGCGCTTCGGAATGATGCTCCGATCCTTGGAATCATGCTCCACAAATTGGAATGATGCTCCGATCCTTAGAATCATGCTCCGCTCATCGGAATGATGCTCAGATCCCTGGAATCATGCTCCGCTCATCGGAATGATGCTCCGATCTTTGGAATCATGCTCCGCTCATTGGAATGATGCTCCGATCTCTGGAATTATGCTCCGCGAATCAGAATGATGCTCCGATCCCCAGGAATCATGCTCCCCAGGATGATGCTCCACCCCTGGAATGATGTTCCACCTCGAAGTCCAGCTTCAAGATCCATCAATTTCATGCACACAACTCAAATGTGCGGTGTGCATTTATTGACGGGGGGCAATTTGTTGGGGTAAAAATTTGCACCCCGGTTGACCGAGTCAAAGTCAGGGTCAACCCCCAAGCTAGGTGGGCCCAAGCCCAGGTCAAGCGGGCCCATGCCCAAGTCGAGCCCGCGGCCAGCCTTCCTATGCCAACAACAAAATCATGTAATAAATAATTTTTATGTAATTTTTTATACATGAATGTATGCAAAATGGGCATAAAGCCAATATTTTGTAAGCCCATGGCTTATGTGCAAAAATGAAATGGCACATGAGCCATGGGATAGGCAAAATACCATTTTTGTGAAGCCCAAGGGGCTATATGCAAATATGTAAGCCTATAAAAGGCAACATGATGAATAAAAAAAGGATATACTTTCATTCTCTCAAAAACCTAGGGTTTGTATTTCTTTCCCTTTTCTGAAGGTCTCAAACCTTCTTCTTTCTTCTGAATTAAATCAAGAGTCTTACTCTTCCTTTTCAAAAACAAAATAGTTTTTCACCATCAAACCCACAAAGGGGAACTTGGATCTGTCTTTAGATCCCAAAAAAGAGAGATTTTGAGATCTCACATCTCTTGATCTTCAAGATCCAGCTAACAGAGGAGGAAGAAGAAGAACCATTTTCACTAAACACAAGAAGAAAAAAAAGAAAACACACTCAGGAGTCCAACTCCTCTCTGATTTCTCTTCCGAGAAATTTTTTTTAGGCTAAAAGCCTTTTTTCTCGCCGGCGCTTAAGCGCAGAGCGCCCGCGTGCCGACACGTGGCGCGCTTGCGCTCAACGTTCGAGCGCAAGTCGCCCACGTGCCGACACGTGGCGTGCTTGCGCTCGAGCGTAAGTCGCCCCGGTGCCAACACGTGGCGCGCTTGCGCTCAGGCGCAAGTCGCCCCCGTGCCGACACGTGGCGCACTTGCGCTCAAGCGCCCAGTGCTCAAGCGCAAGTCGCCCCCGTGCCGACACGTGGCGCACTTGCGCTCGAGCGTCGGGCGCTGAAGCGCAAAGCACCCACGTGCCAACACGTGGCGCGCTTGCGCTCAAGCGCAGAGCGCCCACGTGCCGACACGTGGCAATCTAGCGCCTGAGCGCACAGCACCTGGGCGCACAGCGCCCAAGGTGCTGCCCCTACGCATCCTTTGGATGCTTTTTCTTCCCTTTTTCCCTTATATGTACATATATATATACATATGTATACATATGTACACACACACATACTCTACGACACTGTCCCTGTTAGAAAAAAATTTCTAACGGGGCGCTGCTCCGCACTCCGCAAGGGGGCTGCTAGCCCCCTTGAACCCCAGCCCGCTATCCGGGTAGCGGGACCCCCGTAAAAACTATGCGTGGCTCCCGATATATCCAAACCCCCCTTCCAAAACAACACACGCGTACACTGTACATTGAGTTCGTATGACCAGTTTAACCCGTTAATCGGAGGTTCCCTCGCCCCAAAGGCGAGGGGTAATTAACGGCAGCTTAGTCCGCGGCTGCCGGAGATTCGGATCCCCACAATCAATAAACCCCGGCCTACCCTAGGCAGGGGGAATCTGTAGTGCGCCTGACAAGCGCGCGTGTATTCTCATCTCAATGGGGTGACGAAAAACACCCTACAGTCTCTCCCGGTATTGGGAGTTGATATCGCGCTGTGTCTAGGAGAGCCATTACACAAAGTCCCTGGCCAGGGCAAGTGACATTTACTGGCAGTGTTTCCAGTAGTTTCTCAGGGTGTTCTGGGCTACACTCCGACACGACTTGTACCGCTATTAGGGGTATGACGTTTACCGCCCCCTAGGCCCGACATGCGATACTCTTAGACGAACAGACCGGACTGTACGGAGATTGTTACATTCAGGCTCAGTAGGAGTTCGGATGGGTTTACCTCATCGGTCTTCTTATTGACATCTACCTGGGGACCGTTATGTACAGCTAGTACCGCTTGCGGCCTGTGGTTAAACCCACTGTCAGCGTAGTGTCGAGTCTTTAGAGTCCCACACATAGGGTTGTTCACCTTTGGGCAAAACAGAGTAGAGGTCGTATGGTTTTACGACAGGGTTCGTTCACATATGCGTACTTGTGCGTGTTCGGTGTTCGGGCAGATGATACTAGTGGGCTTTGGTTTAAGCCAGATCCTAGTATTTGGTTTTGGATAGGTTCGGTCTCGTTGTATTCGTGGTCCTCGGAACACGGATGCAGGTGTGTATACACAGTTGACAGAGGCAGAGGAACCTCATTAGGGTTTTGACCATTGACTTGATCAAAACCCTAATGAGAATGAGAAATATGATTAATAATATTAATTAAGTATAATTGTATCATGGTTAGAATTGGTTTGACCATTTGACTTGTTGACTTACATTAACCTAGATATTTTTCTTTAAGCATAAGATGCTTCGTGAAGCATGCTTAGCATTAAATTTGAAATGATAATGGTCAAATCAATTCACCATCACAATTTTCTTAATTATTATTATTATTATTATCATATATTTATCATATGAGAGCTAGGTTTATTCATTCTATCATTCTCTTTCTCTCTCATAGTTAGCTCTCCCTCTTCCTCTCTCAAAGCTTAAGTGTTTCATGTGTTGAAAATCATAAGCTTTTGAGACCAAACCACCAAAATACCTCTCTACTTACTCTAGGGTTCTTAGTGTAGAAAGCCAAGCACTCTAGTTACTTCATTGTTGATGTAGGATCTCAAGGTAGAGGCCTTCGGGTGGATCGATCTTTGACTTAGAGAAGACAACGAGGAGGAGCCATCTACACCACTCCAAGGAGCTCAGATCAAGGAGGACCACAACAAGAGGAGAAGGAGTTCAAGAACTAGGTATAACCATCCAACCTAGTAGTTAGAACTTGTAGTTAGTTTGTTAGTTTTTGTTTAGAAAAGATCCTTCATGATTTGTCTATGTTACCTTATGATAAAAATTTGTTTTTTATTCTTTCCGCCTCCCCGTAAATACCGGGGTGGGTAATATAGACTTACAGAAGAATGCGGCTCGAACTCAAGATGAGCATCAATGTCGAAGTCAAGAAACTAATCGAATCCGGCTTCATCCAAGAAGTTCAATATCCTGACTGGATTGCCAATATCATTCCAGTGATGAAGAAAAATGGGACGGTGCGCATCTGCATGGACTTTCGGGGCCTCAACAAAGCTTGTTCGAAGGATGACTTCTCAGTACCTGTTACTGAGCTGATGATTGATAACACGTCCACTTATGAGGTCTTCTCCTTCATGGATGGATCTTTGGGGTATAATCAAATAAAGATGCATCCTGAAGACCAAAAGCACACCGCCTTCTGGACTCCGCTAGGCATATTCTTCTATAAGGTGTGCCCTTTGGCTTGAAGAACGCCGGTGCTACCTACCAGAGGGCCATGACGAAGATCTTCGATGTCCTCATACACCAGATTGTCGAATGTTATATCAACGACCTCGTGGTGAAAAGCAAATCGTATGAGGAGCACTGGGAGCATTTGAAAATAGCGTTCCAGCGTTTTCGAAAATATAATCTGAAGATGAACCCTCTGAAATACGCGTTTGGAGTCTCCTCAGGCAAATTCCTAGGATTTATCGTACGACACCGAGGTATCGAAATAGACCCATCAAAGATCAAGGCGATTATTGAAATGCCTTCGCCAAGAACTCTCAAGCAACTGCGGTCTCTCCAAGGGAAGCTCGCGTATATCCGACGGTTCATAGCTAAGCTCTCCGGCAAATGCCGCCCCTACAGCCATCTAATGAAGAAGGGGACCCCATTCATTTGGGATCATAAATGCCAAAGTGCACTGGATGAAATCAAGCAATATCTATAGAACCCGCCAGTACTGACCGCTCCGGTCAAGGGAAAGCCTCTCATCCTATACACAACAGCCCTTGAAGCTTCTTTAGGCGCACTATAGGAACTTGAGAATGACCAGGGGAAGGAGAGAGCTCTCTATTATTTGAGTCGAGCTCTCCTGGGAGCAGAAAACAACTACTCCCCCATCGAAAGCATTGCCTGGCACTGATCTTCGCGATAACGAAACTTCGACATTATGCATTGGCGCATGAGGCCCATCTCATATCAAAGGTGGATCCTCTCAAATATTTGAGGTCAAGAGCCATACTAACGGGAAGGCTTGCCAAATGGGCCCTCCTATTGATGGAGTTCTCGATAATCTATCGACCCCTCAGGGCAGTGAAAGGCCAAGCCATCGCTGACATTCTTGCTGAGCATCTATTACCAGCTGATTCTCCCTTAAATTGCGAATTGCCGGATGAACACGTGTTCGATGCGATCGACAGGGAGGAGGAAAGAAATAATGCCCGATGGGAACTCTACTTCGATGGAGCATCTTTTATGAAAAAGCGAAAGCAAAACACCCCCATGATAAAAGCCGGGGTGGGCCTTATCTTTGTAACTCCGCAAGAAGGGATAATGCATTTCTCCATTTCATTAACAGAGTCGAGGACAAACAACGAGGCTGAGTACGAAGCTTTGATAGCAGGTCTTGAGATTGCTGTTGACATGGGCATCGAAAACCTCCTCATATATGGAAACTCCTAGCTGGTCATTAGCCAAGTAAATGATGACTATCAGACGTGTAAACCGGAGTTGGTAAGATATTACGAAAGAGTGCAGCAATTGCTGACTCAAATCCCCTCCTACGTCCTAGAAATCATACCATGAGTGGAAAATAGTAAGGCGGATGCGTTGGCCAAGCTCGCTAAAGAATTGGCCGACGAAAACCTCGATGACGTAAGGATCATTGTGCAAAACCGTCGGATTCTCGTGCCAGCAGAAATATCTCCGGAATCGTCTGAAAGGAAAAAAGCGACCAAACAAGCAGCCTGCCGAATAGAAGACGAAGAAAAGGCTACGGATTGGAGAGAAGCCTTCATAGACTACTTCAAATCTCATCAAACGCCCAAAGATGCGTCATCAAGACATCAGTTCATGAAACAAGCTCTATCCTTCACCTTCGTCAATGATACTCTATATAAGAGATCATTCGAATGTCTTTGGCTGAGATTCCTCGGACCAGAAGAAGCAAAAAGGGTCGTCCAAGAAACTCACGACGGACTCTGCGGTTCCCATCAAGCCGGGCCAAAGATGAAGATGAAGATCAAAAGAATAGGTTACTATTGGCCCACGATGATTCAAGACTGCCTTGAATATGCGAAGCAGTGTCACCCGTGCCAAATTCATAGGGACTTTATCCACCGGCATCCGAATCCGCTACATCCAACATTGGCTAGTTGGCCGTTCGAAATGTGGAGAACCAATATAATCGGGCCTATCGAACCAGCGTCATCTAAAGGACATCGGCTCATATTGGCAAAACCGATTACTTCTCTAAGTGGGCAGAAGCAGTACCGCTAAGGGATGTGAAGATGGAGAACATCCTCGATTTCTTCAGAACTCACGTCATTTATCAGTTCGACACTCCGCGACGGATCATCTCGGATAATGGGCTGGCCTACAGGAGCCATAAGATCAGCCGCTTCGCACAGCAGCATAATATAGATTGGAGATACTCTTCAGTCTATAATCCCTGAGCTAACGATCTAGCTGAGGCTTTCAACAAGACCTTGACGAAGATCATAAAGAAAACGGTGTCCAGAAATAAAAAAGACTGGCACGAGAGATTGCATGAATCTCTATGGGCTTATCGAACCACGTTCAAAACGGCCACGAATACAACACCATTCGCATTGGTATTCGGCACAGAAACAGTACTTCCTTTGGAGATAGAGCTACCCTCTCTGCGAGTGGAAGTTCGATATGAGCTGGCGGATAAAGAAAATGCCCATCTTCAGCTTGAGGAGCTCGATGCCCTCAATGAAACTCGTCTCATGGTGCAGCAAAACCTGGAAGCTTACAAAGCAAGGATGACGCGCTCATATGAAAGACTAACTAGACCAGGAACGTTCTGCCAAGGCGAACTCGTGCTAGTTGTCAAAAGACCTATGATCCCCAACAGTACAAAGCGGGGAAATTCGAGCCAAACTATGAGGATCCGTACATCATAAACAAGGTCTACCAAGGTGGGGCATACTTGCTTTTGAATATGCATGGTGAAAGATCCTTCCGGCCAATAAACAGCCGATTCCTTAAGAAATACTACGCTTGAAAAGTCACAACTTAGGTTAATGATAGATGACGGCGCTCGTGTCCGCTCGCTGTCTTCCTGAGTCCAG
The DNA here is from genome assembly GCA_030015575.1 of Agapanthus africanus. Lineage (NCBI taxonomy): Eukaryota > Viridiplantae > Streptophyta > Magnoliopsida > Asparagales > Amaryllidaceae > Agapanthus > Agapanthus africanus. Next base: position 858,480,367 of record CM057339.1, read on the forward strand.
ACTTTATAAGTAGTATCCAGCAAAAATTCACCCCGAAGCTGACACTGGACCGAGATGTCCCTAGACTAACCATGGAACGAGATGTCCCTAAACTAACAGTGGACCGTAATGTCCTTAAACTAAGTACGTCGCCTCAAACACGACGACAGTGGAATTCAAGTTCACAGGTCCCAGCGGCGAGGACTGCAAATCAAATCCCACCGGCAAACAGATGGGTCACCTACGGCGAAACTATTTTCGAGAGTTTCATCGTTAAAAAAAACGGTACGTCCACAAGCGAAATGGGCGCGGATGAAAACCGGAAAGGGCTCCGTGAGTGAAAACAGCAGAGCTACCGGCAAGTTTGTGAAAACCCGAAAGGACGCAGACTCATAAAAAATTCAGGTGCACTTGCAAGGTCCTCTCGACCTTGTGAGGAAAAAAAATACCCGCGTGAGATCCCGACGACTCACAAGGGAGAAACACACTTAGGGATCCTCACGATTCCTAAGGAGAAATTACACTTACGAGATCCTCACGACCCGTAAGGAGAATCCCCCCTATGAGACCCTCACGACTCATAAGATTCAAAAGTCTTAAACTACAGAGATCTGAACATGTTCTTAAGACAGCATATTCCCCAAGTTGCACTACAGGCGGTACAATGCTGGCCCCTGTATACAATCAATGGACACAAATAAACGTTTCCCCCACCACGTTCCACCAATCACGAGAAATGTCCTCATATGGTGAACGACACTTGTAAGTCCTCCCAACTTATAAGGAGAAAACACTCTTGTGAGATCCTTACGACTTACAAGAGAAGATATCACTTAGAAATCCTCACGACTCCTAAGGAGAAAACACACCTACGAGATCCTCATGACTCGTAGGGAGAAATACCTTTATGAGACCCTTACAGCTCACAAAGTCGAAAAGTCTTAGTCGACAGGATCCTAACCCTGTCTACTAAGCCACCTTTGTTCAAATCAGCAAAGGAAAATGATGATTCGCTCCTGGCAATATTCCAGTTGTAGCGATATTGATGCCTAAATTGGTATCAAATTCTAAGTCCTTTCAAGGCAAATGATGATTCGCTCCTGGCAATATTCCAATCGTAGCGATGCGGATGCCTAAATTGGTATCAAATTCTAAGTATTTTCAAGGCAAATGATGATTCGCTCCTGGAAACATTCCAGTTGTAGCAATGCTGATGCCTAAATCGATAGCAAATTCCAAGTCCTTTCACGGCAAATGATGATTCGCTCCTGACAATATTTCAGTTGCAGTGATACTGATGCTAAGATTGGTATCTGGTCTCAAGTTCCATGTTCGCAACAAAAATCAGTGAGCCAAAAATGCATATGAAATTGCCGAAAGGATGGGGCAACTCGCAATAAAAATCAGCGAGTAAAATATATGCATATGAAAATAGCCGAATTGTTTAGGCAACTCGCAAGAAAAAGCAGCGAGTAAAAAGAAAAATAGCCGAAATGATTGGGCACCGTGAGAAATAACCGAAATGATTGGGCAATCGTGACTTTCGCGATATAAAAGCTGAAATGATGGAGCATCGCGGAAAAAAATAAAAAGAAGTGATGAAACTATTGCCCTGCAGGTGAGTCCGCATCAACCCCTGTATACAATCCATGGGCACAAACGAAAAGAGAACCATATTTTCCCACTAAGCTCCGTCAAAAAGAGAGATAAATCTCGATGGCAACATCTACAGCCTAAAGATCAGCTCGGCATTCCTTCTCATTCCAACAGAGTGCAGACGTGACGACAACAAAGCTCCGAGGAGTGATGGAAAAACCCTAGCTCCAACCTGGCGCTCCTTCTCACTCCAGTAGAGTGCAGACGTGATGACAATAAAGCACTAAGGAGTGATGGCAAAACCCTAGCTCCAACCTGGCGCTCCTTCTCACTCCAGCAGAGTGTAGACGTGACGACAACAAAGCTCCAAGGAGTGATGGCAAAACCCTAGCTCCAACCCGACGCTCCTTCTCACTCCAGCAGGATATGGACGTGACGTCTACAACCGACCCCAGGGTCAAAACAATGGAGCAATGGCAAAGTCCTAAGTTCCCAGTCTCGATGGAAACATCTACAGCCTAGAGATCAACAACGGCGTTCCTTCCCACTCTAGCAGGATGCAGATATGACGTCAGCAAAATGGAGCCACGGCAAAGTCTCCTAGTTCCAAGCCTCGATGGTTTACGAACAACCTAGAGACAATCTTGACATTCATCGCAATATAACAGACACAATGTCAACAAACGAAGCAAAGGAAGATCCCTAGCTTCAGGGTCTTGACGGCAACTCAAATAAAACTTGAAAGACTATCGAAAATGATCCCACACCAGCACGGAATGGTCATGACTCATCGGGTCTCCCAAATTGAGCCTATCCTCAGGTAAAAAGCGGCATGGAAAATCCCTAACGCTTGCTCTTCCGACGGTAATATGACCTGGGAGATTACTTAAAGACGTCTTGTCCAGCTCCCGAAGGGATCAGAGACATAACAGTCGTAAGGCTACTCGAACAGCAAGATTGCGTATCGGGGAATGCATCAGCCAACGCGACGGTACGACGGACAAGAACCCTAGTACCACAGACCCTAACGGACCTCTGTCGTAAAGAGCAGAGGTTAACTATGACCTTAGGACATTCTTGCGAGAACTTCTCGATTCGTGTCGACTCGTAGGGAAAACAATGTTCCTGCGAGAACTTCTCGACTCGTAGGGAAAAACGTCTTCATGAAATCCTCACGGATCATGAAGGTGAAAAGCTTTAGGCAACGGGGATATCAATCTGTTTCCTAAGCATTGTGACCCTGCAAGTAGGTCCAAGATGGACTATTGTATACTATCCATGGGCCACATTCTTCAAAGTCAAATACTGACAAGGAGAGAAAAAACCACCCACGACTCCCCTTGACTTGTAAGAGGGAAAATTCTCTTATAAGATCCTTATGACTCTCAAAGGAAAATGCACTTAGGGGTCCTCACGACTCCTAAGGAGAAAATACACCTACGGGATCCTCTCGACTCGTGGGGAGAAAAGTCTTTATGAGACCCTCACGGCTCATAAAATTGGAAAGTCTTAGGCAGCAGATCCAAACCTATTTCCTAAGCCATTGCTGCCCTACAAAAAGTTCAAGATGGACTATCTACGGGCCACATTCGCCAAAGTTACATGCCACTAAAGTAAAGAAGCTACTTACGGGTCCTCATAATTCGTAAGGAAAAAAATACCCGAGTGAGATCCTTGTGACTCACAAATGTGATGGACACTTAGAAATCCTCACAATTTCTAAGAAGAATGTGCTTTCTCGACTGTAATATGACCTAGGAGATTATTTGAAGACGTCTTATCTAGCCCTGAAGGGATCAAAGACATGATAGTCGCGCGACTGCTCGAACAGCAAGATTGCGTATCGGTGAATACATCAGCCAACGCGACGGTACGACGGACAAAAAAAAACCTTAGTACCACAGACCCTAACGGACCTCTGTCGTAAAGAGCAAGGGTTAACTGTGATGCTAGGACAGGTTTGCCTGCAAGCCCAAGGGAGGTGAACTAAACAAGCTCCGAAATGAGTTCATAAACTAGAGACTCCGAGATGAGTATATATAAACTACTAAGCCAAAACAGCAAAAGAAAGAAAAGCGCTACTATGAAGAAAAATCTGCCTTTTATTCATGAATCAAAATGAATACAAAATACTCTTATTCATGGGTAAATACAAAAAAGAGGAAGAAAGAGAATATACAGCGACAAAAAAATGTGTTCAAGCCGGCGGATGGTGCAATCAGCTCACGAGTTCATCGTTCTTCCGCTGGACCTCGGCTTCAAGCTCCGTTAATGCGGCAAGACGGGTTCCCGCCTGAGTCTGCTGAGTCTGATATGAAGCAAACCGACTCTCAAGCTCCCTTTCGGTAACTTTATGGGCTTCAACCATCTCGCGGGTAAAGATAACGGCTTTGTCAAGAGCCACCACCTCTGTAACAGCTCCTTGAAGCACCCGCCAAATTTCGTACGCACGGGTAGTCTTGGCGGTAAGCTGAGCCTGAAGTTCCCCCAAAACATTCAAAGCTAACTCCCTCTCCGAAAACTTCCGGTTGAGCCTCTTCTTGCATAACTGTAGATTGGCCGCGCACCGTTCGATCCACCCCTGCAGACTCGATTTTACAGTTAAGATGTCGGAGGGAAGGCGAATGCACTCGAACCCGTGTAGGTAGACCTTCACTCGGCGACAATACTCAACCCAGACGCGCACCAATACTTTGTCATGATAGGTGGCGAGAACGGATAAGGAAGCGTTGGCTTCGACAGCAAATTCTTTGGCCGTGACAGAGATACCAGCGCGAAGATCTTCAATGAGAGCCGCCAGGGAGTAAATGCTTTGTTTCGCCGTCCTTTCAGACGCACGCCGGGCATAGGGGCCTAGTGGCATGGGAATCCGAGATTCTAACGGGGTTAGGGTTGGCAGAGCTGTCTAGATTCATGAACAGTGTTGAAGTCAAAATTTGCACCCCGGTTGACCAAGTCAAAGTCAAGGTCAACCCCCAAGCTAGGTGGCCCAAGCCCAGGTCAAGCGGGCCCATGTCCAAGCCGAGCCCGCGGCCAGCCTCCCCATGCCAACAACGAAATCATGTCATAAATAATTTGTATGTAATTTTTTATGCATGAATGTAAACAAAATGGGCATAAAGCCAAATTCTTGTAAGCCCATGGCTTATGTGCAAAAAGAAATAGCACATGAGCCATGCGATGGGCAAAACACCATTTTGCAAAGCCCAAGGGGCTATATGTAAATATGTAAGCCTATATAAGGCAAAATGATGATGAATAAAAAAGACAACTTTCATTCTCTCAAAAAAACCTAGGGTTTGTATATCTTTCCCTTTTCTGAAGGTCTCAAACCTTCTTCTTTCTTCTGAATTAAATCAAGAGTTTTACTCTTCCTTTTCCAAAACAAAATAGTTTTTCACCACGAAACCCACAAAGGGAAACTTAGATCTGTCATCAGATCTCAAAAAGGAGAGATTTTGAGATCTCACATCTCTTGATCTTCAAGATCCAGCTAACGGAGGAGGAAGAAGAAGAACCCCTTTCACTAAACCCAAAAAAACACACACTCAGGAGTCCAACTCCTCTCTGATTTCTCTCCCGAGAAATTTTTTTGGCTAAAAGCCTCTTTTCCTCGCCGGCGCTACAGCACAGAGCGCCCGCGTGCCCACACATGGCGCGCTTGCGCTCGGCGCTCGAACGCAAAGCGTCCAAGTGTCGACACGTGGCGCGCTTGCATTACAGCGCCCTGTGCTCAAGCGCAAAGTGCCCACTGTTTCCTGATTTAAAATCAGGAAAGCTTATGGGAAAAGCTTCAGAAAAGGGTCACGTGCTTACACGTGACCAGCAGTCACGTGTTGGCACGTGACACCCAAAAGTACCGGCAAAGCAAGTTCAGTTTCCCAACTACATCAAAGAGAGGGGCTTCAGTAAGGGTTACGTGCTCCCACGTGACCTGAGTCACGTATCGGCACGTGACATTTAAAAGCAGCAGCAAAGACCCAACGCTTCCTGATCAAATCAAGGAAAAAGCTTCAGAAGAGGTCACGTGCTCCCACGTGACCAGGGTTACGTGTTGGCACGTGACGATCAAAACATCAGACTCATTCTCCGGTCAAAGCAAGAAAAAGACTCCAGACGAGGGTCACGTGCTTACACGTGACCAGGGGTCACGTGGTGGCACGTGACAGCTAAACAGCAACCAGAAGGCAGAGCGCAGAAAGAAAGAAGAAGGCTCGTTCCAAGGGGGTCACGTGCCCACACGTGACCATGGGTCACGCGGTCACACGTGACCGGCTTTCAAAGCCCATTTCATTGACAGAATTAAATTCTGAAAGAGATTCGAATCTTTCCAAAGGAAAGCGATTATCTGGAACCAATCGAATTAAATATTTAAAGATGATTGAATATCATCTATCTATGGGAAAATCCCAAACTTGGAAAGATTTCCCCTTTAAATCTAACATAAATCACAAAGGAGAATCCCGGGACTTGAAATCCAATGGTGAATAAAATTCACCTAATAATCCAAAGGTCCAAAACGAATGATGGATGCAAATCAAATCTCTCAATGAAGATTCGTCAAAAACTAATTGATTCGGCTGCTTCTCCTATAAATAGGAGCCAAGAGACACAAAAAAAATATATATATACGCAGAGGGAAGAAAGGGAGAGAGAGCCTTGATACTTCGAGGAACTTGGATCTTCTGCAAAAGAAAACCCTAGGTAAGAAAGGGAAGGCTCCTTGAAAGAAAGGAGAATTTAATTCTCAACAGAGTTTAACTCTGATATATAAAACGGAAGAATATATTTCTTCTCTTTTTGATAGAGGATCTGCAAAGTGCACATCTCCCCTTGAATCTGAGAATTTAATTCTCAATGGGTTGAGATCCTGCCATGCAGATCCAAAACATAGAGAGGGAATGGAAGCACGAGAATTTAATTCTCACAGAACTATAGGAATTTAATTCCTTTAAAATAAAACTAGGGCTTGACCCTGTGTTATGGGAATTTAATTCCTTCAGAACAAAAAAGAAACAGGGTTTAACCCTAATTAAGAACCTAGTTCTGTTGGAACAGCGGGGATTTAATTCCCTTGATCATAATTTAACAGAGAGTGGGAATTTAATTCCTTAAAAGCTTTTATTAGGGTTTAACCCTATTCAGTTCTTCACATGTATGAGGAATTTAATTCCTACAGAAAATTCAGAGTCCAACTCTATTCAGAATATAAATCTTCAAAAGGAAGTAGGAATTTAATTCCTCTGAAATTACTGTCAGGGTTTAACCCTACGAGGAATTTAATTCCTGGAAAAGATTAACAGATCCTCTAAACAACATACATAGAGGCAGGGTCACGTGTCACCACATGACCCCCCCAAGAGATCTACAGAAAGCCCCTTTAAGGCAGCACCCCATGTGACCCACGTGACCCTTGACAGAAGCTTTAACACACAAGCATTTGAATGCCCGTCACGTGATGGCACGTGATGCTCTGAAAGATGCGATAATCTCAGCAGAATAAATGAAGGGAGGGCGCTCTCACGTGTTGCTACGTGACCCCTCTTGCCTTAGTGTTCAACACTAAATTGGAACTCTCGAATCCAGTATTGAAACACTGTTGGGCCCTAGTGTTCAACACTAATCAAAGAACTTTATTCGCAGTGTTCAACACTGATTACCTTAGTATTTAACACTAATCTGAGATCTCCATTGCCAGTGTTCAACACTGATCTGTTTTAGTGTTTATGATAATTTGAAAGCCTTGTTGCTAGTGTTTAACACCAATTATCTTTTAGTGTTAAACACTAACTTGTCAACCTCATTCCCAGTGTTCAACACTGATTGCTCTGTAGTGTTTAACACTAGGCTTTGGCCCAATTGGCTAAATGGATAGAGGCAAAGCCTCTCCTTCAATGGACCAACAAGAAGTCAATATTCCAGACATGATCGGACTTTGCCCAAGCTAGGCCATGAGTCTTCAATTCGTAATTAACTGGGCTAATGGGCTCATAACATAATTAATCGGTCTTGATCCCAAATTGGGTCAAGGACTATTTAAGCCATTCCGGTTCTAGGGTACATCTCTTCACTCCTTTGATACTTGGCATTGTAATCCCTCAATGTCTTCAAAGAGGTGACGGGTCCCGACGACCACACATTGATATGGACTGTGGGGTCCTTAAACCCGTGTCTAATGCAAAATTCCTGGTTACGTGGAACGCGGATAACGTCACTCTTTGACCCCGCGGAAAACGCCCAGAGCGGAGCCTAGTCCTCGCCGAGCACGGCAGTGAACCCGTGTGAAGCATCTAGTGCAAAATTCCTGGTTACGTGGAATGCGGATAACGTCACTCTTTGACCCCGCGGAAAACGCCCAGAGCGGAGCCTGGTCCTCGCCAAGCACGGCAGTGAACCCGTGTGAAGCATCCAGAGCACATACCGGACTATGGAGTCCTTAAACCCATGGACTACGACGTCCTTAACCTCGACCAAGATGTCTTAAAACTACCCATGGACCGCAATGTCCTTAAACTACCCATGGACCGCAATGTCCTTAAACTAGAACAATAGAGCCCCGCATGCTCTTTTGTCGGATCTAAACGGTCCCGTTTAAGTTGATCTTAGCCTTAAAGATGGCTAACGTATCCTTAAACCTTCAAACAGACTGGACTATGAATCCCCCCAATTAACTCTGGCTCGAGGGTACATCCCTGAACTCCTCTGACATCCGTCGTTGTAATCCTTCAACGTCTTCAGAGAGGTGACGGGTCCCGACGGCCATACATACGATGGACCACTATGTCCCTAAACTGGAACAATGGAGCCTAAAACGCTCCTTTGTCGGATCTAAACGATCCCGTTAAGTTGATCTTAGTCTCAAAATTAGACTAATGTATCCTTAACAAACGTTTGAGTTGATCTTAGCCTCAAGTATGGCTGACGTATCCTCAAACCAAACCCCCAAACCCAAACCTAAGATAATACGGATTTGGACTAGTCCACGCCCTACGGGCGACGACATAACTCAGTCTCCGTAAACAATCCACGGGCAACAAAACACAAAACAAACACCCACGACACGAAGTGACCATCTGGAGAAGGAGAAAGTTGTTACCGCAATGCGGTAGCGTAATTAACTGCAGGGGCTTGCGCCTGCAGAGAAGAGCGTCCCCACAATCAAAAACCCCTCAAACGAGGGGGAATCTGACGAAGTCTGCTACATCGGACGCATCCGTCTAAACCTTCGATACATGGTGCCATAAATCAACTTGGCATCTTCGGAGTGGTGGACGGATAGCACCAATTAGCATCTGCCCCGAGTCTCAGTGCCAAGACATCGCAGTCTTGTGCGCCGCCGTTCGGAAGGGAACAGATTCTGGCACGCCCGGTGGGACCTTTTCCTCTTTCCACTCCACACTTCGTGTGTCGTGACTCGCGAACCAATCGCGGTTTGCTAATGGTTGCCCTTGGGTTTCAAGATACTAAAACTTGGCGTCTTGCTTATTACAGAAAGCAAAGGATCGATGGCTTCTACTTCTGCGAAATTCTCCAACTGTTTGGACTGCAATTGCAACCAACGCTCTGCCTCGCCAGGAGGTATAGCCTACGGACCCCAAGCTGCTTCGCTATTCACAATGCCCGTGGAACAGGTCACTCGCGCCACCACAGGATTGTTCTTTGGGACCATGCTCCCGCCGACAAGCTTCACCGCTCCAGTGCTGACAACGGAAGCTCTCAAGAAGTCGGTCTTTGATCGTCTTACCCCTGCCGCGGCTCCTCTCAACGAGTCGCCCGATGTCAACGCCTCGGTCTTCTCTAGATTGGGCCAGAAATCCTGCGAACTCATCATGGGGCCTACAATCTCAGAGAAGGCTGCTTCTAAGAAAGTGGCCGCTCCTGCCCCCGAAATCGTCAAGGCGGCTTCTCCGGCCAAAAGGTCAGTCTTTACAAGATTGACGGCTTCAGCTCCCGCTCCTGCTGCCCAAAGGACATCGGTCTTTGACAGGCTAATACCAACAGTGACCCCCCACCCAGACAGGGGGCAAGACGAAACCATTCTTACCGCTGACCCTACGCCGTCCGCTCGACACGCTCGACGTCGCCATTGGCGCCGAGTAAGGAAGGCTGGGGGCAACTCCCCCTCCGGGTTGACTCCATCAGCCCCGGTGGCAGAAGTTAATGCTGCTGTTCCAACTGGGAACAGCTTCGAAATGCTAAATAAGGTGCGAAGGAATTCTCCTACTGCAGTCCTGAAGAGGTCTCCTCCCCCATTAAAAAAGGTTGTGGAAATAAAACCAGAACAGCCCCGATCTCCTCAACGGCTGTCTTCCAAAATCTATAAGGTTTGGCGGCAGGCCCGAGACTCGATCATCGATCCAAACTTCTCCCGCCAGCACAAGAAGCTGAAAATCCAATCGGAAGCTGGTCACCAGGCTAAACCCCAAAAGGCTGTCTGGACGCCCACCTCAACGGCCCCCTCAACCTCCATGGCTCATAAAAGGAGGAGGCCAGAGAAGACCCCCCAGCATGCAACGACGACTAAAAGCACTGAGCCCAGACGCCCTAAGTCTGGGGGCATGGTGGTGCACACTCTTTACATGGCCTCTGGAAAGGAGGAAAGCCGTACTTCTACGGGCCACCGACCGCTAACCCGATCCGTGACGAAAGCCCAGGAGCAGCAACAAAAGCTTCAGGAAATGATGAATGCTATGGCCGCACTTACCGGGCCAAAAGAAAGCCCAGAAACGTCCTCAGACGCGCGCCAGGAGGAAGAAACCGACGCTGAATTCCTTCGCCGGATACTGGAGAAAAAGGACAAAGAGGCTGCTGAACAAGCGGCCAACATACAACGTATGGGCCTTCTCTTCCAAGATATGATAGGAATGATGATCCAGCAGGACTTACCCGCCGAGGATCCCCCAATCGTTCTTGAAGACGACCGAGGAGAAACGTCAAATCCACCACCAACCCTCTCAACGGCCAAGGAGGAGGCAATCTCTAAGGCTGACTTGGTTGACTACATAGCCCAGCAAATCCGGGTTCATCACGCGACTGAGGCAGCTGGTCAAGTCGTAAAAACGGGGCGGCCGTATCCAAGCTGGTACGACCAAATCAAATACTCGCAAGGCTATACGATACCAAAATTCCACGTGTACAAGGGGACCGGCAACCCCCATCAACATGTCGCCCAGTTCCGGGCCCTCTGCGGTAACACCGGCGGTGATGATAAACTGTTGCTCCGCCAGTTCGTGGGCAGCTTATCAGAAACTGCGTTCGAATGGTATTCGGAACTCCCGAACGATTCTATCAAAACGTTCGCTGAAATGGAGTTGTTATTCACTCAGCGATTCGCAAGTGCCAGCGAACGCACTCCAATAACTGCACTGATTAACGCCAGGGTAAAACCAGGCGAAACCTGGGTCCAGTATGCTATATGCTGGCGGAACTTGTGGTCGAGATGTGAACAACGCATTGAGGAGGCACCCGCAGTGGGCATGTTCGTGGGAACCCTAGACCCCCACGCAACTATCTCCCAGTTTATGATGTTCTTTAAGCCAACCACATTCCAGGCTTTAATCGACAAGTTGGCTCAGATGGACCAGATGGGTCATAGACCACCTCCCCCGAAGTCGGAACCTCGGAATGACAAGGATAAAGGAAGGGCAACCTTTGTTGCGAATGCCCAACAGCAACCTAACGCCCCGAAACCGGCAGATCAACTGGAGGAAAGACGCCGGTATTATAATGAGAAGATGAAGCGTCCCTACTCGTTCCCACGAGACAAGACGAAATGGTTATTCGAGTTGGCAATACGCAACAGACTTATAAGCCTACCAAAACCAAGGCGACCGCCGCAACCCACCGAGGTGAATAACCCTAACTATTGCCCTTACCATCAAACGGTAAGCCATCCGATTGAAGATTGGTTCGTCTTCAAAGGATGGATTGAAGTTCAATACCTCCAGGGGAAGTTTGTACTGTCCGAAAAGTGGAAGGTGAACCCACCACAACCGCATACTCCTAAGAAAGCAGATACACCGGGGGCAACCTGCTCCTTTGTTGAAGAAGCTCCATGGGAGGTCGTGCTATCAACTAAAACCAAAAGAATGCTGAGAGACCTTCATGCGTGCCCTGCGATCGAATGGAAGGACCCTCTTGAACCTCAAATTATCGAAGGGATGCTAAGGCGCTGCCCAACTACAAAGACTCGCGATAAGAGCCCAAATACTCATGCCCAATCGTCAAAATCTTCGAAGAAAAAGAAGAAGAAATCCAAGAAGTCCGTGAAGCTTGGAAACGAGCACACGAACTTGCAGAAGCAAATCGACGTGCTGGAAGAATACAATCAAAAGGCGCGAACTCCAGTCACACTGTAAGAGTTCCTCAACCACATCTTTCAAGAGGAAGATGATGGAAAGAGCTCGTCGGATGAATCCGAAGGATATGTGGCGAGTTGTAACGTAATCTCCCACTCGTTTACCGATGATGAGAAAACTCCTGGCACTAAGAAGCTGGAGGCAGAGCCTGTACCAGAGCGTGCATGGCCAACAGACGAAATGATCGACGCTTTTCTAAACGAGATTCGTCTAAAAAGTAAAGCGGATCAGGAGCGCGAGATGGCAGCGTCAGAAGGAACCAAATGCAGGCGACTGAACGGAAGAGTTGAACTACCCCTGCCAGAGCGAAAGGCATCCGAAGTAGACAAGAAGATATTCAAGACGAGAAAAAGGTTTGCCAAAGCCATGTCAATGGGGATGAAGCTACCGCCCTCGGAAGGAAACACACGCGATGGGGTGGAGAGGCACCCTGATTATTGCGCATATCACCGGAAAAGATCGCACCCCACGGAGGAGTGCGACGCCTTTAAGATATGGTGGCAAGGATATGTTGCTCATCGGCAACATTTTAAGCGCATGAAACGCAAGATCCGTTGGGAGCGAAGAAGTACCGTCGATGGGCACAACAGAACTACTGGCAACTGTTACATGGTTAACGCCAGGGGGTCACAAGTTCTCACCTTTGGGAGCGACTCTGATGAAGAAATGGCTCTGGGCCCTCTCTTCAAAGAATCCGTTTTAGGGAAAGAGGAGAAATCGGAGATCTGCGAGAACATTCAGCTGCGCAATCGCACACTCCCAGAAAAGAATCTCGGGCCCGTAAGTAGAAAGGATAAGGGAAAGGAAAAGGTCACTGAAGATACCACTTTAGATGACCAAGTCATGAGAGAGCTGGCTGCCAAAGACCCTCCTGGGAAGGGTAAGGTGGACTATAACATCATCGCGCACCTAAGGAAGCTACCTTCTCAGCTTAGCATTCTCGATGCCCTCTTATTATCAAAAGAAGCGCGAGACTCACTAATTAAGGCGTTACAAGAACCTGAGCAATTCCAAGCCTTCCTCGCCACTGAAAAGATGAAGGATGAACTGGAGGAAGTGCATACGGCCGACATCACTTTCGGTGATGAAGACCTCCTTCTCGGGACGTGCGAACACAACCGTCCCCTATATGTCTCCGGATACTGCCATGACATCAAGATAGGCAAGATCCTGGTGGATAATGGATCCTCCGTCAACCTCCTTAATGTTCGGGTGTTGAAGGAAATCTGCATGAGTGTGCAACACCTCGCTCGTGACAAAATTACTATCTCCGGTTTCGATTCACAATCGTCACGGACTCTCGGATCTGTGATACTAACATTACGCTTTGGACTTCTCGTCACAGACATCAAATTCCATGTCATTGACGCCAAGACCTGCTACAACGCCTTGCTCGGTCATCCTTGGTTACACGAATACAACATCATCCCTTTTACACAACATCAGTGTATGAAGTACTTTAAGGATGGTTTCGAGTATACCGTAACAGGTGAGTTAAACCCATTTTCCATGAACGAAGTCCGTAAATACGAAGATGCGAAGTACTTTTTGCCAGATTTCGAGGATACAGAAAGCTGTCGCAACCCAGAGAACAAAACCGCCGCCACCATCCCTGTTTTCGGGAGTGATACCGAAGAAGAGGAAGAGATGGTTTATGCAGGGCCATCTCAACGCAACAACCTGGGGACGCCCGCCCCCATGTTAGTCTTCGGAAGTGATTCAGAAGATGAAGTTAATGCTGTGTTCTCCAATCGGCTGTCAATACAAGCACCCCCTGGCGATGACCATAGTTTGCAAATCACCATGGTACCGCGAGAACACTACAAGGATCTCGACACGCTTCAGGCTCACAATGTGCAGGACCTGCAAACATTTTACGTCCCTCCCAGAAAAAGGGGTGAGAAGGTGATCCTATTCTACCGATCCTCAGAGTCGAAAATAGAGAAAGAGATCCGGCATGGCGCGGATGCTACACTTGACAGGCTCCAACCCATCCGTCTGCCCAGATACTATACAAATGGATTAAAGAAGCTATTGAAGCGCCAAGGAGTACCCTTAAAACAGACTGTTCGGCAGGCTCAGTTCTACAACAGGATTTGGGATGTCCCCGGGACTCAACGCAAATTGCCCAACGGGAAAATGGAAACACTCGGGCTTGGATACGCAAGAGCCGGAAAACGGGAACGGGCCCACAGTAGCTACGCCATATATACCTTTGATGAAGAAGAGGATGCCTCGTCGGGAGATGCCAACCCCTCATCAAAACTAGACCCCGCGATTGAAGCTCCAAGTCCGTCGTTTGAAGAACGAATGGGCAAGCCTATCAGGAAAGTGGGTCAGAAAGCTCGGGAAGACCACAACCGCGAAATGGCCATCTACGAGAAGGCCAGGACGCAACGTCTATTTCAACAGGCTGCAAAAGACAAAGACGCTCATCCTCGTCAATCCGTTGTACGAAAGGCCCGACGCAGAGACGAAAATAAATCAAGAAGCGGAAAGAGGAGCCGACAACAACGATGCAGGATTAGAGGGTTACGTGGTCGGGTGTTGCACGGCTAGGATTTGTCCCTCATGAAGAAGATGAGTCGAGCGTACTCCTTCCCCCGAGACAAGACGGAGAAGTTACTCAAGCTCGCTATAAAACATCAAATGATCGCGCTTGCAGAGTCTAGACATCCTGAGCAAGCTAACAAGGCTTCTCATCTGAGCTATTGCTCTTATCACCGAGCCATAGGACATCCTACCGAAGACTGCTTCACCTTCAAGAACTGGGTGGAGGACCAGTACCAACAGGGCAGATTCGCTTTATCCGACGGCTGGAGGGTAACGCCGCCACAAAAGCATGAACCCAAGGCCGCAAGAGCAGAACCGGGTCCACCTCAGTCCGGCGAGCGGGTTCGCACCTGTTATACGATTACGATATTAAGAGAAGAGCCCGAGAACGTAGATGACCCTCCCCGGTGCTTTGAGAACAGCGATGATGAGGTGATCTCAGAATTTCCGCCCGCTCCGAAAGAACTGGAAGATAGTATACATACTACTGCAGATAACCTCAAGAAGATTGAGTTGGGATCGACAGACGACCCGCGACCGACATTTGTCAGCGAGCTGCTATCCGAAGAAAGGGTGGCTGCGTTAAAGAACGTGCTTCTACGGCATAAAGACTGCTTCGCGTGGAACTACTCCGAGATGCCAGGATTAGATCCGGAGATTGCTGTGCATAAATTAGCGATATCCCCAGATATCAAGCCAGTCAAGCAGGCGCCAAGGAGGATGCGACTCGAGCTTGAGATGAGCATCAACGCCGAAGTCAAGAAGCTGATCGATTCCGAATTTATCCAAGAAGTCCAATATCCCGACTGGATCGCCAATATCGTCCCGGTAATGAAGAAGAATGGGACGGTACGCATATGCGTGGATTTCAGGGATCTCAATAAAGCATGTCCAAAGGACGATTTCCCGGTGCCGGTAACCGAGCTAATGATAGATAACACATCCACTCACGAGGTTTTCTCCTTTATGGACGGTTCATCAGGATACAATCATATAAAGATGCATCCCGAAGACCAGAAGCATACCGCTTTCCGGACCCCTTTGGGTATATTCTGCTACAGGGTTATGCCCTTTGGTCTAAAGAACGCTGGCGCTACCTATCAAAGGGCCATGATAAAGATCTATGATGATCTCATACACGACGTCGTCGAGTGCTATATCGATGACCTCGAAGTAAAGAGCATGTCATACGAAGATCATTTAAAGCATCTGGAGACTGTATTTCGACGCCTTCGGCGATATAATTTGAAAATGAATCCCCTCAAATGCGCGTTTGGAGTCTCCTCGGGCAAATTTCTGGGATTTATCGTTCGACACCGAGGTATTGAAATAGATCCGTCAAAGATTAAAGCGATCATGGAAATGCCTCCGCCAAGAACCCTCAAGCAGTTGCGATCTCTCCAAGGGAAGCTCGCATACATCCGGCGGTTTATCGCTAATCTTTCGGGCAAATGCCGTCCTTACAGCCACCTGATGAAAAAGGGAACCCCGTTCGTCTGGAACCAAAAGTGCCAGAGCGCGCTAGATGAAATCAAGCAGTACCTGCAGAACCCTCCGGTGTTGGCTGCGCCGGTCAAGGGAAAACCCCTCATTCTTTATACAACCGCCCTCGAAGGTTCCTTAGGCGCATTATGGGCACAAGAGAACGATCAAGGGAAAGAGAGAGCACTCTACTACTTAAGTCGAGTTTTACTGGGGGCAGAAAGCAACTACTCTCCCATTGAAAAACATTGCTTGGCGTTAATCTTCGCGATAACAAAACTCAGGCACTATACGTTGGCACATGAAGTCCGTCTCATTTCAAAAGTGGATCCCCTTAAGTACTTGATGTCAAAAGCCATATTGACAGGACGACTCGCTAAATGGGCCCTGCTCTTGATGGAGTTCTCGATAACATATCAACCTCTTAAGGCAGTGAAAGGCCAGGCCATTGCCGACTTCCTCGCTGAGCACCCGATACCGGACGATTCTCCTCTGAACTGTGATTTGCCGGACGAGCATGCATTTGATGCGATTGGCGGCGGTAGCGCCCGATGGGAACTCTATTTCGATGGAGCGTCCTCCGTAAAGAAACAGAAACAAGGTATCCCAATGATCAAATCGGGGATAGGCCTCGTCTTTGCAACTCCACAAGGAGGGATAATGCGCTTCGCCTTCTCCTTAACAGAGCCGAGGACAAACAATGAAGCTGAATACGAAGCTCTGATAGCAGGCCTCGAAATCGCCATAGACCTGGGAATTGAAGACCTCCTTATATACGGGGATTCTCAACTGGTCGTTAGTCAAGTAAAAGGTGACTACCAAACGTGCAAGCCGGAGTTGGTGAAGTACGGCGAAAAGGTGCAACAACTGTTGACCCAAATTCCCTCATATATTTTGGAGAACATACCGCGCGCGGAAAACAGCAAAGCAGACGCGTTGGCTAAACTTGCTAAAGAACTGGCTGACGAGAACCTCGATGACGTCAGAATCGTGGTACAAAGCCGTCGAGTGCTCGCCCCGGCGGAAATACCTCCGGAATTATATAAGGAGAAGGGAGCGACTGAGCAGACGACCCTACAAATAAAAGACCATGAGAAGGCCGAAGACTGGAGGGAAGTCTTCATAGACTACTTTAAGTCCCACCGAATGCCCAAAGAAGCGTCCTCAAGACATCAGCTCATGAAACGAGCTCTATCTTTCGCTTTCATCAACGATATTCTATACAAGAGATCGTTTGATTCTCTATGGCTGAGATGCTTAGGACTTGACGAAGCAGAAAGAGTCATTCAGGAAGTTCATGACGGACTTTGCGGTTCTCACCAAACAGGCCCAAAGATGAAGTTAAAAATTAAACGGATGGGTTACTACTGGCCCACGATGATCCAGGATTCCTCGAGTATGCGAAGCAATGCCACTCATGCCAGAGTCATGGAGACTTCATCCACCAACATCCGAATCCACTGCACCCAACGGTGGCTAGCTGGCCGTTCGAAATGTGGGGGACTGACATAGTCGGCCCCATTGAGCCAGCATCATCCCGGGGACACCGTTTTATCCTGGCGACAACTGATTACTTCTCCAAATGGGCAGAAGCAGTACCACTGAGGGAAGTGAAGACGGAGAATATCCTCCATTTCTTCAAGACGCACGTCATCTATCGGTTCGGAACTCCACGGCGGATTATCTCCGATAATGGGCCGGCCTACCGAAGCCATAAGATTAGCCGCTTCGCACAGCAGCACAATATAGACTGGAGATATTCTTCGGTTTACAATCCACGAGCTAACGGTCTGGCCGAGGCCTTCAATAAGACCTTGACGAAGATCATAAAAAAGACCGTTTCCAGGAATAAGAGAGACTGGCACGAAAGGCTGCAAGAAGCCCTTTGGGCTTATCGAACTACATTCAAGACGGCCACGAACACAACGCCGTACGCGTTGGTATTTGGGACGGAAGCAGTGCTCCCCCTCGAGATAGAGTTACCCTCTCTACGAATAGCAGTCCACCACGAGCTGACGAACGAAGAAAATGCTCACCTTCGGCTTGAGGAGCTTGATGCCCTCGACGAAACCCGGCTCATAGCGCAACAACATCTAGAGGCCTACAAAGCAAAGATGACGCGCTCGTACGAAAGATTGACCAGGCCGAGGACATTCCGCCAAGGCGAACTCGTACTAGTGGTCAAAAGACCTATGATCCCCAATCGTGCCAAGCGAGGAAAATTTGAGCCAAACTATGAAGGCCCGTACATCATAGACAAGGTCTACCAGGGTGGAGCCTACCTACTCACGGACATGCACGGTGAAAGGCCTTTCAGGACAATAAACGGCCGCTTCTTAAAGAAATACTACGCTTAATAAGCCACAGCCTAGGTCAATGATAGATGACGACGACTATGTCCGCTCACTATCTTCCTAGGCTCAGACTTTACAAGCAGCAGCCGGCCTTCCCATAGCGACGGACCAAAACGTCCTTAAACTAATGATGGACCGAAATGTCCTTAAACTAACGACGGACCGAAACGTCCTTAAACTATCGACGGACCGAAACGTCCTTAAACTAACGACGGACCGAAACGTCCCTAAAACTACTACCGCAGTATCTTTAGGCTGACGAGATAAAAAAAAAAGGAGAGAGAAAGAAAAAATAAAAAAAAATATATGAAAAAGAATAAAAAAAAAACGGTATGTCCATAAGCAAAATGGGCACGGATGAAAACCCGAAAGGGCTCCGTGAGTAAAAACAGCAGGGCTGCCGGCAAGTGTTCGTGAAAACCCGAAAGGGCGCGACCTTGTAAAAAAAAAGTGAAAAGGAATAAAAAAAACGGTATGTCCATAAGCAAAATGGGCACGGATGAAAACCCGAAAGGGCTCCGTGAGTAAAACCAGCAGGACTACCGGCGAGTGTTTGTGAAAACCCGAAAGGGCGCAACCTCGTTAAAAGACACTTGTAGGGTCCTCTCGACCTTGTAAGGAGAAACCACTTGCGTGAGATCCTTACGACTCACAAAGGAGCAACACACTAAGGGATCCTCACGATTCCTAAGGAGAAAATACACTTACGAGATCCTCACGACTCGTAAGGAGAATTCTCTTATGGGACCCTTACGGCTCATGAGATTTGAAAGTCTTAAGTTACAGAAACCTAAATCTGTTCTTAAACAAATCCTCCACAACCTTCGATATTGCTCTACAAGAGGCTCAATACTGACCCTTGTATACAATCCACGGGCGCGAAAAAAACATTTCCCCAGCAAAGTCCCATCCGTGACTAGGGATATGCCCATATGATGAGCAACCCTTGTAGGTCCTCTCGACCCATAAGGAGAAAGCCCTCTTGTAGGATCCTTACGACTTGCAGAGGAACATACACTTAGGAATCCTCACGATCCCTAAGGAGAAAATACACCTGCAAGATCCTCACGACTTGTAGGGAGAAATACCTTTGTGAGACCCTTACGGCTCATGAAGTCAAAAGTCTTGGTCGACAGGACCCTTAACCCTGTTTACTAAGCCACCTTTGTTCAATATCGACAGAGGCAAATGATGATTCGCTCCTGGCAACATCCCAGTTGCAGCGGTGCTGATGCCGAAATCGGTGTCTAAAATCCAAGCTTGCGGCGAAAAAGCTAGCAAGCCACACATGCCTACGAAATAGCCGAAATGATGGGGCAACTTGCAATAAAAAGCAGCAAGTAAAAATGTATGCATGAAAAATAGCCGAAACGATGGGGCAACTCGCAATAAAAAGCAGCGAGTAAAAAATAAATAAATAGCCGAAATGATTGGGCACCGCGAAAAATAGCCGAAATGATGGGGCAATCGCGACCTTCGCGATATAAAAGCTGAAACGATAGAGCATCGCGGAAAAAGAAATAAAATAAAAATAAAATGTATGCCTTACAGGTGATGTTCCATCACACCCTGTATACAATCCAATGGCATAAACAAAAAGGGGACATACCTCCCTCCCCCAGGTTTCACCAAGGAAAGAAGCTAAATCTCGACAGGCCACAAGCGACCTAGAGATCATCCCAACACTCGTCTCGTAACAACGGACACAACTTCAAGCTAAGCGGAACAGCGGCAACTCCCAGTTCCATGGCTCGGTGGTATACATATCGCCAACAGTCAAACCTCCATCCCGTGAAATGCGGATACAATCAGCAAAATTCCTAGTTACGTGGAACGCGGATAATGTCACTCTTTGACCCCGTGGAAAACGTCCAAAGCGGATCCTGGTCCTCGCAGAGCACGGCAGTGAACCCGTGTGAAGCATCCAGAGCGGAGCCTAGTCCTCGCCGAGTGCGGGAGTGAACCCGTGTGAAGTATCTAGTGCAAAAATCCTGGTTACGTGGAACGCGGATAATGTCACTCTTTGACCCCGTGGAAAACGTCCAGAGCGGATCCTGGTCCTCGCAGAGCACGGCAGTGAACCCGTGTGAAGCATCCAGAGCGGAGCCTAGTCCTCGCCGAGCGCGGCAGTGAACCCGTGTGAAGCATCTAGTGCAAAATTCCTGGTTACGTAGAACGCGGATAATGTCACTCTTTGACCCCGTGGAAAACGTCCAGAGCGGATCCTGGTCCTCGCAGAGCACGGCAGTGAACCCGTGTGAAGCATCCAGAGCGGAGCCTAGTCCTCGCCGAGCGCGGCAGTGAACCCGTGTGAAGCATCTAGTGAAAAATTCCTGGTTACGTGGAACGCGGATAATGTCACTCTTTGACCCCGTGGAAAACATCCAGAGCGGATCCTGGTCCTCGCAGAGCACGGCAGTGAACCCGTGTGAAGCATCCAGAGCGGAGCCTAGTCCTCGCCGAGCGCGGCAGTGAACCCGTGTGAAGCATCTAGTGCAAAATTCCTGGTTACGTGGAACGCGGATAATGTCACTCTTTGACCCCGTGGAAAACGTCCAGAGCGGGTCCTGGTCCTCGCAGAGCACGGCAGTGAACCCGTGTGAAGCATCCAGAGCGGAGCCTAGTCCTCGCCGAGCGCGGCAGTGAACCCGTGTGAAGCATCTAGTGCAAAATTCCTGGTTACGTGGAACGCGGATAATGTCACTCTTTGACCCCGTGGAAAATGTCCAGAGCGGATCCTGGTCCTCGCAGAGCACGGCAGTGAACCCGTATGAAGCATCCAGAGCGGAGCCTAGTCCTCGCCGAGCGCGGCAGTGAACCCGTGTGAAGCATCTAGTGCAAAATTCCTGGTTACGTGGAACGCGGATAATGTCACTCTTTGACCCCGTGGAAAACGTCCAGAGCGGATCCTGGTCCTCGCAGAGCACGGCAGTGAACCCATGTGAAGCATCCAGAGCGGAGCCTAGTCCTCGCCGAGCGCGGCAGTGAACCCGTGTGAAGCATCTAGTGCAAAATTCCTGGTTACGTGGAACGCGGATAATGTCACTCTTTGACCCCGTGGAAAACGTCCAGAGCGAATCCTGGTCCTCGCAGAGCACGGCAGTGAACCCGTGTGAAGCATCCAGAGCGGAGCCTAGTCCTCGCCGAGCGCGGCAGTGAACCCGTGTGAAGCATCTAGTGCAAAATTCCTGGTTACGTGGAACGCGGATAATGTCACTCTTTGACCCCGTGGAAAACGTCCAGAGCGGATCCTGGTCCTCGCAGAGCACGGCAGTGAACCCGTGTGAAGCATCCAGAGCGGAGCCTGGTCCTTGCCAAGCACGGCAGTGAACCCGTGTGAAGCATCCAGAGCAAATACCGGACTGTGGAGTCCTTAAAATCCACGGACTATAACGTCCTTAACCTCGACCGTGATGTCTTAAAACTAACAATCAACCACCCCGATTCCCTACGGATTCTCCCTTGGTTAAAGGGTACATCTCTTCACTCCTTTGATACTTGGCGTTGTAATTCCTCAACGTCTTCAAAGAGGTGACGGGTCCCTGCGACCAAACATCGGACTGTGGAGTCCCTAAATCCACGGACTATGAGGTCCTTAACCTTGACCGTGATGTCTTAAAACTAACATCGGACTGTGGAGTCCTTAAATCCACGGACTATGAGGTCCTTAACCTTGACCGTGATGTCTTTAAACTACGATACCTTGAGCGACCCTGACCCCGTGAAACACGGATAAGGGCGACCACATCCAGCACTTGCGGGTCCTCACGACCTGTAAGGAAGAAAACTCTCTTGCGAGATCCTTACGACTCTCAAGGGAAAAACCTGCTTAAGAATCCCCATGATTCTTAAGAAAGACTTACACCTATGGGATCCTCTCGACCTGTAGGGAGAAAAAAAAACTCTTTATGAGACCCTAGTGGCTCATAAAATGCAAAAGTCTTAGGAAGCAGATCTTAACCCTGAATCCTAAGCCATCACTGTCCTGCAAGGAGATCGAAATAGAATATCCGCAGAATACATTCAATAAAAAGGGGACACACCATTGAAGAGAAGAATATGTCTTCATTTATAAACATCCCTTCAACAAACAATACTCGATCTAAAGCCAGCGCAAACCACCCGATACGGGAGATAACGTGGCAAGTTTCTGATCTGTATCCTATCAGGCACGCATTTGCAACTGTACGAATGTTTAAAAGGAAATGTTGCCTGAGGCACTGATGTGCATGCAACGTAACGATGGTGCTCGTAATTAAAGAAAAACAAACGGCTCATTTACGCAAGCAAGACACACGTGCGACTATCTGACAAGCATGAAAATTCGACAGAAAGCATACAAACCACCAATGATTAAAGGAGTACATTGATTCAAACACACTACATTGGTGGGAAAAGATCGCCAAACAAGGGATCAGAAATACAAGGGTTAACAAAACAAAGAACAAGGTTCTCCATCTCTCTCTCTGCTCTCTCCAACACATCAAAGCGACGGTTCTCACGAGAAGTCGCTTCCCATCGATTGGCACCATGGCCATCTGCAAAAGCAGACATAACAGCCCGTCGGGCTCTTATCTCGCTCAGCAGATGAATTGAGCAGTCTTTCAAAGCCTGAGTAATCAGGCACGCCTCATGAAAACCCTCGAGCTTTTCTTCCGCCGCATCAAGCATCGCCAGGGTCATCTCTGCCGGGTGAGGAGGAATGTCGGCAAGCACGGCCGTGAGGATCATCTGGAGCCAGAGGGAACCCATTGGGAGGGGAGACCCCCTACGGATCGAGAGTTCATACATGGCCGAGTCGCATTCATCGTCGGTAAGGAGTGGATCCACCAACCGGGCGGCAAAGCGGGGGAGCATCTCCTCGATAGGAACTTCCCATGGCTATCGACGAGCGTGGGGACGATTGCAGGCCATGGCACTCGTTTGTCTCTCAAGACAAGTTACAAAAAAATAATAATAATATAAATCTCTCCGTAAAGGGAAAAGAAAGCTATAGCCTCATATATAAAGAAGTGTATTAAGTGCTGTGCGCGGAAAATCTTGCATGGTAAAGCTATTTCCAAGGCCCAAAAAAGGAAAGGCATCTAAAATCAAGGAGATGAAATTATTTCCAAGGCCCTTTCTCTGCATCCAATATTGTGCACTGAAAATACGGCATGGGAAAATTTTGTGAACAGCCCCATCAAAGGACCCCACGTGCAGAACACGTGAGGCCTAAACCTGATGTACACTTAAAAGAAAATATATGGAGTAGTACCCTGCATATTAAAAGCACAAACAACAACAGTAGCAAAATGATAAAATCCCAGAGAAAAGGCATGCAAACATGGAAAGACATAATAAAACTTGTCACTCATACTTCAAGAGGTTCATACAAAATATAGAGGACACATTTACAATGGTAAAACTTCAGATGCGGGGCATGGGTTGAGAAACTCAAAATTAACTTTATTCAAGATCTTCCAAGCATTTCGAACCTCCCGAGTATGCTTCCTCTCACGATCACAAGCATCGGGGTCCCCGCGGATGTCCTCTACCCTCCGGTAGGCGGCAAGTATGGCTGATTGCTGAAAAATCTGATGCAGGAGATCAATGAGATTATCCCGCCTTCTCTTTGAGATCAAGTGCATCAGATACACCGAGTGTACTTTATCCTCGGCGGCGTCCAATGCCCCAAGCGGCACACCAGCACAGAATAGAAGAAGTGCCTCCCGGATCGCCAGCACGATCAGCCTCAGAAGAGAAGAGCGACGGGGGAGTAGACGATGGTTGTACTCGTCAAAGCGGCTCATGATCTCGGCACACTGAGCATCGGTGAACTCCTGGTTCTGACTGCGGCCCAGCGCATGAATATTCCCGTAGGAAATGATCTCGTCAAGACTATACAGATGGGCATCCATGATACCTGAAGTAAAAGTCACGAGAATCATTACAAAACTCCCATTGCATTAATTGCAGAAGAACAACCTCGGGCCAAGAGACCCCAGGAAGCCTCCGTGTGAAGAAATCGAGTTCTTCATTGGAATTAAAATTCCTTACTAAGAAAAGGGAATTAAATTCCCAGAAACATTTTTGGATGGAATTAAATTCCATGGAGTTGAAACGCTATCATCATCTCCCCAAATATCATCTAAATCCTAAGAGATCTACAGTTCGAAGGTTAGGCGGTTTCAGGTTCTTATGGAAAAACATGTGGGAAAATGGATAAAAACCCTTGTTTTGGATTTAAGATCCAAAGGAGTGTGGAAGTTCGCTGTTTGTCCAAGAACATTACCTGAGAAAAAAAAGGTGTCACCTGAACAGAGTTAAACTCTGAAGATTGTTTCAAGACAGAGAACTAAGCTCGGGAAGCGAGAATTAAATTCTCAAGGGAAGAGTTCTCAAAAGAAGAAGATGAACAAAGTGAAGGCTCCTCTGAAGAGACAGCGGTATTTATTGAAGGTGATAGAAACGTTTCATCTCCCCAGACCCACAGAGGAATCCAACGGTCACAAGAGGTGACAGCGTTGCACCCACGTACGAACACGTGAGAACAACGCTGTGGGGGCATTTGTTTCCTGATTTAAAATCAGGAAAGCTTATGGGAAAAGCTTCAGAAAAGGGTCACGTGCTTACACGTGACCAGCAGTCACGTGTTGGCACGTGACACCCAAAAGTACCGGCAAAGCAAGTTCAGTTTCCCAACTACATCAAAGAGAGGGGCTTCAGTAAGGGTCACGTGCTCCCACGTGACCTGAGTCACGTGTCGGCACGTGACATTTAAAAGCAGCAGCAAAGACCCAACGCTTCCTGATCAAATCAAGGAAAAGCTTCAGAAGAGGTCACGTGCTCCCACGTGACCAGGGTCACGTGTTGGCACGTGACGATCAAAACATCAGACTCATTCTCCGGTCAAAGCAAGAAAAAGACTCCAGACGAGGGTCACGTGCTTACACGTGACTAGGGGTCACGTGGTGGCACGTGACAGCTAAACAGCAACCAGAAGGCAGAGCGCAGAAAGAAAGAAGAAGGCTCGTTCCAAGGGGGTCACGTGCCTACACGTGACCATGGGTCACGTAGTCACACGTGACCGGCTTTCAAAGCCCATTTCGTTGACATAATTAAATTCTGAAAGAGATTCGAATCTTTCCAAAGGAAAGCGATTATCTGGAACCAATCGAATTAAAGATTTAAAGATGATTGAATATCATCTATCTATGGGAAAATCCCGAACTTGGAAAGATTTCCCCTTTAAATCTAACAGAAATCACAAAGGAGAATCCCGGGACTTGAAATCCAATGGTGAATAAAATTCATCTAATAATCCAAAGGTCCAAAACGAATGATGGATGCAAATCAAATCTCTCAATGAAGATTCGTCAAAAACTAATTGATTCGGCTGCTTCTCCTATAAATAGGAGCCAAGAGACACAAAAAAAATATATATATACGCAGAGGGAAGAAAGGGAGAGAGAGCCTTGATACTTCGAGGAACTTGGATCTTCTGCAAAAGAAAACCCTAGGTAAGAAAGGGAAGGCTCCTTGAAAGAAAGGAGAATTTAATTCTCAACAGAGTTTAACTCTGATATATAAAACGGAAGAATATATTTCTTCTCTCTTTGATAGAGGATCTGCAAAGTGTACATCTCCCCTTGAATCTGAGAATTTAATTCTCAATGGGTTGAGATCCTGCCATGCAGATCCAAAACATAGAGAGGGAATGGAAGCACGAGAATTTAATTCTCACAGAACTATAGGAATTTAATTCCTTTAAAATAAAACTAGGGCTTGACCCTGTGTTATGGGAATTTAATTCCTTCAGAACAAAAAAGAAACAGGGTTTAACCCTAATTAAGAACCTAGTTCTGTTGGAACAGCGGGGATTTAATTCCCTTGATCATAATTTAACAGAGAGTGGGAATTTAATTCCTTAAAAGCTTTTATTAGGGTTTAACCATATTCAGTTCTTCACATGTATGAGGAATTTAATTCCTACAGAAAATTCAGAGTCCAACTCTATTCAGAATATAAATCTTCAAAAGGAAGTAGGAATTTAATTCCTCTGAAATTACTGTCAGGGTTTAACCCTACGAGGAATTTAATTCCTGGAAAAGATTAACAGATCCTCTAAACAACATACATAGAGGCAGGGTCACGTGTCACCACGTGACCCCCCCAAGAGATCTACAGAAAGCCCCTTTGAGGCAGCACCCCACGTGACCCACGTGACCCTTGACAGAAGCTTTAACACACAAGCATTTGAATGCCCGTCACGTGATGGCACGTGATGCTCTGAAAGATGCGATAATCTCAGCAGAATAAATGAAGGGAGGGCGCTCTCACGTGTTGCCACGTGACCCCTCTTGCCTTAGTGTTCAACACTAAATTGGAACTCTCGAATCCAGTATTGAAACACTGTTGGGCCCTAGTGTTCAACACTAATCAAAGAACTTTATTCGCAGTGTTCAACACTGATTACCTTAGTATTTAACACTAATCTGAGATCTCCATTGCCAGTGTTCAACACTGATCTGTTTTAGTGTTTATGATAATTTGAAAGCCTTGTTGCTGGTGTTTAACACCAATTATCTTTTAGTGTTAAACACTAACTTGTCAACCTCATTCCCAGTGTTAAACACTGATTGCTCTGTAGTGTTTAAAACTAGGCTTTGGCCCAATTGGCTAAATGGATAGAGGCAAAGCCTCTCCTTCAATGGACCAACAAGAAGCCAATATTCCAGACATGATCGGACTTAGCCCAAGCTAGGCCATGAGTCTTCAATTCGTAATTAACTGGGCTAATGGGCTCATAACATAATTAATCGGTCTTGATCCCAAATTGGGTCAAGGACTATTTAAGCCATTCCGGTTCTAGGGTACATCTCTTCACTCCTTTGATACTTGGCATTGTAATCCCTCAATGTCTTCAAAGAGGTGACGGGTCCCGACGACCACACATTGATATGGACTGTGGGGTCCTTAAACCCGTGTCTAATGCAAAATTCCTGGTTACGTGGAACGCGGATAACGTCACTCTTTGACCCCGCGGAAAACGCCCAGAGCGGAGCCTAGTCCTCGCCGAGCACGGCAATGAACCCGTGTGAAGCATCTAGTGCAAAATTCCTGGTTACGTGGAATGCGGATAACGTCACTCTTTGACCCCGCGGAAAACGCCCAGAAGGAGCCTGGTCCTCGCCAAGCACGGCAGTGAACCCGTGTGAAGCATCCAGAGCACATACCGGACTATGGAGTCCTTAAACCCATGGACTACGACGTCCTTAACCTCGACCAAGATGTCTTAAAACTACCCATGGACCGCAATGTCCTTAAACTACCCATGGACCGCAATGTCCTTAAACTAGAACAATAGAGCCCCGCATGCTCTTTTGTCGGATCTAAACGGTCCCGTTTAAGTTGATCTTAGCCTTAAAGATGGCTAACGTATCCTTAAACCTTCAAACAGACTGGACTATGAATCCCCCCAATTAACTCTGGCTCGAGGGTACATCCCTGAACTCCTCTGACATCCGTCGTTGTAATCCTTCAACGTCGTCAGAGAGGTGACGGGTCCCGACGGCCATACATACGATGGACCACTATGTCCCTAAACTGGAACAATGGAGCCTAAAACGCTCCTTTGTCGGATCTAAACGATCCCGTTAAGTTGATCTTAGTCTCAAAATTAGACTAACGTATCCTTAACAAACGTTTGAGTTGATCTTAGCCTCAAGTATGGCTGATGTATCCTCAAACCAAACCCCCAAACCCAAACCTAAGATAATACGGATTTGGACTAGTCCACGCCCTACGGGCGACGACATAACTCAGTCTCCGTAAACAATCCACGGGCAACAAAACACAAAACAAACACCCACGACACGAAGTGACCATCTGGAGAAGGAGAAAGTTGTTACCGCAATGCGGTAGCGTAATTAACTGCAGGGGCTTGCGCCTGCAGGGAAGAGCGTCCCCACAATCAAAAACCCCTCAAACGAGGGGGAATCTGACGAAGTCTGCTACATCGGACGCATCCGTCTAAACCTTCGATACATGGTGCCATAAATCAACTTGGCATCTTCGGAGAGGTGGACGGATAGCACCAATTAGCATCTTCCCCAAGTCTCAGTGCCAAGACATCGCAGTCTTGTGCGCCGCCGTTCGGAGGGGAACACCCACGTGCCGAAACGTGGCGCGCTTGCGCTCAAGCACAAAGCGCCCACGTGCCGACACGTGGTGCGCTTGCGCTCCAGCACAAGCGCTCGAGCGCAATTCGCCCCGGTGCCGACACGTAGCACGCTTGCGCTCAAGCGCAAGTCGCCCCGGTACCGACACGTGGCACGCTTGCGCTCAAGCGCAAGCGCTCAAGCGCAAGCGCTCAAGCGCAAGTCGCCTTGGTGCCGACACGTGGCGCGCTTGCGCTCGAGCGTCAGGCGATGAAGCGCAAAGCGCCCACGTGCCGACACGTGGCGGCTTGCGCTCAAGCGCCCAGCGCTCAAGCACAGAGCTCCCACGTGCCGACACGTGGCACTCTAGTGCCTGAGCGCACAGCACCTAGGCACACAGCGCCCAAGGGGCTGCCCCCACGCATCCTTTGGATGCCTTTTCCCCCTCTTTTTATGTATATATACATATGTATACATTTGTGCATACACACATACTCCACGACACTGTCCCTGATAGAAAAAATTTCTAACGGGGCGCTGCCCCGCACCACGCAAAGGGGCTGCTAGCCCCCTTGACCCCCATCCCGCTATCCGGGTAGCGGGACCCCCGTAAAAACTCTGCGTGGCTCCCGACATACCCAAAACCCCCTTTTCAAAACACATCACGCGCACACTGCACATTGAGTTCGCATGAACAGTTTAACCCGTTAATCGGAGGTTCCCTCACTCCAAAGGCGAGGGGTAATTAACGGCGGCTTAGTCCGCGGCTGCCGGAGATTCGGATCCCCACAATCATTAAACCCCGGCCTACCCTAGGCAGGGGGAATCTGTAGTACGCCTGACAAGTGCGCGCGTATTTCCATCTCAATGGGGTGACGAAAAACACCCTACAAACAGTTAATGAGATTTACGAACATGGAATAGCCAAAACAATACTAAAGATAGAGTCTTACTTATCCATAGTCAAGCAAGAGGGTTAGAGAGATCCTCGGGCCCATCGAGGATCTCGAATTCGTCATCAGCTTCAAGAACTGTGGAGCGCATATTAGCGTCATTAAAAAAAATATATATATATATATATATATAATAATAATAATAATAATAAAACAAAAGGGTACAAAGAACACCGACCTTGCCCAGAAGAAAGGACTATGCTTTGCGGGGGTATCGCTTGTAGGGCAGCCATATCAAGCAAACGCTGGAAGGTTTTCCTAGGAGATAGATCCATGATGGAAGCCGTCAATTCCCGCAATTCTAAAGGAAAGAAGGGTTCAGATAATAGAAGGATCGTTAAAACGAAATGTAGAAGTTTACCTTTGATACTTCGCCTTCCTTGAACTAGAGGGGTGTCAGCTTCGACAGGCAATCTTTTCCACGCCCTCCAGGGCGCCACTAGAGAGATCCATTGGATCTATGGCCGGCGAGGTCATCTCTGCTGAAAGCGTAGATACTGAAGGGATGGAAGTCGCCACCGGGAGCTCCAAGACAGGGATAATGGCTTTAGCAGTCTCTTCTACACTTTTGGTGCGTCGCTAGAGATGTCCATGTCATCTGTGGCCGGTGAAGTCACCTCTGCTGGAGGAATAGACACTGATGGAACATAAATTACCATCAGAAGCACCACAGCAAGAGTAACAGCTTTAATAATCTCCTCTACATCTGTCGGTGAATCATGGGAGATATCTATAGAGTCCACAGTTATGGCCCGATCTGGATTCAAATCCTTTTTCGCCGTCGAAGTCCCTGCAAAGTTTTCACAAAAATAAGAAGACATAAAAGTAATACAGACTATTCGCTAAAAATAAGGACATGAGAAAGAAGCATACCAATGCACCAAGGAGCTTGAAGTATGGCTTTTTCGAGACATTTTTCTTTCTGGATAAGTACGCTCGCCGAGGTTCAAGCGCAGATGAATGACTACCTGTCTTTAAGGCAAGCTCATCATCGGAGGCGATCGTTATGGGATGTTTGAGGACCCGTTCTTCTTCTATTAACAAAAGACCCATATGTACCCGCCGTAATGATGGATCAACATCATAGAATATAACCAGAGGGTAGGGCTTTTTCGGGATGCACACGTTCTCGATCTCATCTTGTGAGCGCCTTAAAGCCTCAGCCAATTGCGCAGCTTCCTCGGCGGACGAGCCAGGATAAATAAGACCGGCGTTTAATTCCACCTTAGCTATCGGTTCTTCCTGAATAAACGGATCAGACTCAAGCAAGGTATCAAGTAAGACGGCGACCGATCTCTTCCTCCTCTTAGAACTTGTGCTAGCACTAGCCGAAGAATGCTTCTTGCCCCTCCGCGCTTTAGCGCGACGTTGAACAACCTCACTTCCGGTATTCCCCTTTGGCGATACCCGTTAGTCAATGTTGCGCACCCCATGTGTTCGCGGGAAGGCGGAATTGGCAAAAAAAGATTTTTACGGGCTTCGCAACATTGACTTTAAGCAAGGATCGAACATAAAACCCTAGCTAGCAAACTATATGAGGTTTAACTACTCGGATGAATGATATACCTCATAGAATCGTGTCCTTCTTGTCTTCTCATTGTCCTCCTTCACCTCGTGAGCTCCTTAGAGTGGAAATGGATAGCACCTCCTCGTCGGCTTCTCGAAGTCGAAGAAGATCCACCCGAGAGTTCCAACCTTGAGCTAAACCTCTAAGTTGAGGCAACTAGATCACTTGGTGTGCTAAACTAAGTAACCTAGAATGAGTAGAGTGTGATTTTGGGTAGCTTAGTCTCACTAACCCTTGATTCTCAACACATGAGACACTAGGGTTTTGAGAGGAAGAAGGCGAGAGTGAACTTGAGGCAGGGGGAATCTGTAGTACGCCTGACAAGCGCGCGCGTATTCCCATCTCAATGGGGTGACGAAAAACACCCTACAGATTCTGGCACGCCCGGTGGAACCAATCTCTCCTCCCATATTTCGGGTTAAGTATTCATGCGAACTCAATCAATGTACATATCTGTATTTATACTAAAATAATGCTCTTTCATGCAGGTCTTCAAGCAATCACTTTTCAACAATATCTCCAAAGATGAACTCAGCTCTCAGCAAGGCTCCCGTCTCCTGCACGATGAGGATAGACTCTAGGACGGTCCTCCCGGCTAGTCTCGGGCGACAATGGGAGGAGCCGCTGCTACCATTCGGCTCTATTATGTTCATACCAGTTGGTGCCATCCCAGCTCCTCAAGCTCCGGTGACAGACAAACCGGTCTCGAAAGGCAAGAGGCTGAATGTGGTGGTCTCGAGGGCGCCCCAACTCAAACACAAGTCGGTGTTTGAATGACTCTCCATGGCCCCAGCTGGGGGCAAGGCCATCAACACCAACAAAGCTACAACGCGTCCCGAGCAAGCTCCAGCGGTGCCCTTGACCACTGCTCGCTCGGGTGTCTTCTCTAAGCTCCCCTCTGATCAACTCACAATGGCTTCGCAGATAGCGGATGCCCGCCAAGCCTTCAAAATCGAGAAGCTGAGGGAGAAAAGGCTCAGATATAGAGCCAACAAAAGGGCTAGGGCTCCTGCCAGGCTAAACCTCATGAGGTTCGAAGAACAGGGTTACCCCGCCGAAGATGAGGAAATGGCTGGGTATGTATTCCACACTGTCTACATGGTGGGCACACGCAGCAAGAGGAAGGACGGGGCCACCACATCTCAAATCCAATTTGTCTTGAATGTGGTCGCCGCTTCCCAAGAACAGCCGCTTCCCAAGAACATCCGCCTCTGCTGGATGATGAAAACCCTCTCGATGAGGATGATAGGCAGAAAGAGCCTTCGGTCCATGAGGAGTCGGGCTCGGAAAGTGAAGAGGAGCCAATCTTCCATCCCAAGAATGCAGAGCAGCAACTTCTCCAAGAGCTCCGAAAACAGCTCAGAAGCAAAGACAAGGAGATGGCCAAACTTTACTCCAAAATTGACGACTTGACGAATGTCGTCTTGCAGCTCACGACCCGACTTGCCTCTCAGTCGCCCAATCAAGCGCATGGCTCTGCTCGTGAACCGGGAAATGGTGTCCCAACGCAGCCAGCGCCTATTCCCTCAAATCCAAAAGTGGGCGAACCGCATGAAAATCAGTCGCATCCTATCTCGGGAAATGTCTTGGCTACCGATGACAGTAGCCCGCTAACTCAAGATCAAATCATGGATTTGGTTGCCAGCAAAGTCAAAACATTGGTGGCCGAAGCCGAAGCGCAAAAAGATATCAACAGTAGTGGGAGACCATATCCTGCTCAGTATGATCTGGTAGAATTTCCTAGCGGCTATGTCATCCCCAAATTCGGAAGATTCGATGGGATAGGAAATGAGAATCAACACATCGCCCACTTCAAAGCCTCATGCGGGAATACTGGGGGCAATGATGCGCTTCTCCTTCGCCAGTTCGTTAATAGCTTGACCGATGTTGCTTTCGACTAGTACGCGAGCATACCAGATGGCTCCATTACTACTTTCGTCCAAATGGAATCTTTGTTTCGACAAAGATTCATGAGCGTCAGCGATAAGATCACCATTGCCGAGCTCGTAAGGACCAAGCCCAAGAACAACGAAAGCAGCACGGATTTTATAACCCGATGGCGCAAACTCTCCGTCAAATGCGAACCACCGATAGAGCAGGACCAATCTGTCAGTCTCTTCGTCGAAAATCTCAATAATTGGATGGCCCCGTTTCTATGCACCGCGGGTCTCAAAACATTCCAAGAGCTGACCAGGAAAGTTCAGATGCTGGAGCGCTCAAACCAGGAGTCTTCCTCGGATTTCCAAAATAACAATAGGTCCTGGAGAAACCGAAAGGACGATAATCGCAAAGGCGGAAATCCCGACGATTCTGAGTCTTTCAATACTTCGGCTAACCGAAATAAGCAAGGGATGAGCGGGCCTAGCGCCAACCAGCCTCGAAGGCCAGTGTTCGGAGAGGGAGGAGAATCTCCACTCAAAGAGAAGCTAGATAAGGTCCATTCCTTCAGAAGGGACAAAATCCGTAAAATATTCAAAGACGCCCTGAAGAACGGTCTACAACTGCCAGAGTCAAAAAGACCGCAGGAAGCGAATATGACCGACGACCCCAAATACTGCCCCTATCACAGAGTGATAGGTCATGCCATTGAGGACTGCTTCGTCTTCAAAGATTGGGTCGAAAAGCAATACAAGGCAGGAGAGATAGAACTATCCAAAGGCGTGTTAACAAACAGTCCAGCTGCGACCGGCAATTTCATACAAACGGAGACCGAAGTTCTTCGTGAAACTGATTCTCTCAAACATCTGCCTTTCTCTGAAAACAATTGACCACCACGTCATTAAACTGGGAACAATCGACCTCTAAGTCGTTAAACTGGGAATGTAAAAATATACATATATATATGTAAATAAACAAAAAAAAATGTGTAAATAAAAGAAAAATAGAGAAAAGCCGAAATGATGGGGCAACTCGCAATAAAAATCAGCGAGTAAAATAAAAATGAAAATAAAGCCGAAATGATGGGGCAACCGCGAATAAAAGCCGAAATGATAGGGTAATCGCGATCTTCACGATAAGAAAAGCTGAAAGGATAGAGCAATCGCGGTAAAACAAAAAAAAAAAAAAACTTAAACAAAAATCCAATTTTTCAAAATTCTTTCGGCGCTACGGCTAGTCCCCAAATTGACTGCCGTATACAATCCACGGGCTCAAATAATCCTCAGCATACCCATGCCCCACCGCAACCACCAGTTACGCGTCTGGCCTCCGCCTTTGGGATTATGCTCCATTGGGAAGACCCACTCATGTGTCGTGGCACATGTGCTTCAGTTTTAACAACGCTGATGCCGGCCCCTATCCTAAAATTCCAAATCAATCCAATAGACCTCCACGTCTTTAAAACTGGAAGCAGATGACCTCTAAGTCGTTAAACTGGAAACAGCAGACCTCTAAGTCTTTAAACTGGAAACAGATGACCACTAAGTCGTTAAACTGGAAACAGCAGACCTCTAAGTCTTTAAACTGGAAACAGATGACCTCTAAGTCGTTAAACTAGAAACAGCAGACCTCCAAGTCGTTAAACTAGAAACAGAAGACCTCCAAGTCGTTAAACTGGAAACAGCATGACCTCCAAGTCGTTAAACTGGAAACAGATGACCTCTAAGTCGTTAAACTGGAAACAGATGACCTCCAAGTCATTAAACTGGAAACAGATGACCTCCAAGTCGTTAAACTGGAAACAGTTGACCACCACGTCGTTAAACTGGAGACAGTAGACATCTAAGTCTTTAAAATGGAAACAGATGACCACCACGTCGCTAAACTGGAAACAGATGACCTCTATGTCGTTAAACTGGAAACAGTTGACCACCACGTCGTTAAACTGGAGACAGTAGACCTCTAAGTCTTTAAACTGGAAACAGATGACCACCACGTCGCTAAACTGGAAACAGATGACCTCTATGTCGTTAAACTGGAGAATGATGACCTCTAAGTCGTTAAACTGGAAACAATAGACCTCTAAGTCTCTAAACTGGAAACAGATGACCACCAAGTTGTTAAATTGGAAACAGATGACCACCAAGTCATTAAACTGGAAACAGATGACCGCTAAGTCGTTAAACTGGGCACCATAGACCTCTAAGTCTCTAAACTGGAAACAGATGACCACCAAGTCGTTAAACTGGAAACAGATGACCTCTAAGTCGTTAAACTGGAAACAGTAGACCTCTAAGTCTTTAAACTGGAAATAGATGACCACCAAGTCGTTAAACTGGAAACAGATGACCACCAAGTCGTTAAACTGGAAACACAGACCCCTAAGTCTTTAAACTGGAAACAGATGACCTCTACGTCGTTAAACTGGAAACAGATGACCACCACGTCGTTAAACTGGAAACAGATGACCTCCAAGTCGTTAAACTGGAAATAGATGACCTCCAAGTCGTTAAACTGGAAACAGATGACCTCTACGTCGTTAAACTGGAAACAGATGACCTCTAAGTCGTTAAACTGGAAACAGTCGACCTCTAAGTCATTAAACTGGGAACGAGGGAAATCCACTCATGTGTCCTCACGATACATGAGGAGAACAAACCTTTGTGGGATCCTTACGGCTCACGAAGGAAAAACACACTTGGGAGTCCTCACGACTCCTAAGGAGAACATACACCTGCGAGATCCTGACGACTCGTAGGGAGAAAATGCTTTTATGGGACCCCCACGGCCCATAAAATTGAAAAGTCTTAGGTGACAGGGATCTAAACCTGTCTCCTAAGCCATCGCTCCCCAACCCCCAAGTGGCGAATGATGAGTCGCTCCTGGTACCATATTCCAGTGCAACGATGCAGACGCCAACCAAATTCCAAATCCCATACCCCAACGGCGAATGATGAGTCGCTCCTGGTACCACATTCTAGTGCAGCGATGCAGACGCCAACAAAGTCCTGAAATTTTTCCGGCCCTACGGTCTGGATCATACATCCTGCAAAACCGTATACAATCCATGGGCGTAAAATGATCCCAACCTCTCCCAAGTCCTACTGGTGAGACCACATTCAAAGTCCAAAAAAAAAGGAAAGAGAAAATGAAAAATGAAAAAAGAAAAATAACATAAAATAAATAAAATGGTATGTCCACAAGCAAAATGGGCACGGATGAAAACCCGAAAGGGCTCCGTGAGTAAAAACAGCAGGACTGCCGGCGAGTTTGCGAAAACCCGAAAGGGCGCAAACTCGTAAAAAAAAAAGAGATGAAATGCACTCGCAAAGTCCTCTCGACTTTGTGAGGAGAAAATTCCCGCGTGAGATCCTTACGACTCACAAAGGAGCAACACACTGGGGAGTCCCCACGACTCCCAAGGAGAAAATACACCTACGAGATCCTTTCGACTCGTAGGGAGAAAATGCTTTTATGGGACCCTTACGGCCCATAAAATTGAAAAGTCTTAGGTGATAGGGATCTAAACCTGTCTCCTAAGCCACCGATTCCCAAATCCTTCTAGGGCAAATGATGAGTTGCTCCTGGCATTATTCCAGTGCAGCAATGCAGATGCCAAACAAAAAAAAACCCAATCCCCAAATCCTCTCATGACAGATGATGATTCGCTCCTGGTACCATATTCCAGTATAGCGATGCTGATGTCAACTCAAGTCAAACAAATCAAACCAACCAATTCCAACATCAACCTCTGCGTCAAACATCGACACTTCGCCTCGGGGAAACGTCGACCAGCGACACTTCGTGTCGGGGGCACGTCTACCAAATCGCTCTGGATCAGAGCATCGACCGTCTATGTCGCAAAAAGGGCAGTGCAGGCTCCCGCAAATTGGGAACCCAAATCGCTCCGGATCAGAGTGTCGACCGTCTATGTCGCAAAAAGGGCAGTGCAGGCTCCCGCAAATTGGGAACCCAAATCGCTCCGGATCAGAGCGTCGACCGTCTATGTCGCAAAAAGGGCAGTGCAGGCTCCCGCAAATTGGGAACCCAAATCGCTTCGTAACAGAGCCTCGACCGTCTATGTCGCAAAAAGGGCAGTGCAGGCTCCCGCAAATTGGGAACCCAAATCGCTCCGGATCAGAGCGTCGACCGTCTATGTCGCAAAAAGGGCAGTGCAGGCTCCCGCAAATTGGGAACCCAAATCGCTCCGGATCAGAGCGTCGACCGTCTATGTCGCAAAAAGGGAAGTGCAGGCTCCCGCAAATTGGGAACCCAAATCGCTTCGTAACAGAGCGTCGATCGTCTATTTCGCAAAAAGGGCAGTGCACGCTCCCGCAAATTGGGAACCCAAATCGCTCCGGATCAGAGCATCGACCGTCTATGTCGCAAAAAGGGCAGTGCAGGCTCCCGCAAATTGGGAACCCAAATCGCTCCGGATCAGAGCGTCGACCGTCTATGTCGCAAAAAAGGGCAGTGCAGGCTCCCGCAAATTGGGAACCCAAATCGCTCCGGATCAGAGCGTCGACCGTCTATGTCGCAAAAAGGGCAGTGCAGGCTCCCGCAAATTGGGAACCCAAATCGCTCCGGATCAGAGCGTCGACCGTCTATGTCGCAAAAATGGCAGTGCAGGCTCCCGCAAATTGGGAACCCAAATCGCTCCGGATCAGAGCGTCGACCGTCTATGTCGCAAAAAGGGCAGTGCAGGCTCCCGCAAATTGGGAACCCAAATCGCTCCGGATCAGAGCGTCGACCGTCTATGTCGCAAAAAGGGCAGTGCAGGCTCCCGCAAATTGGGAACCCAAATCGCTCCGGATCAGAGCGTCTACCGTCTATGTCGCAAAAAGGGCAGTGCAGGCTCCCGCAAATTGGGAACCCAAATCGCTCCGGTTCAGAGCGTCGACCGTCTATGTCGCAAAAAGGGCAGTGCAGGCTCCCGCAAATTGGGAACCCAAATCGCTCCGGATCAGAGCGTCGACCGTCTATGTCGCAAAAAGGGCAATGCAGGCTCCCGCAAATTGGGAACCCAAATCGCTTCGTAACAGAGCGTCGACCGTCTTTGTCACAAAAAGGGCAGTGTAGGCTCCTGCAAATTGGGAACCCAGATCGCTCCGGATCAGAGCGTCGACCGTCTATGTCGCAAAAAGGGCAGTGCAGGCTCCCGCAAATTGGGAACCCAAATCGCTCCGGATCAGAGCGTCGATCGTCCAGGTCGTAAAAAGGGCAGTGCGGGCTTCCTACAAAGCAGGAACCAGATCACTCCGGGCCAGGGAAACATCTACCACGGACACTCCGTCTCGGAGACGCGTTAAGCGTCGACCGTCCACGTCGTAAAAAGGGCAGTGCATCCTAAAGAGCGGGAAACAAGGCAAGTCGCTTCCACGTGAAAGATAATCCATCAATTTCATGCACACGACTCACATATGTGGTGTGCATTTATTGATGGGGGCACTTTGTTGAAGTCAAAATTTGCACCCCGGTTGACCAAGTCAAAGTCAAGGTCAACCCCCAAGCTAGGTGGCCCAAGCCCAGGTCAAGCGGGCCCATGCCCAAGTCGAGCCCGCGGCCAGCCTCCCCATGCCAACAACGAAATCATGTCATTAATAATTTATATGTAATTTTTTATGCATGAATGTAAACAAAATGGGCATAAAGCCAAATTCTTGTAAGCCCATGGCTTATGTGTAAAAAGAAATAGCACATGAGCCATGCGATGTGCAAAACACCATTTTGCAAAGCCCAAGGGGCTATATGTAAATATGTAAGCCTATATAAGGCAAAATGATGATGAATAAAAAAGACAACTTTCATTCTCTCAAAAAAACCTAGGGTTTGTATATCTTTCCCTTTTCTGAAGGTCTCAAACCTTCTTCTTTCTTCTGAATTAAATCAAGAGTTTTACTCTTCCTTTTCCAAAACAAAATAGTTTTTCACCACGAAACCCACAAAGGGAAACATAGATCCGTCATCAGATCTCAAAAAGGAGAGATTTTGAGATCTCACATCTCTTAATCTTCAAGATCCAGCTAACGGAGGAGGAAGAAGAAGAGCCCCTTTCACTAAACCCAAAAAAACACACAATCAGGAGTCCAACTCCTCTCTGATTTCTCTCCCGAGAAATTTTTTTGGCTAAAAGCCTCTTTTCCTCACCGGCGCTACAGCGCAGAGCGCCCGCGTGCCGACACGTGGCGTGCTTGCGCTCGGCGCTCGAGTGCAAAGCGTCCAGGTGCCGACACGTGGCGCGCTTGCACTACAGCGCCCTGTGCTCAAGCGCAAAGCGCCCACGTGCCGACACGTGGCGCGCTTGCGCTCAAGCACAAAGCGCCCACGTGCCGACACATGGCGCGCTTGCGCTCGAGCGCAAGCGCTCGAGCGCAAGTCGCCCCGGTGCCGACACGTGGCACGCTTGCGCTCAAGCGCAATCGCTCGAGCGCAAGTCGCCCCGGTGCCGACACGTGGCACGCAAGCGCTCGAGCGCAAGTCGCCTTGGTGCCGACACGTGGCGCGCTTGCGCTCAAGCGCTTGCACTCGAGCGTCAGGCGCTAAAGCGCAAAGCGCCCACGTGCCGACACGTGGCGCGCTTGCGCTCAAGCGCCCAGCGCTCAAGCGCAGAGCGCCCACATGCCGACACGTGGCACTCTAGCGCCTGAGCACACAGCACCTAGGCATACAGCGCCCAAGATGCTGCCCCCACGCATCCTGTGGATGCCTTTTCCCCCTCTTTTTTTGTATATATACATATGTATACATTTGTGCATACACACATACTCCACGACACTGTCCCTGATAGAAAAAATTTCTAACGGGGCGCTGCCCCGCACCACGCAAAGGGGCTGCTAGCCCCCTTGACCCCCATCCCGCTATCCGGGTAGCGGGACCCCCGTAAAAACTCTGCGTGGCTCCCGACATACCCAAAACCCCCTTTTCAAAACACATCACACGCACACTGCACATTGAGTTCGCATGAACAGTTTAACCCGTTAATCGGAGGTTCCCTCACCCCAAAGGCGAGGGGTAATTAACGGCAGCTTAGTCCGCGGCTGCCGGAGATTCGGATCCCCACAATCATTAAACCCCTGCCTACCCTAGGCAGGGGGAATCTGTAGTACGCCTAACAAGCGCGCGCGTATTCCCATCTCAATGGGGGTAACGAAAAACACCCTACAAACAGTTAATGAGATTTACGAACATGGAATAGCCAAAACAATACTAAAGATAGAGTCTTACTTATCCACAGTCATGCAAGAGGGTTAGAGAGATCCTCGGGCCCATCGAGGATCTCGAATTCGTCATCAGCTTCAAGAACTGTGGAGCGCATATTAGCGTCATTAAAATATATATATATATATATATATATATAATAATAATAATAAAACAAAAGGGTGCAAAGAACACCGACCTTGCCCAGAAGAAAGGACTATGCTTTGCGGGGGTATCGCTTGTAGGGCAGCCATATCAAGCAAACGCTGGAAGGTTTTCCTAGGAGATAGATCCATGATGGAAGCCGCCAATTCCCGCAATTCTAAAGGAAAGAAGGGTTCAGATAATAGAAGGATCGTTAAAATGAAATGTAGAAGTTTACCTTCGATACTTCGCCTTCCTTGAACTAGAGGGGTGTCAGCTTCGACAGGCAATCTTTTCCACGCCCTCCAGGGCGCCACTAGAGAGATCCATTGGATCTATGGCCGGCGAGGTCATCTCTGCTGAAAGCGTAGATACTGAAGGGATGGAAGTCGCCACCGGGAGCTCCAAGACAGGGATAATGGCTTTAGCAGTCTCTTCTACACTTTCGGTGCGTCGCTAGAGATGTCTATGTCATCTGTGGCCGGTGAAGTCACCTCTGCTGGAGGAATAGACACTGATGGAACATAAATTACCACCAGAAGCACCACAGCAAGAGTAACAGCTTTAATAATCTCCTCTACATCTGCCGATGAATCACGGGTGATATCTGTAGAGTCCACAGTTATGGCCCGATCTGGATTCAAATCCTTTTTCGCCGTCGAAGTCCCTACAAAGTTTTCACAAAAATAAGAAGACATAAAAGTAATACAGACTATTCACTAAAAATAAGGACATGAGAAAGAAGCATACCAATGCACCAAGGAGCTTGAAGTATGGCTTTTTCGAGACATTTTTCTTTCTGGATAAGTACGCTCGCCGAGGTTCAAGCGCAGATGAATGACTACCTGTCTTTAAGGCAAGCTCATCATCGGAGGCGATCGTTATGGGATGTTTGAGGACCCGTTCTTCTTCTATTAACAAAAGACCCATATGTACCCGCCGTAATGATGGATCAACATCATAGAATTTAACCAGAGGGTAGGGCTTTTTCGGGATGCACACGTTCTCGATCTCATCTTGTGTGCGCCTTAAAGCCTCAGCCAATTGCGCAGCTTCCTCGCCGGACGAACCAGGATAAATAAGACCGGGGTTTGATTCCACCTTAGCTATCGGTTCTTCCTGAATAAACGGATCAGACTCAAACAAGGTATCAAGTAAGACGGCGACCGATCTCTTCCTCCTCTTAGAACTTGTGCTAGCACTATCCGAAGAATGCTTCTTGCCCCTCCGCGCTTTAGCGCGACGTTGAACAACCTCACTTCCGGTATTCCCCTTTGGCGATACCCGTTAGTCAATGTTGCGCACCCCATGTGTTCGCGGGAAGGCGGAATTGGCAAAAAAAGATTTTTACGGGCTTCGCAACATCGACTTTAAGCAAGGATCGAACATAAAACCCTAGCTAACAAACTATACAAGGTTTAACTACTCGGATGAATGATATACCTCGTAGAATCGTGTCCTTCTTGTCTTCTCGTTGTCCTCCTTCACCTCGTGAGCTCCTTAGAGTGGAAATGGATAGCACCTCCTCGTCGGCTTCTCGAAGTCGAAGAAGATCCACCCGAGAGTTCCAACCTTGAGCTAAACCTCCAAGTTGAGGCAACTAGATCACTTGGTGTGCTAAACTAAGTAACCTAGAATGAGTAGAGTGTGATTTTGGGTAGCTTAGTCTCACTAACCCTTGATTCTCAACACATGAGACACTAGGGTTTTGAGAGGAAGAAGGCGAGAGTGAACTTGAGGAAAGAAAAATGATTTTTTATAATGATAATAGAAAATGAGATGGCTAACTTGACATGACCACAAGCATGGCATAATAAAATATCTCATCAAAATATCTAGGTCACAAAATATCTCACAAAAATATCTAAGTCAAATAGTCAAACCAAGTCAAGTGGTCATACCAAGTCAAGTGGTCAAACCAAGTCAAGAAGTCAAAAACAAGTAGCCATGCCACAATTATCATTTGTAAAAATAACAAATACTTTTCTCCACCTCATAATTGTTTTGATCAAGTCAATGGTCAAAATCCTGATGAGGTGTCTCCTTCTATACCCCTCTCATCCGTATATGCATACCCGCATCTGTGTTCCGAGAAACACGAATACAAT
This sequence comes from Agapanthus africanus, assembly GCA_030015575.1. Classification (NCBI taxonomy): domain Eukaryota; kingdom Viridiplantae; phylum Streptophyta; class Magnoliopsida; order Asparagales; family Amaryllidaceae; genus Agapanthus; species Agapanthus africanus. The sequence continues at coordinate 858,522,678 of CM057339.1, forward strand.
GAGATGAAACTAATCCAACAATCAAATACTAGGATCCGGATTAAACCAAAGCCCACAAGTATTGTCCACTCGAACATCACACACGCACAAGTACACGTATGTTAAACGAACCCTGTCGTAAAACCATACGACCTCTACATCGTTTCGCCCGAAGCAGGGAAACCCTCTGTGTGGGACTCTAAAGACTCGACAGTACGCTGGCAGTGGGTTTAACCATAAGCACATCAGCGGTACTAGCTACACATAACGGCTACACAAGTATTTTTCGATAAGAAGGCCGACGAGCAAGCTCATCCAAACTCCTACTGAGCCTGTCAGTGGCAATCTCCGTACAGTCCGGTCTGTTCGTCTAAGAGTATCGCATATCGGGCCTAGGGGACGGTAAACATCAGACCCCTAATAGAACAATAAGTCGTGTCGGAGTACAGCCCAAAACACCCTGAGAAACTACTGGAGTACCTACCAGTAAATCTCGCTTGCCTTGGTTAGGGACTTTATGTAATGGCGTTCCGAATACAGCGCGACATCAACCCTCAATACCGGGAGAGACGGATCCTATCTAACTGCCACTGCCTCCAAGTGCTTCGGGACTGCACCCAACTACTACCTGTTTGCACGACTCAATAGAGCCGTAGTAGGGTAGCAATCTAAGAACAGTGGGAACACACTTGAGGCGAAGTAGCAGTGTCAAGTCAAAGGACTAAGCTGTACTCATGTCACCTAGGAACTGCTACCTAACGATAGGTATAGTACCAACCAGTAGTACCCCACGAGTCCATCCAGTGTAACTCATAACCCAATGAGCATCTGTATACTATCTTCAGTACGACGTACTGATGGCTGTGGGACAGACCATTTCCCCTGCTGGGATGAGAAGCGTATAAACTAGTCTACTCTGGAATATCGATGCCCTGTCTCGATAATCCTACGACTAGGGACCTGTATAAGGATGTGCTTGTAGACTATCCAGCCCCAACTAATGTGACTGCCATCACAACGCTGGTAGTCAAGCAAAGATCCTAAGGGCTCTATCAATATGTATTAGCGATACGTTAAAAGAAACATATACACATATTAAGATAGATACAAACCAAGTAGCATACTATTATATTGAGCAAGACTGTTATAAATCCGTGTATATATCCCAAACTTCCAAAATGTAATATAAAAACTAGTATTATACAATAATGGCCTCTACGGCATATAAAACTAACAATCTCCCACTTGCACTAAGGCCATGTGCTGGCATACCGCAGACCTATCATCTCGAATAGCCTCTCGAACTGCGTGTGAGAGATGACCTTTGTGAATGGATCTGCAGTATTGTCTTCCGTAGCAACTCTCCTCACCTCGATCTCCCAGCGATCCACGATCACCCTGATCAGGTGATACCACCTCAAGATGTGTCTGGACTTCTGATGGGACCTGGGTTCCTTTGCTAAAGCTATAGCCCCGTTGTTGTCACAATACAGAGGTATTAGATCAACAATGGACGGAACCACCTGAAGTTCTGTTAAGAACTTCCTCATCCAGACTGCTTCTTTTGCAGCATCAGAAGCTGCGATATACTTCGCTTCCATCGTCGAGTCAGTAACGGTGTCTTACTTGGAACTCTTCCAACAGACCGCCCCTTCATTGAGGGTAAAGACATAACCCGACATGGACTTGGAGTCATCCTTGTCACTCTAGAAGCTAGAGTCAGCAAAGGCCTCGATCTGGAGGTTTTTTCCACTATATACTAAGAACATCTCCTTAGTCCTTCTCAGGTACTTGAGAATGTTCTTTACTGCTATCCAGTGCTTCTCCCCAGGGTTTGACTGATACCGGCTTACCATGCTCAGTGCATAAGCAACATCTGGTCTGGTACACAACATTGCATACATTATAGAACCTACCGCAGAAGCGTAGGGTAAAATGGACATGCGATCCCTTTCCAAATCAGCCTTGAGAGATATCTCTTTGGAAAGGGTGATTCCGTGACAAGCCGGTAAATTACCGCACTTTGAATCTTCCATACTGAATCTCTTGAGTATGGTGTCGATGTACCTGGACTGTGAAAGTCCCAACATTCTCTTAGATCTATCACGATAGATCTGGATCCCCAGAATGTAAGAGGCATCACCCATGTCTTTCATGGAGAACCTGTGTGATAAGAATCCTTTGACAGATTGTAGCATAGGAATGTCATTTCCTATCAAGAGAATGTCATCCACGTACAAGACGAAGAATACTACAGCTCTTGCTACAATCTTACAATAAATGCACGGCTCATCTGGATTTTTGATAAAGTCAAATTCTTTGACCGTCTCATCAAAACAGATGTTCCAACTCCGCGATGCCTGTTTTAGTCCATAAATGGACTTAAGCAACTTGCACACTTTCCCGTTGCTCCCACTCTGAATGAAACCTTCTGGCTGGTCCATATAGACACACTCTTCCAAATGTCCACTTAGAAAAGCGATCTTTACGTCCATCTGCCAAATCTCATAATCGTAGAAGGCAGGCAAGAAGGATCCGAATGGATTTGAGCATAGCCACTGGAGAAAAGGTTTCATCATAGTCCAAACCAGGTCTTTGACAAAATCCTTTTGCAACAAGTCTAGCCTTATAGGTTTCAACATGTCCATCTACACTAATCTTCTTTCTGAAGATCCATTTACAGCCTACGGGTTTTACCCCTTCTGGAGCAATGTCCAAACTCCATACTTTGTTAGTATACATGGACTCCATCTCGGTCCGCATTGCATCCAGCCATTTTACCGAGTCTGTGCTCTGAATGGCTTGCTGGAAATTAGTTGGCTCATCATTATCAATGATGCAATTCTCTCTATCCCCGTCTACGAGAAAACCGTAATATCTCTCGGGCGGATGAGACAGCCTACTACTCCTGCAGAGTGGCGCGGGAATGTCCTGTTCTTTTGAAACTTCTGGTTCCACCAAACTTTCAGTAATAGCATGTGGTTCTAAAATTTCTTCCAGTTCTATTGCGCTCCCACCAGTTTCTTTTTCTAAAAATTGATGTTCCAAAAAGTGGGCATGACGAGAAACAAAATCCTTTTGTTCTCTGCGTAATAGAAAAGATACCCCCTGGAGTTCTTTGGGTATCCCATAAACTTACACAGTACTGAGCGTGCCTCGAGTTTGTCCGCATGCTGCTCTTTGACAAAAGCTGGACATCCCCATATCTTCAGATATTGAAGATAGGGTTTCTTCCCACTCCACATCTGATATGGTGTGGTAGGCACAATCTTAGTAGGAACCTTGTTCAAAAGATATACAGCTGATTCTAGTGCATAGCCCCAGAATAATCGCGGTAACTCAGCGTTACTCATCATGGAACATACCATATCCAATAAGGTTCGGTTCCGTCTCTCCGATACACTATTGTGTTGTGGTGTGTATGGCGAAGTAAGCTGAGAGAGAATTCCATTCTCTTTTAGGTAATCCAGAAACTCGGCACTCAAGTATTCACCACCTCGATCAGATCTTAGTGTCTTGATATTTTTGCCGGTTTATTTTTCCACTTCATTCTTATATTCTCGGAATTTCTCAAAGGCCACGGATTTATATTTTATCAAGAAGACATGTCCATACCTAGAGAAATCATCTGTAAAAGTAATGAAATAGGAATAACCACTTCTTTCATGTGTAGACATTGAACCACACACGTCGCTGTGTATGAGTCCCAAGAGCTCACTCGCTCTTACTCCGTGTCCAGTGAATAGAGTCTTTGTCATCTTTCTTTTGAGACATGATTGATAAGTTGCATAAGATTGATATTCAAACGGATCCAGATATCCTTCTTTATGTAATTTGGTCAACCTTGTTTCGTTGATATGACCCAGTCTACAATTCCATAAGAAATCTTGATTTAATTCTGGAGTCTTTCTTTTATGTGTGTTCTGGACATTGAAAATTTGTAGCTGGTTTAATACGTATATACCGTTGATTCGAGTACCTGACCCAATCAGACCATAATTAAGGTGGTGTTTACAATATCGCTGTAACGTTTTAAAAATAAATAAATAAATAAATCCTTTAGAAGAATTTTCTGATAATCGGTAAAATAAATCGTATTTTCCGTAAAACTTAACTATAATTACTTTTCATCATAGACTTAAATACGTCTATTTTAACTATGTAATTGCTAGTATTTGGTATTTATTTAGTCACTTATAAATTATTAGTTTACTTAAATATTTTTCCTTAATTAATTATTTCAAATATTAATATAAGCTTTTAATTATACATTTAATTAGTGATAACTACAAATTAGAATGGGTAAAATTTTTTTAGTGAAGCATGACCACTTAATGGCAAGTTTAAAACATGTTTTCTCTTTTTCATAATGTCTTCATTATTCTAGAGAATTCTAGATGAAAAAAATTAGTAAATAAAAATAAAATAAAACAATTATTGAAAAGACTTAAAAGATGTAATTATTGTGGAAAGTTCTACACACTCACACACACTCCCCACTCCCTTTCCTTGCTAAGGCTGAGCCTCCCCATGGCTGTCCCCCAATTTTCTCCACCTCATTTTCTTCAAATTTTTTTCAAATTTCCATCAAAACTCAAATACAAAACCTTACCAATTCCTCATTTAACCTTTAACCACTATTCTTTGCTCAATTCTAGCTTGGATCTTGGTGCAAAGATAGTATTTTGGAGGCTAAGATTTGCAAGTTTGATCTTAAATTGTGAGGTATAAATCCTAACCCTAAGATTTAATTTTTGGTTATTACCTTAATCTAGCTTAATTTAGTGTTTAATATAGTTTTAATTTGTAGATTTAGAAAATTCAAGAAAGGGGGTTTAAGTCAAGTTAGGATTTTTATAAATGGATTATCATTACAATGTGTAGTTTAACACTTTATGACATGCAAAATTTAGTTTAGTTGTTAAGTTGCTAATTGTTGCTTCAAAATTATTCAAATTAGATAGTTTTGCAAACTAGGTTTTTAAAATTAATATAAATTGGTGAGATAAAATTCTAGTAATGGTTTGTATGACTTAATTAGGATATTTAATGAGCATTGTGGCCACTAGAATTGTTAAAATATCAAGATTTGAACTAAGATGGAAAATGGATGTTTACTAGATTTTTGAAATAAATCGATTCTAATTAAGTTTGAGATTTTGATGGGTTATATAACTTAATCCCTAAGACATTTAATGTGTTGTGAATGCGCAATTGGTACGAATGAGTACTAGGATGGGTGTTTGTCATGAATAGCGACCTTAGTTGTAATTTATGGTATTGGCGCGAGCGCGTTTGTGCGCTAAGTGTGTGCGCGTTGTTTGATTTGTGTCGTTTGTCCCGCGACTAATCGTATATTATCCTCTTAATTGCTTGTGTGCGATTCTAGAATCGGGTGCAGGGGCATCGGATGTGGCGCGGAAGAGACATGGCCGAGATCGGATCAGATTAGCCGAGGGGTCCCGGTGAGTAGATGTATACATCTATGGGGGGGCCATCTGGATGGCGCGAGGCGCCCGATGGTTTAGTATTACTTATAGTATTTGCATTATATGAGTAGTTTCCTAGTTAGCCATCTCATTGTATCACATCGTTATAAATGTGTGTGTGTGTGTGATACCGTCTCATAGGACACTTGCACCATTACCATCGGTTCATGCCGCACGTGCACTATTTATGCGAACACACACGCCATTGGTAATTGCTATGTAACGAACACTATAGTATGATCGATAATTGTGCATATGCATCGTATATAATCCGTAGATTTATACTTGCTTATTTATTTCATTAAGATGGATACGTAGGATTGTTAGACATTTATGCATAACTCATTGCATCATGATTCATGCATAGCTTCTAGTCGTACTTCGCATGGAATATACTACCGTATCATAGATTTGCATCATTATCGACATGTTTTCATATTGCGATTCTTCTTGAGGATTTCAGTATTGATGAGATTTCTGGATTTTGGAGAAAACCGCAAAAATTTATAAACCTATTATCATTTTAAAAATAAAGATTTGCGGTTTTCTCATGATGTGATGTGTGTGATGTCCACCATGAGTTTTCTCGGTTCTTGAGCAGTATTATATACCCGATTCGAGGAGGGAGATGCATCGTCTGCGGGTACATGGTGGACCCAGTGCGGTACCTCGGGGAAAGAAGATCGCACATATGGCGTTGAGGCCGGCAAGGGAGCACTACCGACCGGTTATTATTTGTGACGAGGAGGATATCCGGAGGATAACGACCGTAGTTGAGAGATTGATGATATGGGCCGATCCGGACTGACGGAGCCCGAGATATTGAGACATTGAGATATTGTGACATTGAGATATTGAGGTATTGAGATATTCTGATTTTGTGTCGATGCTTGACACGGAAATTCAGTTGATTTCATTGATGATACTTCAACATTTCACAAAAATTTTACTAAGATAAGAATACAGATTTTCTCGTACCAAACATATTCAGGTTTCATGTGATTTTGCATTCATGTTGCACACATACTAGTGCATCGCATCATATCGGTATATGTAGGTTGTGACGCATTTGCGTGCATACTTACGATAGTCTTATTAGATGTTACTTACTACTCACGAGTTGGCAACTCACCTCCGTTGTGCCATGGTATCTTGCAGGTCCGACCCGTTAGCATAGTAACAGCGGGCGTACTTCTTTCTTTGCTTCGTATGCTTGGACTTGCGGCTTGATCATAGGTGGGTTGCGAGGATATCTTGTTTTCACTTTGTATATTACTTTGTATCTAGTACACTCCATCTACCCTTGTATATTGGACTAGACGGTGAGACTTGAGACTTGTATTGTGGTTTGATGTCGATGCTCACTTTAGCCGACGTGATGCTTTTATGCTTTTATACTTATTACGCGTTATTATGATATATTTACTGCATGTGGTTGTGATTCCGCCTTTGGCGAAGAGCTAGATCCCGCTTGGGGATGCCTTCATTCTTGGTATATATGTATTTATATGTGTTGTACTCGTTTGGGGGCCAGTATTTACAAAGGGCACTCTGCCGAAATTTTCGCAAAATTTTGACGCATTTAAAATATTTAGTGCAACTTATTTTGTTTTAAATCACTTTATTTTAATAAGTTTTCCTTCACTCTATTTCTTTATTTGGTTTAGATTTCTGGGCTTTAGCTTACTTAGATTACATTACGCTTTTAGACGTTTCGTAATTTAAGTGTCAGTCACGTTCCGTACCTTCGGGTCATGACAAAGTTGGTATCAGAGCGTAGGGTTTTACTTTTCTGAGTGTAGGATGACCTTTGGTAGATGGAGTAGGTGACTTAAGCAGAGTGACATAGCGTGTGTATGTTCCACGGCATACTTACGATACGGTACTTCGCCTAAGTGGCCTTAGGATATATGATTTCTTGTACTTCCTTCTTTGATTCCGGAAATCCTTTGATTTGATTGCATTGTTCCTATCGATCCTGTTCTTGCTCCAGCCACTATGCTGCCGGAGACTACGAGGGCCAAAGGGCTGCCGCCAGGGATGAGATTAGAGCAGGCTCATTTGAGACGAGGACTGATCAGGGCAGTACGCCTACCCCTCAGGGACAGAGTTGTCCGCCTTTTTTCAGAACGGATAGCTAGGCTGGAGTCGAGTATGCAGGACGTGCGACAGATGATTGGATTATTAATGGTGGTTAGCCAAGCTTCGAGAGACGATGATTTCCCTCCTATTTCAGGGACCGTGTTTGTACCTGCTGCTCAGGCAGTTGTTTCTGTTATTACCAAGTTTATTCCCGTATTCTTACAGTAGTATTTGAGGCTGAGGCCTCCAGTTTGTTTTTACCGGCGCAGATGCAGCGGAAGATACATAGATAATCCTTGACAGGATGGCTAGGAATTGTCGTTCACAGAGGTGTTCTGACGAGATATGGATTGAGCTTGCGAGTTTTCGTCTAGATAGGATTGGCTCAGACGTGGTGCGAGTCAATTGAGAGAGGTCGAGCTGCAGATCTACTTCCTATGACTAGGGATGAGTTCATAGCTATATTTCTTGCTCGTTTCCTTCCGGAGAGCGTTCGAGATATCCGAGCTCGTAATTTTGAGTCTTTGCGCAAAACTCCTAGGATGACAGTGTCCGAGTACGACATTCAGATTTCTTGGTGGTTTGATATGCTCCTTACCTGGAGGACACTGACGAGGAACGGATAAAGAGGTTCGTGTGGAGATTGGACATACAGTTATTGCTTGCTATAGGCACCCAGCATTTTGACACTTATGCAGCTGCGATGGATGCAACCTTACTGCTAGAGGAGCGCATTTATGAGACTTCGGTCGTTTCTGGACCACGCGGATTTGTACCAGTATGCCAGCTCAGAGGCGGTTAGATAGACGCCCTTATGACAGGATAATCTTTTGGTTGCTCGATTTATTGTTCGTTCGTGATTCGTTCGCATCGGAGATAAGGATTCTTTTGTCGATTTGATTCTTCTCGTGTGTTAGACTTTGACGTTCTTCTGGCCTTGGATTAGTTAGCCACGTGTTATGCGTCCATGGACTGCCATGAGCAAGCAGTCAGATTTAGTCTTCTGGGTGAGCTAGTTCTTGTTTTTCGGGGAGACTGTAGTGCCACCCTTGCCGGTGTGACTTTTTCTCTTTGCGTTAGTCAGCTCCTGAGGAAAGGATGTCAGGGAGTCTCAGCGTATGTTCGTCATGTTGGAACCGCAAGGGTCCCGTTGGACCAGGTCCTAATTGGGAGAAAGTTTCCAAATGTTTTCCTGACAAGTTACTTGGTTTGTCGCCAGAACGCGATGTTGAGTTCTTCTTTGATTTGATTCCCGGCACGGAGCCTTTTTTTATACCGCCATATCGGATGGACCCGGCGGAGCTTAAAGAATTGAAGGATCAGTTACAAGATTTTTTGGATAAAAGGTTTGTTCGACCGAGTGCGTCACCTTGGGGAGCTCCTATCTTGTTCGTCAGAAAGACGGCCGTTTGCGTCTATGTATTGATTATTATCAGTTGAATTGGGTTACTGTGCGGGACATTTCTCGAAGATTGACTTGCGGTCAGGCTACTACCAGTTGTGGGTTCAAGAGGATGATATTCTGAAGATTATTTTTCACACAAGTTATGGGCGTTGTGAGTTTTGGTAATGTCATTCGAGCTCACCAATGCCCCAGCAGTGTTTATAGATTTGATGAACCGTATATTCAGGCCGTTTCTTGATCAGTCTATCATCATGTCCATTGAGGACGTCTTAGTGTACTTTTGGAGCCGAGTGGAGCCTGGGCAGTAATTGAGGATTCGTTGCAGACTTTGAGGGAGCGCCAGCTATTCGCTGAATTATTTAAGTGTGTTTTCTGGTTGGATGGTGTTGACTCCTTGGGTCATGTAGTTAAGAGAGATAGTATATATATGGAACCGAATGAGATCGAGGCCGTTCAGCACTGGTCCAGACCGTTATCAGTGACGGAGGTTCGCAGCATTTTTGGGTTTGACCCGGATGGGAGTTTCTTTTCGTTGACTGAGGTATGCGAGCGGAGCTTTTAGTAGTTGAAGACTCGTTTGATTACGGCGCCAATATTATTTTGCCTTCAAGATCAGGCGATTTTGTTGGTTATTGTAATGCTTCTCAGCAGTTGAAGAAGCGTGAGCAGAACTATTTCATGCGTGATTTAGAGATGGACGCAGTGATTTTTACACTTAAGATTTGGAGACGAGTCGTACTAGATATTTACGGACCACCAGAGTTTGAAGTACTTTTGTTTTAGCAGCAAGACCTAAATTGAGACAGCGTAGCTGGATGGAGCTAGTGAAAGACTATGACGGTGGGATAAATTATCTTTCGTACAAGGAGAATGTTGTGGCAGATGTTTTGAGTAAGAAGCCGGAGGTAGCTTTTCTCGTGTAGCACAGTTCAGAAACAGTCGACGACAGATAGGCAAATTCTATGTGACAGCCGAGTACTGTCACGCCCCACCCCCAATACAGAGAGTATTGTCCGCTCTGGCCGAAACCGCACGGTTTTGTCCTTCGGAACAAACTAGACCCGACCAAGGGCCCCTTCCCAGGAGGTCACCCATTCCAGAACTTTCCTGGCTCGAGCACGCTTAACTACGGAGTTCTCAAGCTCCTGTAGTGCCGGTTTACTTAAAAAGCGCATCTGTATTGAAGAGTGGTATTATTCCATTTATAGTACAGATCTACCCCCTTTCGGAATGTATTCCGAAGATTCCCCATTGTTCTACAGTGGGTCCCACGGATCTAAGAGGTGGCCACCGCCCACTTAACACGACACTTGGCGTGGCACTTTGTTCTGTGTGTCACTTTGCTCCGTGAGCAAGAACCGGTTCCCGATATTCTTCCCACTTTTGAACAATGGTTCGTCCTCGAACCACAGACCTACTATTGAGGAACCGGCTCTGCTACCATTCTGTCGCGCCCCACACCCAATACAGAGAGTATTGTCCACTCTGGCCGAAACCGCACGGTTTTTACCTTTGGGACGAACTGGACCCAACTAGGGGCCACCTCCTAGGAGGTCACCCATCCCAGAACTTCCCTGGCTCGAGCACACTTAACTACGGAGTTCTCAAGCTCCTGTAGTGCCGGTTCACTTAAAAGGCGCCTCTGTATTGAAGAGTGGTATCATTCCATTTATAGTACAGATCTGCCCCCTTTCGGAATGTATTTCGAAGATTCCCTATTGTTCTACAGTGGGTCCCATGGACTCAAGAGGTGGACCCCACGGATTCAAGAGGTGGCCCCCGCCCACTTAACATGACACTTGGCGTGGCACTTTGTTCCTTGTGGCACTTTGCTCCGTGGCCAAGTGTCGTGTTAAGTGGGTGGGGGCCACCTCTTGAATCCGTGGGGGCCACCTCTTGAGTCCGTGGGACCCACTGTAGAACAATGGGGAATCTTCAGAATACATTCCGAAAGGGAGCAGATCTGTACTATAAATGGAATGATACCACTCTTCAATACAGAGACGCCTTTTAAGTGAACCGGCACTACATGAGCTTGAGAACTTCATAGTTAAGCGTGCTCAAGCCAGGGAAGTTCTGGGATGGGTGACCTCCTAGGAAATGGCCCCTGGTCGGGTCCGGTTCGCCCCGAAGGACAAAACCGTGCGGCTTCGGCTAGAGCGGACAATACTCTCTATTTTGGGGGTGGGGCGTGACAGAATGGTATCAGAGCTGGTCCCTCAATAGTAGGTCTGTGGTTCGAGAACGAACCATTGTTCAAAGGTGGGGAGAATGTCGGGAGCCGGTTCTTGCTCATGGAACAAAGTGCCACACGGAACAAAATGCAACGCCAAGTGTCATGTTTAAGTGGGCGGGGGCCACCTCTTGAATCTGTGGGGGCTACCTCTTGAGTCCGTGGGACCCACTGTAGAACAATGGGGACTCTTCGGAATACATTCCCAAAGAGGGCAGATATGTACTATAAATGTAATGATATCACTCTTCAATACAGAGGCGCCTTTTAAGTGAACTGGCACTACAAGAGCTTGAGAACTCCGTAGTTAAGCGTGCTCGAGCCAGGGAAGTTCTGGGATGCGTGACCTCCTGGAAGGTGGCCCCTGGTCGAGTCCGGTTCGTCCCGAAGGACAAAACCGTGCGGTTTCGGCCAGAGCAGACAATACTCTCTGTATTGGGGGTAGGGCGTGACAAGTACAGTTCGAGTCTACTTCGACCGGGGAACAACTTGTCCGTGTCCATGCACATCCACCGTTATTTGGTCGTATCAGTGAGGCACAGTCCGATGACGTTTGTTGGTCGGAAATCATGGAGCAGGTTTGACGGGGCAAAGATTCAGAGTTCGTGATTGATGATCAAGGAATGCTAAGATTTAGGATTCGACTGTGCATACCAGGTTCCGAGGGACTATGATGTGAAAGTTTAGAGGAGGCATACCAATCGACATATAGTGTTTATCCGGTTTCCACCAAGATATATCATGACTTAAGAGCTGTCTACTAGTGTGAAAGGATGAAGAGAGATGTCATAGATTTGTTTCGAGATGTTGACTTATCAGCAAGTCAGGGCCGAGCATCAGGGGTCAGCAGGAGAATTACAACCTTTGGCCATTCTGGAGTGGAAACGGGAACAAACTTCTATGGATCTTATTGTGGGCCTACCAAGGACTAGTCAAGAGTATGACTTTATTTGGAGATTGTTGGCCGATTGACGGAAAGCAGCTCATTTTCTGCCAGACAGGAATATTTTCGGATTCGTTTAGTACGTTCAGATATGTGTTGATAAGATGGTGCAACTACATGGAGTTTCGACTTATATTGTGTCCAATAGAGGCACTCAGTTCACCAGCAAACTATGGCAGAAACATCAGGAGGCTTTGGACACCAATTGAGATTCAGTGCAGTTTTCTATTTGCAGACCGACGGTCAATCAGAGATGACCATTCAGCTTCTTGAGGACATGCTCCGAGCTTGCATTTTAGATTTCGTGGCAGTTGGGATCGCTACTTACTATTGATAGAGTTTTTCAATAATAACAGCTTCTAGGAGAAGATTCAGATGGCACCCTTCAAGGTATTATATAGGAGGAAACGTCGATCACCCGTAGGTTGACCAGTATGTTGGAGAGAGCTCAGTAAGAGCAGTACTTTGGGGCTATAGCTGGTGTAAGAAACGACCGAAAGGATTCAGTGATTCAAGATAGGTTGAGAGTGGCCCAGTGCGAGCAGAAATCATATCTAGACCGACGTCGGTATAGATTTAAGTTTACTGAAGGTGATCATGTTTTCTTGAGGGTTTCTCCAATTAAGGGTGTGTTGAGATTCAGGAGGAAAAGAAAGCTTAGTTCCAGATATGTGGGTCCCTTAGAGATTCTCGAGCGTGTCGGCACAGGGTTATCGTGTGGCCCTTCCACCTAGTTTTCCAGATTGTTCGTCCCGTATTTTATGTATCGATACTTCGGAAGTACCTTCATGACCCTCTTACGTGATGTAGCACCAGACGTTCCAGCTGAAGCGCAATTTTTCTTTCGCAGTGCAGCCGATAGTCCTTTTAGATCGGCAGGTGAAGAAATCGAGGTCCGAGGTCATACCGACCGTAACGGTTCTTTGGAGTGACCCGAGCGGTGAAGAGGTCACGTAGGAAGCTGAGGACGAGATGAGGGAGGACTATTCCCATCTCTTCGACGGTACGCGTAGTTAGATTTTAAATTCGGGGACCGAATTTCTCTATGGGGGGTAAATTGTAACGTTTTAAAAATAAATAAATAAATCCTTTAGAAGAATTTTCTGATAATCAGGAAAATAAATCGTATTTTCCGTAAAACTTAACTATAATTACTTTTCATCATAGACTTAAATACGCCTATTTTAACTATGTAATTGCTAGTGTTTGGTATTTATTTAGCCACTTATAAATTATTAGTTTACTTAAATATTTTTCCTTAATTAATTATTTCAAATATTAATATAAGCTTTTAATTATATATTTAATTAGTGATAACTACAAATTAGAATGGGTAAATTTTTTTTAGTGAAACATGACCACTTAATGGCAAGTTTATAACATGTTTTCTCTTTCTCATAATGTCTTCATTATTCTAGAGAATTCTAGCATGAAACAAATTAGTAAATAAAAATAAAATAAAACAATTATTAAAAAGACTTAAAAGATGTAATTATTGTGGAAATTTCTACACACTCACACACACTCCCCACTCCCTTTCCTTGCTAAGGTCGAGCCTCCCCATGGCTGTCCCCCAATTTTCTCCACTTCATTTTCTTCAAAAATTCTTCAAATTTCCATCAAAAATCAAATACAAAACCTTACTAATTCCTCATTTAACCTTTAACCACTATTCTTTGCTCAATTCTAACTTGGATTTTGGTGCAAAGTTACATTTTGGAGGCTAAGATTTGCAGGTTTGATCTCAAATTGTGAGGTATAAATCCTAACCCTAAGGTTTAATTTTTTGTTATTACCTTAATCTAGCTTAATTAGATGTTTAATATGGTTTTAATTTGTAGATTTAGAAAATTCAAGAAAGGGGGTTTAAGTCAAGTTAGGGTTTTTATAAATGGATTATCATTACAATGTGTAGTTTAACACTTTATGATATGCAAAATTTAGTTTAGTTGTTAAGTTGCTAATTATTGCTTCAAAATTATTCAAATTAGATAGTTTTGCAAACTAGGTTTTTAAAATTAATATAAATTGGTGAGATAAAATTCTAGTAATGGTTTATGTGACTTAATTAGGATATTTAGTGAGTATTATAGCCACTAGAATTGTTAAAACATCAAGATTTGAACTAAGATGGAAAATGGATTTTTATTAGGTTTTTGAAATAAATCAATTCTAATTAAGTTTGAGGTTTTGATGGGTTATAATTTAATCCCTAAGACATTTAATGTGTTGTGAAGGCGCAATTGGTACGAATGAGTACTAGGATGGATGGTTGTCACGTATAGCGACCTTAGTTGTAATTTGTGGAGTTGGCGCGAGCGCGTTTGTGCGCCAAGTGCGTGCGCGTTTAATTAGCGCACGTTATTTGATTTGTGCCATTTGTCCCGTGACTAATCGTATATTATCCTATTAATTGCTTGTGTGTGATTCTAGGATCGAGTGCAGGGGTATCAGATGTGGCACGGAAGAGACATGGCCGAGATCGGATCAGATTAGCCGAGGCGTCCCGGTGAGTAGATGTATACATTTATGGGGGACCGTCTAGATGGCGTGAGGCGCCCGATGGTTTAGTATTACTTATAGTATTTGCATTATATGCGTAGTTTCCTAGTTAGCCATCTCATTGCATCATATCGGTATATGTGATACCGTCTCATAGGACACTTAAACCATTACCATTGGTTCATGCCGTACGTGCACTATTTATATGAACAGGCACGCCATTGGGAATTGCTATGTCACGAACACTATAGTATGATCGATAATTGTGCATATGCATCGTATATAATCCGTAGATTTATACTTGCTTATTTATTTCATTAAGATGGATACGTAGGATTGTTAGACATTTATACATATCTCATTGCATCATGATTCATGTATAGCTTCTTGCCGTACTTCGCATAGTATATACTACGTATCATAGATTTCCATCATTATCGACATGTTTTCATATTGCGACTCTTCTTGAGGATTTCAGTATCGATGAGATTTCTGGATTTTGGAGAAAACCGCAAAAATTTATAAACCTATTATCATTTTAAAAACAAAGATTTACGGTTTTCTCGTGATGTGATGTGTGTGGCGTCCACCATGAGTTTTCTCGGTTCTTGAGCAGTATCGTATACCCGATTTGAGGAGGGGGATGCACCATTTGCGGGTATATGGTGGACCCGGTGCGGTACCTCGGGGTAAGAAGATCGCACAGATGGCGTTGAGCCCGGCAGGAGAGCACTACCGACCGTTTATTATTTATGACGAGGCGGATATCCGGAGGATACCGACCGTAGTCGAGAGATTGATGATATGGACCGATCCGGACTGACGGAGCCCGAGATATTGAGATATTGAGATATTGTGACATTGAGATATTGAGGCATTGAGATATTCTGATTTTGTGTCGATGCTTGACACGGAACTTCAGTTGATTTCATTAATGATACTTCAGTATTTCATAAAAGTTTTACTAAGATAAGAATACAGATTTTCTCGTACCAAACATATTCAGGTTTCATATGATTTTGCATTCATGTTGCACACATACTAGTGCATCGCATTATATCGGTATATATAGGTTGTGACGTATTTGCGTGCATACTTATGATAGTCTTATTAGATGTTACTTACTACTCACGAGTTGGCAACTCACCCCCGTTGTGCCACGGTTTCTTACAGGTCTGACCCGTTAGCATAGTAGCGGCGGGCGTACTTCTTCCTTTGCTTCGTTTGCGTGGACTTGTGGCTTGATCATAGGTGGGTTGCGAGGATATCTTGTTTTCACTTTGTATATTACTTTGTATCCAGTACACTCCATCTACCCTTATATATTGGACTAGACGGTGAGAATTGAGACATGTATTGTGGTTTGGTGTCGATGCTCACTTGAGCCGGCATGATGCCTTTATGCTTTTATACTTATTGCGCATTATTATGATATATTTACTGCATGTGGTTATGATTCTGCCTTTGGCGAAGATCTAGCTCCCGCTTGGGGATACCTTCATTCTTGGTATATATGTATTTATATGTGTTGTACCCGTTTGGGGGCCAGTATTTACAAAAGGCACTCTGCCGAAATTTTCGCAAAATTTTGATGCTTTTAAAATATTTAGTGCAACTTATTTTGTTTTAAATTGCTTTCTTTTAATATGTTTTCCTTCACTCTAATTCTTTATTTGGTTTAGATTTCTGGGTTTTGGCTTACTTAGATTACGTTACGCCTTTAGACGTTTCGTAATTTAAGTGTCGGTCACGTTCTGTACCTTCGGATCGTGACAATCGCTTACAAATGTAAAATCATAACCTTCTTTTGATAACAAAGATACAGAAATGATATTACAAGTCAAACTAGTTACGCAAAAACAGTTGCGCAAAACCAAAATATGTCCACTCGTCAATCCTAGGTGATATTCCCCTACGGACACAATATCCACGCTCGCTCCGTTAGCAACCCTGAGGGTTATATCACCGGTCTTCAGAACTCTACGGCTTCTCAGTGCCTGCAAAGAATTACATATATGAGATCCTGATCTAGTATCCAATACCCAGGAAGTAGAGTTGATTGACAGACAGTTTTCAATTACAAACACACCTGAAGCCGAAACCACAACTTGCTTCGGGTCCTGGTTCTTGGCCTTCCAAGCCCTGCAATTTTTCTTCCAATGGCCCTTTTTATGACAGTAGAAGTATTCCTCCTTTCCTATTGTCGGCCCCGTAACTTTTGCCTTTCCCTTTGCTTTCACCTTACTAACACCGCCTCTCAGCTTAGTGGGGGCCTTCTTCTTCTTTCCTTTGGCTTTCGCTTTGGATCTAGAAGAGGAAGCTCCACCAACAAGCAGAGCGGGTGTTTCTCTGGATTTCTTCATGGTGCCCCCAGCACTCCTCAACATGTTGAGGAGTTCCGGTAGTTCAATTTCTTTACCTTGAATATTAAAATTCAAGATAAACTGGGCGTAGGTGGAAGGAAGGGACTGGAGAATCAAGTCTGTATACAGCTCGTTCTCTAACGTGGTCCCAAGGTCTATGAGCTCCTCAATGTAGCCGATCATCTTAAGGACGTATTCCCCTACAGATTACCCGACAGCCAAACTCGCCTGAAAAAGATTCTTCGAGGTCTCGTATCTTGCGATACGAGATTGCTCTCCATATAATTCCTTGGTATGGAGGAATATGCATTCAAGATCCATATTCTCGTGCTGCCTCTGGTGTTCATTGTCCATGGAGGATAGCACAAGGAACTTGGCTTTCGGGCAATCAATTTCCCAGGTCTTACAGATTTCCTTATCCGCGATACTGGAATCTGGACCCGGGACAGCGGGGGCTTTAGTAGTAAGAACATAGCCCAATTTGTCATAAGTGATTGCCATCTTGACATTCATGAACCAATCTTTATAATTTGGCCCTATCAATATATTTTTATCTAATAGTAACTTAAGGCCCGTCATGTTTGGTCGCTGCAATTAGGAGAGAGAGAAGAAATACTTTAGCATGATACTCTTGCAAATTTAGATTGGTTTTTAGTTTATCTAAACAGGATGGCTCCCACTGTTTCTCGAATCCTTTCCCAAACCATAAAAGAAGAATTAGTCAGGATTAATCTCACCATACAATACTTGCTTAACCGTTCAGCCAGGCCAGCGTCAGTACTTCGAGAGAGGTTTTACGACGCTTTCGTGAAGTTGCTTAATTAAATAACCTCTTTTTCCTGGGGGCGTATCCCCGCTAACACCTTTCTAAACACCTACTTGGTTTATAGCATTGATCGTTAAGTGAAAAAATCTTCCAAGGAGTAGCGTATACTCACAGTAGGATCGGGATCCAAATATCATTGTGTGATAAAGTCGAAGGAATCCAACCAAAATTATCACACTCCAAATGGTATGCAACACTAGCAAGTTTCAGTTTCTTTAGAAACTCCCGATGTGGATTTTTACCCCATGCTCTTATGACCTTGACGAAGGCCAACATATCATAAATCACATGTCAAGTTCTACCCGTCATTATCCAGGTTAATTTGAACCCACCGGTACATACCCTTGACGAAGGCCAAAATAACAGTACGACTGTCCCAAACCAACCCATCTATCTATGCTACAGATGAATATTCAGTAGCTACCAATCACTATGCATTGGTGAAGGTCAAAATACATAGCTTGAATACTACTGAATATCCAACTGAAATAACGAAGGGCTACGAATGGTTTTGGCGAAACCGTGAACGTAGTGAACTTGATATAATCGAAGGAACCTGATAGCTTTTAAAAGGAGTGGTTTAAGCTCCGCATTTTAAAAGTTTTGCTGTTTTGAAAAAACCGAGTGGTTTTAAAATTGTTCCAACGATTCAACTTTGGTTTATTGCTTAGCACAGTCCCATCAATTAACCTACCATTGCAGAAAACAACGAAAATACAACGTACGCTTATGCCATCCGCATTCGCCACAGAGCCCCGTCATCACCCGTTAGGTTACTTAACTAACGACAGAGTGTGGGCTGGATTAGCGCAGATACAAAACATAAGCAACGTCTATTATATAATACATATATAATAATTTCCATTCATCAGACGCAATGATAGGCATTCCAGATCACAGATGAACACATTGGATATACTAGGAATTTCGCGTTTCGTTTGAGCCTGTAACGAAAGACGGATTCTACGGTCGTGATGAATAGCCAAAACCCCACCCTAGACCCCTACGGGTGCGGCAAACTACCCGCCAAATACCCGAAGTGAAGCAACCTCTCTCAACAAAGTGAGTAGGCCACTCGGCACTTCAAAATACCCGGTAGTTTGTGCACCCCACCTTGGGTCTATCCTAGGAGCAAAAACAATAAAAGAAATAATACAACGGTGTCAATCCGGATGTGCCCCGCAAAAATAATATAACATCACTTTACAAATTTTACATCGAATTAAAGAAATCTCACATCCTCGGCTATCCATCCACGACGATCCAACAAGTTCATATACAAAAACCATCACAACAACATCACAGATATGTGCAACCCCGACTAATCGACGTATAGCAATTAGTCGACGTTTCAAAACACATATATACACCACAAAGCTTGTAAAGTAACTACAACATTAGAATTCCGCACGCAATTAGCAAACTTAAACAATTTTCCAAGACATGAAAATCCAGTGAGCTAAAGTTCCAAAATCGATAGTTTTGAGCCAATCCGGGAGTCGAAACGAAATCGAAACCCGCCCGAATCTTTGCGTAGGCGAAGATACATAAATTATTGTTGAATGGGGGGCCTTGGGAGGGTACCCACCCCTGGGGGCCACCACGAGGTGTCCCTCAAAGGAAGGCAGACCCGAGAGCACCAATTCCTGGCGCTCTTGGGTCACCAGCCCTTAAGGCCACCAAGTGGTGGTCTTGGGGGGTGGTCCCGGCCGTTGGTCCCCCCTGGGGTGTCTCCGGGGTGCGCACGCTTCACCCCGCGGCTTCTAGGTTCAAATCGTGAGACCGCGGGGTGCGCAAACAACTCAAAATATCACATTTGAAAACTGTTTTTGTCGACAGTTTTTCCGCAAAAAAAAAACGACGGAATTCTAACATTGTTACAAGCTGTATAGGGTTTATGAGAGGCTTTGATACCACTGTTAGTCAATGTTGTGCACCCCACGTGTTCGCGGGGAGGCGGAATTGGCAAAAAAAGATTTTTACGGGCTTCGCAATATCGACTTTAAGCAAGGATCAAACATAAAACCCTAGCTAGCAAACTATATGAGGTTTAACTACTCGGATGAATGTTATACCTCGTAGAATCGTGTCCTTCTTGTCTTCTCGCTGTCCTCCTTCACCTCGCAAGCTCCTTGGAGTAGAAATGGATAGCACCTCCTCGTCGGCTTCTCGAAGTCGAAGAAGATCTACCCGAGAGTTCCAACCTTGAGCTAAACCTCTAAGTTGAGGAAACTAGATCACTTGGTGTGCTAAACTAAGTAATCTAGAATGAGTAGAGTGTGATTTTGGGTAGCTTAGCTTAGTCTCACTAACCCTTGATTCCCAACACATGAGACACTAGGGTTTTGAGAGAAAGAATGAGAGAGTGAACTTGAGGAAAGAGAAATGATTTTTGATAATGATAATAGAAAATGAGATGGCTAACTTGACAAGACCACAAGCATGGCATAATAAAAATATCTCATCAAAATATCTAGGTCACAAAATATCTCACAAAAATATCGAAGTCGAATAGTCAAATCAAGTCAAGTGGTCATACCAAGTCAAGTGGTCAAACCAAGTCAAGAAGTCAAAAACAAGTAGCCATGCCACAATTATCATCTGCAAAAATAACAAATACTTATCTCCACCTCATAATTGTTTTGATCAAGTCAATGGTCAAAACCCTAATGAGATGTCTCCTTTTATACCCCTCTCATCCGTATATACATACCCGCATCCGTGTTCCAAGAAACACGAATACAATGAGACGAAACTAATCCAACAATCAAAAACTAGGATCCGGCTTAAACCAAAATCCACTAGTATTGTCCGCTCGAACATCACACGCGCACAAGTACACGTATGTGAACGAACCCTGCTGTAAAACCATACGACCTCTACATCGTTTCGCCCGAAGCAGGGAAACCCTCTGTGTGGGACTCTAAAGACTCGACAGTACACTGGCAGTGGGTTTAACTATAAGTACGTCAGCGATACCAGCTGCACGTAACGGCTACATAAGTATCTATCGATAAGAAGGCCGACGAGCAAGCTCATCCAAACTCCTACTGAGCCTGTTTGTAGCAATCTCCGTACAGTCCGGTCTGTCTTCTAAGAGTATCGCATATCGTGCCTAGGGGCAGTAAACGTCAGACCCCTAATAGAGTAAGAAGTCGTGTCGGAGTAAAACCCAAAACACCCTGAGAAACCACTGGAGTACCTACCAGTAAATCCCGCTTGTCCTGGCCAGAGACTTTGTGTAATGGCGTTCCGAACACAGCGCGACATCATCCCCTAATATCAGGAGAGACGAATCTTATCTAACCGCCACTGCCTCCAAGTGCTTCGGGACTGCACCCAATTACTACCTGTTTGCACGACTTAATAGAGCCGTGGTAGGGTAGCAATCTAAGAACAGCGGGAACACACTTAAGGCGAAGTAGCAGTGTCAAGTCAAAAGACTAAGCTGTACTCATGTCACCTAGGAACTGCTACCTGACGATAGGTATAGTACCAACCAGCAGTACCCCACGAGTCCGTCCAGTGTAACTCATAACCCAATGAGCACCTGCATACTATCTCTAGTACGACGTACTGAAGGCTGTGGGACAGACCATTTCCCCTGCTGGGATGAGAAGCGTATACACTAGTCTACTCTGGAGTATCGATGCCCTGTCTCGATAATCCTACGACTAGGGACCTGTATAAGGATGTGCTTGTAGACTACCCAGCCCCCACTAGTGTGACTGCCATCACAACGCTAGCAGTCAAGCAAAGATCCTAAGGGCTCTATCAATATGTATTAGCGATACGTCAAAAGAAACATATACACATATTAAGATAGATACAAACCAAGTAGCATACTACTATATTGAGCAAGACTGTTATAAATCCGTGTATATATCTCAAGCTTCAAAAATGTAGTATACAAACTAGTACTATACAATATTGGCCTCTAGGGCATATAACACTAACAATACCACCGCTGATGACACCGCCATTGATGACGCCGCTACTGATGACACTACCGCTGGAGCTTCACTAGAAGCCTTTGCTTCGGCTCTAGTACGCACCGGCATACCAGCAGTACGGGGGGTCAACTCTATTTCAGTGGCTCTGGAGATAAGTACCGGACCGATATCCCTCAATGGAAGGCGAACCACTATCCGCGGCCGCAACGGAACGCTGGTGTCTTGGATCGGAGCTGAAGCTCTACATTCGAAGAGTACCCGCCTCTCCTCGGCAATGATAGGACCGACTCGATGATGATACCAACCCGTGAAAGACCCCACACACCTTGGATGATAGTTGGACTCAGGGATCATGAAACGGGAGACGGTCTTCAGCAGCATAAAATGATGGATGACGCCATGAGTGACTTCCAGAGACGGAGTGGGCTCAACTAAGAACACCTCGAAAGGGACACCCTGGTTATAGCCCAATTGCTGGGCAAAACGGTGCGGATTATACCGCATAAAAAGAGCCATGTTATTCTGATGAAATACCAAGTAGCCCGGCATAATCGAGTACATGTGCATAATCTCTTTAGGCTTTAAAGATGGCGCTCCCTCTTTTGATAGATCAAAAAGCTGTTGAACGGCCCCGCAAGAGCAGAGAGGACTCGGTCATTAAACACCATCCTGCTCTCATTTGAATATGGGTTGAGTAACACGCGGAGGGCCCCTAACTGAGTCGGATCGGTAGCGGAAGCATCCACCAACCTCATAACTCGTGGGAAGGTATATGAGTCATAGAAATCTGACCGCCGATGTGCTGCAAATGCTCCCAGTACATGCATCTCGATCCACGATGTGAAGTAGTGGAAGGAGAAATTCACAACATCCACACCTGGGGTCGAAGTATTGGCCGCAACGCTTAATCCATGATATAAGTGCGACAATCCCGCAATGCCAACGGCCAATCGTGCCCTTTCAGCTACGCCATGAGCGGGGTAGAGGACGGAGGCTCTCATGAAACATCGATGCGTCGGCATGGTGAACCAACTGAGCCAAAAACTGATGAAGCCGACGAAGAAGGTCTCTTCATCCATGCCAGGGGCCGCAATCGCATCGAAGGACACGGCCGACGAGGCCGGAATATAAAACTGTGGCAAGTCTTCCTCTTTGGCCGACAATTTACTCAGCTCAAAACCAAAAGGGTCGTCAATGTTCGCAAACTTTGGAGCCACTTTGGATAAAGCGTCTTCACGGATAAAGCAGGCGATGAATCTCTCAAAGGTGATGCTCTGCCCCTCTGACTTTGCGAATAGTTTCTCAAAAATACCTAGAGCCTTGATTAAACTGGGGTACTTATGGCGGACGGTGTTTTCAGTTGTCAGGCCGTCAAGCATAGCCGGCATGGTTGCGAACACGTACTTATCAGGAGGCAACAACTCTTCATAATGCTCTCCCCTGATTGGCAATCCAGAGATCTCGCGAAACTCTTCCAGTGAAATAGAGACATCGCGATCCCCTAGTAAGAAGGTGTCGGTGGGAAGATTCCATTGGTTCAGAAAAGCTTTAACCCACCAGACATGAGGGGCCTGGTAATGGAATAGAAACGCGTACACCGCTTGATACAGCCCAACCTTCTGTATCCGTGTACGATGGGCGGAAAGAACGTATCGAGCCCAGGGAAAATAACCTACTGGGTGGCGGGGGGTAAGGCCTAACTTATAAACTTGTCCCCAGGGTTGGGCTTCACCTTGACATATGCGGCGTCCTAGGATATCTATAGCCGACAGGGGCTGGTTAGGTATCCCGGTTGTTGATGGCTCAAGCCGTCCTGTAGGAGTCCAATTAGTCGCCTCCACCGCATAAACGGTCTGCGGGCGTTCCATCAGCGATATTGGGCGGAGGGGCTCTGTTGACACCTCACAAGTAAAGTTGCGGCGGTCCCGGATAATGTGACCATACCAAACTCCCTATAAGAGTAGACTAGTACGGTCTCTATCATGTGTCCTGATCATCACCATAGCCTCCTCATCCGACGGCGATTGCGGAAAAGCGGCGTCCGAGCGAGTATAAGGAAAGTAGGGAAGAGAAGCCATTGTTCCTGAAATAAGGGAAAGAAATACCATTAATATATATATATATATATAATAACAGAAGAAAACGACATGGTGTTTATTCCGTGGGGACCACCGGCTGCAAAACACATGGCCCCCACAAAATCAATATGACGGCTCACCAATGAGGAAGCAAAACAAGCATTGAAAGAATCGAAAAGGATTTTCTCCAAACAGTGAAGTTTAAACAACTCTTAATGCAAGTTCTATTAGAAAATGCAACAGATTCAAATCTGCTTTAAGGGTATTAAAACCCTAAAAATATTCGGGAAAATCAGGGGATAATTTTTATCTTTTCTGAATCTCTATTTCAGAAGTAAGTTCTGTGGGTGTACGGAATTAAATTCCTTTAATAAAGGGATTAAATCCCAGAACCTTGGAATTTAATTCCAAGGTTCTTGGAGATCGGTGATGGGGTAAAACCCTAAAAGGAGGATTAACAATCCCCATTGATCTAAGGCTTCAAAATCTACAAAAAATTATGTTTTGGGATCTTTAAGAAACCGATTCAAAAATAGAGCTATGCTCTGATGATGGATTTAAAATCCATGGCAGAAAGCAAGAGAGGGTCATGCAAGATCCTTACCCAAAAGGAAGTTGTGCAGAGTTTAACTCTGAAAGATTTTAAGGCAAAGAACTAAGCTCTGAAGATGAGAATTAAATTCTCAAGAAAATAACCAAGGAAGAAGATGAAGGAGCAGGGGGCTTCCCAGAAGCGAAAAGTCCTGCATTTATAAGACATGATGGGAGCGGTTCATCTCCCCGTTCCTCTAGGCAGATCCAACGGCTGTAAGGGTTACAACGTTGCACTCACGTGCAAGCCACGTGAGAACAACACTGAGGGGAATTTGTTCCCTTATAAAAAAAGAGAAGAAGAAAAAAGATGGGGGAAATTCCCCGCTAATGGAGTCTCACGTGCCCACACGTGAGCACCTAGATACAAAGATTATAGGCCCGTGACAGGATGAAATTGAGCCTCACGTGTAAGTACGTGAGCATCTATATACAAAATATATAGGCTTCATATTAAAACAAATAGCAGGCCAGAGAAGCTCACGTGTTAACACGTGATACCCTTTGTTAGGCTGTTGCATATAAGCAAACAAGTTTAACTCCGTGGGGGTCACGTGCTACACGTGAGTGTACCTAAACACCAGATCACGTGTTAACACGTGATACCTTTTCTTTAGGCCATTGCATATAAGCAAACAAGTTTAATTTCGTGGGGGTCACGTGCTACACATGAGTGTTCTTAAACACCTTTCAAGCTGATAGAATTAAATTCTAAATGAAAGGATCATAATCCTATCTGGAAATTATTTCCTTAAATCTTTCTAAACTATCTGATAGAATTAAATTCTACATATATAGAAAATATATCCCTGATCTTCGTTAAAACAGAAATATCTCCTCTGTTGTTAAGCGAAAGACCTTTGGATCAAAGATCCAACGGTGATCGTCTGATAGAATAAAATTCTATCTTAGGAAAATATTTCCTAATTTGGTTTAAAAAATGAGAAATCTTCTGTCACGCCCCGCTTCCCAGAGTACGCTAGATTGAGCACGTGACATAGCCAACCATGCTACCTGTGGGTAGGAAGTATCCATCCACAGTCACATTACGGCTGTAGAGATATCAAGAACAAGATAAAACTATCTAAAATATGTCCATAATCCAGAATAACAGGAGTCAATAATAAATAAATGCGGAAGCAAATGATCCAATACAAATAACTGAAAAGTGTGTCCCATAATGCGGGCTCACATCAGGAAATAAATGCAGGAAATAAAACTAACTACTACTGAACTCACAGCTCAGCCTGCTGGCTGAAGTACTCCTGCTCGGACTGCAACAGCGGTACGGAATCTGGGCC
Source organism: Agapanthus africanus (assembly GCA_030015575.1). Lineage (NCBI taxonomy): Eukaryota > Viridiplantae > Streptophyta > Magnoliopsida > Asparagales > Amaryllidaceae > Agapanthus > Agapanthus africanus. The sequence continues at coordinate 858,548,423 of CM057339.1, forward strand.
ATGCAAAACCCAGACGTCAGCGCGTCATGTCATCAAGTAATATAATATGAACAGTGTAGCAGGCAATGTAATATAAACATGAATACAGCAAGAATAACAATAATATGAATCATACCAGTACAGGGTAGCGTGCAGTGGGTAAACTAAACTGTTCTATCAGGTTTTCTATTCTAAAGTCTTTGAAATCAATTGATGAATCGTCGATATAACTCAATAGTATCCCGTGCGTGCCCGGGACCACGGTCAAGATCCTCGGGGCTGAATCCGAGACGTGCCGCTAGGCAGTAACAGGTAGCAGGATGGGCGAGTGATGTCAGCATCATCACTCCGGGGCTGGCCTAGCCCGTAAGACTGATCAGAACAGGTATCGAACTGTTGAGTTACAAGTCGGTTTCACCTTTGATTTCCCCATACCCCCAAGTTATGTATGTCGAGTCAGGTATTCAGTAATCAAGAACTAATGCC